>CM034150.1:247697514-248297514 GCA_019776745.2 Taxus chinensis | reverse complement strand
AAAATTTGGGGATACAGGAAAAGGGTTTGGATGTAAGAAGATTACCAGACTTTATTTGATGTAGATGAAGCTTGGACTCATGTTCTAGATCATTCGTAGGTTGGTGTAGTGTGTAGTTACACTTTGGAGTATGTTATCTCTACGTATTCATGTCTAGAAGTTGGTGAGTTTGAATTCTTGCACGATCCTAGAGTGTCTTACTTGTGCTCTATTCCTTTGGAAATTAAGATCTTGATGGTGATACTGATTTTGGAGCAACTACCTATGGCTAGCTAAACCCCCCATCTGCACAAGGGGAAGGAGCAGGTGTGGTGAAAGATGGAAGACCTAGTGGCAGAAAGGACAGAGAGAGGAAAGATGACTCAAGTATAATGAAGTACAGCGAGAGAGGGAATTGGTGAGGAAGTGTGATGTTGAGGAGTATAGAGAGTTGTGGAGGTAGATGGCTCATGAAGGATTTGAAGCTCATGTGGAAAACGTGGAGCCAGAATATCAAGCTCTCCCACACTTAGGTCAAGCAATAGAGAATCCCCTTTGGCTTCAGATGAGAGCACATCAGAAAGAGGAAAGATTGAGGACCGCATGCATGCATCTAATCCCACCTAGTGACCTAGCCCTTGCGTATAGTGTTCCAGTTCCAAAAGTAGTCATTGAGAAGCAGACAAGTATAGGTATCAAGTAGCTATGAGTAGATATCATTTTCCATTGATTCAAAAGTACATCAAACAACACATACACCTATGGAAACACAGAAAACGATGTCATTGTTTGGGGGTCCGATTGGAGGAATATTTTCAGGTGTCATCGGGACAAGAGTGTGGGCACACAGAATATTGGGAATACATCTAGAAGTACTACAACTTCATAGACTATGGGAGTTCAATTTAGCACTATAGTTGGGACTCAAGGAAGTACATCCATTGGTTTGGTTCCCACTACATGAGGATCAAGAGGATCGGGAGGATCAAGTAGATCATGTAGTTCTGGAGGTGGAGGAAATACTAGTGGGGGCTCTAGTTCTCGATCTAGTGGGCAGGGTCCACACCCTCATCAGCCACATCAAGTTTACTATAAGATGTCTCTTCACTTACCAGAGTATAGGGGCATTGAAGATGCAGTAGATCATGTGCACAAGTGTGATCTACTATAGCATGCTAAAGGAATCACTACATCAGATAGAAAAAAAAGTCAATTTTCTATTACTCTTCAAGGGCATGCTTATAGCTGGTACATAAAGTATGACCCGCATCAGACTGCAGTGGATTATGATGCTTTGCACTCATCATTTCTAGTTGAAGTTCCATATTCCAGAGTTTGAGCAAAAGAGTATCAATGCACTTAAGGACATTAAGCAGGGATTATTTGAAGAGTGTAAGGGAGTATGATGTGTGTTTTAAAACTTTATTATCAAAATTATCTTATGATATACATCCTATTCAACATGCACAGTGAGTTTTTGGTGGCTTGCTAACTCCTTTCAGATGAGCACTATCTCATAATACTTTTGTGGACCCATGGGAGGCCTTGGAAGAATCTCTACACACTGAGGCAGTTGAAAGTGTGGACATCAGAGTGAGTCCATTCTTAGAATCAAAAATCACAGCCATGGAAAAGCAGTTGGAAAATATCTCTACTAATTCAGCTCATGAGATGTGTAGTGGATATGGTGCACAAATTGTGAGGTTGAAGGACATACTAAATGATATTTCCCTCACAAGTTTGGTGCACATGCCATGTTTTTGGATTGTGATATTTTTCATTTGGACCATGATGTGAGAAGATGTGCTCTCTTACAGTGCGTGATCTAGAAGAATGTGGCTATGTATTGTAATATTTTCAAGACCCATACTCATGACACCATTGACTATAGATTAATTGATCATATTCATGAAGCCATTGAGACTGGTGTGTGCCAGACTAGTGTGGTGAGTGGATCTAAGGAATAAGGAGAACAACATAATGAAGGGCACACTAATGGGGATAACAGGAATAGAGGATTTCATGGAGTATATAGAGGCCGAGGTCACAGCGGGAGAGGAGGATATGCTAGAGGAACTTGCTTTACTGGTGGATCTCTTGATCATTATCAACATGAGTTCCCTCAGAATGTGCTTTGCTCATGGTGTGGGAAGAAACACAAGTTCAAAGAATGTCTTGAATTATATGAGCACATGAGAAAGCATCACAAGCAAGACAAGGATGTGGGAATGATTAAGGTACAATGCACAATTGAAGATCAATAGATGCTGAAGATAACACCTAATCCTGAATTACAACCAATGTTTAGTTACTACGCGCATTGAGGCTGTGTGCACATGTGAATCTCTGAAGTATAAGCCAGCTATAACAAAGAAAAAAGTGATAAATTCCAAGTATCCAGACATTGCACATCAAAAATAGGTTTACCAGGAAACTATGAATGTCATCAGGGATCTGCAAGGAGAGATTTAGATGCTTGAAGGAGAAGGCAAGTGTTATGGATACAAGAAAAGAAGTTTTAACTCCCACAGAAGGACGTAGATGACCTGAAGGAGGTATGTCAAATGTTGTCCAGGAGAATATCATCCCTTTTTTAGGAGAATGGTTGTGAGAAAAGGTACCGCACGCTTGCATTCTAAGTGTGAGAGGAAAATACTCCACACAAATTTACCCCCACATAATCATGAATTTGACAAGGAGATTACACTTAATGTAGTCATAGATGGATGGCTTCTGAGAAACATTTTGATAGATACATGTGTGGAGGTTAATGTACCCAAGTTGGATGCATGGAATCAGATGGGAAGACCACCATTACAGCCTTCTTTGAATGTGTTGTATATGGAAAAATAACTAGGGATATGCCTATTAGAGTCACTCAAGGATGAGATTATTATAATTCAAGGAGCCAAGTTTACTAGGGAATTTGAAGTATTAGAGATTACTGAAGCAGATAACTTCCCAGCACTACTTGGATGACCCTGATGTTATGCCAATAATGTTGATTTACACTTTAACAAGGAGTACATTAGCTTTGAGAACAAGGATGAGCGTGTCATTATACCTTTTACTGATGCAAAGGTTATACATGTATGTTGAGCCCTTGAGTGAAGAGGACTTGAACAATATATGTGCACATGATCAAAGACCCTAAGGTAACTGATCCACCTAAGAAAGGTGTGATATAGTGGGATGATTCTCAGTTGGTTAGTGACACCACAAGTATTACTTTTGATAACTGGGTGCATGAAATGTATGAAGTGGTTAGGCAAGAAATAAAGAACACAGTTATTCACATGATCATTTTGTGCACATGGTTAGTTGCACTTAGGAAAAAACCAGGTACCAAGGTACACTGGTGAAGGGAATCCAAATACATTTATATGTGGCATGGAGACTCAATGGTAGAATGAAGGGGATAGAAGAAATATGTTAGTCTATACTTTGTATGAGACAGTAGTACATTGGTGGGAAACACATAGATATGGCCTTTTGGAGTGGCGAGAAGTGAGAATAAATTTCTCTACCATGTTTACTCAGAGCAATGTACCTACACAAACTTGTGAATTTCATGGGAAGTCTCATACCTCTCATCATGTCTACAAGTGTGAGAGATCTTAGGTGCAAGGCAAGGAGGCATTACCTCCATCACTTTGGGTACATAATTTCTACTCCACCTTACGTGGATTTGCACATACGCATGGTATGTCCATGCTGAGTTGAAAAGGGAAACAAAAATTGGAAAGAGATTTGACTCGAGTATGATCCAAACTTTTGATTACTTTTCTACTAAGACCTCGGTCAATGAAGCATTTCATATAATGAAGCGAACTTACTTTAGGAGATAGTGCAAAGGCCATGAAGAGACTAATACTAGAAACTATGTGGAGAATCTAACCTTGAGGCATGCCTTAACCTTGAGGAAATAGATAAAGAAGAGATGGTTCACACCTGGAAATAAAAATAAAATGGGTAAAATGGTCTACATGATAGATGATGAGGAAGTAGATAAGATGGAAGTTAACCAAATTAAAGGTACATGGGAGGTGATGTACGCTACAAAATGATAAGGCACGCATGTGCATATCACGCACCCATGAAGACAGAATAAGGTTAACATTGGTACGGATAGCAAAGCGTAAGGAGTCCATTAGTGGTGAATGCTGGTTAGAGAAATAAGTGGCTAAGATTATTGAACTTCTTACACTAACATCCATGAATTATTCCCCATGAGGGGCTACCATGAATTAAAAGGTGTGCATCCTTTTTCTAGGTGAGATGAAGATCAAATCGAAAGAAGGCACGAAAATGATCTAGTTAGGAATATACCTTATAGAATGAATCCTAACCTACGTCATGAAGGTAAAGGAAGAAATTGATAAAATTCTTAAATCTAGAATAAATGAACCTATTGAAGAATCTAAACAGGGGTTAACCCCATGGTCATAAACATTGAGAAAGATGGGTGGATAAGGATTTGTGTAGATTTCAAAGAATTGAATGCTTTATGTGTAATAGATCCTTTTTCCCACCCCGTTCAGAGAAGAGATTATTAAAGGATTTGTCTAGGAATGAGATATATTATTTTACAGATGGATTTTCATGATTATCACCAGGTGTGCATTGCAAAGGAAGATTAGGATAAGATTACTTTCACCATTGAATGAGGTAGTTTTTCATATACATTTATGCCCATTAGGTTGAAAAATGCACCATTACTATTCTCACACATTGTTGTGTAGGCCTTTAAATACTTTATTCACAAATTCTTATAGATATATCTAGGATGATTGGAATGGTCTATGGATTATTCAAGAATCAATGTGACAATACAAGGCTTATTTTTGAGAGATGCAGGTAATTTGGGCATCTCTCTTTAACATTAATAACTGTATCCTTGCAAAAAAAAATTGGCACTTTACTTAGTGCACATCATTTACAAGGAAGGATTATTAGTATACCCAGCCAAGATAACTATTGTACTTGGGTTTAGCGGAACCTACCAATAAAATTTAGGTGTGTGCATTCCTAAGACATAAAAGCTACTCAGATGAAATTCATTACATGTTCTCCACAAATATTTTCGTTCCCTTGGAAGATTTTTTGAAGGCTAAAGGGAAGGTTTTATTGGGGTAACACACAATAGCACGCATTTGAAACATTAAAGGATAGGCTGATCTACTGCACCCATTTTTTGATTTACCTTCATGTGGTACAAACCCTTTCATGTTCATAGGTTGGTGCCTTTGGAATGGAAATTGTCACAATTTTGGCACAACTGAGAGGAGGGATTTGTAGATCATCCTATATGTTTTTTGTCAAGCATGAAGTTCACATCCGCAGAGAAGAACTATACATAACTCCTGAGTGTGAAGCTTTGTCTCTGATATACACATTACATAAGTTTAGGCAATACTCGTTGGCATCACCTATTTATTTTCTATACATATCATATGGCACTTCAAGTACTTAGTCAATAATCCTTGTTTTGCAAGGGCGCATGTATGCAAATAGATACTTTCTATTTCAGGAGTTTGAGTTTCATAGTTGTTTCGAAACTTGGGAAGAGTAATTTAGGGCAGGTGATGCTACAATGCGCAAGATTCTGATGGCTGGACTTTGGTGGGAGAATTTGTACAAGGACACAAAGGAATATGTGTTGGCTAGATTTTCTACGTAGCTGAAAACCTAGGCAGTCATGAGATAAATCTCCCTCATTTACCGGTCAGGCTCCCATGTAATATTTTTTCAGTTATATTTTTTAATATCTATCTGTTGGTTTTGCTTTAACCATGTAGCTCATGCACCGTAGCTAGGCAATTTTGTAGCAAGTAAGTAGTTGTAAGAAATGAATACATGTAAAAGAGGGAAATAATTGAATGCGAGCAGAAAAGAAAGAAGATGTGCAACCTAACCAATAGTTGACATATTTGGCCACATGCACATAGATGAAACAAATAAATCTAGAAATGTATAATTCAAAGCAAAGGAAAGTTTAGATCCATATCTAAGATAACACAAAGTTTATGCAAAGATCTAAAAAGAAATGAGAAACAAATGCATTGTTGACACAAAGTTCTCTAGAAATTTGCCTCCTCTCCATTCCTTAGTTTTCATAAATATATCAAGGGTTTTAGCTCAAAGTCTAGAACACACAAATACTGATTACAAATTCTGATCATTTAACCCATAGGTTCTTCCTCTATTTATAGTGTATAGAGGGCAATTACAAATAGGAAACTTCAACCGAACTATAACATGTGGAAGTTGTCAAGGAAACATCTAGCAATCTTTATCCTAGAATTACTCTCTAAGTGACATGCAACTGGAGATTAAGTCAAAGTTGTGCACATCTGCCACTTTCACCCAGGAACATAAGAAATAAGAGAAGAAAGAAGAGAAGAAAGAATATCTTCCCATTGTAAAACCCTACGCTTTATTTTTAAACTGATATTGAATATACTTGTCGAACATGTTAATTAAACATTTTCCCATCCATCATTAGCATCCTGCATGCTAATTGCAATCACCAGTGGTCATGCTGGAATCTTCAGGAAATAATTAATGAATTGTACATCCAACCTGATTATTTCCTTTCCTACAACATCTTGAATTGTTCTAGTGTTATCCTGTAAAATTGTCAAGGGCAATTTGTAGGTAACCATACCCAAAATTTTGTTTTGGACCCAAGGAAGTTTGATAATGTTCGAAATAGCACAAAATTCCCTTCCGAAAATCAAGTGTTAAGGACTTAGCCATTTTTCAGTCTTTTTGAGTAAGGCGCTGAGAAGTTCCTATCGACATGCTGAAAAGTGTGCCAAGGCGCTGAGAAGTTCCTGTCGACATGCTGAAAAGTGCACCAAGGCACTGAGAAGTTCCTGTCGACATGCTGAAAAGTGTGCCAAGGCACTGAGAAGTTCCTGTCGACATGCTGAAAAGTGCACCAAGGCGCTGAGAAGTTCCTGTTGACATGCTAAAAAGTGCACCAAGGCGCTGAGAAGTTCCTGTCGACATGCTGAAAAGTGTGCCCTTTTACACTGAAGGGTAGTTTCTTCTTGGGATCCATTGATCGTTTTTGTAAAATATTTAAAAGGCATGTTGGCATACAGGATGACTTCATCCATGTTGCACCATGAGATGTTGCCATCCAAAAACTTGCCCAAGTCAACTGTTGACTTTTTAGATATTTTGTAAGTGGTTGGTTTGCTTTTGTCTTCTTTCCTCTTCTCCTTCTATAAATATTGGAATACTTGTTGTATTCGGGGTGGATACTTTTCAGATGAAAAATAGGAGTAAGAAGAAAAGACTTTGAGCTTTTTGTAACAGAAGGAAATATTAATACAATATTTAGACTTTGTGCTAAATACCTGTGTTATACATCAGATCTTTCTTATGTTAGATCTGTATGTTTGTTCTGTTGAATCTACTCCTGTTTTATTGTCATTTATTCATCAGTATTGCTTTGTTCGTCTATGTGAGTAAGTTCGGCTTTGTTTACTACCAGCCCAAAACATAGACCCTCTGACCTTTCTACTTTGTAATTCATTTCTTTTCTCCCTTCAAGTCTTTCCTTATCTCCCCACCTTGTTTCTTTCCCTTCTTCTATAGCTGGAAATACCTCTACTGGGATGAGATCCCAACCCCCAAAGGCAGAATATTGTGAGACTTGCACAGATTCCTACTGGTAGAATAGCAATAAACCAATTTCGTTTTGCTGACTCAAAGAGGGGCTATGCCCTGCACATTGTTGGCTCGTTTATCCATAGATCTGTCCACCCGACATATTTTCAGACCAACAGTTTTTGGCGACTCTACTGGGGATCGAACAAATCTAATAGATCTATTATAGTGGTATGTTAGAAAATCATTAAAAGTCAGAAAAATCACTACCTGTTTGCAAATTTTAACTTTTTGTTAAAAAATCCAAAAAAATTGCAAAAGTGCTCCAAATTGAAAATTTTCTTCTGAGATCCATAGATTTGGGCCAGATAGAGATCGTTAGTTCGTTGAGTTTTTACAAAAGCCCATATATTTCCATAGATCTGATTTTTTGACTGTTTTACAAAAGTTTGAAACCCTTGCAAAAATTCAACTCTGAGATCTGAAAATCAGCTTACTAAGTCGACCATCATTTTATCCTCGTTAATCCTTGTCACAAAAACCGCAATCAATTTTCAAAAGAAGGATAAAATTAAATATTTAGAAAATTACATGCTGCTGGTTTTTGTTAGAAAAATCAGAAAATCGGCAAGTATGACCAAAAAGAGTTTCTATGATTTGCTCCAAAAATTGTAGATTTGGAAAGTACACTGGCGGGTGAACCATTTACTCGTAGTAAGAGAGCTCGCGGAGAAGTTGATCTTACTTTCGATCTGCTTCAAAGACACAACTTCAGTATTACACCAGCACGCTTCTCATCGCTAAGTTCAGCTAACCGGTCATCTAAGAGTGTCTCACCTCCGCAAAGGAAGCATCTCTCACAAGGAACATCCACATCACTTTGCAGTACCTTGCTGCTCAGTGGCACTGTGCTTCTAGCTCGCGTTCTTTTTCCGGTCGTCCAAATGGTAGTACCGTGGGGAAATGATATGGGCCCTCTGGCTTTGCCACATCCTGTTCACACGCTCCCACATGGAAACCGAAAGAATTTTTCCAAATTTAATGGGAGAGGAAACCAAAGCACTGATTCACATATATCTGCATTCATCATGTCATGCAGTATCCTCGATGTGACCCATGAAGATGTGTCAGTTCACCTTTTTCTGGAAACTTTGCAAGGACCCGCCGCAGAATGGTTTCAGCATTTGCCGGCTGGATCTATTACTAGTTGGGCCACCTTACGGGCTGCATTTGAAGACAGGTATAAGCCTGTCAAAGACGTGTTCGTGTTGCTGTCAAAGATCACTCACCTAAAGAAGGAAGTCAATGAAACTATGCACGACTTCATAGCCCGTTTCAATTCACTGATCAATCGTGTTCCGCCTACCATGCTTCCAACACCATAAAATCAGAAGCGTTTCTTTGTGAACACCATGAGCTCAAAAGTAAGTTTCTTACTCTTACAAGAACATGTCGCTACTTTGGTTCTCGCCCAAGTTGCTACCATACGAATTGAAGATAACTTGCTAATATCTGGTGAATTAAAAAGAGAAATGTCCAAGCCTAAAGCTTCGAATCCTTCTCCCACTCCTTCATCTGATCCGACATTCCAAAAGATGGAAAATGACTTGCTCGCATTAAAGAAGCAGTTAGCTCAGGCTTCTCCGAGCACTTCATACCGGGATATTCCACGAAGAGGCTTTACTTCCAACAACATCCCACAAAGGCAATGTTTGCCTGCAACCACTCCACGGTTGGCACTTGAGGCCCCTCTGGTCAATGCTTTAGCTGAAATCGAAGAGGAGGAGCAAAATTATGAAGAACATTCGTCTCAGGGCGAAGACGATCAAGATGTCGGTGAACCGACTGGCGACTCTACTATCGGGTATATGGAATTTGATGAGGAAGAATCTGACGAAGAAGAGGGTACCCAAGGATATGCAAGCGGGAAATCATATGCCGTTTTTACCCACTCGCAAGGAAAAGAAGCAGAGGTGGCTACCAATATGCAGAGAGAGAAGGTTGTGTCACGTACACCTCCAATCATTGTAAAAAGAGGTAATCCCCTTCCTGCTCAGCCTGTTACTAAGTCTTTTTCAAAGAAATCTTTTTCTCCTATCTCCCCTCCGAATCAGCCCTCTCATATTCCTATCAAGACCAGTAATCCTACCCTACCATTGCGAAATGAAGGACTCATTCCTTTACCCATGCAACCGTTAGCCGCATTTGACATAATTGATCATGCTAAAAAGACCAAAATCCAAATGTCTAAAGTCGAGTATCTTCAGTAAAACCCCAAACAACTTGCAAGGTTGACCGAATATATCCAAAGCCAAGCTGTCATAACTACTCAGGTTTCCCCGAAGGGAATCCTTTCTACTCCTCCTGCATCCCGCATAAATGTTGCCTCAACATCTGCGTCAGGCAAGATAGAACCTTTCTATCTCTCCCTCCTAATCAATGGTCACAAGCTGAGCAACTGCATAATTGATTCTGGGGCTTCCAATATTGTCATGCCAGCAAAAGTCATCCATGCTCTGGGCCTCATCCTTACCAAGCCTTTTGACAGATGTTATTCCTTGGAAACCAAGCAGGTTCCGTTGATTGGTCAAATCAAAGACGCGCAGTTTGCATTTGCAGCATTTCCAAAGAAAAGAGTAAAGATGACCGTCCTTGTTGCTGATATTCCAGCAGCATATGGAATTCTACTAGGAAGGAGCTTTTGCAGTGAAGTTGGTGGGGAGATTCATATGGACTATTCTAAGGCTAGAATTCCCGTCAAAGGTATAATGCAAACATTGGAGCCGGAATCTCAGAAGTACTTGGTAACTAACTCCGATGATCCCAAAGCCCAAATTCTCTTCGAATCATCAGGGATGGGAAACTATTTCTTGTCTACCGAGTCTGACAAGGGGGATGTCCTCATCTAAGCAGAAGATCTTAACAAGATTTGGACTTTACAGTTTGACGGCAGCTGCGCAACTAGTGGGTGCGGCGTTGGAGCCATGCTAATATCTCCTGAAGAGGAGATTATTCCTCTCTCTTTCAAGTTACAATTTTTCAACACGAATAATACTGCTGAGTATGATTCTTTGCTACTTGGCATGCAATCCACAAAGGAAAGAGGAATCAAGAATCTGAAGGTACAGGGTGATGTAGAGCTGGTCGTAAATCAAGTTAAAAGAATATACCAAGTAAAGAATGAAAGGCTTAGGCATTACCGCAACGCGGTATGGGATAGCATTGAGGAGTTTGACACTTTTTCAATAGAAGCTATCCCAAGAGCTCAGAATGACATGGCCGACTCATTGGCCATCTCAGCATCCCTCATGCTCCCTCACCCAGGTTTGAAAATGGACATATATACCATTGAGGTGGTTTTTCACCCAAGCGTGCCAGATAATTCTCAGCACTGACAAGTATTCAACGATGACAATCAACTCATTGCCTTCCTAGAAAAGATAGAAAATTTCAATGAGCTTCATTTTGAAGGATCTACTTCCACGTGCCGTGAGTCTGTTACTGATCAAGATGGTGATTCAAAAGGAAGTGACGGCATATGTCAGCTCAAAGGAAATAAAATCCCAAAAGGTTTGGTTTCTCTGGAACGTTTGTTCGACAGGCATGATCGTTTTATAAAGAGGAAAAGGCGAGATGATCCTAACTCCTCCCCAGAAACTGAACCAGTTAATTTAGGTTCGGTAGAACATCTGTAATTTGTGAACATTGGAAAATGTTGCACACCCAAAGAGAAGCGGAAATTCGTCAAGTTGCTGAAGAAATACATGGATGTATTGGCATGGTCTTATGCCGATCTAAAGTCTTTCAAGCCAAAGGATGTCCAGCATGACATCCCATTGAAAGAGGATGTCAAAACCTTTCGCCAGAAGCAAAGACACTACAATCCTAAGATCTCAGGTACCATCCAGGCTGAAATTCAGAAAATGCTGGACACACGGATCATTTTTCCTATCCATCACAGTACTTGGGTGCCAAATATTGTGTCAGTACGTAAGAAGAATGGTGAGATACGCATATGTGTAGACTTCCACAACCTGAATAAGGTGTCCTTGAAGGACAACTACCCGCTTCCCATAATGGATTAGGTTCTGCAAGCAATTACTGGATCAGAAATGTTGTCCATACTTGATGGTTTTTTAGGCTACAATCAGATTGAAGTCTTGCCCGAAGACCAATTCAAAACAACATTCACTACCCCTTGGGGTACATTCGCTTATAGCAGGATGCCTTTTGGTCTGACCAACACCGGCGCCACTTTTCAGCGGACCATGGACTTTGTGTTCAAAGGTATGATGGGGAAAGTCATCGTGGTTTATTTGGATGACTTAACTGTGTTCTGTAAACAGTGAAATGATCATTGCGATCATTTGGAGCAAGTATTGATTAGATGCCGGGAACATGGAATCTAACTAAATCCGAAAAAATCTGTTTTCAGAGTTACGGAAGGAAAGTTGCTGGGACACACTGTTAGCAAAGAAGGGATGAAGATAGATACTGAAAGAGTTAAGGCTATTCAGAGCCTTACTTTACCTACAAGCAAGACCGGGGTTCACTCCTTCGGAAAAGTGAATTTTCTCAGGCGCTTTGTTCCTGACTTTGCTAAAAAGACTCACCACATATTAGACATGATGAAAGGGTCACAAACTTTCCGATGGAGCGAAGAAGGAAAGAAGTCGTTTGAGGACATAAAAGCCTCCGTCGCTCACGCGCCAGTCCTGGTATGTCCTGATTTCTCCAAAGATTTCATTATGTATAGCTATGCATCTGAACATACCGTATCGGCTATCTTGATGCAAAAGAATTCTGAGGATGTTGAATCCCCGATTACGTTTATGAGCTCTCCTCTCAAGCCTCATGAATTAAAGATGTCCCAGTTGGAAAAGCATGCCTTCGCCATAGTCAAAGCAGTCAAGAACTTTAGGTATTACATTCTAAATTCTCATACAACGGTGTTGGTTCCTGACATGGCAGTCAAGTCCATCCTAACTCAACAGGAGTTAGGGAGTTTGCGAGGAAATTGGATCGCAAAAGTCCAGGAGTATGATCTAGATATAAAGCTAACCAAGCTAGTAAGAGGCAAAGGCCTATGTCAGCTTATGGCTGAAACCCAAGGTTTAGAAGACCCTGACGGAAAAGATGATTGCGCCAATGGAGCATGAAGCCAGCTGGAGAAAGCCGATTCACTACCTATGGTTCTATTTTTTACGACCAGCGACGAGTGGTATTCCGATATTGCTTTCTTTCTCACCTATAGTGAATGCCCAACTCATCTAACTACAAAGGAGAAGTACGCTATAAAGCTCAAAGCAGCCAGATATGTCATCTGGGATGACTGTTTATACAAACGCGGAATGGATGGCATCTTCTTGCGACGTGTTGACAAGCCACAACAGATAAAGTTGTTAGAGAGATTTCATGATTCATCATGTGGTGGTCACTTCTCCTCTTCCGTGATAGCTCACAAGATCATCCGGGCCAAGTACTATTGGCCAACGTTGTTTCAGGATACAACCACCTGGGTAGCAAAATGTGAACTCTGCCAACGATTTGTTGGCAAACCAAAATTGGCTGCTTTTCCCCTTAGGCCGGTCATTATTGATGAACCATTTAGACAGTGGGGAATCGACTTTATTGGAGCACTCCATCCCCAATCGAGTTCCAGACATAGTTACATCTTAACAGCAACAAATTACTTCACCAAGTGGGTGGAAGCCATACCTGTCAAGCATGCCACTTTTGAGGTTGTTTGCAGTTTCATCAAAGAGAATATCATTGTAAGGTTTGGTGTTCTAGGAAAGATTGTTGCTGATAATGCTTCCAACTTCTCTTCGCGAGAAGTTATTGGTTTTTGCTATGAATACAGAATAACTTTGGCTCACGCCTCAGATTATTACCCTCAGGGAAATGGTCAGGTAGAATCCAGCAATAAAAACCTAATGACCATCATACAGAAGCTGGTCAATGAGAATCAGCGGTCCTGGCACAAGTCATTGTATGATGCTTTGTGGGCGGACCGCATTACTCCAAAGAGGTCTCTCGGCATGTCACCTTTTCAAGTGTTATATGGAATCGACGCCGAGCTTCCCATTTCTACAGAACTTCCTGCTCTGCGCTTGACACAAGCGATTGAAGATGAGACTTTCCAAAATTCTCTTGAGAAGAGGATCATGTATCTAGCCGAGCTTGAAGAAAAAAGAGTAAGGGTGGTCGACAGGATCACTGACCATCACAATCAAGTCAAAAGATTGTTCGATAAAAAAGCTAAGCAAAGAGAGTTCTAGGTGGGAGACCTCGTCCTTTTGTGGGACAAACGAAGAGAGCCAAAGGGCATGCACGGAAAATTTGATTCCTTATGGAGAGGGCCTTTCAAGATCAAGCAGCTTAATAGAGAGAATAGCTTCTATCTCTCGTATCTAGATGGAACCGAGCTTCCGCTTCCCTATAACGGGCAGCATCTAAAGATCTTTAGGAAGTAGAGCTTGCTCTCTTCTTTATACAGTTTGCTTTAGTTATGTGTTTGTTTTTGTCGTGTGTTTTCTTTTGTTGGTTGTGCATTTTCCTTTTCGTCGCCCTTGTTTTTGACTCTATAACCCAATGGATAGGCACATGAAAATATGGGATTCTCTACCCTTGAGTTTCACTCAAAGATAGTCCCCAGAAAGAGCCAACTGTTATTCTGCAAAATTGTCAGGGGCAATTTGTAGGTAACCATACCCAAAATTTTGTTTTGGACCCAAGGAAGTTTGATAATGTTTGAAATAGCACAAAATTCCCTTCCGAAAATCAAGTGTTAAGGACTTAGCCATTTTTTAGTCTTTTTGAGTAAGGCGCTGAGAAGTTCCAGTCGACATGCTGAAAAGTGCGCCAAGGTGTTGAGAAGTTCCTGTCGACATGCTGAAAAGTGCGCCCTTTTACACTGAAGGGTAGTTTCTTCTAGGGATCCATTGATCGTTTTTGTAAAATATTTAAAAGGCATGTTGGCATACAGGATGACTTCATCCATGTTGCACCATGGGATGTTGCCATCCAAAAACTTGCCCAAGTCAACTGTTGACTTTTTAGATATTTTGTAAGTGGTTGGTTTGCTTTTGTCTTCTTTCCTCTTCTCCTTCTATAAATACTGGAATACTTGTTGTATTCGGGGTGGATACTTTTCAGATGAAAAATAGGAGTAAGAAGAAAAGACTTTGAGCTTTTTGTAACAGAAGGAAATATTAATACAATATTTAGACTTTGTGTTGAATACCTGTGTTATACATCAGAGCTTTCTTATGTTAGATCTGTATGTTTCTTCTATTGAATCTACTCCTGTTTTATTGTCATTTATTCATCAGTATTGCTTTGTTCGTCTATGTGAGTAAGTTCAGCTCTGTTTACTACCAGCCCAAAATATAGACCCTCTGACCTTTCTAATTTGGAATTCATTTCTTTTCTCCCTTCAAGTCTTTCCTTATCTCACCACCTTGTTTCTTTCCCTTCTTCTATAGCTGGAAATACCTCTACTGGGATGAGATCCCAACCCCTGAAGGCAGAATATTGTGAGACTTGCACAGATTCCTGCTGGTAGAATAGCGATTAACCAGTTTCGCTTTGCTAACTCAAAGAGGGGCTATGCCCTGCACACTGTTGGCTCGTTTATCCATAGATCTATCCACCCGACAGATTTTCAGACCAACATCTAGAAAGAGGATGGTAAGACCTTGCACACTCCATAAAAAATTTGGGCAATTGAGTTGTGACTGGAAATGCCAAAGCTTGAATAATCCTGCTACTTTTAATTGCCCGCATGAGAGATGTCCTTCCGGCTCTAGATCTCTCAATTAAATCAATGATGGGTTCGAGGCCTATGTTTGTATCATTTATGTTAGAAAATCTGGAAGAAATGCATGAATCTGTTGATCCTTCTCTTTCATCATGCTTCATCATGCCTAGAACAATCTTCGTTTGAGTTCTTTTTATTTTAATTCTATCGGAATCCTTTGTAATTGGATCAATTTGTGTAGATCCGGAAACTTCTTCTGATTCATAAGATATATTAAACATATTTGACATTAATTTGAACTTCCTTTCACTAATATGAGCACCTGTGATGAATACCTACAATTAATTCAAACAAAGATGGAGTCCATGACATGAATACTTGATTTTTATCACCAGAATTTGCATATAAAATATATTTTCCTAAAATTTGATACTTTGCTTACATGCAAAGCAAAAAAATATATTATTTAATTCACATGTACACATATACCAACATGCAGACACTTAGAATGATAAAAATTAGGCTATTCCAGCCCTAGGAGTCAAAACTGGAAGCTTCCCGGAAGTGGAAAATAATCTTTAATGCAAAATCCTCCTTCTTTTGGCACCAAAACATGTCTGGGCTGCAAACCTCATCGAAAATAATTAAGTGCTTCTCCCTTATGGTGTCTCATGCTTATATAACCATCTCCATGCTATTTTTAATAAGTGTCTTTCCCTATTTCTGGCAATTTAATTAATTAAAAGCCATGCTTCTTCTTCCAATTTGGGTGCCCAATTCTGCATGCTTCTGATTGTTTTTTAATGAATTTATTTTAGCATGCATCCTTGACTTCTTTTAGCTCATCCACTTGCATTGACTTTCCTTCTATTTATGGTGCTAAACTTAGCTAGAAATACCATTAATAAATATCATTAATTACATGTATTATTGCCAAGGTGGGTCGCACTTTTTGGCAAGGGAAGTTTCTAAAAATTGGAAGTCAAAGTAATGGGAATTTCCACCCTGCACTGCAACTCCAAAAATCCCATCTTCCACTTAAGTGATTTGACTTTCATAATGAGAATTTTCACCCTACACTACAGGTAAGAAATTCCCGCCTACCTGCCACTGCCAAAATTTCCATTAGCAACTTTAATCCTTCCTTCCAAAAAGTGTGACTTGCATGGAAAATAGCCTTCTTCTCAAAAATGTGACTTACATGGGTGAATAAACTTCTTTGATGGGAAAAGTCACCCTGCTAGGCAGGTAAGAAATTATCGTCGGTGCTTTAAGTGATTTTTCTTTATAATGGGAATTTTCACCTTGCATTGCAGGTAAGAAATTCTTGCCTGCCTGCCACTGCCAAAATTCCCATTGCATGTTAAGTGATTTTGACTTGATGGCAAAAAGTAACCTACTAGGTAGGCAAGAAATTCCCATCTGCCTGCCACTTATAAAATTCCCATTAGTATCTTAAGTGATTCCTTCCAAAATAATGTGACTTGCATGAAAGATAGCTCTTTTCCAAAAGTTCGACTTACATTATGACTTTCGCCTTGAAAATTGTGTGAAAAATCGTCACTTAAGGCAGAGTGGAAATTGGACGTGGAAGGCGGCCTTGAAAATTGTGACTGGCATGAAGACAACATTTCTTTCCTTTTTTGGATTTTTGGTGAAGAAAACACAAGCACAAAATAAAATTTTCCATTTTTGGAAAGGGTTCGAGAAGATGTAGCAGCAAAACTTGCATGTGCCATAACTTTCATTTTGGGGCTCCGTTTTAGGTGTCATTTTATCTAAAAGTGCACATTTTCTCGAGCTCTACACATTGATGGCAATATTTTTCTTATTTTCATAAAATCCATTTTTGCACCTTTTTCGACCAAGCGATTTCTTGCAATCTTCTGAAAGAATCATGACCTCTTATCACCCTTAGACAAATTAGTAATTAAAAATACTGGATAGCTTTTCAAAACCCTATGCCTGGGGAAAGATATGGTAGGAAGAATGAATAGGCTACAGGAATTGCCAGAGAAAACAAACCAAAACACAGACAAAAAGAAATAAAACAAAATAAAAGAAGTTGCAGGCAATTGCTCGAATATTTCTCTAATTAGTTGATCTGCAAAAATTCTTGCCCCTAGGTGAATGTTCTATGGTAACAATGATGGGGTGAAGTGCAGTATATAACCTAAAACTTCCAATTTTAGCTCAATCTATTTTTAAAAGAACTTTATTTAATAAATAAATAAAATTCTCTTAGACAAAACCTAGCGAAGGGATAGAGTGAGTTTTAGCATGTGGTTACTTGGGGAATTTGGCTTTTATGACTCTCTGGGGATACCTTAGAATAATGCAAACAACTGCAGGAAAAACAAACACAAAACGACCTGTTACTTTGAAAAGAATAATTTTAAAAAAAAGGGGTAGTCCCTGATTTTAGGGTGAAATCCCGAGGACACCAATATGTCAAGGCATGTGATAATTATTAGTGCCTTCGGAAGCCTGGAACCCGAGATGAGATGTCATTGCGGCCGATACAAGCACTGAACCTTTTGAGAAGTGGGATATTAAATTTTTAGCTCCTATTTCACCACCCACACGTAGGAATTGCACACACTATATTATTACTTTTATAAACTATACAACAAGGTGGGTAGATCCCGCACCTATAAAGGATTGTACAACACCTACAACAATAATATTTTTTTGGGAAAACATCATTACCAGGTATGGTTTCCCATTAAGCCTGACAAGTGATAGAGGAACTCATTTCTTGAATGAGATAATCAAAATTCTATTGGTAGAGTTTATGGTAGCACACCATAAGACTACTCCTTATCACCCACAGTCTAATGATACTATTGGAGCTTTCAACAAGATTCTGGGACTAACATTGACAAAAATCTGTGATGTTGCAAGGAAATATTAGGATTATAAAGTCTTTGTTGTACTTTGGGCATATAGGACCACTTATAAGAGGTTAAATAAGGCCACACTTTTTTCATTTTATGTTTGGCACAGAGGTTGTATTACCTGTTGAATTCATGTTACCATCCTTATGTATTGTGTGCACAGGTGTACTTGCTGATGGACAAGTTGTTAAAGAGCGCATTGAAAATTTGATGTAGTTAGATGAGTAGCGTGCCATTACAAATTGGAGCCAAAAGAATGAGGAGGAAATCAAAATGCCTAGCATGATAGGCACATAAGGACATTGACTTTGACTGAAACAAATATTGTTAGGAATTAGTGAACAAATATGCGGAAATAATTCCTCAAATCAAAGCAGTAGGAAACTATTTAGCAAAATCAAACTTTCAGAAATATAACAACATACATAAATAATGCACAAAAGAAGACTGGACAAGATGTAACGTTATTCACCCAATGTGAGCTATGTCCACCAAGAGCTTGCTCAGATTTAATTATTAACAAGAGTAAAAACAACTCTCACATTCTTCTCTCAATTATGAATTCACAACAGTAATTCCAAATCGTGTTAAACCACATCTAAACCAAAATTGACACCCCAGATGTTCTTAACCTTGATCACCTCTTGATTACTAAGACTCCTAGACCTCTTGAATCACTCAATATATATTCAAGAATACCTCTAACACCTATATTTATAATATTATAATCCTTTTACGAAGTCCTATAAGCTGAACCTATAACTTTGAAAGTCATAATCTTTCAACTTCCCATGGATGAAAAAATTGTCACGGCGTGTGACAACCACCAATTAACCTCTAGTTAACAACAAAAACAAAAATTTCACAACATGAAAACAATACATGATTTCAGAATGCTCTTGAAGTCTCTAAACTTAAATGTTCAAACTCCAACGCTTCAATGTTAATTCCAGAAGACTAAAAACAAGCTCCACACCCCAACAATCTCAAACTTGGAGATTGTTTCCACTGAACAAAGTTCTCAACCCTTCATTATCATACATAAAGGCCAACCAAAGTTAAACACAACTTCAAATTCTCCTTTATGGCCTCCTTGGTCATCATATCCGTAGGATTCTGACTGGTATGAATATTTTCCATCTTCAACTTATCTTCTTCCAAAGTTTCCACCCTGATGAAATCATATCTCAACTAAATTTGTTTCTTCCTACAATTGGAAAGAAGATTTCTTCTCTAAATGAATATCTGCTCTGAATATCACTGTTTAGTATCCCCAACTTCCTACTTAGTAACGCAACATCATCAAGCATTTAATGTATCCAAATCATCTCCTTTCTTTGCCCTATTTAGCAGACAACATACTTAGCCTCTGTGGTTGACAAATCCACAACCTTTTGTAACCGTGAAATCCAGCTCACTGTTGTATCACCAGCCATAAACACATAACTTGTTGTGCTTTCCTCTTACTTGTCCCAAATATCTTGTCATGTCTGAATCTACATAGCCATGCAATGTATTGTCTGATCCACCAAAACATAATGTTGCTCCCATGGTCCCTGCTCAAATACTGAGGGATCCAATTCACTGCCTAGCTAGTGCTCTATACCTAGATCACTCATAAACTTGCTCACTGATCGGACTGCATGGGAGATATCAGGACTATTGCATACCATAACATATATCAGAGTTGTCCAACTGCATTGATGAGTATAGTACCCTAGACATCTAGATTCTATCCTCCTTAGTCTTAGGACTCTGCTCCTTTGATAATTTAAAGTGACTTGTCAAAGGAGTACCAACTGGTTTAGCATCTTGCATACTAAACCTCTCCAAGACATTCTTTATATACTCTTCTTGAGATAATACCAGCTTCCTCTCCTTCATGTTCTGATTTATTCTCATACCAAGGATTTACTTTACTACCCCCAAATCCTTCATAGCAAAGGACTCACCAAGATGCTTCTTGAGTACCTTTATTTCATGCATGTTCTTCCCTACAATAAGTATACCATCCACATACAGGAACAAAATAATATAACTATCATCAAGAAACTTCTTGATATACACGCAATGGTCTGAGTGACACTTGGAGTAACCCTACTCCTACATAAAATTATAAAACTTCTTGTACCACTGTCCGGAGCATGTTTTAGGCCATACAAGCTCTTCTTCAATTTGCACACTAACCTCTCCTTCCCTTTGACCTCATAACCCTATAGCTGCTACATATACAATTCCTCCTCCAACTCAACATTCAGAAATGCATTCTTTACATCCAACTGCTCTAAGTGCAAGTCTTCTACTACTACTAAACCAAGAACAATCCTAATAGAAGTCATTTAACAACAAGAGAAAAAAACCATCAAAGTCTATACCTTTCTTTTGTGCAAATCCCTTGACCACCAACCAGGCCTTGTACCTTTTTATGCCTCCATCTTCCTCTTTGATTCTATACACCCACTTGTTCTATAATGTTCTCTTTCCATCGGGTAGCTCCACCAAATCCCAAGTCCAGTTCTCCATAAGAGATTTATGCTCTTCATCCATGGCTTGCTCCCACTTCTTCCTGGCATTCACCTGCACTGCTTCCTCAAAGCACTCTAGCTCTCCATTGTCAGTGAGCAATAACTAATTCAAAGATGGAGTAAAATGTTCAGGTTCCCTTCTTACCCTAGAAGACCTACTCACCTCAAGAGTTTGGGCTTCCTGGTGAGTAGGCTCCTAAACTGGTTGTGCTAGAACATGTTGTACCTGAACCGGTCCATTGGAAACCTTGTCATCCACAATGTCCTCTAACATTATGTATTCTTTATTTGATTCCTCTTTTTGTTCCTGTAACTGATCTTTATACATGAATTTTTAATTAAAGACAATATCTATAGACCGAAATATTTTCTTGTACTTAAAACTCCAAACACGGAAACCAAATTCATCCTCACCATATCCAACAAAGATGCATTTCTCAGACTTAACCTCTAACTTGGTCCTATCATTTTTATCAATGTGACATAATACCTCACATCCAAATACTCTAAGAAATGAGTAATCAATTTTATTGCCAGACCAAGCCTCCTTAGGTATACATCCATCCAAGGCCATAAAGGGTCCTTTGTTAATTAGATAAAACATTGTGTTCACTGCTTCCACCCAAAACATGAGTGGCAGCCCCACATGTAACCTTATGCACCTAGCATGCTCCATCATTGTCTTGTTTATTCTCTCTAACACTCCATTTTCTTGTGGATTCTTCGAAATTGTGGTTTGCATGTGGATCTCATTTACCGAACAATAATCAAGAAATTCATTGATACAATACTCCCCTCCATTATCTGACCTAAGGCAATTCAGCTTGAGACTTGTTTCATTCTCAACCAGGGCTTTCCATCTTTTGAAAGTTTCAAACACATCATATTTCTTTCTAATGCCATATACCCAAAATTTTGTAGTCACATCATCAATGAAAGTGAAATAATAACATGAACCACCAATACAGTTTACCTTAGCTGGCTACAATACATCTATATGCACCAACTCCAACTTACCCTCCTTCCTGGTTGGTCCAACCTTGAGGAATCTCACTCACTTATGTTTCCCATAAACACAGTCCTCAAACAAGTCCAAATCCAACTCCTTTAATCTGGGCAACCTATCCTTTAGAATTTGTATTCCCTTTTGACTCATATGATTGAGTTTTTAGTGCCACAAAGTTGTATCTCCATCTACAGCAACTAAATTACATTAATCAACACCACTACTTAAATACAAAGTACTAGTTTTCTTACCTCTTACAACCATAGGAACTCCCTTGGCAACCTTCCAAAAATTTGTTGTAAAATTGACCATACAGCCATCACTACCCAGTTGACCCACTGATATCAAGTTCTGCCTCAACTTAGGCATATTCCTGACGTCCTTAAGTAGCCATGTGTTCCCATTCTACATTTTCACCCAAACATAACATTTCCCTACTATAATGCATGGTTCATCATCACCAAGATATACTTGTCCAAAATCACCTTGAATAAACTTAGTAAAGTAATGTCTATGTGGGGTGGTATGGAAAGAAGCCCCTAAATCTAACACCAAGACCCAACAATGTTATCTAAAGAAAGAATTAAGACATCCTGACAAACATCACATGCTGCCACATTTACCTCCTTAGTTTCCTCCTTGTTCTTCTAATCCCAAAGAGCCCAAAAATATTTCTTAGCATTACCAACCTTCCCAAAGTGCCAACATTCCAGCTTGCTCTTGGAATTTGACCTTCCGTGATCATTTGAATTTCCATGGTTACCTTTCCCTATGTTCTTTTGTCTCCCTCTATTCTCCATCGTCAAATCATTTCCAGAAGTAGAAGAATCCTGAAGCTCTTCCTTCACATTTCCTTGCTCATGATCACACCTAGCACATCTTCACACTTCAACTTTGAATTATTACACACCGAATTAATTACAACCATAACCAAGTTATCCCATCTATCTGACAAGGAGCACAAAATCAACAAAGCCCTGACCTCGTCATCAAATTCAATTTTCACTGAGGTTAACATACTTATAACTGTATTAAATTCATTCAAATGATCAACATAAAAACCATTCTCAGACATCTTCATATTAAATAAATTTTTCATCAAAAATATTTTATTAGAGGTAGAGGGTTTTTCATATAACTTCCCCAACGCATTCATGAGACCTTCTATGTTCTTCTCTTGTGATATGTTGAAAGCAACCAAAGATGCAAGACATAACTGAATGGCCTCGAGTACCTTTCTATCCAGGAACTCCCAATCCTCATCTGACATGGCTATAGATTTATTTGTTTTTCCAACCAAAGGAACATGGAGGTCATTATGATACAAGTAATCCTCCATCTGCATCTTCCACAAACCAAAGTTTTTCCCATTGAACTTCTCAACCCTCGATTTTCCCTCATCTACCATAGCTCCCACTCAAGTTGACTTTCCCTACAATTTACCACTTCAGCAAAAAAAAAACCACTAAAGCTCTGATACCAGTTGTTAGAAATTAGTAAACAAATATGCAGAAACAATTCCTCAAACCACAGTAGTAGGAAACTATTTAGCAGAACTATACTTGCATAAATATAATATCATAAATAAACAATGTACAAAAGAAGACAAGACAAGATTTAAAGTAGTTCACCCAATGTGGGCTACGTCCACCAAGAACTTGCTCAGATTTTATTATCACAGTCTTCTCTTAGTTGTAATTGCACAACAATCACTCATGAACTCACAAAAGAATTCCCAAAGATGCTAAACCACATCTAAGACTCCTAGATCTTTTTCATCACTCAAGATACATTAGGATGTCCCTAATACATCTATTTATAAGATTACAATCCTTCTAGGAAGTTCTATAACCGATCCTAGAAAAATTCCTTTGAAAAAGTCATGACTTCAAAAATTAATGACCTTTCAACTTCTCACAGATGAAAATCTATCACTGTGACAACAACCAATTAACCGCCAGATAACAACAAATATGCAACAATTACGCAGCACGAAAATAACACATGACTGCAGAATGCACCTGAAGTCTCCGAACTTAATCGTTCGAACTCCAACATTTCAATGTTGATTCCAGAAGACTAAAAATAGGCTCCACACCCCAGCATATTTTGTATGAATCCAAGTTTGTGCGCCATCGAGAGAAATTGAAAGTACATTAGTTGGGACCTTTTGTAGTAAACAAGATACTTAAATTAGGCACTTGTCAGTTATAGGCGCTGGATGGCACTATGTTGCCCGTTACTTCAATGGGAGTAGACTAAATCCCTATTATAAATAAGTCTTCTTGGTGTGTGTAATAAGGCAGTATTGTCATTTAGATTATATTTCCATTTTATGTGTTTCATTTCAAATCATTGTTATTCTTTGTCAATTTAGTTCTTTGTTTTGTTGTAATAAATGCACTTGCACACAAGAAGTTGATCATCATCTATTGAGTTCATGTGTAAAGGACCACACATATTTTTAGTGTGGGGTGAACCATGTGTAAATGCATGACATAAAAGATATGGTGATATTAAGAGCTAGGAAAAAGTGGACAAAGATGTGCACGTAATGTTAGAAGAAAGATGTATCATTTGTAGGGTGAGTGGTATGAAAGAAAGAAAAAGGGTGTCATAAGAAGGATGGTGATAATAAGCAAAATTCTTAGAAGAAAAACCATGTATGAAGAATGGACGCGTAGTGTAACGCAAGGTAGGCAGTGGCATGGTGAACTACTTAGGTGAGAGGCACAGTAGGTTATGTACTTCGGCATAGGGAAGCACATGTAAGGAGGTCTATGGCCTGAGAAGTAGTGAGCACACCAGAAGGTTACAACTAAAGCGTGTGGTGGAAAAAAGTGGAAAAGGCATGAGAAAAATATGGGAAATTAGATTTAAATTTGTTTTATGGTGGTAGGTGGCAAGCATTTAATGCGGTAAAAATTTTAAAACCTATAAAAATGTGTCGGGGTAAATTCATTTTTACCTTACCTTGTGAAGAACTTGTGCATTTTCAAGAGAGATTATTGTGTGAGATCTTGCGAAATTGAGTATAAATCCAGATAATTTTTGAACCACATCAAATTACAGACACAACCGAGTGAAAAATCTATTTTGGAAGAAGAATTGGAGCTTAGGGCGGCGTGAAAACTTACTTTTAGAGGGGTTGAAGGTTCTGGTTAGGGTTTGGAGGATTAGGGCATAGTTCTAAGGAAAGAGAAGTGGGTGTGAAAATATCGGTGCACGAAAGACTTATAACAAGAGGTTCATGGACACTTGAGACATAATGAGGTAAGGTATAAGTTTGAATTTGCATGCTAGAATGGCACCCAAGAAGGTGAAGGCAAAAAGACCGTAGTGGAAGACTTACATGAAGAGTTGTATTCAGAGATGTAGTACCCTGATGGAGTATTGATTGGGAAAGAATTGGGTATCCCATATACGAAAAATGGTTGTAAGTGACTATAACCATCGTACAGACAACCATGCGCATTAGATTGAAAGAGAGCTTGTCCGGAAGACTGGAGAAAGGACTCCATATGGAAAGCCCATATATGATGATGAGGGAGAGTGCATTTTATAGAATGTGGGATTGCTCAAATTTTATGAACTCCCGTACTATGGCAAACCTGAGCGATTGTACCAATGATTAATGTTACATGCTTATGAAGACTTTTTCTACTTTGCTTGAAGAAGGATGGACTTAACTGCAACATTGATTCACAAGTTTACTAGCCTTCAAAGCACAGATGTAGAACTCCCCTTAGACTTGTATAATGTTGATGAAGTAATGAAGACTACCAAGGAATTTTACTATCAACGAGAGAGTCGCGCAATGGACATTGTGACACTTGATGACCCTGTCATAAAAATAATAGCACTGCTTACTAAGTTGAATGGATAGGAATGATGGGGGCAAGTGAACAAATGATGGTTGTACATTGCGAGGAAAATGAAGAAGGTAAAAATCTACAACCTCAAGGGATTTATAGCTGAAGAGATTATTAAAGAGGCCCGCGTAGGTGACAAAATCACTTTTGGGAATATTTTGCTACTTAGAGTATTCGTTTCTGAATCCACTACCCAAGGGGCCATTGCATCGAACTGTCATTCTTTTGCTTCTAACCATCCCATTTCCTTTCTGATATTGGGATGTCGGATGGACCTAATGATAAGATATGGGAGTACCCTAAGGAAGGTGAATCCCTTATAGAGAGGTTTTCCAATTACACCTATGAAAACATAACTCTTGCATACAAGGTTTGGGAAAATAGGCGGTACAAAAAGATGTGCGATGCATTTGGGGTGGAGTGGCACATTCCCAGTGAATTACCTGCGCAATTGGAAAGGTGGAATTTGTTGTGTATCAACACTTCTACATTGGCCATTTTGAATTGAAGAATGGAACGATGAGCCCTCGGTGTAAGCTACCATTTAATTTCACAGTCAAATACTTCCAAACTGCGGTGAATAGGTTTGCAGAAGCGCACATGATCAGAATTGATGTAGACAAGATAGATTACGAGCATCATATTTTGCGCACATCATTGGTTTACCCTAAGAAGAATGCATATGAGGATAAGATGATATAATATATCACAATGAATAGCTCCGCAAATTTGGCAATTGCAAATGTAGCGGCTACAAAAAATTACGTCTATCTAAAGCCAGTGTGGTCAATGGAAAGTATGTGGAGGATGATTTGAATATCCCGGATGAGCCGATGGGGAAGAAGACAACCAGGAAAAAGAGATCGTGTAAGGCCACCCCTCCTATCAGCAAGGAGGAAGAAGGAAGTGATGATGAACCCTTGACCTAGAGCGTAACTATGAAGAAAACCCCTACACGAAAGGAATCTAAGCCACACATAAGTTTGAGGAGGCAGTCCGCAAAGAATAATTCCCCAGTCAAGAAGAAGTAGAAGAGAGTGTCTAGTGAATACATAGAGAAGACTGAAGAGGAACAAAGGGATGAAGAGGAAGTTACACATCTTATCCCTCAAGTACATGATGTTGAGGAGTCTGACGCATAGGAGCATAATGAGCACCATGAAGAGATCCCGGTGAAGGAGGTAGAGATAGAAGGGGTTGATGCTTCCATCACCCACATTTTTGAGGAAAGGCAGGGGCCTACTTAGGAGCCCAGGGTGGAGTGTGTTGTTGAAATTGAAGTTGAGCGCCAGATCAAGCACAAATTAGAGTGCATAGTAGAACAAGAAGTGGAGCATGTTGTAGAAAGGAGTGAAGAGAAGACAAAAACTAGACCGAAGAATACTCTTGCACTAAGTTTTCTGAAGATTTCCTGTGGGAAGAATATAAGACCAATGCATACACCCTAGGGACCAATGATGTAGTATGATGATGATCCGAAAAAGGTGTCGCCCGCAAGATACCAAAGCACGGTGACCACAAAGGATTTGTTCTGTTGGTCATTTTTTAGGAGAGAGGAAGCTTTTAGTGCACCAGGAAGATGCTCTCCTAGGTGTTTTAGTCACATATAGAGGATCCAAAGTTTAAAGTTAGCTTGCAATCGCTAAAGAGACCCAACTAAATTC
Source organism: Taxus chinensis (assembly GCA_019776745.2). Taxonomy (NCBI): domain Eukaryota; kingdom Viridiplantae; phylum Streptophyta; class Pinopsida; order Cupressales; family Taxaceae; genus Taxus; species Taxus chinensis. The sequence goes on along the minus strand of CM034150.1, from coordinate 248,270,189 downwards.
CACACCAGGGGAAGTATATTTGATAGTAGACTCCCAAATGTTAACAAATGAGCAAGCATGTTATTCCCTCAAAAAACTATCGACAAATGCTGAGTGAGAATTTTTGACAAGGATTGCAAAATTAGGAATCTGCGTAAATAAATTGAGGAGAAGGATAGGGAGATCAGTGAGTGAGAAAAGGAGATTAAGGAGAAAGATAAGATCATTGCATAACTAAAACATGGGGTGCGGGAAGAAAAGGGGTGGACACGTGCCACGTACTAAAAAGTAGAATGCATTGCGAATACAATTACACTCGCGTGCTCGGACATAGCAAGCAAGTTCAGCCCAAGTATGAGACAACCCTGCATTACTTGGAGGGTATATCATGCATGATCACCCATGATAAAGAGGTTCTCACCCTGAAGTCCATAGAATATGTACTAGCGTGACAAAAACCATGATAGGGATCATATTGAAGCCCACTTTGTGTAGTATGATGCATTGTCTGCTGAAATTAAAGCAACTAAGCAAGTTACAGAGGTCATATATGATAATTGTGAGGACTTCGATCGTATCGTGGGATTACTTGTGATTAGGGATGAAGCAGAGTTAAAAGAGTTCTAGGCCAAGCATAAGAATAATAGGGCAGAATGAGAGAAGATCTTGGTAAAGGTGGTGTAGAAGAGGGAGGTGATCAATTTGCAGAAAACCTCGCTCAAGAAATTATTGAAAGAAATCTTCTCTCAAATCATGCATAGAATGGATGCATTGAACGATGCAGATAAGCAACTGGAAGCATTGATAGAGCAGCTGAGGGGGAAGATTGGTGACTTAACTCTTGCAGAGGTCCCTGGAATTGTTGATAATGTGCAAGTACAAGCAAGCAAAGAATTGGAAGGGTGGAGGGAACTAGAGAAAATTTTGGTTAAGGATGTTGGGGGTTAACACACACTTACAAATATATAGTCAAAATTAAGCATTCGAGTAATAAAACATGAAAATATACCAAAAGATAAATATACAAGATATAACGTGGTTCACCCAGTGTGGGCTACATCCACCAAGAAATAACCAATCTATTATTCAAAGCTTCACAGAGGATATACAATGAAGATCTTCAATTTTCCACACCTCACATGGATGTACAATAATTTTCTTTCTCAAGCTTCTTTTTTTCTATCTCCAAGAATTCCTTCTTACAATTATGATTAATCTTTCACAATCTAACCTTTCTAACCCTAGCTTTCAAGCTTATATAAGTATATACAAACTTAGGGCAGTATAGTTATGCAATTACAACCATTAGATCACCTTTTAATCAAAGGTTAGATCTAATCTCGTGACTTAAATAAAAATATTTCACGCACACGAGATCGATACTGGTTACCCCAACCGATGTCGGTTCCTACTAGCTGACTAACATTGGTCAGCCGACCGATGCCAGTTACTGTGTAAACCTGCAAGTTGTAAAACATGCTATTTGTGAAGCAATTAAGCTCCACAATCTCAACAATCTCCCACTTGGAGATAAATTGATGCATTGCACCATACAAATCTATCCTTGGATCCTTTCCTTGGCCTGTTTCTCCCTCTTCAAGTCTCAAACTCGAAGACCAACAGAAGTGGAGTGAATCTCCAACTTCTCCTTTTCCAATGGCTTCGTTAGCATATCTGCAGGGTTCTTATTTGTATGAATTTTCTCTAGTTTCAGCTGTCCATCCTCCAACACCTACCGTATGAAGTGATATCTCAACTGAATGTGTTTCGTTCTTGAATGAAATATTGAGTTCTTTGCCAAATGAATCACACTTTGAATATCACTGTACAATATGTAATCCTCTTACTCCTTTCCCAACTCTTTCATGAACCTACTCATCCATATCATCTCTTTGCTAGCCTCTGTAGCTGCAACATATTTGGCCTCTATAGTAGACAAGGCCACAACGTTTTGCAATCTAGAAATCTAGCTAACTGATGTGTCACCTACTATGAATACATAGTTAGTGGTGCTCTTCCTGCCATCTAAATCTCCAACCATATCTGAATCAACATAACCACATAAAGAAGTATCTAACCCTCCATAGCATAACTGCATGTTGGATGTCCCTCTCAAATACCTGAGAATCCATTGGACTACTTTCCAATGCTCTTTACCTATTGACCATAAATCTGCTTACAATTCCCACTGCATGTGCAATGTTTAGTCTGGTACAAACCAAAGCATACATAAGACTTCCAACTGTTGAAGCATATGGAACTCATGCCATGTACTTGACCTCCTCATGTGATGTAGGACACCAATCTTTTCTTAATTTAAAGTGTACAACCATAGGTGTACTTATAGATTTTGAATTCTGCATTTTAAACCTTTCCAACACCTTATTGATATAATGTTCCTGAGACAAATACAACTTCTTGTTCTTCCTGTCTCTAAGAATTTACATGCCAAGGATTTTCTTTGCAGCTCCTAAATCCTTCATTGCAAATGTATGAGATAACTTTTCTTTAAGCTCAACAATATCCTGCATACTAGATCATGCAATAAGCATATCATCTATATACACTAACAAAATAATATAGTTTCCATTTCCAAGCTTCTTGAAATAAACATAATGGTCAAATTCACATCTCATATAACCATGCTCATGCATAAAACTATCAAACCTCATATATCATTTCCTTGGGGCTTGCTTGAGCCCATACAAGCTCTTTTTCAACCTGCACACAAGTTTCTCCTTACCCTTGACTTCATACCCAAGCGGTTACTGCATATATATCTCTTCCTCCAAATCATCATGAAGGAAAGTTGTCTTAACATCAAGTTGTTCTAAGTGCAAATATTCTACTATAACTAAACTCAAAACAGTACGTATAGAAGTCATTTTTACTACAGGAGAAAATATTTCACCAAATTCAACACCTACTTTCTGTGCAAACCATTTTACCACAAGCCTTGCCTTGTATTTTTTCATTCCACCCTCTTCTTCCTTGATCCTATAAACCCATTTTTTCTACAATGTTCTCTTACATGCTGGCAACTTAACCAAATCCCATGTCTAATTATGTTCCAAGGATTCCATTTCCTCATCCATGTCATGCTCCCACTTCTTGTGGGTTTCATCATTCATTGCTTCTTCAAAACTTTCTGGTTCACCACTATTAGTCAATAATAGATAAAATAAGGAAGGTATAAATATTTCTAGAGGTCTATTTACCCTTTGTGACCTTCTTACCGAGATTTAGGGTATCCGAGGCTCAATCTTTACATCTTATACATTATTATTTACCTATGACAGTGACCGACGCCGGTCACCTCCTGTCTACGTCAATTCTGCTGATCTGTAACTGACGTCGGTTCAGGTTGTCGACGTCGGTCCTCATGCTGCTGACACTGGTTACCCTCACTGATGTCGGTACCTGTAGATGATTGTTTTAAATCCGAGAATGCATTTTATTCCACAAAATCTTCACCTGGTTCATCCTTGGGTACCAAAATATGATCCCTGTACATTCTCTTTTCATTCCATTCAATGTCACGACTCCTAACAATCTTAGAATCATCTAAATCCCAAAAACAAAATTAGAAATCACCAGAGCCATAACCAATAAAAGTGCATCTCTTGGATTTAGCATCCAACTTCTTTCTATTTTCTTTATCAACATGCACAAAAGCTTCTGAACCAAATACTCTAAGAAAAGAAAGATCTACCTCTTTTCTAGTCTAAGCTTCTTTTGGTATTCCACCATCTAGTGCACTTGAAGGCCCACGGTTGATTAAATATACTGTCATGTCTACTGCTTCTGCCCAAAATTGTAAGGGTAATCCAGCATGTATCCTCATGATTCTTGCACGTTCCATGATAGTCTTGCTCATTCTTTCTACAACACCATTCTCCTATGGTGTTCTAGGAACCGTTCTTTCTCTGCGTATTCCATTCACTGAACAATAATCATTGAAAGCCTTATTGCAGTACTCACCACCATTGTCAAATCTAAGGAATTTTAATTTTAAATTTGTTTCATTTTCCACAAGGGATTTCCATCTTTTAAAAGTCTCAAAAACATCAGATTTACACTTTATACAATAAACTCATACCTTTCTTGTGGCATCATCAATGAAAGTCACATAGTATTGGGATCCTCCATGAGAAGCTACCTGGGCTGGTCCCCACACATCTAAGTGCACAAGCTCCAATTTTTGCTCCTTCTTTATTGCCCTAACTTTGAGAAATCTCACTCTCTTTTTCTTTCCAAATATACAATGCTCATAGAAATCAAAATCTACGTTTTTCAAATCTGATAACTTACCCTTTTCCTTTAAGATCCACATTCATTTTTTACTCATATGGCCCAATCGATTATGTCACATGCTTGCATCTGAATCTAAAGTAGATAGCATAGAAAAGGAATCAGTAATATAGGTAGACAAATACAATGTTCCTACCTTCTTGCCTCTTGCCACAACAAGAGCTCCCTTGGTAACTTTCCAAGAGTCGGCTGTGAATGTAACCATGCAACCAGATTCACCTAGTTGTCCTGCAGAAATAATATTTCTCCTGAGGCTTGGCACATGCCTCACATATTTCAATATCCATGTATTTCCATTCTGCAATTTAAGATGAACTTCCCCTTTACTAGTAATATTTCATGGTTCATCATCTCCTAAATAAACATGCCCAAAATTACCTTGGACATAATTTCTGAAATAACCCATATTAGGGGTAGCATGGAAAGAAGCTCTTGAATCTAAAACCCATGATTCTATTTTATTATTCAAGGAGAGAATAAGGGCATCTTGCATTACCTCTATAGATGCAACATTTGCCTCTTTACCTTTCTCTGGTACATTCTCTTTGTTTTCCTTGAACCAACAATCCTTCTTTACATGTCCTTTCTTTCCACAATTCCAGCAGGTTATTCCTCTACCTCTGGATTTAGATATGTCATTCTTAGACTTTGATTTCCCATTATTCTTGCTCTTGAATCTCTCCTTCTACCTTCCCCTGCTTTCTACATTCAAAGCATTTCCAGATGATGATTCTCCTATACTTTTCCTGCGTATTTCTTCATTCAGGATTATACTAACCACATCATCAAACTTCAAAATATTAGTAGCAGACGGTGTATTACTAACAACCATTACCAAGTTATCCCAACTATCTAACAAAGAGCATAAGAATAAAAGTGCTTTTACTTCATCCTCAAATGGAATATTAACTGATTTTAATTGATTTACAATAGACTGGAAATCATTTAAATGGTTTGATACAGATCCACCTTCTTGCATTTTAGAATTAAATAATTTCTTCATCAAATAAACTTTATTGGAAGCACTTAGTTTTTCATATAAATTAGCTAAATATTTCATCAAATATACCGTGGTTGCAGCTTTGGTAATATTTGAAGCCATAGATGCTGTCATGCTCAATCTTATAGATCCCAGAGCCTTTCTGTCAAGAATTTTTCATTCTTCATTAGTCATCATTGTAGGTCTTGCCTTTTCATCCAACGGTAAGTTTAGATATTTTTGATGTAGATAATCTTCCACATGCATCTTCCATAATTAATAATTATGGCCCTCAAATTTCTCAACTTTGTATTTGTTATCTTCTGCCATTGTTGTAGCTCCCACTCAATCAGAAATCCCTCTGTGAGTAAATCTGTCAACTGAACAAAACCCTCAAACAAAAAAGCTCTGATACCAGTTGTTGGGGGTTAACACACACTTGTTATACAAATCTATAATTAGAATTAAGCATTCAAGCAATAAAACATGAAAATATACCAAAAGATAAATACACAAGATATAACGTGGTTCACCCAGTGTGGGCTACATCCACCAAGAAATGACCAATCTATTATTCAAAGCTTCACAAAGGATATACAATGAAGATCTTCAATCTTCCACACCTCACACGGATGTATAATAATTTTCTTTCTCAAGCTTCTCTTTTTCTCTCTCCAAGAATTCCTTCTTACAATTATGATTAATCTTTCACAATCTAACCTTTCTAACCCTAGCTTTCAAGCTTATATAAGCATATACAAACTTAGGGCAACATAGCTATGCAATTACAACCATTAGATCACCTTTTAATCAAAGGTTAGATCTAATCCCATGACTTAAATAAAAATATTTCACGCACAGGAGACCGACGCCGATTACCCCAACCAATGTTGGTTCCTACTAGTTGACCGATGTCGGTTATTGTGTAAAGATGCAAGTTGTAAAACATGGAATTTGTCAAGCAATTAAGCTCCACAATCTCAACAAAGGAGTTTCCATGTTTCCTCCCTTCTAAGGTGGATTAATTCTTTAGATTCTTTAGTGCAAGCCAATTATGTATTCTTTCATTCTTGGAGAAGATTCTACAATGATTTTGCGCAACAATTTCTAATGTTGTCAAGGATGACAAACATACCTAGTATGGGGTAATGTTGGATGGGAAAAAATGAATAAGTACCAAAGAAGACTAAAATGTGTGTACATGAGAGAAGGAGCGCACAGGAAGGATAATCAGGGATTGCACGCGGAACTGCACATTTTGACCAGAGACTAAGCCATTTTCCAGAAACGGTCTAAAAATAGGAAAAACAAAGGAAGTGCCGCTCAAATAGAAGATAAGGACATGAAGACTTGGCGACCACGCAAGGTCTATTTTTGGAGAAGGAACTTGCAATTCGAACACATGCATGGGAGATAATAATAGGATTAAGGAAGAGTTTATCTTTAGGATAGTCTATAATTAAGCTTGTTAGAAAAACATGCATGTTGTTTAAATTGAACATGCAGTTTATTTTGAGAACTCATAAGCGGTGAAGGGAAAGTCCCCACCCCTATAAATATGTGTTGTACTATATTATTGAGGACACCATATGTATTGTACTGTTATGTTGCTATGGTATTCTAGCGCGCATAACTCTGTTGAGACTAGTTTGATAGATTGTGTATTTAGCTTCTGTGGTGTAATATTTATGTTATGAATGGATAATTGTGGATGGATTCTGGTAATTAATATATTTGAGTATGGTGATCATATAATGCAATTGATCTTAGTAATGGTTTGATCTATTATGTTTCCTTATTATATGTGTTTCCTTATGATGTTTGTAATGATATACATCTGAATGTATGTTTTGGTAATGGGAATCATGAACATGCATGCTAATGTCCTGACAAACCTGTACAAAGGAGGGACCTGGTATCTTTGAGCGCTTCGGGTGAGCGTTCAATTCTAATTGGATGAAGTGTCAACGTGCCTAGGCATTTGGTGGGAATAAGTGACTACATACTCCTATTAATTACACGACTCGATGCATTTTGATCTTATTCTTTTGTAGTTGCATTGTTGAGTGTCCTTGCACCAATATCCCTGTTATCCTCTCCATCACCATTGTGGTGATTTGGTACAATTGATCCAAGTAAATAATTTCATTGTGCAACTAGCTGAGAAGAACCCTAATGGCGTTGTCAGACATTAGAAAATATGGGACCCTACTCCAAGTGTCCAACTCTAATTATGCAATTATCTTTGCATTCTCCATATATTCCATTTTCCTTGTATTTTCATTCTTCTAAAGGAGCAATTGGCGGTTAACTTCTAGTCATGTGTGGTCATATTCAGAAATGGTGGAATGGATGTATTTTTACATATCGCACACATGTGCGACTTTGAAGGGGACATGGGAGAAGGCTCATGTCGGGTCTGGTAGCATTGATTTCAACGTTCACTTTTGAAATTTTAGATTTGGGAGGTCAGACTGTGAAACGATGGTGGGGGTTACCATTTTTCCCTAATACTCTGTTTTTCCCTAGCTCTTAGATTTTTTCACTTTTCTCTCATTTTACACTATGTTTTTTGCAAGTATGAGTCTTTACTTTGCAGTCTTCTCCTTTTATACCTTTTGTTTCCACCTACCGTATTTATTACTTTGACCATGGATGTGTTTTTTATTTTCTTTACCTACAAATTTCTTTGGCTCCATTTTGTTCATTTTCTTCTTTTGTGGGTTTCGTCTTCCTTGCTCTATGGGTTTTCCTACTTCCTCTTGTTCCATGGATTTTTATTTTCTCCTTGTTTTATTTTATGGATTCTCTTCATTACATGGGTTTCTTCGTAGGTTTCACTTTATTTCTTCATTCTATGGACTTTTTTTTTGGGTTCTTATTGCTTATTTGTTTGGTGGCTTATTTGTGCAGATTTCGTACCCTTCCTTATTATGCGGGTTTTGTTGTGGGTCTTTAGTTTTCTTTGTTATGCATGTTTCTTCACAGATTTCTATTTTTATTTCTTATGTAGATTATTCCGTGGTTATTTCTTCTTTTCCTCATTTCTTCTTCTTTTTTTCTTCCTTTAATTTTTGGTAGAGAGAAGGTGCCCTTGCGGGTTTTCACCATCCTCGTCAACTCCGCCAAATTGCCGGTTTTCAGAGGACAAATTTTCTTGTTGTTTTCTCTTATTTTTATTTTATTTTTTCAAATTTTAAGTTATTCTTTTCTTTGTTTCACTTTGTGATATGATATTTCTTCAACCACGCTTCGTTTACATGACCTGGTATATCTCTTTCATGTAGTGTTTGGAATTTTCTTGCTCCAAATGGTAGGATATTTTTGACTAAGTATGGGCCTAACCATCAATTTTTAAGTTTCTCGGGCCTCTTCCACTTTCTATCATATAGTAATACTTTGTCTCCCATATCAAACTCTTTATGTTTGCAATTTCTATCATGCCAAGCTTTTGTCTTCGGTTTTCTTGAGTTTGGTTATACACGGCAAGGAAACATTTTCATCCAATTTCTCCAATTCAATGAGTCTTTCATATACTGATGAGTCCTTATTCATTCTAAAATCTATTAGATGCTCTAAGGCTTGAGAGGATAAACTCCATTGGGACCGTGACTTCTAATCCATACACCAACTAGAATGGTGAGAACTTTGTTAGCCTCTTATATGTTGTGTGGTATACCCATAATGTTGTGGGTATTTTCAAGTCCCAATTAGCCTTTTGTGAGGAGCATATCTCTGTCAAGACTTTTTCCAAAACTTTGTTAAATTCCTCCACTATGTCATTAGCATGCGGGTGATAAAGAGTACTTTTGTTATGATTTATCATAAAATGTTCCAATAGTTCTTTTATGATTTCATTCACAAAGTGTTTACCTTGATCACTTGTGATGCTTAGTGGAAACTTGAATCTTGTTATGATATTTTCATAGATTAATTTGGTTGCGGTTTTTATGGTAAAATTTTTTATTGGCATTGTCTTCTGCCTATCTTGTTAAGTACTTTGTTCCAGTAATAATGAATCTTGTTTAGGAGTGTCTTGTTGCGGGTTTAATTGGCCCAATGAAATATATTACCCACTTTTCGAATGGGGCCAATGTAAGAACATGTCTCAATGGAATTTCATCTGTTGCGTTCAATTTTCCCACCCACTAACAGATATCACACGAGCTTGCATGTTTATGGGCATCACGGAATAATGTAGGCCACCACATCCTGTTATCATTACTTTCTTTGTAGTTACATCTTGCCATTGTATCTGTCCTATTATCCCCTCATGAGATTCACTTAGAATATTCTTCCTCTTATGCTCTAAAAAAACCTACCTAAGGACTTCATCTTGTCCTTTCTTATAAATTTGTCCTTGGATTAGAGTAAATGAGAATGTGTGGCTTAGTAGATTACACTTTTTGTTGTTTTGTATATTACCATAGGGAACTCTCCTGTAGTGAGTAATTAGGCTATGTATTCTCATTATTTTGAGATCGCTTCAACCCTGAATAGGTGTGCTCCTAAAAAATCATCATCAATAGGGTCTGCATCTTCTTCTGTTTCAATTCGTGATAAATAGTCTGGCCCATTGTTCAACTTCCTGGCTTCAAATGATGGTGAAATCAAATTCTTGGAAACAACATTAACCATCTACATACTCTTCCTTGTAGAACTGGATATTAAGTAAGTACTTTAGGGGTTCATGATCTATATAAAACACAAATGGTGTAGCCAGTAGGTAATGTATAAACTTTTGTAATGCATACACCATGACTAAAGCTTCTCTTTCCGTTGTAGAATAATTTTTTTTGCTTTGACCCACTTTGTGACTTGCAAAAACTATTGGAATGGTCCATCTTTTCCCGTGGCTTGTGTTAGGAATATGTGCCTATTGCTATTCCCTGAAGCATCTACATGAACATGTAATGGGATTTTCCAATCTGAGAATATGAGGATGGGGGCATGCAAGATCTTATCCTTTAATATTTCAAATGCATCCACGCACTCTTTTGTTCATTCTATTTGCTTATCTGATTTCTTTTTCAGTAATTCCTCCAATGGTGTACTTATGGTTGCATAGTTCCTTATGAATTTTCTATGGTATCATGTATATCCCAGGATCATGTTCGCACATCTTTTTGTGTTTTGGGTGGTGGTAAGTGTTACAATTGTAGTATGTCTTTCAGTGGGTCTAAAAATCAGCAGTTTCTTTACAAATTATGTGACCCAATAATGTTTTGAAAGTTGTAAGGAAGATGCATTTCTTTAGGTTTAATGAAAGTTGTAAGGTGTGGCATCTTTGGAACATCAATCTTAACACTTGAATGTGACTTTTTAAATAGTCCATACACCATCCAATCATCAAGGTATAACTCCATGGGAAATCATGGATAAATTATTTGAATGCATTGATCATTATTTTGGTGAATACCGCAAATGCATTCTTTAAACCAAAAGGCATAACAGTGTATACATTAAGGATCCCCATTCGGTAGAAAAAATGTTGTTTTAGGCTGATCCTTAGGTGCTATTCTTAACTTAATGGTAACCAGAGAAACCATCAATGAATGAGTATAGATTCTCTGGCTGCCTACTATGTTTTCTAAAACTTCTTCAGTAAATGGAGTACGAAACGGGTCATGTACACAAGCCTTACTCAATTCTCTATAGTCCACAAATTCTTATTTCTCTCGTTTTCTTGTTTTGTAGTACCATAGGGCTTATCCACTCCGCATCATTTACTGGTTTGATTATTCCTGCATTCAACATTTTATCAATTTCAGTTTTGAATTTCACTTTTAGATTGGGGTTCAGTCTATACGGTCTTTACTTTAGTGGTTTTACTCTCTTTTATTTGAATTTTCATGGTACCCCCCCCTTCTTCCTTAATGATCCCATGTAGTTCTTTGAAGTCTTTCGGGGAATATATCTTGAAATTCTCTGACTCAAGTTCTACCACTTTTGACCTACTTCTTCTTATGCCCAATAATCTCCAATTTTTCTTCTCCCTTAACTCCAATATTGTCATCTCTTAGTTTTTGTGGCTAATAGAATTATTGTTCATCTTCTATCTTGGTTTCTACCACTTCGTCATTCTCCTTCTGTTGTTTTATATTTTAAATTTTTTGTTTTTTCTTCTCTTATCTTGTTTTTCCATATGTAAAGCAGAAATGTCATCTCTCTTGTTTTTGTTTGTTCTTTATTGCACATCTTTTGTCTGCATTCTTAAGAACAAGAAAGTTCTAATTTTCTGAAGTGCTTACAAAGTTTGTAAGTTTGCATCTGAGAAGTTTAAAGTGTGACAAAAATATATTGCCACCCGATTCCATTGCCTTGTATTTTTTCTTGTTTCTTGATGGATGTACCATGATCTAGGTAAGGGTCCCAATGTCTAGAAAAATAATTGGATCCATATTCTGTGAAAGATGTTTCAACTACATATTTGCCAATGCCTCAAACATGCTTTGATGATGTTGTTTGCGGGTCTCCTTCGTCTTTATATTCCGGAACAGCCATGTAATACCCTTCACTCTTCCAAATATCTTGTTTTGAGGAGTGTTACAAGTGATTTCCAATGTCAAATATTAGATTTATCAGTTGCCCACCGGTGAGCGACATTGATTGTTAATGTATCATCTAGTGCTTCCATCTGGGCTTCTTCATTCGGGAATACTTTCACCATTTCTTCTTAGATAGCCCTCTAAGTCTCCTGAAACCAAAAAAAATTTGGTAGGGTGCTATGAGAAGCTCCACGGCTTAGTCTATAGACCCTTTTCACCATTCGTTTTGGTTCTTCTTTTTTGTTATCATACTCCGCGGGGTGAGCTTCTTCTTTTGTGGACTGATATCATTCTTCTTGGAATTATTCTTTTGTGGGCCAATATATTTCGTCTTTGTCCTCCGCGGATTCACCTTGATCATCTTCTAGTGTTGTTTTTAGATTCCAGTCTTTTGTGTATAGTAACTTCCTTACTCATGCTTCCTGGAATCCATGTACCCATGTTTCTACTGCGTGATTTGAGCTTTCATTTGTGGATTCGCTATGTATTGAGATTTCTCCTTCTGAATTGGGTTTGAATTCTTTGTCAAAATTCGCTAATTTGTTAAAGGTGTATATCCCTTGCATGTCATGAAAATCTTCGTCCTCGGTATCATGTCAGGCTTCTTCTGACCATGCCGCACCGATTCCTGTTTACAGTGGTAGATGGACTCGAATACCATCTGACTATGGTGTTACTTCTTCTTCTTCAAAATCCAGTGTGCCATTACAGTCTACAAACCATGACTCCAGTGTTACTTCTTCTTCGGAATTCAATATACCATTACAGTCTACAAACCATTCAAATGCTAGAATGGCATTATACGTTGGTTTCTTCGCTACATTCTCTATGACTTCAAAATCTACCATTTTCTTTATCCCCATAAAGTTGACTTCTACGTTCCGCAGTACTCCAATGGGGTTTTTCCTTGATCCATCCGCAAGGCCAATGTCATATTTCGCGGCATTTAGGCGGGGTCTTCCAAGTTTCTCCCATGTAGATTTTGACATTATATTTATGTCTACGCCGAGATCCAGTAGTATTTTGGTAATTATTGTGTCACAAATTTCAATATCAAGGTATATGGTGGATTTTGTCCATGTTCTTTGTGTGCGGAAGACAGTTTTACTTTTCTTTTTACGCGTGGCCTCAATCCACTGGAACATTTTTTTCTCTTTTATTCCAATATTTATAAAATTGTTTTACTTTTTCTACCAACCCGCGTCTGAGAGTTAGTCTTGCTATTTCCTTAAGAGCACTCGTCTCCTCCAAAAAAAAATGCGTTCTTCTATTGCTTCACGGTTTTTTGAGCTTTCTTTGTAACCTCTTTGTCATGTAGCTCTGGTTTGAACCATTTGGGTTCCATTCTTCTTCGTTAGATGTGTCTTCTTCACATGGTGGTTTGATTTTTTTTCTTTTTTCTTGTTCCTTCTTGTGGCCGCTTCTGGTAGTTACCGTGGCTCCGCGGAGTGTCTCGTTGTTTTCACTTTCTAATTTTTTATTACTTTTCCTTTTAAAGTAATTTTCTTTAGCTCTTCTTTTTCTTTGGATTTTTTTCAATTTTTGGTTTTCCAGAACTATAATGCTTTTCCATTTACTCCACTTTTTGTCATCTGAGGATTCTGCTTCATTCCTTGATATTCTAGTTAAGTGTTGCACAATTTTTTGAGCATCCTTTTCTAATGCTTCTGATTTTGTACCTCCATTTATGTAGAATTGGGCAGCTTTTGGAAAAATGAAAGAATCATGTGTGTTGCATTCATGATAGAACCCACAAGGTTCTAGTTCAGTGCAATTTCTAGCCAAGTGCCCATCTTTTCCACATTTGTAACAATTCATTGGCCTTCTTTCCTGTGGTGCATTTCTTGGATTGTTTTAGTTTTCTCCGCCTTGGTATCCTTGATATCCTCTTCCTTGGTATCCCTGATATCCCCTGCCTCCTTGATAGTTGTTGTATCCTCCCCTATAGCCACCCCGGTATACCTCCTCTATATCCACCTTTGTACCCCCCGGTATAACCTTTGTAGTTGGGGTTATAGTTGTTTCCTTGATAGCCTCCTTTGTATTGTGGCAAACCGCCTTGATAACCTTGGTATTGTAGTGGGGAGGTTGTTGTTGGTAATTGTATCATGGAAGGTTGTTGTACTGGTATATTGGGGTTAGGTTGTTGTGTTGGTGGTGTTGGTACTGTATTTTTTCTAGATGCCATTACTCTTTGAGCATTATATTCCTTTAAGTCTTCCATGGCATCTATTGTAGGCAAGTATGATGGTAATGGTTAAAGGATCCGCACATTGTACAATACATCAACTGATTTCTAGGGGGAGCTACTTCCATTAGTGGACAAGTGTCTTGTGTATGTTGGTCCCAAAGTCTTGCATATTCCACACCAAGTTCTTTCAATGTGGGTATGTTGCTAGAAGATGCCTTTTCTATGAATGTTGTCTTACTTGTTGTGGCTCTTTTAGCTTTTTCCAAGTATGGACATTCTATTTTACTATGGCCTTCCACACAACATACCGTACACCAAAAATTTGTTCTTGCAGTTGTTCTAGGGGGTGAATTGGTTCTTAGATATTCTTTTCTCTGGTATCTAGAAGAAGCCTTTTTTTGAAGAAGGGTTGTAGCTCCTTTAGCTTTCTCCAAGTTTTCTTTCTAATTCCTTCTGCGCAATTGTACCCTTTCTAATTTCAGTTTAACTTGATCTTTCTAGCTAATTTTTCTCCTTCCCTTCTCCATGGTTGGGCTTCTAATCTTGTGGCCATTTCTAATGCATCAGCAAAACTTGTAAAAACCTTTCCATCTAGTGAAGTTCTTAAGTAAGGTAATAAACCAGAGATAAACCATTCAATCCTTTGTTTATCTGTTAGTGGCTCTTCTAGTCTTCTTGCCACATTTTTAAATCTGTAATCGAATTCCTTTACTATTTCTCCTTCTTCTTGTATTAAGTCTCTCATTTTACTGACACTTTCTGTTGGTGCTTCAAGGTTAATGAAAGTCTGCCCTGAATTATTTTTCTATAACATCCCAATCCTTTGCATGTTGGGGGTTTGTCTTCATATACCACCTTAAGGTGTCATCTCTAAGTGTCCCACCAAAATCATATAGTTTGTTGCGCCTTTTGTGATATTATTGCTTCTTCTAGAATGAATCTAAAATAAAAAGGTGCTCCTCCACGTCCTTGGTATCTTTGCCAAACAATGGCAACTTAATTTTTTGAGCCATTCTTTTAATGGATTGTGTGTTTGGCTAGTTCTGAACTAGTTGTTGTATTTTTGGTGCCTTCGCCTTCTTTTTTTTATTACAGACCTTCTAATAAGACCCTTTCTTCCTTTATCTCTTGTAGAGTTCAATATCAAAGTAAAATTCTCTTAGATCTATGAATTTTTTTATCTCTTCTCTTCTCTTACTTTCTTCTTGTAATTTGTTGTATCTTTCCTCCAAGCTTTCTCCTTGTAGTTTTCCAATCGGTGTGTAAAGCGGCACATGGGATGGTGAACCATCCGAGGCGGTCATGTCCTTTGGACTTGTTTGATGGTTGGGGGACACATCTTGTATTGGTGTCTTTTCATAATTATTTTCTTCCACAAATAACTTCCTACCTTTAACGTCTCTTAATATATAATTTTTTTCTAAATCTATGTATCCTTCCTCACTTCTTCTTTTTTAATTTTTCCTTTCTGACTCTTATGTGTCTTGTTCGTCAAACCTAACTATTGTTATACCCATATCTTCTTTCATGTTCTTATTTTCTTCTAACTCATTAATTGTACTTTCCTTTATTTTGGTAACTTCTTCTTCCTCACCTTTTTTTTGCGATCATTAATGGGGCTTTTGATTTGTATTTTTCCCATTCTTCCATTCCTAGAATCTTTCTTGTGTCTAATTCTATTCGGTCTACTATTTCTTGCAGTTCCTTCATTACTTGAGCTTGTTGGGACAATGAGTACTGTAGTTTATTATCCAACGGTCTCGTGACAATCTCTATTCGGGGTAACCAATAGTTGTTGGTATCTTCCTTCTGCAGGAATTATAACAAGACATTGAGCGTTTCCTCCGTTTTCGAGGTAGCCATATTGTTGGCCTCCACTTGAAGTGGGTTTATTCTTGTTTTCTACTTTGTGATTTTTGGTTAGTTTTTATTTTCTCTCATTCAATTTCTTTAGTTTTTCTTCCCTTGCTATTCTATGGTTTTCTGTCTTTTACATCTTAGTATCTAATTATCTCTTTTATGTTTGTTTGTTTTTTTTTTTTTTTTTTTTTTTTCTATGGCATAACCCTCTCTTCTGACCTCCTCATAATTTTCACTTTTTCTTATTTATGTAATTCTCTTGATATCTTTTTATTAAATATGTAATTTTTTTGCGTTTCATTTTTATTTTCTTCATGTTCTCCTATTTCTTCTGCCCCAACCATCACCCCAGAAAATTCTAACAGTTACATCTTTTAGATCACCCCTCTTCTTGCTCGCTATCCCGCAGTGCCTTTCCCCTAAAGGAGCTATTGTGCATTTTTAATTAATCCATTTTCTACTAGTAAAATACATATTAGAAAGGGAACTCTCTTAAGTAACCTTCCTCTGGCTCCACTTAGCACTTTAACCTTTTTGTGATCAAAGCTAGTCTAACCTTGGATTGCCTAAGTGATAACAAAAGAATCTAACGTAGATTCAAACCAATAATAGAGTGCTCTTGTCAATGATTTGTCAAAGTGTTTGAGTATATCTATTTTTTTTGGAGTCCACTCAAACAGTTTTTGTAAATGTAGCCACAACCACTGTGTTTTTTTGCTATTCCTAATATGTAGGGCCTCAATAAATGTGAAAATTGAGACCATAACTCCTCGTTAAAATCTCCAAATAAATTAGATTCAGTTTCTTTATAGGATACTCTGAGTCTCCTTGCTTCCTTTTGAATGAATATTTTGATATGATTTTCCCACCAATCTTCAATCTCCTTTAATGAGGGTTTCCAATACCCTGGTGGTGAAAGTTTTCTGAACATTTGCTTAACAAAAGGAACTTACGCTGAGACACCAAATGTTGACCTTAAGCCTCGACGCTAGTGTGAGAGTTAAGTAGTTCACCCTTTTTATTGTAATGCACATTGTAAATGAATCAAATAACAATAGCCTTCATTACACATTGTACAAAACATCTCTCTTTATTTCTTTAATAGAAATATTACATATGTATTACATATCTGTCTCACACACTCTTTTGTCCATTACAACATAATATTTATTCTCCTCTCTATATCTCTGGGCTTTCTATCCTTCCACCTATCTACCTCTCTATCTTGTTTCTCTATCTCTACACACACATACACACGTATATCTCTATATATCTATTACATTCAATTACATTCATACACATACACACATACACAACTATTATATTCAATTACAATATGTATCTTCACTATACCATTATCCAAAGGTCACTTCTTTTGGTGGTGACTCTCCATTATTCAATCTCTATTCTTTCTGAATTTTGTAGTTGTCTCTATCTTATGCAACTTCTTGTAGACTATTGCGACTTTCGTAGTCTTCCGCGCTTTCCTCTATTTATACTTTAGTGCACAAAATCGATGAAGAACCTTCTCAACACACAATTAGGATGCAATTACTAATCCTAAATAAAATCTCTAAACTTTGTTTGATTGTTGAACCCTACCTAATTTAATCGAAGATGACTCAAATCTGGTCCTTTAACGACGATAAGAAATTAATGTGCAAATGAGATAACAGAGCTGTGACGCCTGCAACATTAGCAGCCAAACTAATGGACATGAATATGCTAATATCTGGCAGCTTTCCATCTCCATTCAAATTTCAAAGGAAAACACCCATTTCAACTTTAAATGTCAATAAAAAGCCCAAACTTATCAAATCCAAAATCAGCCCACAACCACCCATTTCACCATCATCTGTGTTGTTTGGCATTTCCAGGAGGAGGAGAATAACAAGATTTTATTGCGAAGCATGCACAGATGCTGAATTACAGGTACCCAAAACCGAAGACCACGATAAATCAATTTATTTGTGCTAAGTTCTGATGTATTATGAATTATTTGTGGTTTTTAACTTGCAGGAGAGGGCATTGCAGAAAACCAAGTTAGACCTGCTCAGAGCTGCCCAAAACACCCAGCGTGGGTTGCAGGCTTCTGATGATCAACGGGCCACTATTGAAGAAGCCATGGTATGCCGTGCACACAGAATTCTTATGGGTTATTTTTATCAACTGATCAGTTTTTACAAAATAAATAAAATTTCAGTCGGCAATTATAATGTTTTTAAGACTACCTTTGTCTTTACATTTAAAATGTACATATCTGCCTTATTCTGATCTGAAAACGATAGATTTGTAAATCCAATTAAGTATGTTAGGGCGTGTTTCAAAATATGGGTACGTTGAAAAATGCCTGAGCAATAATTCCGAGATCACTATCTAATCACTTTTTTTCTCTGATGATATTTTTTAACATAAAAATGCTAGGAGCCAGCGTGTGGTTTGGAATAATTTTGATAGAATATAAGGAAATCATTCAGGTTTGTGTGGAGCAATATGATGCTGGTACATCAATCAATTTAGACCAATTGGATGGAACATGGCTTCTGCAATACACATCAGCATCGGATGTCCTTGTTTTGTTAGAAGCTGCTAGGTCTCCTTTTCTTCAGGTTTGTCCCTTTGTACAACTAATTAAGTTTCACTATACAGTTATCTCGGTTTTGTTTCGTTTGCTTATGTCATTTATTGGTTGAGTTTCGTTATGGATTTGGTGCAAGCAGCAAAACTCGTGCTTTCAAATAATGGTAATCTATAGATCTTCATTGCCATCACATTTTAGCAGTCTTGTGGCCCAGGTGCTGGAAAGGGGCTAATTATTGTCAGTATTAGACATGTCTTCTACTCTAATTTGGAAAATATTACAGACTGTTTTTGTTGACCAGAATAAGGCAACTTGAGCAACACTTAAGGTGACATGGGGTCATTTCATTTGTCTTGCTGAATGCACAAAAATCACAAATTATTATATATAAACTAAGTACACTGTGTCTGAACAGCAAAGCAGTCAGTCTATAAACTCAAGTATCATCAATAATTTTCTTAATGACTCTGTGCCGTTTTGGGAACTTCTGGCCATTTGGGCTTTCTCTCTAGTGGCTTTTGGTCGTTTCTTCTTCACTTTGTTGTCTTAGCCTCTAGTTGATGAATGTAACGTGCCTAGGGCCTCTTTTGCAGTTTAATACGGTTGTGCATATTTTAAGTATTAGTTGAGCGTTGCAGCTTATATCCACCTTACTCTTTCCTCTTTCACAGTTTAATACAGTTGTGCATATTTTAAGTATTAGTTGAGTTGTTGTGGCTTATATCTGCCCCACTCTTTCCTCTTGTTGTCTTGCCTATTGTTTAATCTGCATAAAATGTGAGTGTGGATTGTTGTTTCCTTCTCCCTTTATCCTTGCAGTGTTAGAGTAGGTAGATTAGTGATAGCATTAGGAGTAGACATAGTTGAGAACCAGCTCTCTCTGGAGGTATGCTTCACTATGCTACTCCCACACATGTGAAGCAATCCCATGTTGTGTTGATAGTGAGCTCAATTCACAAATTTGATGCTTTCAACCTCTAATAGTTTTGGCGTGCCCAATGGGACTAAAGGATTTTATTTTGTTGAAAATCCTATACAAAACCCTTCTTTTTGAACTTCAAGGCGATTTTTTGGTGAGAATCTTGACTTCACTTGCTTTCTAAAGCACCATTCTATCACCTGGTAACTCCACTCTTTCAAGAACCCATCCTCTGAAATGGAAACCAGCCCCTTCACATGTCAATGATTTCCACCCTTTCATGGCTCTTTCCAAAGCTCTTCCTTTTCCTTCTTGGAACTTAGGAGCCCCCCTTCATTTGCAGCAGTGTGATGTTATTCCTGAAGCAGCCCTCAAATCCTTACCCCTCTTTTATGGAAATCATTTAGCGAGCCCTGGTACTCATATCCATGTTGTGGCCAATCTATGTATGGCACACAACATTACAGAGGAGTACATAGCTCTCAAACTGCTTGCCTCCTCTTTCAAAGGAAAAGCTCTAGATTGGTAAAGAAGCTTGGGCGCACAATCAATCTCTTCATGTGATCAACCGGGACAAAGTTTGAACAATCGGTTCAAGGAGACTACAAATGCCATATCTCCCTTGGAACATCTCAGCACCATAAAAAGGGCCCCCATGGAGTATGTTTTTGACTTCAACATCAAATTTAGAAAGATTTGGATTAGAATTCCCCACAAATGCAGACCCTACCAGCTATGGCATGCTTATTCTACCTAAGAGCCTTTGATCTTGATATCTGTTATGATTTAGTCTCTTGGAGGTAGTGCTCTTCTCAAGCCTTTGACAATGCTACCTAATTAGATAAGAGCCTCATTCAAATTGGTGCAAGGAACCCCATCCCAATTTGTCCCCTCCTTCCTATGCATTGTGACACACTCTTGGTCTTCAATGCACTTGTTAAAGCCCCTCCCACTCCCCCTCCTATACAGAAACCTCTTGCTGCCCCAATCATTCCTTTTTTCATGCAAAAGACTCCCCTACCACAGCTCAAAGCATTTTCCACCCCCCAAACCTTTCACCATGGAACAATGGGAGGCCAACTTGCAAGATTCCTTTGTTTAGTTTCTAACTATGTTCAGACGTGGATATGAGCCAGAGATGGAGGATAGGGGTGTTTTCCACTTTCATGATGAGGAGGAAATCACACAGAGTAGCACGCAACACTCCAAGCCAAATGCAACATTTGAACATCCGTTCAGCTAGGAGGATTTCCACAAGTAATAGAAAATCAAGCACAATTTCCTTATTGTACTAGAGTTGCAGGGGCAAAAACGCATCAATAAGAACACCTGCAACATTTGGCGAGGCAGATTGATGAGGCTGAAATCAAACAGACCCTTCCTAGAGAGTTGAGTTGGAATAAGCTCCTTAATACTACTTTGTGGCCCTCTAAGACAAACTTCATCTATGTGAAGCAAGAAATAACAATATTAGAGTGGAATGACTTTCATAGTCATGATGAAATCATGTTTCCACCAAGCCAAAGAGACCCTACTGTCAAGGATGATCTGTCCAAGCCGCGGGATGCTGAGGAAGGGGACAAGCAAGCCGCGTTCGTCGAGTGCAGTGATCCAAATTGTGTTGCAGGTTTAGAGCTTGTCACCACCCTAGAAGAATGCAATGTAGAGGTGCCACCATCTCGCAAGCCTGAGACCAAGGCTGCGAAAGAGGAAGGAGACATATATGTATGCCCTATATATGGGGCTGAGAATAAGACAACCTTTCCAACGAATGTGGTACTCCAAATTCTGATCCAAAGTTGCCACTGATCATGGTCACTGTAGGGCATGAGGATGAACGTCAACATACTAAAAGTCAAATAAAGAAGGGGTGTATTCTGTAAACAACGCTGGCATTTCAAAGGATAAGGAACACCGAGACCTATGTGTGTCCTTGTCACTTGCCACAGTTGCCACAAAACTCATCACATGGCCACTGATCATTTCAAGTGAAAGCTACTTCTTCCAACCAGTCTGTGGATTTGTAGAATTTTGTTGTGTACATGGTTAGAGTAGGATAGAATGGTTTTGCTTTTCGCAGATTACATGCTTTGCACACCCTACATTTCCCACTTGGGATATGTAAGTGTTTCTCTATTTGTACATAAGTTTTGGAGCCCTTCCGAGGATGCAAATTCATGAAGGAGCCAAAGCAAAGTGTTTCCATGTAGACTCTATGCCCAATGGATGCTCAACAATTACTGGTTCTCTACACTTAGAAGGAAAGTGTCCCTATGAATTGCCTGAAATGTTAACCAAAAGGAGCCCCTTGCCCATTTTGTCAACATTGTGCTCTTAAAGGATCAAGACCCTGAGCAATTATCTCATTTTGGGAGATTGGTGACACTTTCTACAATTCGCAGGTTGCAAACTACTACGCATCGGCAAGAATCACTACTGTGACCCACCAACACCCCTTCATACTGTGGTTTATTGTAGCAAGCCACAAACCACTACGCCAACCCACAAAGCCATAGCCAAGCCATGAGACGCCCAATTCCACCATAGTGCATGCCTTTTGTAACAATGAAGCCTGCACACCCTAAATTACCCCAACTCATTCTTTCACACTATGTCTAAAGCCGCGCAAGCCACTAACCTTTCTTTGCAGCCATAGAGTTTTGATTCCTTCCCCTACAAGCTTCTTTCTTTCTCTTGCTTCCGTTCTCTTCCTGCCGCATCATGTTGACAGTTTGTGGAATGTTGTGAACTATTGTTAAAGCCATACAACATTGTTGCAAGCCAAGAAACACTACACTTTGCCACGGATGTCTTATGAAATCGCGCACCATCTTTTGAATTCATGAACCTGTGGTGAATCCTTAAGTGAGGCCCATGAAGTCTCTCTTAGCAGCGAAGAGCTTCCCATGCTACACACTACTTCATAGAGTTGGGTCACATTGTCAGCATTGGTGATGCCTTCTCCATGCCGCATAATACTATGTAGTGTCACTTTTCAACCTTTCAAACAGTTTGGCAACCCATGCCTTGTTGTTTTGGTTGCTCTCTAATGCAACAACAGTTCCTTCCACCTTCTTCAACATATCTAATGATCTGTGGAGACTCTTCTTCAGCTTGCAACATCTCACTAGACGCCATTTATTCAACCTCGTTCCTTCTCTACTACCGAAGCCACGGATTATTGTCGCTGGTCATTGTCAGCTCGCATTGATGTCCCAAACTACCCCTTGTATCATAGGAATGCCACGATGGTTGTGGAACTCATCTTCTCACCTCACGTGGTTGTCAAACATAATGATGTTTGTTCCCTTTATATGCATTACACACGCCAAAATTCTAAATTTTTTGCATCGTGGGATGATCTTTCTCTCTTCCTTCATGTCATCTCTTCTTCTTTCAAGCTTCTCTTTCCCTTCATTTTCTTCTATAAAGAGAAGAATCTATTATGTTCTAAGGGTTGGTCTTTTTCCCTTTGGCTCTTTCTCGCTGTTTCTTCTCTCCTCTCTTGGATTCACTTGAATTCTGATTTTTTTAGTATCGTGTTTTAGCCTCTATGTTGATGAATGTAAATGCATCTCGGGCCTCATCTTGCAATTAATACAATCATGTATATTTGGGAAACAGTTAAGGGTTGTGGCTTATATTTGTTCTACTCTTCTCCCTTGTCTCCCTAATCTCTTGCAAGTCGTTCTTACATATTGTGTTGTCATTGTGTGTGGGACGACTATACTTGCATTCAACTAATATATTGTGTTATCCTCAAACACAGAGAAGGAAGAAGATCCATATTTCTCTCTTGGTGCATCGCCTTTCCCCTTTATGTTGTTTCCTTCACCTTTCTACCATGTAGTATTAGAGTATGCAGATTAGTGATAGAGTTTAGAGTAGAGATAGTTTAGAACCAGCTCTCTTTGGAGGTTTTCTTCACTGCACAAGTCCCACACTTGTGAAGCAATCCCATGTTGTGTTGATTTAGTTGTGCAAAATGCTTTAATCATTTACTAAAATATCACAACGAAAGACATTCAAATCAACATAGGATGACCAGGCTATTGGCTATTTCCTAGGATGTCATGTCTGAATCCGACACGATTATCTTCTAAGAAGTCTTTTATTTCAGGGGTTCTACCTTTGTTGAAATTTTGTAGGTAAGTACCAACAATAATTGAAATTGATTTGTTGTTGGCCTTATAACTTTAGATGGGGTGCTTGGGGCATAAATATGGGATTGTGTCCCTCCATTGATTGGAAACTGTCATTATAATTTTACTGTGGGAAGTGTTGCTTGCCACTGTAGTGGTTTTTGAGAGCTTTGCAACTCAAATGCTTTCTTCTATCCTAAAACTTGAAACATTTAATGTCTTCAAAGTTCAAAGGCCTTATCGTGCAAAACTCTTCATTAAAAGTACATGATAACACTAAGTAGGAATTCCAAGGTCATATGTGGGTAGGTTATTATATCTTTTCCAAAACATTGAGTACGGTGTTTTGTTAGTAGTTGATTCCTCCGTTGACTTTTCAATGCAAAAATTGCATTGAACAACCCATTCCATGCAAAGATCCTTGCATTGTCCCCAAACACGGTCCTTTTTAGTGTTATGTGAGGATGCATCTTCCCCCCAAAAATAGGCATTCAGGACATTTGGGAGGTCCTAGGGACGGCAGGACGGGGGGAAGGTTTCCCACATGTTTCCTTTCTACCAGTTTTTAGGGGGGACATCCCCAAGATGTCCTTGAAAATTAAGAATGTTTCTGGGATGTTCTTGAAACTTCTCCCCTTTTAGGGGAATTTTAATAGCCGTCCTCTGGCCATCCCCTCACCATCCTCAAAATCTGGGAATTTTTGTCCGTCACGGAAACCCCGTCCCTGCATCCCTCTATCCCTGCATCCGGGAGTCTTAGGTAACTAAGTAAATGTTCCTTTACCTTTTATTTTTTGGGGGACTTTACTGTTTACAGAAATAACGATAGTGATTGTTTCACAAAAACACGAAGAATAATTCTGAAAGTACTTTTCTTTGATCCATTTAAGGAACTAGGTAAATTTTCAAGAACCAAATCTAAACAATCAGCATCTCAAATGCAAAAAACAACCAGGTTCATGACAGTCTGCTTTCAAGGAGACAAATAGACAAACTTACTATGGATTGTGTGCGTCAGACAAGAAAAAATTGCATCAAGAGACCAGTATATTCCAGCTTCGTTAGGCCTCCAATTTCTTTATTGGTCCTAAATAAATGCATCCTAGCTCTTTTGTGTTCCATTGTTTAGGTTCTATGTAGTGTGTGGGAGCAAGCTGAACAAATTTGTTTCAGATGATAGATTGGTTCTTTCAGTTTCTTAGCTAAATATTTTTCCTGCACATAAAGCTTATAAGCATCAAACCCAACATTAAGATCTATAAATGTTCAGACGCAAACACATTCAGTTTAACCATCTATCTAATATGGGTCAGTTTCCTCTCCTCTCACTATTGGCTATCGTTCTGCATTTTACAACTTTTCTTCAAGTCCAATATCATGCTTTCTCTTTCATTCAGATGGATGAGAGCCCAGAAAACATCTTTTGTGCCATATTAATAAGTTTCAAGTTTGAAATTTTCCATATTCAAGGGAATGCTTGAAGTTGAAGGGAATGTTGGGAGAAGTATAAAATAAGGTGTTATGAATAGTAAGGGGGTTGGAAAAATGATTTTGTAAAATTTGGCAGTGTTGAAGGTCAGAAAGTTTCCAACAAATGGCTGCGCAATTGGATTAGGTTGGGCAAATTTATCAAAAATTTGAATGCAAAGGATGCACTGATAGAGGTGTGGTTCGCAACATTGTACGTTGGAGCATTCCAAGTATTTTGGAGGTAAGCTTTTGAGCTCAAGTTTTCTACGAATCAGAGTTTTGTACCACATTATAAGACTTTGAAATGTTTTGGGTTGTTGGCTGCTGTCTCTCAAGTAGTGTATGTCCATGTTGCATTTTGCATTTCATTATTTACTCATATTTGATTCTTGGGCTTTTTATATCTAACAGACTTGTGCTTATTACAGGAAAATGAAGGTGCAGTGCTATTGGTTACTGCAAAATTTTCACTGTTAACTCAGCGCAATATATTTTTGAAGTTTGAAAAGGTTAGTACATTAATGTAATCATTTTCAAAGGGGCTGGAACATGGTAATTTCCCAGGCACTTTGATCCAAATAACTGCTCCAGCATCACATGATAAATTTACCATGCCAGGAGTATGATACCCAGCAAACCACTCTCTTCACATTTATTGTTTTTATGATGGCTCTGCAACTCTACATTATCTAGATTTAGATTTTTTGTCCCTTACTATATTCCCAAGGGTGAAATCATGTTGACATAGTAATTGTGTAATTTGAAGAAACTGAATAAATGTTAAGAAACTTTTTTTTCTGTCAAATGGTATTATTACTTTTGGGAAATGCTATTTTTTGTTAGTTATTTGGGAACATTGTAATGAAAGACTTTTACAAACTTCTCTTTATAGTGTGCCATTTCATTGCTTACATTATCTTTTGTGGACTATAGAATGTATTCACCTCCAAGCCACATAAGGTGCTTCTTGCATTTGCATTGGGTGCCATGCAAGACACCAATTTGGTTTGTGAGACCCACCTCGTGGAAGATCAAAAGGGAATTGTTTTCCATTTGCCTTAAATTGTTCAAATGTTTTACTCATCAGTTTTGACCTCATCACCAAGCTTGGTAATTAACTTGAACTCTCTAATTCCACCTAACCCTGAGTAGGTCTCAACCTCATGACCTATCATGGGACCAAACTGAACCTTGGCAGTCCACTTGCACTGTGGGTATTATTGCTGACTGTGCAAGGAATGATCTGGAGGTAAGATCTCTGCTGTGTTATATCTTACAGGCTGGTCCTTGACCTATATTAGGATCTCAATGACAATAATGGTTACAGTTCTAGTGAGGATGTATACCTATTCAAGTACCATGGGACTGAAAATCAGAATATTACTCTATTGTTGAACAGTAATATACAGGAAACCAACTCCTCTTAAGGGTGTGCTATATAGCCATATCCAATCTCCAGTAGAGTCTGTTCTTCAGCATAGGCAACATTGCCACATTGAAGTTTAGCCAAACTAGAGATGACAATGTCTCGCATACCATTCCATCCCTTCGCCTTATAAAACTTAATGCAATAACAATTTATACCTTAAATTCCTCACTCTCAGGTAGGTCATCACTCAACCATCCGGGCTGGTGAAGGCACTGCTAATCATCAACTGACTAATAGGAAACAAGAGGTTCAAAAACTAATCCGGAAGGGTTAATGCATTACTACAAGGCCTAGGCCTCTTTCAGCCTGTAGTCTTCACACTTGGCTTTCCCCTAACTTGATTGGACGATTTCTGCTATGCCTTCTAGCACAGTGAGATAATCTCAGGTAAAAAGCCCTATAATAATCTATAATAGGCATTGACATTCACAACAGCTTCTATTTATGCTGTAATTAACCAATTTCTCACTATGAGGATTCTTTTTTGGCCTTTCTAAATGTTTTTTGCGCAATAATGATTCTGGGACTCCTGAGCATGTTCTTCTTCATCACCCTTTTTCATGGAAAGTCTGGATGTGGTTCTTCAATAAAATGCAGACAAGATGGATTGCTCCAAGCAATCTTCAAGATGTCCTGATTGGGTGGGAGGATGGGAAAGGTGAGCAAGCTGGCAAAATTTGGGCATGCCCCCCCCTTCCCCCCCATCATGCGGAGTCTTTGGAAGGGGTGCAGCAAATGAATTTTCAGAGATTCTGCCCTCTCCAAGGAACCTTTTGTGCATAAACTAGGATCCCATTCTCAAGAAGTCTTCATTGCCAAAGTTCCACTTCCCAAACGTAAGCTTATGGGTGAGGAACACCACATTCTTATCAAATGGGCTCTCTTAAGATCTAATGCCGATCTTCCTCTTTCCACTAACCCAAGACTCTCTGCAGTGTGGTCTGGTTATTTCAAGTTGAACTTTGACAGGGCTTTGAAAGGCACTCCGGGAATCTCTGGAGCTGGACGGGGGATTAGAATATGGAAAGGCGGCATTGTTTCCTGACTTGCTTTAAATATTCCCTAGGCAACCAACAATGCTGTAGCCTCTGCTCTTCTTAGAGGTGTTAATTTGACCATGAATCTTAACATCAGAAATTTTTAAAGCGGAAGGTGATTCAATGCTTATCATCAGTGCTGTTAAAAACAAGAAAGTGAACAACTGGAGGATTCATAATGTCATCACAGAAATAAATGGATTGACCCTTCATTCAATCATACAATCTAAGTCACAAGGTTCGCTGATTTTCTGCCACGTCTTAATGATCGGCCAATTTCACAAAGTTTAAGAAAAAATGACGGCGAAAAACTTGAAATTTCTTTCATTGCAAAGAAAAAATGCAATTAAAATGTGAAAAAAGTATTGTATAGAATTAATTCTGTATTTCAATACAAAAACGATTATCTGGATTCTTTATGAGACAAATTGCCAGAGTACTCAACATTGACTATATTATTGATCAAATGTGCTTGGCTAGAAAACCTCTGCACCTAAAGCTTTTAAGTTTTACTGTTTTAGCATTGACAGATTGCACCACTATTTTTTTTCTAAAGACATCTAGGGAGAGGGCCCCTAGCCCAGCAAAAATCAGCAAAAAAATCTCAGTCGCTCATAGCTAAATGCTCATCACCACCTTATATTATGAACGCATATGATCATGTAGATAACCAGGAGCAACTCCATAGTGATAAGGTGGCTGACACTCCTCAGTGACTGAAGGAAGGCAATGAAGCATTTACTTCCTTAACCTCTAAGAGATTTCCTGCATCAATCTTGCAGAACCAGATTCTTCCCTAACTCATGCAACATTTCCCAACACCTTACCATCTACAAAGATCTTCCAACAATGCACATGCCTTTAAGATATGTTTTACTGGCTTTTTCTTACATATTTGCCTTTAAGATATGTTTTGCTGTCTTTTCCTCACATATTGATTTGCTCCTCAGAGATGCCATAAGACTGGAATGATTGAAAGTGTAGATTAAGACTTATATCTGCATTCTGGCTCCTCAATACTCAATTTACATACAACATCATGCATGAGGAGTGCGAAAGTCTATGTAGAATCTCCCGAGAATCTCTTCAGACAATTAAAGAAATGTATTGAATGAAATATCTGTAAGTCACCAACAATCCACCCAGACCAAAGAAATTTGCAGATCCATATCCATCTACTCTTACTAAGTTAGTGGGTGCGAAAAACATCTTGCCTTTACGTATCACAATTTGCTCACAGCTATACACAAAATAGCAATTCCTTCATTATCCAACAAGACCAAGATACCTTTCCACCAGGAGAATGTATCATTCCCATACACAAACAAGAAAAAAATGCATGGTTTGGGGCTTCATGAAGAACTATCATAACATGCAGAAATGGAGGGTGCTAATTTTCACCTGTAGATGTGTTTGCTTTGTCTCAAACAATTTTAGCAAAAAAACTTATCAAATGCAAATGCTGATTTGACTATCATTTCTAAGAGCTCAATCAATATGCATATTAGACCCCGAGAGCCACTCATACAACCCATCCAAGCCATATGCATGCAGAGAAAAGGCAGGAGATCTGAAGTACTGATAGAAGCAGAGGATCCTTATGAAACTGAAAACCGAAAGCTTGAACAAGTATTTAGCTTCGAATGTTGGTTATTTATTTTCTTTAACAAGACACAAAAAGGATGCCACCTTCCGTGGATAATCAACCATTCTATTCTAAGTCTTATACACATATTCATTAGCACCACATCATCTTCAAACTAACAGGGACTATGATTGATTACAAAAAATGACCACCTTACATACATAGAAGTTAGAACTAATCTATGATAACAGTGTTAACATGACCAACTTCATCTTTGTCTCCGAGTCTGAAACCTCAAATATCAATGGGGGTGGGGTAGGGTGGAGATGAAGGGGGGAGAGTGATGGAGAGGGCAGCAGGAATAGTGTTGACAATGGCCTGAAAGTGTATCAATCTTTTAGTATTCACCCCTACCATGCTTCTGG
This sequence comes from Taxus chinensis, assembly GCA_019776745.2. NCBI lineage: Eukaryota > Viridiplantae > Streptophyta > Pinopsida > Cupressales > Taxaceae > Taxus > Taxus chinensis. The sequence goes on along the minus strand of CM034150.1, from coordinate 248,240,733 downwards.
TCCGCTAGTGATCAATCTTACAATTTGCATCTGCTACCACCAGATCTCGGTTGACTTGATAAGAGTTTCCAGCTATGGCAATAATCATGGTGGACGACATCGTAAATGTGATGTCACTTTTCCCCCAAAGTCTGGGATCAACAATTTGATTCAATAATAATCACCATGGGGTCTCTAGCATGGTATGTGCTTCAAAGCATTAATGAGATGAGTTAATATTTGAGAATAGGTTGAACTTGTAAGTTGAAGAGCAGAGGGAGCTTGGCAGTGGTTGGGGTTTATAATTTTTCACGGGTTTTTAGTCCCATATTGACTAGGATTTTCACACACCTAGTCTTTATATATCGGGAGACTTTATAAAAAGCGAATATAGAGAGGAAGGTCTGCAGTTATGTGTATGTATGTTTTAAAGTAATTGCCTGATTAATGAGGAGACACATGGTACGATTTTAGGTGGCCTGGTAAGAATCGGTTTCGAGGCTCAAAATGTGCCCAAAATTTGCATAGGATTTGGACATGCGGCATAATCCCGTGTTATTGGGCTGCCAGGCCACGGAGTATAAGATGCATCCATGTGGCCCTATGTCGTGTGCTCGGGCTACGAAGATCTTGTAGTGTTTTGTGCTCAGCGTGGACTGAGGGATTATTTGGAATGTGGTCACTTGTTGCAATTTCGTGAACTTGGGTTGTGGTACTGGTGATGAATGGAATAGTGACAGATGGCAGTGGTTACATGCACTCAGTTGTCGAGAAGATAGGAGATTACTTCAGTATGGCCCTTGTATAGGAGAATCCAAGATTCCGCCATGTGGCGTGATCCCTGAGACTTGGGTGATTAAGAGTCTATGCATAGTGAACTCAATCAAATCATGAGAAATGTTGTGGAACCATTATCCGACTAGTTGACAAGTGGACCTATGAGAATCAACTGTGCATTTGGCCTTAGAAACACAAAATGTATATATGTGTGGCGGTTTAGAGTTTGACTTGTAGATCAATCCAAAGAGGTTGTACATTCTTGGCTAAACAATCAAAAGCAATGGTATAACTCCAGTTAGAAAACACGTAACAGTCATGACATTTTCAATAGATAGAGAGATTTATCACAACTTTAACAGTCACAATAAACAGCTAGAATCACAATGATAGTCATCACATAACTGAAACAAATGCCAAGGTTTTTCTTGATTACGAGTTTAATCTATTGTTTATTTTATTCACGTATAGTTAAATATAGTAAGAGTTATAATCGATTAAACATGCATCTGTTTTATATTGAAATCATTCAAAGTTACAAAGATCAAATCATTGTTTTCAGTGAGAGTTTAAATACATATCTTTTGCTCTGGATTAGTCAGACTTCCACTATCTCCTGTGTATACAAGATCAAACACCTTGAGCTATGGCCGCTATCTATGGAAGAATACAATATTTAATTAATTCATACCTTGCCTTGGCCAGGAACCATCCGGGGTTATACTTTTCTACCCCTGATTGGGACACACTTTGTCTTCCCCCTTCTTCAAAATCCCACCACCTGCCTTCAGCTTTCCACATGAGATAACTATCAAGCAATGTCTCTCAAATATGATGATCCTTCCACAAGTCATTGTTCAACCTTTTATAGGTCACCTGGGTAGTTGGCAAACAATACACCCGTTCATAATGAATTACTAAATAATTCATTATACTCCCATTTAATTGGGTCTATTAAATATTTCACTTCCTCTAATGAGAGTCATTACATTGCATTCCCTTAATAAGGGTGAAAACATAATACTCCCTTTAACAAGGGTCATCTTTATCACACTCCCTTGTGATAAGGGTTTTTAATCATTTATCTTTTTCTAAATTATTACATGGGGATTTTGTCACATAATAGTAAACCACATCATCGCACTAGGATCCTTCATTTTCTGCACTAGTTCTTGAGTAGTCGCAATGTCATCTGCGTCCAATTTTCTCCCAATTTTCTGTCAATCAAGGAGCCAGCCTTTGATGCATTGCTGTGAATGAGACGTTAGAGGGAAGAACAAAACTCTATTAAATTCTTTGTATTGGGAACCTTTGTGTGCATCCATCTCCTACCACTTTCTCCGCGCCCACAAAGGGGGTCTCAAGTTGAGAGCAATCAGACCTATGGCCAAGGGAGGAGGATTCTGCGATGCCTTTCTCTTTATCCATAGGTCCTGCCTAACCAATCACAGATACAGGCGAGTCCAGGAACGGTGAGGTTAGCAGTAGGCAAAGATTCTTGTAATTGTGACCTTTCTTACTATTGCAGACCCTCGTTGTTTCTTTGTGAGTGGGTGCATCTAAGCCTCACACCTTTATAAATTATCTTCACATGATACAAAAGATAACTCTAAATAATGAAATGGGTAAAGGCCTTGTTGTGTAGTCCATTATTATCAGAAATTCAGATTCTAAAGAACCTGGCGAAATTCAAGCAATGACCTTTCTCAACTATAAGAAATATAGCCAAGATTACAATTCCAAGTGACCAATGCTCCTTACCGCCCACGCCAGAGCCAAGTATATGATATGCTTGAGGAAGTATAGCATAATGACAAAGGCTATGATATTTCAGATGCATGCAAAGCAATCATCATGATCTCTTTTGGGGATTAAATGCACACATACCTATGATGTGAGATCTTACATTGTCACCACCTGCTTTGATTACTGCATGAGGGAGCTCTGTCCTGATTTTTGAGCCAACGTTAGGTGACTGAAGAAATCAATTGGGTATTATTTTAGATTTTGAACACTATACCACCACAGGTCCCCAATTGATTAATTCCTAGTGTTATGCTAGGGGAGGGAGTATGCTAAAGGGGACATTCCCTTAGCCTCTTCCTCTAATAAACACTGCCAATCATCCAACCCAAGATTAGTCGGGGACACCCTGATGCCTTAGGAGATTGACTATTGAGTTTGCTTCCTTGTCTGCGGCCTTGTTTCCTTCTCTCTTGATGTGTCGGAGGCTCACGGAATCCAACTTACTAGAGAGCCATATGGCTTCATTGATGATCTCCTTGATCTGCCAAGAGGATAACCTACATTATTCATTTCATCGATTAGGATCTATGAGTCCACTTCTACAATGAGCGCAGTCCATCCTTTCAAGGCTTTTATTTGGAGTCCCCTCAATAGAACTAGAGTTTCTGCTTGATTATTGGTACAGATTCCAAAATCTAATGAGTATACAATTTCTGGCTGGCCTTCCTCATTTTTGAACACACATCCACCTCTGGTCGGCCCTAGATTTCCTTTAGCTGCCCCATCAAAATTTAACTTTATACCCTGGAGGCGGAGGGGTCCATTTAACTACTAATCTCTTCACCCAGTCAAGCCCATTAGCAGGTGCTGATTGCACCATAATCAATCATATATGCCTCTATATATTATTCAAACTGTGTAAGATGCAATTCATTTCCAGGTTTCAGTCTTGTGTAGACCGATTTATTATGGTTTTTTTCTAAAGACTAATAAATATGTTCTTTTGTAGTTATTTCCACGAGTCCCTTCCAGAGAAGGTCATCAATTTCATTGTGCCATGTTTGTGGAATGATTTCTGAGCTGTTCGCACTTTGGAGCTATACACTTAAGAGAAGAAAATGACAAGATGCCTATGGCATTTACAAAAAATAAAACAGATCCATTTTCCTTAATTAATTTTGCTCTCCTTGTCCTTTGGTTCCATAAAATTTTCTGTCATATCTTGTTTGGCTTCCTGTTTAACAATTCTTGTTTCTATTGAGAGAATTCCATTTTTATCACATCTGATTTCTTATATTTGCACTTCCTGTATGGTGATTGAGCCAATTTGGGATTTGACAACTGCACCTCGGAGAAAAACTGCCTTTAAGTTATAGGAATGGTAAAACCTGTTAGTGTATGATGTCAAAATAGTTGTAAGGATTGAAAACCATGTGCAAACTGGATAGGTAAATCAACGTTCATTTGTTTATATTAAAACATTCGAATCAATTTGACTGGAATTATTACTTGATAAATGACAATAGCTTTGCTCTCCTTCTGAGCTGTTACCTGTACTCGCAAGGAAACTTTATCATCTTATGCTTGATTATTTCTGGTTGTTAAACAGTAGTATGAAATTGAGTGGTTAATTAATATTAAAACGTAGACTGAACAGTGGTTTAGTCCTGAATGTGATAAGAAAGGGATATTGATTTTCATGATTTTTGTTTATAAATTTTTTTTTACAGGATGTTCAGATGATTGTTTTTCCAGGTCTGGTTTCTAACAAAAAAATGTCTATTAAATGACCAGGTTGTAGTTGGGAATTTGATGATTAGTGAACAACTGCAGTCGCTAATAGCTCCTGCAATATTACCCCGAACATCTTTGAGCCTAGAGGTGCGAACAAGACACTTTTTCAAAATCCAGTATATGTTTTAGACTTAATTTTCTCAGATTGTTCTGCATATATATTAAATGTTCTGTTTCTTTTGTTTAAATGAAGATGCACTCGTAGGAAAATTTGCATGATGTTTGAATTCACACATTATGATGTCTTCCACAATTCTGGAAATGGAGTACAGGGACAAGAAGAGAGAATCGTGTATGTTTATGCTTTAGGCTATATTCTCTCCTAAATTGTTTTACACGTGTTTTGTATTTGTCATTTCTTTAGATGAGAAGGCATTCGTAGGCATTTTCCATGATAAATGAACTTGTGCGTTATGATATCTTCCACAGTTCTGGAAATGGAATCCAATGACAAGAAGAGAAAATAACAAAATAGATTGATGCAATGGATGAAAACAGCCTGTCTTCTAGATTGAATTATTAAAGTATTATAACAGTGGATACTGTTCAGATTTTACAGTTTTTACGTGGTTTTGAAGCAAGCATCCCACTTCATCGTGATACTGATGAGCAAGCTGATGGGAAAAGGTATATTTCATTTATAGCTAGGTATTCAAAATGATTTATTTCCTTGATATGATTAGGTCATCTATTCATCTGCTTTTATTTGATGTAAGCCAGATGTGTGTCCGATGAAGTTGTGTTCCAAATTTCCTTTCCACATTCTAGAGAAGTTTTACTCATTTAAATGCGGATTATTTTTAGGTCTTCACCTGGTGGTTTATATTACCTTTCATATTTGGATGGTGATATGCTTTTGGGACGTGCTATTGGGGGTGGTGGAATTTTCATTTTCAGTCGGACTCAACAATTGCAAGTTTGAAGGAATGGCACGCTTCTTAGGAAACATGATTTTATCAAGTAGCTTCAATTCATGGGAAGAGAATATGTTTGCTTGCATTGGAATTATCCGTTCCAATGATCTGCTTCTCAAAAAACATCTGCTATCTACAAAGCACTTTCACACACTTCGAACATTTAGATCTATTGTTTTCCTGGGCTCTTTCTGTTGAAATCCTTAAATATTTACTTGTCAGGGAAGGAACTGTGTTTATTCTATCACATTTTATGAAAGGAACTTTCAATTTTATGCAATCAATCTGATTAAAATAATCAAATAGTAGTGTAATTGCAGCCAGGCTGCGTTTCTGTGGATTTTATAAATGTAACATCTGTGACATCATAACATTATACCCTCACTAAATTGGATTATATGAATGCATACCAAATTTACCTTAGATATTAATGCATTTGATATGTAATTGCTGGGCAAAGGCTTTAAACTTTAGCAGGTAAAAATGTATTCAAATGCCACTTGTTTCTCAAGAAAATTTAAGACAGTGTATGGTTGATGTGAAGAACAGTTATCTATTTGTTAAATGAAATGACTCTACTTTCTTTTTTGCTAGACAAAAGAAAAAGTAATTAATTGCTGGCATAAAAGGCAATAGTATACAATGCAGATTTTAAATTTGTTTCTCTTCATCAATAAATTTGAATACTAAACATTATTCCATAAGAATGTTTTTAGTGAGATTGTTGTAAAACATAGTTGCCGTGGTATATGGTCATTGGCAGGTTGTTAGAAATGAGAAAACATAAGATCTGCAATAAGCTATATATTACAAAAGAAAAGATGGCAGTAAACTAGAAGCGTGATAAAATAAGAAAATTAATGTCTAGAAATTGTATCCTCTACTTGGCCTCGTCCTTGGGGATAGGGTCATATATTTCTATTTGGATTTCAATCCTAAATTGGAGCAGCTGCTATCTACAATCAACCTCTAGAAGCTCATTCTTGATTAACTTCTTAAATTTAATAAAAGTGCATCCAAGCTTTAAATCGTCTCCTTTTCTTATGTTTTGCATGAAGGGTTGCTTGAGCACGTCCTCCAAACTTTTAAAGCTGCTTACCAAGAAAGTGTTGTTTACAACATAGTTTTCATACTCATTTTCGGCAAATGTTCAGTAGACCCAAAAAAAATTGATTCGGCAAAACTGTGCAAATATTCAGCAACTTAAAAAATACGGAAATTTCTTTAAAAAACATAAATTTATACAAAATATAACTCCAAAATGTATCATTGAGTTTGTAAAATGTTGGGGTAGTGATTTTTTATTAGCTTTGAATTCAAATACAATACAAAGTTGCATCGTCATGCGAGTACAACCGCTAGTTGATAAATGTTATAAATTTATGATGATTATCATTGAAAATTATCATCATAAATTGCATATCTATGTAAGTTACGATTTGCAATTATTTACTTTTTCCTCTTCCCCTTTCTAGAGAAATATAGGGGAGAGGTTCTAGTGCCTCTACTAGTCTACACACTTAGTTGCAACTACTCCTTCCTCTTAGAAGGTTGTGACTATGACTCCACCTTGGTAGTATATGGCGGTGGCTCCTTTATTGCATGTTCGACATAATTTCCAAAGATGTCATCCAATCCAACATCTTTGGCTTGTGTTTCTCTCTCTAAAACTTCCCTCTTGAAATATCTCGTCCTTTATGAACTCATGGATTTCCTCATCTTGCCCAGTCCAGTCGTATGAAACAAACTCATCCAAACCAATAGGTTCCTTTGATGTTGCCTACATCTTTTTTGTGCGAAGTCGAAGATTGTATTGTACAAAAACTAAGTCATTGAGATGTTTTTTCAGTCAACTTCTTGTGTTTCTTCATGTGAACGACCTAAAACAAACTCTTGTTGAGCTTGCATCGATAAGGTTGAGATAAAATTTTAAAGGCTAACTTTTGAAGATGGGTATTTCTTTCTCAATCCTCCCACCAAGAATCTACAAGCATGATAATCAAAACTTTCTAAGTAATTAATAATTATAAATTTGTAAATACATAAATATTCTAATTCTTGTTATCTAGAGGTTGGATGATTCTACCTCTGATAGTTAACCCTGAAGAAAAAAGCCTCCTCCTAACATGCTTGTAATTCTACAACTCTAGAATAATGAGGTCCCTTTTCAAAACCTCTAGTATAATTCTCTCAACGCATGTTGACAAGCCTTCCACAACCTCCTCGCTAACATTTGTGTAGCCATAAGAGAAGAAAAATTTGGGGTTGAGGTAGTAGCTTGCTGCATGAATAGGTTGGTGGAGTTGATTGTTATACATCTGATTAATTCTCTCTCCAATGGACCAAATATGACTATATCCCCCTATAATAGTTTCGGATGACCTTTTTGGGCCCACCCATGGCCTCATAAATGCATCCATCGAGTTTTGCTCCCCATCAACCAAACACAAAGCCTTCATTAACGGATCTGACACCTATACACAAATTAAAGTTTAAACAAACTTGCAAATAAAGTAAATAAAAATGCATTTAAAAAATAAAAAATAAAAGATAAAAGAATTAACTTGAAACTTAAATTGAAGTTTGACATTACCTTGATGATCCCTATAACTCTTTTTGCAAAGACATCATCAAAAATCATCTTTGCAATCTTCTCTCCATTGACTTTCTTTGAATATTGTGAGTCTAGCTGTGCTTGACTCACAAATATTTGTTTCAATGATAACAACAAACTAGAAATATATTGTAAGGTCAAGAAGTTAGTTGCGAACTTCGTGACACCGACTCACATAAGCTCTTTCCCCTTGTCGTGTTTTCTCAAGTTGAGAACCCAAGGGTGATTTTATATATATATTTGGTTATATTTCTTGCATCTTTTACAACTAGTTTCACTCAATCTCTTTTCCCCGTCCTCTAAAAGGTGGTCAAGGCAATGGGCGTACAAGGAGTCCAAAAGAGTGATGGATGAGTCTTTTGTAGTAGTCTCCCAATTGCCACATATGCTGATGCATTGTCAATGACAACTTGTACAACATTCTAGATACCCACCTCTAAAACAACCTTCATCAACATAAGACTCGAGTTTTGTGCATTTGTTATTATGTTAGAGACATCAATTGACTTTAAAAATACTATTTTACCATTTGAAGCTGTTAAAAAATAAATGAGGGTACAATTCTTTCTATTTATTCACCCATCTAAAATAATGGTGCATATTTATTTCTATTATTGTTTCTTTTGATCTTCCAAGATTGACATTGCATCTGTAACCACGCCCTCGAGCAATTTTCCACTCAAGTCTTTTGGAAGGAGTGGCTTGTACCCTTTCCCTACAACTATCAATATAGTCAGTAAGTACTCCCATTACGAGTTCTTTGCCACATTGAAGGGAAGGTTGTTGTACTAGAAATTTGCATATGCGTTATATGTTTCCTCGTGCTCATCCTTGTTCTATCTCGTACCTTGTAGCAAAGGTTGTGCTACATGTATGTTTCTGGGTACAAAACACTATGTATCCCTTTGTTTGAACTCGATGAACCAGATGTGCCTCTTCTGCTTCATTTATGTAGACCATGGGTAAAACTCACAATCTTTGCCGCATCGTGCTTTGATTCCTTTGTCATTCCAGTTCTAATGGTTATTGCTATGGCTGCTTTCACCCTTGCCCTCTCTATCTTCCTTTTGTCCATTTTTGTCACCTCTACCTTCATCTCTCATTTTGTGTCTTCTATAACATTGAGACATACCACAATGTCACAAAAACCAATAGATGCAAAATGATACTTTAAGCGATTGATGCCTCTAGAAAATGTTTTCTCACAGACATTGCAAACTATAGTCCTTTGAACTGTTCCATGTATAACATACTTTCAAACAATGGTATGGGCATTAGTAGGAATGGTTCCTGCTAGTGATTTTGAGCATGATGTTGAATCTAATGTTGACTTAGATGTTGTTGTACACTATGTTCTAATTTGTAACATAAAGCATGTTTAAATAATTAAAAAATCATAAATTTAATTTAAAACAACTTTATAAAACTGTTTAAGAATTTAAGAATATTAAAAATTGTAAATTTAATTAAAAACATTATAAAACCATTTAAAAAATAAAAAAATGGCATTATAACCCTATGTAAACGTAACTGCAAATTTGTAATTATAAACCCCACAAATAACAATAAATTTCCAAAAAATAAAATAAAAATTGAATTCAAAACAATACTTTCTAATAATTTTGTTCATTAACGATAATATACAAGCATAAATAACGATTAAAATAATTCGGAATCGAATGAAATGCATTCAAACTTGCAAATCATATTTGGATATGATAAATAAATAATACAGAAAGAATTCACATTTTTGAAAAGAAGGGAAAAAAAGAACTTACCTTCAAATGATTTTTTTTCAAATGTGCTCTTCGAATTCACTATAATCTTGTCAACTCATGCAAAAGTTGTTCAATAATTGTGTGATTACATGTGAGGGAGTGTGAAGAATTTATAAGACAAAAAATAACATTTTTGTAGTGTAAAATATGCATTTTGGGAGTGTTCCACATCCCAACTGTGTATGGCGAGTTCGGGGGTAAAACTCGTCCAGTTTTGGTAGATATTGGGTGACTATTCGTAGCAAGTTTTAGGGATTATTCGTAGAACATGAGGTGGCGAGTTTTATGTGTGAATGTTTTCCATGGAAGAAATATAGTGAGTACTCACCGAATAGGTAAACTATGGTCTACACAACACGTCCTAATTTCCCTTTATGAAATCATGGAACATCGAGATTTTCCGTGAAAGACTAAATTGCTTGCACATTTTAAGTCTCTCATCCAAAGGAAATTCAAATTCTCTTTTCTTGGGCTCGTTGTCCAAAATAACCCCCTGGCTATTTTGATAACTCACAAATTCAACTTTGGACTTAGGCAATTTTGTGTTCAAAAGCCGCAGAGCATTGAAGCTCAATGTCCCACAAAATCAAGGAACTTAGTGTTCTGCAGGTTCGCCTAACCCGCGAAACAAAGACAAGTACTTAGTGTTCTGTGAGTTATACTAACCCATGAAACAAAGGGAGCAACACTTAAGAATTCGACATGTTTTGGATGGAGTTAGACCTTTGTGGTAGGGAAAGTGAGTGTTATGCGGACTCGGAGAAATTTGGTGTTCCGCGGAGTTGGTCATATTTCCATGAAGCAAAGCACAAAGTTTGCCAAGCCAAAGCCGTGATACAAAGGGAACAAGCCGAGAAGAGTTGTGTGGAAAAGAGAAAGAAATTTTGATCTCAGCCAAGATTAAAGCCACCAAACACTAACTCAGTGTCCTACTAGCTTCTTAAGGAATAGTGTTCCGTAAACTTCAAAAGATGCAGAATGAGGGAACATGTTCACGGGTCACAAAAATCTGCATAACGAAGAGAGTTTCGCGGGTGCACGGGAGTTATTGTCTCGTAGGTTTCTCAATCCGCGGAGACATTCAAATTCAAAGCAGTGGAACATTCAAATGCTGCAAAACAAAGAAAATTCTCGTGGGACAAAGCAAATCACTTTCAAAACCCATGGAACAAGGCGAAATTGAGCTTTAAGCCATAAATTTCACTGCATATCTCCAAATTGCATGAATTCGGTGGTGTTGGATCCATCTCTTCAAGGGCTTCGTTTTGGCATAAAGAAACACATGAATTGATGCAGTTTTGAGGGTGAAAAGGAAAACACAAATTCACAGGGAAAAAGCACATATTTACATTTGCAGACATACAACCACACCACCAACCAAATTTAATGCTTCATGGCACCCATACCTCCTCCTACAAGTCAAATGACATAGAGGAATGACTTTGTTAGACGCCTATGTGCTTTTGCAGAGAGTTATTATGTTTGGTGGGTGGTTGAAGTTGGATTTGGTGCATCTCCCTCTCTCTTTCCCTCCTCTTTCTCTCCCACTTTCTTGATATATTTTGCAAACCATTCATTTATAAAGGGTTGGACTCTCTCAATTTGCAAGGGCATCATGCCAAAATTTTGTTCCAAGAAGATATGGGTTATAAAATTCCATTTGGTTCCTGTAGTTGCATTTTCTACCTTCTATCACTGTAAAAATGGTCCATGCATACTCCTTTGGCAATAAAATCATATTTTGTGGCTATTTATCTGCACTAGCTTGCATTTTGTTGCATTCTCGCCTCTCTACTTGTTATGGTATGTTGTGTATGTGTTTCCCATTTGTAGGTTTTATTTTGGTTGTGTTTTTGTGTGTAAAATGGAAGGGTTTGATGCAATTTTGGTTTATGTCACACTTATCCGACCTCTCCTTCTGCATTTCCTCTCTACGTTTTTTCCTCATGGAGAATTTCTATCCCCATTTTCTTGGTGTTATCACCTCTTTCTTAGCTTAGGATTTCATTTCCATGCATCTCTCTAACTTTGGTCCCTATGAATGACTAGTTTAGGTTTAGATAGTTGTGTTTTCATATTATAGGAGTAGTGTTAGCATTAGTTTTAGGTAGAGGAAACAACCTTCTCTGGAGGTTTATCTCAATATGCAAGGTCCCACACTTGACAATCCCATGTTAGCCAAAAGTAGTGATATTCCATGATCAAATCCTAGGGTGCGCTACTTTTGTGTGATAATAGTTTTGGCACACCCAATGGGACACGATTGAAGCACTCTACAACTTCATTTCACCAAGTTTGATGTGTTTTTGGTGATATTCCAACCTTTGGAGGCTTTAAATCAGTACATTTGGCAACTCCACTGATCCAAAAAACCCATTTAGCTCATCTGCAAACCTGTTCCATTCTTCCATTTTCCTCTTTCATGAAGTTGTGCAATCATGACTTCATTTCCTCACTGGAATCCTCATTTATAACAACAATATCATTCAAATCCACCTCCATGTTTCCAAAATCCATTTCCTTTTCTTTAAAACACACCTCCAAATCATTTTTATGAGCCAAATCAGTATTCGTATTCTTATGAACTAAATCTTATATATTAATATGGTTTTTTAACTAACCATGGTGTTGTTCAAGAGAAAGAATGTGCAGGTTTTGGAGGCAATTTCATGGCTAGAGATGATATTTAGGTAAAGGTCCAACATATGGAGGCAAGCATGGTACAAATTGGGGCTACATGTCAAAGAAAGGAAACTAAAATTGGTTTTAGGGTGCCCTTTCCATGGACTAGTCCTATGCCAACTTGGTACAATCCTCAACAGAAGTTGGATCTTATAGCTGAGTTATTTCCTAGAGTGGGTTGTGTTATTGGAGGCTCATCAATCTAGTTGTAGGGAATCTTGTTAATGGGGAAATCCTAAACAAACACCTTATTGCCCTCCCATTTCTCCTTCCTGACCTACACCATCTTAGTCTGGTTTCCATGTTCCCATCTTTCTGTCAGCTCCTCTTGAGGATTCCCCTTTTCCATCTTCTCCCCTTCCTTCTCATTTTCATTTTTCCACCATCTTTCCTTCCAAATCCTCATCTCCTCCATGTGTTTCTCCAATTCTTCCTGTTAATCAACCGCCTCCATAGGAAAATGTCATTCCTCCGTCATTTTTCAAGCTTCTTACTATTTTAACTGAACAATCTATAAAAGAGGATTATTTTGAATCTAATGGCATCCGCGTGCAACTAGAGGAAGGGATTCCAAATAAAAAAGATGTTTCAACTGAATGTAGTGACCCTCATTGTCCTGCATGTTTAGAGCTTGCTGTATTTTTGAAAGGTTGCAATGATATGCCAATAACATCCTTAGATGTTGCAACTGATCAAATGGAGCCTCATGATGAGGAGTATAAGTTTGAATTATAAAACTTCTTGCTTGGTGAGGAGAAAGATGTGGATCCAAAGAATGAAGATTAGTTTGTAGAAGAAATTAAACACATTCCAATTCAACTTGCAAACATCCACCATCATGAGGAAAGTCTGTATGATGACCCCATTTATGGGGATGGGCTTAAAAGAAATGTGAAAATCATAAGGATCAACCCATTAATTCAAAATGCTGTGTGCCCAATCAGATATTTGGCTGGTTCAAAGTCACAAAAGGAGTTGCCACCAGTCATGCTCACTTCAAAGCATGAGGAAGATCATCAAGGCATCAAAGGTCAGCTGCAACACCTCCAAAAATGAAATGCAGAACAACTTGAGGAGATATTCCTTGTCTTTTAAGTTGATACTTTGAGCAATAAGGAAGTGTGAACTATGTTTTCATTTCCACCATGTGTTTTAGTTGTAAAACTAATCACGTGGTCTAATTTTGTAAAGGAAACTATTTCTCCTAACCAATTGCTAGTTTTGTTTAGCTTCCTTAGCCTCTAGTTAGAGTAGGAGTAGATTAGGTTTGTTTATTGCAAAACAAGTTCTTGCGCACACTTTGCATGTTTCCTTTTGGAACATGTATGGTTTTCTTATTTTGTACATAATATTTGTGGGCCTTTGTTGCTATTGCATAATCCAACTCAAAGCAAGTTTTATGGTGGAAACAAGATTTTTTGGGGCAACTTCAAGGTTATTTATTCAACCCCCAAGATCAGTTGGAAATCAAAGTTCTCCACGCTCCTTCCTTGGTGAGAAATACATGTTTTTGGGATAGTTTGCAAGTTTTATCAAAAATCCCAAGAAATCGGCTTTTAAGAGAATTTTAAGTAGTTCCAGGCCATCTCTAAGCCTATGCAGATTCAGGGATAAAAATTTCAAGTTTTTAGATCAAATTTTCGAGTTTTTCAACATGCCTAATGGATGCTCAAAAGGCCATTGATCTTCTATCTAGCAGGCAGATAGTCTCGTTGAATCGCCAAATTGTTGTACAAAATAACCCTCTAGACTATTTTGAGAACTCAAAAATTAAACTTTGGACTTAAGCAATTTTGTGTTCAGTTTCAATGTTCCACGAAATCAAGGAACTTAGTGTTTCGTGGGTTCTCCTAACCCACAGAACAAAGGAAGGAACTTATTTTTTCACTGGTTCTCCTAAACCATAGAATAAAGGGTGTAACACTCAATAATTGGGTAGGTTTTGGATGGAGTTAGACCTTCATGGCAGGGAAAGTGAGTGTTACGTAGACTTGGAGAAATTTGGTGTTCCATGTAGTTGGTCACATTTCCGTGAAGCAAAGCACGAAGTCCGCCAAGAAAAAGTTGTGATGCAAAGGGAACAATCCAGGAAGAGCTACGTGACAAAGGGAAAGAAATTTGGAATGCGGATAAGGTTAAATCAACAGAACAATAACTTAGTGTTCCTCGGGATTCTCATGGAATAGTGTTTTGTGGACTTCAAAAGCTGCGAAACGAGGTAACATAGTCGCGAGTTGCAAAAAGCTGCATAACGAAGAGAGTTTCGCGGGTGCATAGGAGTTATTGTTTCATGGGTTTCACAATCCGCAGAGATGTTCAAATTCAAATATGTGAAACATTGAAATTCCACCAAACATAGAAAATTCTCGGGGGACCAAGCAAATCGCGTTCAAAAGCCATAGAACATTGCGAAAGTTGTGAAACAACGCATAATTATTTTTTGGCAATAACTTTCACCGTGGAGATCCAAATTACATGAAATTGGTGGCATTGGAACCACCTCTTCAAGGGCTATGTTTTGGCATAAACAAACACATGAATTGATGTTATTTTGAGGGTGAAAAAGGCAAACATGGGATTCATAGGGGAAAAATGTAGTTTTACAGTTGCAAGCATACAGCCACTCCACCAACCAAATTTAATGCTTTATGGTGCCCATACATCCTCCTACAAGTCAAAAGGCATAGAGGAATGGCTCTGTTAGGCGCCCATGTGCTTTTGTAGAGAGTTATTGTGTTTTGTTGGTGGTTGAATTCAGATTTGGCACACCTCCCTCTCTCTTTCCCTCCTCTTTCTCTTCTCATTTCTCAATATATTTTTCAAATAATTCATTTGTAAAGGGTTGGACTCTCTCAATTTGCAAGAGCACCATGCCAAAATGTTGTTCTAAGAAGATATGAGTTACAGACCTCCATTTGGTTCATGTAGTTGCGTTTTCTACTTTCTATCACTATAAAAATGGTTTGTGCATATTCCTTTGGCAATTAAATCATGTTTTGTGGCTATTTATCTGCCATAACTTGTGTTTTGTTGCATTCTTGCCTCTATGTGTTTTTTGATATGTTGCATACGTGTTTCCCATTTGTAAGTTTCATTTTGGTTGTGTTTTTGTGTGCAAAATGGAAGGGTTTCATGTAGTTTTGGTATGTGTCACACTTTTCTGACCTCTCCTTCTGCATTTCCTGTCCGTTTTTCCCCATAGAGAGTTTCTATCCCCATTTTCTTGGTGTTATCACCTTTTTCTTAGGTTCTAGGATTTCATTTTCATGTATATCTCTAACCCTGGTCCATGTGAATGACTAGTTTAGGTTTAGATAGTTGTGTTTTCAGCCGTATGAGTAGTGTTGACATTAGTTTTAGGTATAGGAACCAACCTTCTCTGGAGGTCTTTCTGAAGATGCAAGGTCCCACTCTTGGAAACAATCCCATGTTAGCCAAAAGTATTGATCTTCCATGATCAAATTCTAGGGTGCTACTTTTGCGTGATAACAAGGTCGCTTCTACATTTTTCTTGGCCACCCTTATTACTAGCTCTTCACACTTTAGGTGCATGTGACCTCCCTTAAATCTCATTGAGTGTGCAAGTGACCCCCTTTGTGCATATCCTCAAAAAGTTTTGCACGCTGACCTTCCACAAAATTCCATCACCTGCATAGAATTTTGTGGCCTTCTTGCTTTGCATGCACCTTTTGTGTGTGGTCCTTCGTGTCTTTCGACACAACCTTTTGCATCATCCCTCACACAGAACTACCTAGTGAAAGATCCCAAACCCCTTTTCTTGAATATATATATATATATATATATATATATATTATAGGTTGCTCAGGCTTGGAACTATACTGGTAATGTAAAAAAAACCATAGAACACCATTCTCATAATGCACAAACAAATTAAATAAAACAAACCTTGTAAGTCGGATAAGTACAAAAAACGCGCCTAGGGTTTAAACAGACAAATTCCTTCACAAATAATTCAGCCGTGAATGTAATATTGATTTATAATGGAAAATATTTATGACAAAACAACCAGAAGTCTGCAAATGGATTGATAATAAAATATTGCCCAAATCCCTGTTGGAATTTATTCAAACCAAATTGATTTGATATATATTTGAGGCTGGAAGATACAATAATAAACTAGCATGAAAAATACCTCAAATACTGCATAAAACAACTGCAGAATAAGTCGCCCACTCTGGAAGTTGTCTGAATGCCCACTGTTGTAATTTATTTCTCTTTTTGATATTGCTGAAATGATAAATAACCTGTGAATACAATGAAGTTACCTGAATAGAAACTCCTCTCACTTCTCTTGGGGTTTCCGTCCACAAGAGGAATAATCCAGAGGATTTTCGTCCTTGGATTATGTCTGCAAAGCTTCAGACCCAACTGCTGGGAAGTAAAATAATAATAATCTGGAATGCCCCCAGCACAAGTCACACTTTTCCCTTTATAAGCCAAAAACCTCTCCAAAATGCAAGTCACACTTTTTGCCTAGGAAAGCACATTAAACAATGTATTAATTTATTTCCATGTACTTTCCCAAGTCAAAGTCACTTTTTAAGTCTATTAATTCATTATATGTGCTTTCAATGATATTTTATTTATTTATTTCTAGCACCATATAATAAAGTTAATAAACTTAAGTCACCCTTGACCTCCCCCTTTGGTCGTTGGGTAGACAAAAAGGGCCAAAGGTCTTCTAACAAACTATTTGAGGAGGGACATTACACCTAGTTCCATGATGTAATATCTTTAGATACTGCACACTATTGCGTTCATTTCACTGCTTACACATACCCTTGCATAATATCATGTGGCATTCCTAATCACCCTGGCATTCACATTAGACCCCCATAGTGGTGTACAAGCCACGTTTAAATATATCACATGCACTGTAATGTGTGGCTATATCATGAGTCTCACGGCCTCCCAATGCTCCGTGACACCTGAAATTTCCAAACAACCCACCATACACCACACACAATCCCAAACACCTTACTACTTTACAGTTCTTTGTCGTAGTTGTAAAATTGAATGAAATATGGCCCACTAGGGAAAATACAACACCTAACACTTGGTTTTCTTAAGTTTTATGTTGTGTTGATAATATACATGCATTCACGAATACATCAAAGATTGTAGATAGAAAGTGTTAAAAGTTATCCTAAGGAAAACAATGCAGATAGTTGGGCATGTAATTATTTGTGCAACGCAAACTATGAAATACCAAGAGTATGCAAAATTTCACACGAAATAAACAAAAAATACGTGCTAGCTGAGTGCGCACATTACATGTACGATGTAATAATGTTTTAATTGTGCGCTCACTACTACATTTTATACAAATGATGTCATTATTTAGGTCAATTTTGCATTGGAAATTGACCTTTTTTGGGTTTCTCGATTGTGTTTCTTTGAGAAATTTACGTCATGAATGTGACACAAATCGTGATGTAAACTTCACACAACTAGACATTTTTAACTACGTCACATTTGCACCATTCATTTCATTCGATAAATTAACATTTAGTGGCACAAAAGCGACACAAAACTCGTTCAATAAATTATTAAAATTTACAATATAAAATAAATATATTACATAAATTTTGCTAAATATATAATATACATTATATATATTTAAATCTAAAATGAAACTAGCATATTTTAAATTAGAAATACATATGCTAAAACAATATTCAATACAATTTCTACCAAAACAATTAATAAGATTTAAATAGACAATATACGAAATAATAAAATTCAAATGAAAAAATATATTTTGAAAATAAAAAATAAAAAGGTTATAATATATCAAACATAATGTGTCTATTTCTTGTGCTTAATTTCTACTTTACACTATACACAAATTTATGTTTGTACTAGTGACAAGTGTGGTAGAGAGCAAGATGGAAAAAGGAATGAAATAGTGCTGGAGTAGGAGCAAGAGCACAAAAATGGAAATGGAGGAGTTTTCAATGGCCTGTCTTGATGGAAATCGATCTTGGAAGTATTGTGGTAGAATGGACCTCAAGGAGTAAATATTATTGGAGAAGCCACATAAATGCTTGCACCAAATGGTTTCCTGAAGGTGCAGGAGCATATTTTAAAAATAATATAATTGATTTCTTCTGTCTATATTTCCTATTGTATATTTCACACTATTACACACTCTCTTATTTTCGAACCATTACAAATATATAGGAAGAATATTTCCTATTATCAAGGATATTGCTTCAACAACTCTCCTATATTCGTGAGTTGGTTGAATAATTCCACTCAGGTATAACAAACTCTAACTATATATAATATTGTTACACAACAATAATATATTATTAACTAACTTATCATAAGTAAATAATTAGTTACCATACAGTAAATAATTAACTACAATGTGAATACTAAATTTTCTTAACAACCCCCCTTAGTGTGAATATGGTAGAAAAACAATCACACATATCTTGCAGCTTGCTTCCTTTGTGTGCTCATGATCTAGATGGTTTTGTTTTTCAGGATAGCCGACAACCTCCAGGATGGTCTTTGAAGTGGCTTACCAATAACCACAACAAAGGATGGTTTCACAAGACAACCAACCTACAAGGATGGTTTTACAAGACAACCAACAACCTAAATATCATGATGCTACTTTATGCTTGTGCTTTTATCTTTCCGTTGCATTTACACATCAAGGGATTATGTAGGACAATCTGCTCACTTATTGCAAATTTGAACAAGAATACTCGCGCTATTTTTTTTTCACATTGCATCTCATAAGAACAAAATGTTTTCAATTATAGCCACTGAAAAATTACCACAGTCACTGGAAGTTGCCCTTGACTTTAGCTATTTTGGCACATAATGGAAATGGAACATTGGTGTTATATGTTCCCCCTACAATGTGAATTTTTCATTTATTCATAAAACAAAAAAAAATGAACTTTAAAATGAAGCGCATTGCACACAACTGAAAACAAGAACACTAAAACTAAAATGAAAAAAAAACACAAACAGAAAAATGCCACCACAACTTCATGTGGCCTCATCATTGGTGACTGACAAGAGGTCGTTGTTCAACCTCTAACCTCTTATGCCTTCGTCCTCCACTTGACTTGATACTAACTCATCCGAATTCGATAATGATGTTAAAAAATACCCCCCACAATTTAGACATCGCGTACATGCGATAATACATACAAAAGAAATGCATACATTTTTTTTAGTTTTTGTACTTTTTGACACTTTTACAAAAGCACCAATACATAAAGACTATTATAATGAAAACTATATAATAGACACAATAATTTTGCCAAAAAATTATGAAAAATATTATAAGCACAGTGACTCACTTGAATATGACACAAAAAGATAACTTAAAAAGTAATTGAAAATTACTTTGATAACAATAACATAAATAATACACAATTACTTTTGCATGAATAAACCGAAAGACTTTAGTCACTTGAATACTATTGCCTTTTTGGAGACTTACAAAAGTGAGTCTTGTTGCAAATGACTTGTTATATGGACTCTTAAGATGATTATACAAATCTTAATAGACTCTGTTACTAGCAATCACACGTGAGTGGTGCGATGTGAATGCCGAAAGGGGGGCGAGTGAGAGGATGTCGAGAAAGCGAATGAAAAAAATGTAGTAGGAGAAGAAGTTGTTCAAACAAAAAATACAATTGATTAATAAATTAAGCAAGATGCGAAGGGCATTATATACAACAAAGGGGACCAATAGTATATGAAAGGTTCGAGCTGTGGAATGGTAGAAGTAGCGAGGAAAAAATTATAGGTAAGGGAACAAAATGTAGATTAAAGACAAAAGGAGGGGAGGAATTGAATGAAGGTGAATCTCTTCATTCCCACGAGATAGCAACAGAGGGGTTATGGACATCTTAGAGTATAGTTTAAAAGGGAAAGGTGGAGAAATACAAATATCCTTCAAGGAACTCTAGAGAATGCAGTAAGAGCAAGATCTGGTCTCTCGGTGGAGCCAATGTTAATAGTGTTTTGTTGCAGAGTAAAGCCTTGATATTTGTGGATAGATAAATCCCAAGTCATTTTTAGAGGCAATTGTGTACGAAAACCCCTAGTAATGGGTACAATTTGTTCATGGGAACGATCGACGGGATCCCAAGAAGGTTGAGTATACCGATCAAATTTGACAACAAAGGAAGGTAAAGAAGGTGGAGTGTAAGAAGGGCAATAGAAAATGTCTTTGATAGTGTCAGTTGCGCCATTCTCAATACTTGTATCAAACCAATGATTTGCAGAAAGCATGATATTTTGTTTTTTTGCAAAGAAGAACTTTGTGATGAAGCTGGTTATTGTCTGCATCAATGGAATCATTTCTTTTTGTCTGATGAGCAATGGAAATGAAAACTGGAGAATTGAGGTCTTCAACATTTATAGATTTTGGTTGTCAGCCAAATCATTTTTTGGCAAACAGATGGGTGGCATTGTGGAATTCGAGGATCTCTTGTTTGGAAAGTAAAGAATCAGTGCAAGACATAAGTAGCTCCCAATCTGAAAAATTAGGAACGCCATTGTGGATGTTGAGAAGCAAGCTACAGAATGAAACTTGTGATGGAATGGAATCGTGTTTTCTGAAAACTAATTTCAAGGAGATGCGATTTTGAAATCTTTTCCAAAGTGGGGTGGCGCAGGAATTGCTAGCGTACAAAGGAATGTATATGACAGGTGAAAGTTTCCCAAGATCTCCAACAAGGACGATGGATTTGTTGCCAACCGGTGAAGTTTTGCAATGCGCAAAAGCCTCACAAAGACCGTAGTCTAGTTTGGTGAGCAACTAAGGGCCAATGAAACTCATTTCAAAAAGCAAAATGTATTTGATTTGTTTCAAGGGGCTGATCCTAAAGATCACGCAGGTTCGCGTGGTACCAGCCAAAATGGAACCCACGACCTACTGCCCCCCAATGTAGGCCCCCGCCACTGCACCACAACACATTTTAGTGATGTAAAGTCAAAAATTTAAATTTAACAAGGACTGCAAACATGCGTGATGTTTAGGCATATCGGTTTCAAGGAGTCTTGAAACGAGGACAATGTTTGGCCTCCAAGGGGTTTTAAATCTCTAATGGGAATGCAAAGGCAGGCGCGAATAGTAGAAGTGGAAATGTTGAATGCAACAAACATGGTAGGGCCCAGTAAAAGGAGGGGCGAAGCAGCAGGGGCTGTGACAGAGGAAAAGGGAGACATGAGAGAGTGGATAAGAAAGGACTTCTAGTTCATGCACTGTCTTGAATAATGAGCTTACGGGATGGGAGGATATGAATGAAAGAAAACTGACGAAGAATTATGTCAAAGGCCAACTGTTGGTCCTCACTCAATTGCAAAGGCAAGGAAGAGGTGGAGTGACTCGAATGAGGAACAAAAAAATTCGGCCTTATTTATTTCGATGAAGGAAGACCAGATGTCTTGCAAATGGAGTGGAATGTTATGGTTAGACCAATTGCAAAGGGAGTCAAATTCTCGAAGGTCCAACATATGCAGGTTGTCAAGACCTGTTGTATGTCTTGGATGGAGTAGAGACAAGAGTTACCATTTCAGTGATTTCTTCATATTCCTGTACGATGTCTTCATATGATTCAGATGTAGAGCTTCTCGTCAAGAGAAAAAGAGGAATGAGACACACGTGGCACCTTCATGGGAGGTAGTGGTTGCCCCGTGTTCTCCTTCAGGTCAAACTTGTGCACCCTTGCGAGCGGCGTGAAGAAATCCGGCGGGACACTCTGAAAGGCTTTGGCAACATAGCCTTTATTGTCCATTATCCATGGAAGGAAAAACTAGTGCCGCAAGACTCTATGCCGGCGCCATTCCAGGTTTGCATTTACATTTGCTGAAATCCAAGTGTGTATTTGCTGAAAGTTTAGAAAACATTTGGTGGTATGTCTCCAAGCGTAACTCTGCTTTGGAGGCGTACTTTGCAACGTATGTAAAAACTGCATGCCGGGAAAGTAATGGGTGAGAGTTAATGTTGGCTCTTCATATAGTGAAAATGGCTTTGTTGTGAATGTTTAATATGTCAGGGAAGGTATTTAAATTGCATCTTTTTCATCAATGGTTAAGGAAGAAGCACATTGCATTTCCCAAGGTGCATTGTAGCGACATATAAGGCGGAAATCTTTTTTCTGTAAACATATTCCCTCGGAACACTTCGTGTGCCATTGAAACCGGTTTATAAGCTACTCCAAGTCTTGCAGCAGAAGGGAAGCCAACACCTGCATTGATGGTAGTAAGCGTGGATTATCATGGAGTGATATTTGTAGAAATTCTACTAAGCGATGTGCTGGGTATGGGTTCCAAGTTGAGACATATTTATCGAAGAATTGTCTGGTTGAGTTGATAGAATCAACATCAACCCAGTTAATAGCATCGACATCAGGGGCATCCTCTAACCATAAGAAGCCACGAGCATATGCGGGCCCTATATGTTGCCATTCATACCTCTAGTTTTGAGACGGTTAAAAACGTTGATTTTGAGCACAAAGCAAATATGTGAAATTAAATAGCGTTCCCTGTACCAATAATCCTTAGCCCCAAGGTGTTTTTGTAGCACTTCCTCTCGGAATATTGTGAACCTTAGATGCAAGTAAGTAACCACATTAGAAAAATATTCATAACACTCCATTTGGATGAAGTCAACAAACACATTTACTAACTGAGAATATCAACTTATGGATATGAAATGAAATTGGAATTAGTTTTTATAATATTTCCAACGTGCAAGTAAAGTCACTTTTTAAAATCAATTTGTGGAACCTGAGGATGGTTGAAAGGCTCCGGCCGGTCTCAAGGAGGCTTCCAAGTGGTTTATTGTGGATTTGATTCAAGTTTTGAATTGTAAACCAAAAAAACACTTGAACATACTTGATTTGTAATCATTTACTTCATGCAAAATGTTAGTAGGGTTCAATTGTTTACAAGTGAATTTCTATGTTTTACTATATGCTTATGTTGTAAAATTTCTAAAATTTAACTTTAGCATTAACGATTTTCAATCCTCTATATAGTGTAGGATTTTCCATATCACAATCCTTGTATATTATAGATATTTAATAATGAAAACAATCTCAAACAATTCTCGTTTATGAAAGGTAATGTTATGTTTTAACATTTCACCTTGAAATGCTTACATTTGAGCAACCTCTTTTTGTTAGGATAGGAAAATCATAGGTCATTCATGAAATGTATTTTAGATTATTCTTTTTAATGATTTAGGTAATCGATATTTTGTTTTTTTAATGTAGGCTGGCAAATTTGTAGACCAAACATTTCAGAAAGATCAATGATGCTTTACCAACTATTTTAGTAATGGTTGACATTTTCGCTACCCTTTTATAAGATCTAAAAAACAAATAAGCTCATAGATTAACCATAAATGATTATATTCTTGCCTAAAAAAACTATAAATAAAACTTACATTTGATTTTTTATTTAGCTTTATTAACTTCGAAAATAAACTTCTAAAATGCAACATAAATTAAATAAAACATGAATTGAATAGAAGTCTCAATTAAATTTGTAAATATAACATAAATTATTTAAAACATAAATATAAGCTTTAATTAACTTTGATTTTTAATGAGGTTTATTTGATTTTTTATTTAGTTTTATTTGATTTTTTGTTTTGCTTTATTTTATTGATTTTGATTTATAATTTTTATTTTATTTTTAATTTATAAATAAGGATTTTATAGTGGACTAAATGCATTAGATTTTAAATTTTACATGAAATGTGAAATTTGAAGTTGGAAGTAGGAAGTTAGAAATAAGAACTCGTTTTAGAATTGCAGGTTAGCGATTTTGAATTTCTAAGTGAGTTGTTTGTATCATTTTCTCTAATAATTTTTTTATATTGTAATTTAAAATTTTGTTAAAATTCTTGTCTTTCCTATGATGATTAAATTGTGTTAGTGCATCACGATCTATCATTTTTTTTGTGCTTAGCCCTAAAAAATTTCGGTTATGTGCACATCCCTTATAAGTTCATAACAATAATAATGTATGGTGATTTTGTTGTAACTTTTACTATTGGTAGGTGATTTTCTCATTCCTTGCCTCAAGTGAAAAATTGTAAATTTGTCCCATAGATTGTTTTTTGGCAGCCTCATGGATGTTAAAATTCTTCTTTTTATTTTAACAATGTATTGACGATACTTGTTTTGTGCACACACAACACTACACTAGACATACTGCAATTCCTTTTGGTTGTAAGTTTATTTTAACGGTTGGATATATTATGTCATGTTCAACACTAAAATTGGCAACTTTTCAATAAACAAGTTTACAAGTGGCATTAAAAAAATCCTAACAAAAACCATAAAATTATATGGCATATGAAAATTAATTCATGGAAAAATTAAAACAATTGGTGGACCGTGGAGGTGAAGGATCATTTAAAATAATGTGCAAATCCATTGTATCTTGTATTGTAGGAACCATCATTGTTTTTTTTCCCCAATTTTGAATTTGAATGTGAGACGTTTATGAAAGGAGAGGTGGATAAAATTAGCCAAGGTAATTTTCAACATGAAAATTCATATATTGTATGAGTTTTCCAATGAAAGTGCAAATATTTTGGACAAAGACGTATAGAGGACATATAACATACAATTGAAGATATTTATATAATGTTGGAAAAGAGTGAAATGAAATTAAATGAAAGATTTTAATGACGTCCACAAGACTAAAGAGTCTATGGGACCAAACGAAACCGATACATTAAGCAGTTTTTAGACTCTTTGCCATATCAACTCTTTTACTATGAATCTTGAGCACTAAATCAATGATCTTTTGAAGTTTTGTTTATGCAAATAACTCATTGAAGTTGTCCACTTTTAATTCATTTTCGTACTGGAAATGAATATCATCATATGCTGAAAACTCCATAATGAAATGGCATTCCGTTTCAACAACCCCATTGCTGCAAAAAAGACAAATTCTCCTTTCCCAAACCTCTTTGGGAATAGTCCATCTATCGGTTTCACACAAAGATGATGTGATCCTATCCTCAACTGAGCCACTAAAATCCTTGCCTTACTTTCGATAATTGCCCCAAGATAAGTTTTTTTATCATGCTCCCAAGTGGGGTTAAATTCTTTGATATAATGTGCTTTCTTACGACCCATCTTTTCTATCCACATGGCAGTCCTAAACTTCTCCATCAAATAATTTTTTATTTCCTTGTTGTTGTCAGGACACTCTTGAAAATTGATGTCCCATTTGTTCATCCATTTGTTGTTTTGTTTCATCTAGGTTTTCTTTCTGCACTCTAGATTATCCTCTGTAACCATTTTGGGCCAGCGAAGATCCTTCATGCTTTCAAAAAATTTCAAATAGCTTATTAGCCGAGTTATTACCGTTGCTTCCATTGGGAAGGTACCCACTTTAGCTAACAAGATCTCATAAGGAACCATTGATTTAACTTTAAGAATACTTGTGATTAGATGTTTCTAGATTCTTTCTAATTGCCATCATCCATGCTTTAATACGTTGCTTCCCAAAATCTCGCAACTGTAAAGAGAAACCAGACTAACCAACAAACCAAAGAGGGTTTTCTTAGTTTTCTAGTCCCAAAGCTTAGCTTTCCTACACCTATTTTGAAGTAGGTAAGATGCTTTCCAACCTCCTTGTATCCTTTTTTCTCTGCAAGTCTCTCAGCTCAACTTGTTGTGGAAATCAATCCCAAGATATTTATATTCTGTAACAATTTCCAATGTACTCCCCTCAAAAAGAAAGTTAAATTGCCTCTCTTTTCTTTTCAGGGAAAAAATCATGATTTTTGTTTTGCTAATGTTCACTTGCATCCCGACTTCGTGGAAAAATAATTCTAAAGATTATAGATGCTCCCTCAATCCTTGAGTTGTTGCTGAAATTAAGATAAGATCATCGGCATATAAGAGTAACTTCACCACATACTCGGCCAACTGAACACCCTCTCCTTCGGTTTTATGTAACCACTCTTCAAGCTTATCAATGTATAAACCAAACAAAGTGGGAGAAAGAGGCAACCTTGTTTGACCCACTGTTACTACCAAAACATTCAGACATACCTTCTCTGGTTCTGATTTTAGCTCTGACCTGCTCATAAAGTCTATGTACTGCTACTCTAAGCTCGTCTGGAATCTCAAGTTCCTCCATCATGTTCCACAGTTTGTCTCTAGGAACCGTTTCAAAGGATTTCTTAAAATCAACAAAACAACAAAAAGCTTCATCCCCTTGAGTATCCCACACCTTTTCAATCAAGTGCCTAAGAGTGATGCAATGATCAATGGTTGAATGTTTAGATTGGAAACCTGCTTGTCCTTTTGCTCTTTTTCCCTCTCTTTCTGCCCAATTGTTGATTCTACGCTCTATCATGCCCCCAAACAACTTACCAAAAAGAGGATTGATCATTATAGTGTGATAGCTAGAAGGATTATTGATATCCCCACTTTTAAAAAGAGGAATAACCACACTAGTCGTCCACTCTAGTGGGAATCCAACCTGAGTTACATCATTGAAGATTTTTCTGATATGCGGATTTAGCACCTCAACCCCCCACTTTAAAAATTTAGCCTGTAACCCATCAACATCTTGAGCTTTACCATTTGTTAGACTCTTTATGCCATGTTTGATGTCTTATTTTGAAAAAAGTTTGATTGAGGTATGAATGATAGAAGAAATATCCTTCTGTTGAGACCACTCGTAGAGAGTTTTCACATATTCTAACCGATGAGCTTTTGTGATATTGTTTACTATGTGTGTTTTCTTTTGTTGTATCTCCTTCCAGAATCCCTTGTGATTGTGTTTTACAAGAGAAATTAATTCAGACCTTTTTCTATTCACATAGCTTTTTTTTTTTTGTTGTACCAATCTTTTGTAATTCTTCTTTGTTCACGTCACTTTCCCTTATAGCTCTCTTGGCAGCCTTACAATCTTCGTCATACCACAGATTTGTTGGAAAAGTATTTGCAGCCCCCTTTCTAGGCTTATATTTTTTGCAAGCACTTAATGCCTTGTGGATTAAAGGTATCAACAACTTACTACAAACATAACCCCTTGCCCCCTTGTTTGTATTGCTCTTGATGTCATTTCCTGCCATTTGAAATTGTTGTTCAAGGGCAACCACAAAAATTTCTCGATTTTCTTTATTTAAAATGATTTTGCCTTGTTTTGGAGATGTCTCTTGCATGCGATGAACTTGTTTTCCTTGTTGTTGATTTGAAATAGTACCAAGCTTGACCAAGAGAGGATTATGATCAGATTTGAGCTCAATAGGACAATCTCCAATTTCAAACTCAAGCAACCTACAAATAGAGCTATGAGTGCATATTACATAGTCCACTACACTTTGTCCATTGTAAATTTTGCAAGTGATATTGCCAGATTTGGGCCAAGCCTTCATGCCATTACAAATAACCATGTCGTATAAGGTACATAGACCTAGAAGCACAACCCCGAAATGAGTCACCCCTCCATTACCATCTTGAGATAGTTTTTCCCAAAACTTGTCCTCTGCTTTGTTTAGCCAAAGCAGATTGTCATCTCCACCTTTTTCACTGCCCAACTGAAGAGATTGATTATTTGCAGTCCTTGCATTAAATCCCCCCATCAAAATAATTTCCACAGATGCACTAAACACATAAATGTATTTTTTTAACGAAGCATATGGGTCTTCCATATCCAAATTTCTTTTCTTATATGTCTTTGAGCCTTTCGGTGCAAAGTAGCAAGCAATCAATTTGATTGTTGCCTTGTTATCTGATATTTTCAGCCAAATGTATTGCTTATCTGAAATTGAATGCAAATACATGCCAAAACAGCAGGTAAGTACATGGTTGACTGAAAAGAGTAGAGGACAAAACAAATATATGATAGTACAACGATAATTTAATATAAAACTCTTTTGAATAACCAGCAAAAAAAATTACAACTGATATAAAATTAAACATCATAAACAAACATTTTGAAATTGCCATTTAAAAAAAAACTATTACCAAAGAGAGATATGTAAGCAAAAAAGCTACAATGGTGACTTATATAAAAATCATATTAGGAAATTTCAGAATAGGAAACTAAGGCCCTAATTTTTGTAAACCTATCATAAAGAAAAATAACATCAATAGAAAACAACTTATCATCCTTAAGCGACCATTCACTTTTGCTTTTGATGCAAAAACTATTCTACATACAACTTTATGTTGCACAATCAGTTTTTAGATCAACATGATTATTTTGTTAGAAATTGTGTAGTACCCGCATATACATTTTCATTCCATTGAAAAATCTTAGAAAACTTGACTTCTGTACCATTCTTTTGTGCAACCCATGGTTTTAAAAGAGAAAAATTTACATATAGAGATAAAGCCTGCAAGCATTTTTAAATTTACAAAATCATTTAAATGTATTTTTAATATAGTGAATGTAATATTCAACTCAATTTATATATTTTTACGTAGAAGGCGTGTATCTTAGTTGGAAGCAGACCGACTCATTCTAACAACCTGCAACAAATGAACCGCTCAAAACAATTTGTGGTGCATTCGTTGAAATCAAACGGCTGTGGAGAATTTCCGTTTATGTTAACGGTCCACCACTCCGCCGTGTCCAGATAGAAAAAAAATTGTCGCTAGTGTCCTCTCCGAGCTCAGGAATTGGTCGTTGCATAGTAGAGATGTCGTAGTCTTTAGATACAATCACCCAAATAACCAGTTTAAAGAAAGCGACTACATTTTCATTGTTGTTGATCTGCTTTAGAAGTGAGGTTTTTCCCACGCCAGGCATGCCAAAGACGCCAATAATACACATATTCTTGTCTTGCACCAACCAAGTCTCCAGCTCAGACAACTTCTCTTGAACGAAATTACCCACGTCTCCAGCTCGTTCTTCATGGGCTGCACCAACGTCCCCGGAGCTTCTCCCACCTCTCCGCTCTTGGGAAAATCCGACTCTTTCTTCTAAAAAAACTCAGCTATCTCCGATAGGGCGTCAAGTACTCGATATGTGGATGGGTTTATATCGGGCGATGATTTTTTCACAAGGTAAGTTATTCCCAGGCATCTGCTACTCTGCTCGACTTGTATATGATTCCAAGTTTTACATTCTCTTCATGTTCCATAGACTCACGATAATCTTGTTCTGTATATCTAACAAGTAAGTATGCGCCTTTACTCCATATATTTCCATCTTTCTTCTTTGTCGGTCTCTCATGGTCCAAACAATGGTCCTATTTTATATTTAATAATTTCATTTCTTTTGTAAACCGTGTGCAGAGATCATATCTTTAGCACGAGTATGGTGGGAGCATTATATCTATGTAACTTTCCCCATCTTACTTGAGCATGATGGAACGACTTCAATCTTGCAGTTCTCACGGTTTCTCAAGCATTTTGAGTCATCAAGATTTCTGGAAATTGGATTTAATCCCCTTCGTCTGCATCTCCGATAAAGGAGATGCAACTGAAGAGAATAAAGCGATCTTTCAAATAAGGAGAAAGAACAAGACAAGTACGATTTTTTTTTATAGTTTTGTGAAAGGTAATACAATGTATAACCTTAAAACAAACACACCATTCCAAACCAAACATTTGTAAGCTATCTTATATCAACATTTCCTAAGAACTCAAAAGAAAACCTTGTCAAATAGCCCACACAATAACTAAATCCACAAAATGGGTGGTACTTGAGAGGAAGAAAGATAGCCCACACAATAACTAAATCCACAAAATGGGTGGTACTTGAGAGGAAGAAAGAGGGGGCATATGGAATGAAAAAAGAGTAATGAAGAGTAAGAGTTTAATTTGAATTAATAAATGAGAAATATACAAACACATTAAACAATAATATAAAATTATAATTACGCCGAAAGGTGTATAATCTCAGTTGGGTGAGGGTTAGTTTGTTGTGACACCTTACAGGAAATCAATCGCTTAAAAGCTTTCATCGTACATGTGCTGAAATTGGATGGATTGAAATCCGATGGATATTATTTTATGGTGTTAATCAAACTCTACATTTGTAAGGTGTATGTGTTATATATCTCGAGGGGTTGTTTTTTAAATTTATATGTGACTGACAAATTCAAATTTGTGGTTCTATGGCTGGGCATGCTGATGTCACAAGCCTCGTGCCTTGTTCTCATGTTATCCATTTTTTTGCAGACGGACTGGATTGTGTAGATGAAAAAAGCCAAGGAGCTCACCACTGGCGCAGAGGAATGTTCAACAGAGCAGAAGATCAGGGAAAAATGTAATTATGATTGCAAATCTGTAGACACGGACGCGCAACCTCTTCTTATAGTTGTGAATGAATAATTTGCAGGCGTGAAAGAAATGCTCCCGAGTTGTAAGTAGTAGAACATATGATTTCTATGAAGAAAATTGAATTTACTTATGGAAAGCACGTGTCTTCGAATATTATGTGATTGTTGTGGTTGTTTCCCAAAGGTTGTGTTATTGAAGCGTCGTGCCACCTGACGGTATACGCCCAGAATACCATTGCTAAATTATATTCCAACACTACATTATGCCTCAAATTTTCCACCTTAACATACACAAAATGAGAATGAATCATTCACATTACCTTTACAAAAACTATCACATTGACGTCTTTGAAGAAATCTAAAACCCTCAATGACTTTCAGATAAAGTACTGCATCTCATTTTTTTGCATCTCTAGCTAATAAAAGATGTTTCATATTGCTTCTAACATTGATAATGTTAAGGAGTCTTTAGTTCAAAAAGGTCATTGTTGTCTTCTATTTGATTTGCACCTTGTGAGTAAGATGTATGAACTTGGCACTCCACTTATCTGTCCTTCCATTGTCTTAACTTCTATAGTTGTTGACAGAGTTGGCGAGCTTTGCTAAAACTGATGACAACCCTCTTGTGCAATGGATTTGTAATGTTCTAAGTTTTTGAAGTGAAACAAGAAAAAAAACCCTTGGTGATGTTTTACACTCCCTCGAGCTTGACACTATGGTGTTCCCATTGGTAATACCCTACCAATTTCTTGAGTGCATAAGTTTTTCTTTTTGTTTATACTTCATGTGGGTCAAGGGTTCGATTCTTAGAGCAAGGACCACGACTTTACTCACAGGACAAAATATTCTACTAATCCCTAGACTGCTAGTGTGTGTAACATTTTTGCTGTCATTTATGAAAAATCCATTTTTAGGGGTATTTCATTGCATTGGCGAAGAGAAATCGCTCGAACCTGTTGAATCTCTCACATATCTAATATTATTATTTTCATAACCATCAATGTCATCTCACTCCAAGTAATAGTGTGTTCAGAACAATCCCACAAAAAAGTAGAATTACTTTTCATTAATGATTTATAATAGAAAACCCCATAATAAATGTATCTTTGAGCTTGCCATGAATCTAAAAGGATTGGAGTAAGAAACGAGAATTTCAATCGGGTTTCGGACATGACATGTATTGATAGTTTCCTTTTTTTCATTGCAGTGTATCTCTGAACTTGCCATGAATCTAAAAGGATTGGATCAAAAAATGAGCATTTCAATTAGGTTTCGAACATGACATGTATTGATACTTTTTTGTGGCACCTTTAAGTGTAAAGTACAGTTACATGAATAATGTAAACTCGATTATCAATGATTGTTCACACGTTGTTTATTTCCCTACATTTATTCGAGCTCAGAATTATAAAGGAGGGATATACCATGCTCACAGAAACAAGCATTTCAGTTGGGTTTCGAACTTGAAACTTGTTGGATTTTTCCCATTATTTATTTTGTCTCAAGTTTAAGCATAAATTGTGCTCGCATGAATAATGCAACAAAGATTGTGTCATATCTAAAAAACCAGATGTTGTCTCTCTTAGAGTTTGACATGTGTCTAAAAGGATCGGATCGTGTGGCTCATATTGAGGCTAATAAGCAAGCATTTCGATTAGGTTTCAAATTGTCGAGCTCAACAAAGAGATAACATATACCTGCCGCTCATATGATCACTCATTGGAGGGGTTCAATTGTTAATGCTTCTTCTTGCATTGCCTATTTAATTAAAATTAGAACTAAAAAAACTTGACTACAAAGTTTTAACGGAAAGAGAAATGTGGAAGGGTTTTGACCTTCTAACATATTGAGTTTTCGTCATTTTTTATTTTCAGCACTTTAGGCTCAAATTGCACTCAAGTGATTAAAGGAGTCTCAACAAACAATCATTTCAGTTGGGTCTCGAGCATGTAACCTTTTAAAATTCCCCCATTTCGTAATTTTTCCTCTTCAAACACATATTGCGTCGCCGTGAATAATACATGTATGCAAGATATAGACCATACACTGGAGCACAATGTCCTCCCTCTCCATCGAACCCCTTCTTGATCTCCCCTCATCCTTTCCCTCTATTTCACTTCCTCATTTTTTCATTCTTCACTCCATCCCCTTTGATGTTTCCATTGCACACTTCACGTACGATTGCTAGTTGTAATAATTATTATAAAAAACAAATTTAACTTACATATTAAATTGTGAACGTCAAATGACATCTATATAATTTTCTTGAGTGTCAAAGTAATTTTATTAGTCGATAGAGGTCTGCATTTACAAAGTGCATATGAAATACAAACAAATAAACCGCTAAAATTACTATCTTTTAAGACCAAACAAGCAATGGGCGTACACCTATTGTGAAGCTAGTAACCAAGCCAACAACGCAAAAATTAGGCCATTGCCATTGTTGAAGAAAATCCCCAATTCTAATTAAAAATACAAATTTTCCAGTCTGCAAGCACAAAAAATGACGTTTAGAAACTAGGTCAAAAAAATTGCACCACCAATTTAACCCAAAATAATAATAATAGGTTTTTACAGTCCACGATGCCGTGGGGCAACCTATTTTTTGGTCTACAAGCGGCTTATAGCATATGGGACTACCTCGTACTCACATGCGGGAGGCAACTAACTTTGCTACAAACGAGGCGTACATACCCTACCCTCTGTAGGATTTGAACTTGTGACCTCTATTTCAAGAGCACATGTTCTTCACCATTAGGCCAACTCAGGCGTACTTAACCATAGAAATAAATTGCATAGATTTAAAATTCGTAAACCATATGTTTGTGGGAAAAAAGAAACCTCAAACTTCTCATCCGCATGGATTTCACATTTTTTAATTAAAATGTTCGAAAATAAAAACTAAAAACCTTAGAATTCATATTTATTTCCAAACCCAAATGTTTGGAAAAAGGCGTCAATCAAACTGTACTGTCAAAATGCTCTGCAAACATTATGTCGACAGAGATGATCAAAGCAAATAAGAGCATAAAACTAC
The DNA here is from genome assembly GCA_019776745.2 of Taxus chinensis. Classification (NCBI taxonomy): domain Eukaryota; kingdom Viridiplantae; phylum Streptophyta; class Pinopsida; order Cupressales; family Taxaceae; genus Taxus; species Taxus chinensis. The sequence continues at coordinate 248,207,141 of CM034150.1, read as the reverse complement.
ATAAAAGTGAATTTCCTCTTCTAGTTGCCATTTTCAGTCACTTTACTGTACGAAAATGGTTAGCCCCTATTTATGTAAAAAAGGCGTGGAAAAGACCCAGAAAAAATAATAACAAACCATTTTTTCGCATTGCATTTGCTTGTTTCAGGTTGTGATAATGGGAAAAAGCACTACATTGGAGCGATGATAAAGTGGAAGGAAAAAATGTTAATTGTGCAACTAAAAACTAGTTCACATCATCTTAGGTGTGATACCGAGAGATGGAAAATGCCCAAAGAGAAGTAGTCAGAAAGGGTTTGTTAGTTTTATATGTCAGGCGTGGTGGAATCAGAATGACATTTTGTCATGGAATGTGTTGCTTACAGGGACATATAGAGTAATTATGCAGATATTTTAATAGTGGATGCTCTTACAACCTTGTTTAAAGAGGAAAGGGTGACAAAAACAATAGATTTTTTGATCAAAATTCACAACAGAAGAAGCAAGCTTAGGAACGAGCTGGTAGAAAGGCAGAAGTAGAGGGCATTGGTTTGTGTTTGCACTTCATGTCCCATAGACTGCTCGGTCTCATGGACATCATTAAAAAATTTCATTCATTCATTCACGCACAAGCCTAGAATTTCAAATTATCTATGACTGTCAAATCAAAATTAGCTGATTGTTTAGCTCTATCAGGTGGCTGTAAATTCCAGTAATTTTATAGATATTTCTATAATTTTTTCACATATATATAAATAGGTATTATATTTTTATATAAACCATTTAAAAAATCTTACAGTTTTTAAAATTTTCAGCCTATCATTGTCTACGGTTTCTAAAAAAATTCACCTGTAATCTACGATTAAAATCACAAAAAACAGCCTACAGCCTGTCAACCATAATCAACATCCTCGTCCTTTGCACAATTTCTACCACCGATCTCATTGTCATGTTAGACCCCTCTCGACCTCGACCCAACTATAGTCACGCCTTTCCACATAATAAAACTCCACCCAGTTGTGAGTAAAATAAAAGTACAAGACAAAACCCTTGCAGTCAATTGTGTATTAAGAAAAGGCTGAAAACAATGTTGATGCGCATTCTCGTGCACATAGTGACTCTAAAATCTCCCTCACTATAGAGATGGCATGGAATCCATCGTACGTCAATGCATCCCCTACATGTTCTTTTCTACATGGATTGTGTAGTCTATCTTATGATGATGGTGTAAAAGATGTTGTGGAGTTAATTATTCATGTATAAATTTTAAAAGATAATGAAAAAAGGATGAGACCGTGGTCATACTAGGGGAGAGGCACCGATTGTGATGCAGGGTCCAATAGTGGAGATAGTATGTGAAAAGACATTGACCTTTTCAAAAAACTATTTAGAATGATATGTGAATTTAATACAACTTGACTATAATTTATTATATTATTATTATTAAAACATGGAAGTATGTTATGTTGAATAAGACAACTTTAAAATTAGTCAATATTCTCTTATTCATTGATAGAGCTTTAAATATACATTAGTTTATATTTAAGTGTACACATATCAAGTCTATGAATCAAACTACTCATTAAGTAGTATTTACATTTTCTGTACACCATATCTATTAGAGTCACTTTAAAAGTCATTTAAGAAGACTTTGTAAACTAAGTCTCAAATATAATGTACTCTTTATTGATATACTTAAGAGTCTACAATCCCTAGTAACCACCTGTAGAACAATAAATGAAATTATGGTCAGGCTCACCTTCCATAGTGTTTAAAAACCCAATACCTATGAGCAATGAATTGTGTAACAAATGTATTAAAATAATAAAAATAACCAACTAAAATATTATTCATTGGATTTAATCCCAATAAATCTCAACCATTTGATTGAACTATCATATTGGATCCATGTCAACTAATTTAGGATGATAAAATAAAAGTTGAATGACCAATTACAATTCCAATGGTTCCTGCAATTTTCATCTCTCACAGTTGAAGAAGTGACAAGCAGTTCATGTAAGACAGTTATGAAATGCAAACTATTTCAAAATTCAAGCCCTATGTTCATTTTTTTCAGTGTTGTATATTCCAACAATGTTATAGTCCAGCAATGTATTATGCTAAGTAATGACTATAGACGAGAATGAGATATCTAGGAAAAATGAACAATATAGTAAATTCTAAAATTCACGAGAATGAGATATCTAGGAAAAATGAACAATATAATGAATTCTGAAATACAATATACAACATTGTTGGAATGTAAAATACTATTGTAATATATACAACACTGCTGGAATATGAATAATTTGTTTCATTTTTACCAATTAATTGACTTGTAGTTTTTATTATGACAATGAAGCTTGTATGGAATATGTTGAAGAGTGAAAGTGCTTGTATAGACAATCCATATTCAACTAAATGAGCACATCAATGTTGTATATTACATTTTAGAATTCACTATATCGTTCATTTTTTCCAAATATCGCACTCTCTAGTGCATAGTCATCACTGTTATACTAGCATAAGTTTAATCGTATACATAAAAGTTGGAAAGTATTCTGATTACATACACAAAATTTATATTGCAAACATAACTTTAAAAACTACATAGGAAGACTCCAACGAATACACTAGAGAATGAGATATCTGGAAAAAAATGAACAATATACTGAATTCTGAAATTCAATATATAACATTGCTGGAATATAAAACACTACTAGAATATGAATGATTTTGTTTCATTTTTACCAATTAATTGACTTGTAGTTTTATTATGACAATGATATTGTGAATCAGATGTTTCATTTAAGTCGTGAGAAGAGGTGGTGTTGCTAGAAGGTCAAGGAGGCCCAAAGCGAGAGTTGTACAATTATCACATAATGTCAGTGATGAAGAGGATAATTCTACACCAACTGGTAATGAACCAAAATATAGAAACCCACCCATTGTCTCAGTTCAAAGAATAATTACAACAAAGAAGCTTAGTGTCATCCGAGGTTGGACAAAAGAAGATATGGAAAAGGCAATAGATGATGTTGAGTTTAATGGGTTCTCAGTTAGAGCAGAAACAAAGAAGTATTCCATTCCACCCGCATCATTACACTATTGGCTAAATGGTCTCACCCACACAAAGAGGAGGGGTCCTCCAATAGTTCTAACTGAAGAAGAAGAAGAAGAAATTGTTGAATGGTGTAAATAAATGGCTAATACGGGTCATGGCTTGGAGTTAATGTAACTAAAGGAAAATGTTTCTTAGATTTGTGAAACAAGAAAAAACCCCTTTAGAGATGGGTTTCCTGGTAAATCATGTTGGGTTGGATTCAAAAAACGTCATTTAAACCTTATAATCAGAACAACTAAGGAACTTGATAGGGATAGAGATTTAAACTTGCTCCCTACAATAGTAACCAAATTTTATGACAATTTGGCCAAATGCTATGAAACCTATGCATACAATGCAAATAAAATATGGAATTGTGATGATATTGGTTTGCAGGTTGGGAGAAATTGTGGAATGCGCATTATTGCTAAGAGGGGAAGTCGAAATGTCCCAAAGGTAATACCAAAGAGCAGGGAGTGGATCACTATATCATGTTTTGTCAATGTAGCAGGTTTGTCAATCCCAGGATTTTATTTGTTCAAGGGAAAGAGAATGGTAAAGAATTATACTAAAAATTGTGAACCTAGAGCATGCATGGATGCACATCCAAATGCATGGATGACAAATGAATTGTTTTTAAATTGGCTATGTCATTTTGCATGTTCAGTACCAGGAGGTGTTTCTCCAAATAATAGACACCTATTAATATTTGATGGCCACGACAGCCATGTAGCATTACAAATTGTGGAGGAGGCCAACAAATTGGGCATTGACTTGATAACACTACTAGCACATACTAGTCATAAGTTACAACCTCTTGACGTGAGTGTGTTCAGCCCTTTCAAGACATATTTTAGAGCTTAGAGGACCAAATGGATGACAGAGAAAATATGTGAAAAGGAATGACATTGCTGAGCTTTCAAGTAGAGCCTTAAAAAAGGCACTAATACCATATAACATAATTGTAGGTTTCAAACGAACTAGTATTTGGCCATTGAATTATGGTTCTCTCATAAATGACATAACATGCAACCAAGCATTTGAGATGCAAGGTGAGGAAGATGTTGATGTTGTCACAAACATTTTGAGCCTATCTCAAGGAATAAATCTATAATTAAATAATAGTGAACATGTGGTACCTGAAACTCAATTCATGCAAAATATTGACTCAAAAGATGATATGGAAGCAACTGCAACACATGGAGTGGAGCTAAATGGTGCTCTTGGAAACCCAAGTAACATCATTAACAATAATGAAGGGTTTGCATATTTTCTAAGTAACAATGATATGTCCTTGCCAAGTCAAGTTAACCCACCACAATGGTTAGAGGATGTCATGAAAAACATGGGTTACAAGCCACCTTCCAGCACGAAAGATCAAAGCTTGAATATGCCTTCCTTTCCTGAAGGACTAGAACAACAAGCAATAATCCATTACTATGTAGATGTTGGAGATGACGATGAACAAGATAGAGTCAAATTTGAAGAGGATGCCCAGGAAAATGAAATAAACTCAGAGCTAGGCAACATGAACCTCAAGTCCCTGAAGAGACTCAAATTCAAGATGGACATGGTAAGTTACTTTCTCAATTTTTGTGACTTCCAAGGGAGATCATAAACAAAAAGAGAGTCAAAGATTCAAATGTTTCTATTAGGCTGGGTAGGCATTTACATATTTTGACAGCACTTGAATACATGGAGCTATTGGTTGATATGGAAAGAAAGAAGGAGGAACAAGCAAAACTAAAGTTAAGGAAAAAAGAATTGGCACAAGAAAAACAAGGTTGTTAGACTTGCAACAAAAGAAAAAAAATTGCAGGAGAAGCTCAAAAGAGAAAGGGAAAAGCATGCTAAAGAGAAACAAAAAGAGATTGAGAAGGCACAAAAGCAACGAAGGAAAGAGCAAGAGAAGAGGGAGAGGGAACTTGTAAATCAATTAAGGGAATACAAAAAGAGGATAAGTGTAATCTCTCCAACAGATCATGAAAATCGAAAGATTTTTCAAGATATGTTAAATATTCAAATTCCAGGTTATGCTCAAATTGGAACACCTCCATCACTTATGAATAACTCTTGCACAGTTCCATCTTGGTATGTATCACCTCATTTACTTTGTACAAGTTCAAGTAGTCCTAGTAGTTCATTTCCAATGCCACCATGGATGCAAGCCTCAATAGGGAAACTAACTCCTTTGTCAGCAGCGGGGGCAAATCCCTTATCAACTGGACAACCAAATCCTTTTTCAGCAGGGAGACTAGATCCTTTATCAGTTGGGCAACCAAATGCCCTACCAAAAGGGGGTCTAAATCTCTTTTTAGCTTGGAAATTGAACTTTGTATCGGTAGGAAAAGAAAATACAACAACAATATTAAAAGGGGGCAATATTACTTATACTACCTAAGATATTGAACATGTGCTCATAATCAATGTTTATCACCCCATATGATGACAGTAGTAATTTTTTTGGATATACCATTTTGCTAGATGTATTCGCTGGAGTCTTCCTATGTAGTTTTTAAAGTTGTGTTTGCAATATAAATTTTGCGTATGTAATCAGAATACTTTCCAACTTTTTATGTATACAATTAAACTTATGTTAATATAACAATATGATGATGCTCTGCGATTTACACCATGTTTTCTATTTTTCAAAGTATTTGCATACATTCAACTCTAGAGAAAGATGTAACACTATAAAGCTGCTATTATGTAGGTTAATCTACAACTACATTATGTTGTAATTGTTTAAAGCACACAACAAAAGAGGACTGGAGATAGAGAGCATGAAGCCTAATTGAGCTTCTATGGCTTGAAATCTTGAGCAATTCAAAGGGATTCCTAGACATTTTGATGCCCCCAAAGCCTCTGTGCTACAAACCCACCACCAAATCACCCTCATCCTTCTTCCCAACACACACACAACCTCTCAAAAATTGCAGCAAACACATCCAAAACAACAAAATCTGAATTAAAAAACTAGAACCCATTTCTACAAATTGGGAAGACAGTGAAGAGGTCTCCTCCAAAAATTAAAAATCCCAAGACCAATTTATAAGGACCACAAACCAATCACGAAAAATTAAAAACTCAAGCCCATAACGCCTTAGATACCAAGATCTTGTATAGCCCAACTAATAAAAAATGAGCTTTATAAACAATGGTCACCTCCATTACTATTACCATTTTTCAATAGAGAAGGGAAACATTTAATCAGATGTGCTAAAAATGGATATGCCTAATACATTTCCAAGGATCCAAATTAGGAAGAGAAGGAACCAAAACTAGGACTAGACCATCATGGAAGAGAACAATGCTACCCACAACCCAAAAATATAGCTAAAAATTGTCTAAGGTTTAGACCTACATACCGAGGAAGAAGAAAGAGTTTCTTTCTGTGTGTCCAAGAGGAAGATTGATCTAGGGCTGGGTAAAAAGTCACTCTAAAAAAAACACCTCCAAAATCATGCAGGTCAGAAATAATATAAAAAAAATAGGTTCAAGTCAACCCACTGAAAAATTTTAAGCAAGAAGATAAACACAAGATATCCAAGTACTCAAATACCATACGGGATTAACCTGTAGAATTGTGCAGAGAATAAAGCAATGGATTTTCACACAAATGATTAAAACCAACAATTTCACACCAAATAAATCAATAACTCGTAGATTATGGAAGAGAATAATGCATAGATTTGTAAAACATGGCAAATGAACAAATAAATTTTTTCAGCGAAGGAAAACACTGAATGGAAAACAACAAACTTCCCATAATAGTGCAATGTTTAAAAACATTGAAGGATCATTACCTGCGTGAGAAGCTTCTCACCTTTTGTGTATCACATGTCTGAGAAATTGTAGCACAGAGATCAAGCCATCACCTTCTGTGAAGAAACTGAGCCATCACCGAAGAAAATGTAGCACATGTATGAGAAAATAGAGAGCCACCACCTCTGAAAAATGTGTTCACAACTGGTCTTTACTAAAACTTTTGGTAGTCCCTGTAGCTCTGGCATTGAAGGCGCTCTGTATCAACCATTAAAACTTGCAAATCAATCTTTGCAGCATACAAGTCCTAGATTTGGCGGTGGTGAGGTTTAATTGCTGGCACAGTTGCTTTAATTACCAGCTGTATCATGCACTACATTTGGTGCTGGAAACAGTCACCAACTGGTCCCAGCCAAAATTGTCGTCCATTTTGACAACTCCAATTAAACTGCTCTCGACACGAGGCATAATTGACTGACGTAACATTCCAATTGAATTTTTTAAGTCAGAAAAATGGGGAGGAATATTATGGAGAATTTTCCACTCATCCACGTGGTAGTGACGTGGCTCGAATTACCCTACAAAATTAGGGTGCACCACTAGTGCCTCTCCCCTAAATCTAAAAAAATTGTAAACTTGGAGTTCAATAAAAAATATATCTTATCAAAATAATTATAAATCTAAAAAGCGTCTCCAAAACCAATTCCAAAAACTCCCCTCAGAATTATATAATTAATTTGTTTAAATTAAATAAAAAACGTTTGAAATTAGTCTTACCTTCTTCTATTGAGAAAATACAACTTTTCAAATTAATATTTCTTCATCTACTATACATTTCAAAATCCTACGAGGAGATAAATGGACGCAAATTTAGAATAATATATGAATATCTCTAAGCAAATAACATGCATAATATAATATAATAAGTACTTACACACACCAAATATTTTCTATATATTTTTGTTTTCTATTTAAAAAAAAAAAGGTAGTTAATTTACACTTCCAAATGACATGTAATTATCTGTACAACTTTTTTGTGTTAAAGGGGCGAAAAAAATATACCTCTTCATATTATAAACAAGATTACCTCTTCAAATTTGATCATTGATTTCTTTCTCTATCTTCATATTTACTAGTTTTTATCCTTGTTGTACATGTTTGAATAAATCAAATTTATGTGGAAGGTTTTACAATTCTATTGAGAGTTACTTTTTTGTCCTCAATATTATTAGTTTTTATTCTAATCTCAAATAATTAAATCCCCACACTATGAATGATTTTATAAACTTGTCAAGACGTACTTGTTATTAGTACACTGCCCCAAGCAAATTCTACTAGTACTCTTCATATTTGTTTAACCAGTTATTAGCTTATTTGTACCTTTCACACCAATTAGAGCTTCCTACTTATTAGTTTATAAACAAATAAACACTACAGTAATGCAAATATTTGCTAAAGCTGCACAATTTTTAACAAAATCATTACAAAATTCCATTTCATCTTAAATTTGATTGGCTTTAAATTTAACATGTTATTGCGACCTTCAACATTTATGGGGGAAAATAATGACATTTATTAAAATTTATGTTAAGAACTCATGTACCAGTTGAATATTCCACCTCGGCAACTGCAACCTGTGTATACACCCGGACATTTCACATTTCACCATTGCACTAAATGATGAAGCGCTAGTGTGTACAACTACGCCTGAGTTTGCACAAGTTAAACAGGCTGGCTGGACCAAGGACATCGTACGAATAAAGTAGTTTTGCTCGATTGAAGTGTCATAAAGCAAGTGGAGGGGCACCATTACAGTATCTCCAATAATGGAGAGTAGAGCAGTTGAATCGAAGGGATACGCGTAAATAAAAATTGGCGCCATTGCTAGCAGGATCTCTCTCGATTGCTTTCAAACATCTAATCACCGCGGTCATTTCCAGTTCCAATTTATAGTAATAGCTGTCTCACTTTTATGATCATTGCTTCAATAGGGAAACCAGAAATCTTTGCTTGTAATACGGACTGTAAGCCCTCATAGTATTGTTAACTGTTCAATACATTTATAAGGTTTTAGGGTTTGAGGTGTTTGGGGATTTTCAACTCTGTATCAAATGCCTGAGCTTTGGCTTTCACTAATGGCGAGACTTCTATTGGTTGTCTATGTCTTAGAAAAAAGCTTTTGTGGTGGTGTTGTGGAGACAGTTGGCTACATTAGAAAACTCGCGGCCCTGATGGAATAGAAGCCCCTAGTATTGACGGATCTCAAGGATCCTTTTCTTTTTAGCCCCATTCAACGCTCTATTATGGGGGACACATTTGCAGTCGCGGGGTGCACATTGGCATGTGAACGCCAAGAATCACTCTGTTTCTACTTGTGGAAAATTGCTGGAAAATAAAAAATGGAGACTCTAATCAAGCTGTTGTAAGTATTGCAAGGCTCGAGAAGCAGAGGATAGACATCTTGTATTCCCTCAAAAATTTGTTCAAGAGGGCTGAAATTGGTGCTCTTGTTTAACACTTTGAGATAAAAATCTCTACCTCTGCTGGAAATGAGCTCGAACACTTTGAGATCAAAATTCCATGTTTATGGTGCTAACATAAGAAAGAAGACGTTACAGTGAAAGGATTCTGCAGGAGTTCTTGTATATTTCATGCCAACATTTTCCCATTAGAGGGAAGCTTCTTCTATATTTATGGGTGTGGAACTCAGTGCCTCAATTTGACATAACCGTAAAGCTATCACATAAAATACAATGAAATCGTGAGTAATACAAATATATACAATATTTCATGTTGATATGCATCTCCTTTTGCCCGAGCCTACCTGCACTGTTGGCATCGACGACCATTAGGTTTTCTTACGCCACATAAGACCATGGAATTGTTTTGGGCCGTCGGAGGATTTACTGTGAAGCTTTTATTTTTTTGTGAGACTCCTGCTGAACACCCTTGGCCTAGTAATCCCCTATTGCACTGCTAGGGTAGATGATACATTTAATTGAAACACTATGGATGGCGGGACAAGATTTTAATGTGTGCCGTCACAAGCATGGCTGCAGACGGCCGAGTTTTAAGGCATGTTTCTATGTTGGGTCTCCTTTCATTGAGCGCCATTTGGTCAAGGGCGGCCGCTCCATGCACTAATAAATAATGGGCAGTAATCCTCTACTGCCACAATTGAGTATTGAGAACTACCGTGGTTTTGGGAAATGGCTACATCCCATTTGCTATAAGAATCAATACATCCTCAAAGTTTCCAAATTATTAACTGCATGCATAAACACATGCTATTTGTGGTGAAATTTGTAAACCTTTTAGTTCATTCTCCATAGCATTGTTTCAGGTTTTACATCGCATTGTAATGAGATAGTGTGATTTTCATGCTTTCCTCAAACAATTGACAGAATGCGACAAGCTGTAACCTCCAAGTGTTTATTTTCTTCCTCCTAAATAGCAGAACATTTATCTCTCAGGAAACTTATTATCCCCTACATCTTGCAGGCTTGTTAAACTACGTTTCTTTTCTCTCCATTTATTATTTCTCTGCTTCGAATGGATGGTCTTAACTGCCGGAATTTTTTTCTCTCCCTATCATATTATCTTCTCAAGCATTCATTACAATGGTATGTCGATTAGAATATTTTAACTTTGTGCCAGGTATATTTTATAATCTTCCAAAGGCATTTGTTTTAAATAATGATTTTGTTCCTCACATATGGATATATGTGTGACAAGTACAACAGGTGCTTCAGCAGGTCGCCTCTTTTCCTACCTGTATTCACAATTACTTATTTTCAGTGACTCCAATGTATGGTCTAAACTACCTGGCAATTTACATCTGCCTGGCATGTTATGTTCTCATGCATTATTCACTTTGGAATGGCAATTTTATTTCTTTAGCAATGTGCAGCGTGTCTTCCTTTCTCTCTCAAATCCATTTGTTTTTAATGAAAAAATTGACATTGACAATAGCATGTATGCCATTGCTATAGCGGGTTTTGAGCATAGTATTCCCGTAATAAATTATTATACAATTCAAAAATTAACCAGATTGTTTTTATTTGCGTTGGGAAATACAGACCCTTCTAATACCTCGGCCATTTTGGAAACTAAACGCGTCACTTAGAACTTATTTATTCAAAGGAATGGCACATCTGTTCAATTAATAAATCAGGACAAAAAAATAGTGAGCTTTGCATCAACACTTCATGATCATAGTTGTCGTTATTTCTTTATTTCTTACCGGATACTTTTTTGTACATTTGCAAGAACTTCTTTTTGGAATTTGGATGAACTCAATTTTGCTGCATTTTTTTTTGGGGAGTGATATTTGTGCATCTAAAAAGTATGTTAGAATGTTCTTTACAAACACATTGGCCTACACACCTGCATGTTCCACATCCCTTTCCCACTTCTATTATGCTATCTCAGCTTTCCATTACTCAAAATACTCCTGTTATCTCACACTCGAAGGTGTTGCATCCTATCGGTGTCTACATTGCATCCTTTGGTACAATTGCTAGTAAAAAAAAGTAACGGAAAAGCTTTCTAAAACACCCTCATTGTTATAGTTAATAATCTTCGAACTAGGTAATAATGTTGTTACACACTGATTATAATATGTATACCTAAATGTGACCTATATATGTATGTATGAGATGGAGATTCCTATTGGTGGTTTGTGAGTTGCCACAATGGTTGTCATTATCTCCATTACTATAATTTTAAACATTAATTACAATGGCTAGCATTAATTTATATGTGGACTTCAATATTTATAGATTGATCGTAGTGATGACAATGTTGAATGTTTTCAATATTCACATTACTCTTTGTACGGAATAAAGCTATCCTTAATGCTAACATTATCTTTTTTTTCCTAATAAGTAGTAATCTCACCAAAGGATAACATAAAAAAAGCTTTACCCACCAAACTTAGAAACCAAGCACCATAGATTCCGTCAAAAGTCAACATAGGAACGTGGTGCAAAAAACACCCGTAGGGTTGCTCCATGAAGCATAAACATAGCCAACAACTAATCTATTGAATTTGAATTTTCCATTCTACACTAAGTTCCACCCACCATCAACTACAATTTCTTGCATAGTGAATGTTATTCATATGAAATCGGCACCAAGACCCTTACTTTCAACTAACTCTAGCATTACTTATCGTAATTCTATCGCACAACAGGGAAACATTTTTAATTTATGTGTTTTTCTCGGCTCCAAATATCAATCTGATGCACTCTTTATTTCCCGATCCCTCTTCAATTTTCACTTTTAGAATCATACATGATCATTTCAACTGAGGCAGTACTTAGCAACATTGTTGCTCTTGTTCTTATTGGAGAGCGCTCCATAATTAAAGGAATCAAATTTATGTGGATGATATTATAAGCCCATCAAGAATTACATACATCACTCTTTTGTCCTTATGTTTATTAGTTTACCCATCACTCCTCCTTTATCCTCATATTTACTAATTTTTATTTTAGTCCCACATATTAAAAAGAATTAAATTTATGTAAATTATTTTACTTTATGCTATCACTCCTTTGTCCTCCTATTTACTTTGTATGATGTCCCCCATATCCAAATGAATCAAATTTATATAGAGGGTTAAACTGTCTAAAAGTACGCTTCACGCCCAAAGTATAAAAACTATTGCATGCGCATATATATTAAATCTGCACAATATAACACGTGATAATCATCTTTTTATATACGATACATACTGTTGATGGGATTTCCCTCAGTTTGCCATTACATTCATTGTAACCTTCGGATATGATCAGGTTGGAATACCCCATGAATTGTAAAGGTAGGTTAATCTTTTTCCTCATCTTCGCTGGATTTGCTTGTGTAATCCAGTCTAGCCAAAACCAGATTGATGAAGAGGCTTTGATTGAATTAAAGATGTCTGTGAAAGTGGAATATCCAACTTTTTTCTTTTTTGACTGGGTAGCTGGAAATAATGTCTGCAACTGGTCTGGAATAACTTGTGATCACAAATTACAAGTTGTGAGTGTTGTTATCAAATTCAAAGGTCTCGCCGGGACTATACCCCCTCATATCGGCAATTTGTCCTTCCTTACAACTCTCGACCTCTCCAACAATCGTTTATCTGGAATTATACCCAGAGAGTTGGGTAAACTAGAGAAGCTGCAGTTCCTTGAGTTGTAGGGGAATAGCTTGCAAGGTTCAATTCCAGTTAGTCTGTGTGCATGCACAAATCTGCTGCAACTCTGATTGAATAATAATTTCTTGAGAGGAGGCATTCCACCACAGCTGAGTTCGTTGTACAACTTGGAAACCTGGACCTCTATTCAAATCGTTTGACAGGTATAATACCACAAGACTTGGCGAATTGTTCTGCACTAAAAAGATTAGATTTTTGTAGGAACTTTCTGACTGGATAGATCCCCTCTAAACTAGGTGCTCTCAGGGGTTTAATAGTGCTCAATTTAAAAAATAACTTGCTTTCTGGACAAATTCCCAACTCTCTGAATAACTGCACAAAATTGCATCACTTGTCGTTGTCTAATAATACACTTAAGGGACCAATTCCATCTGAGATATTAACAACATTGACCAGATTAGAACATCTGCTTCTAAATTCCAACAAACTCAATGGTAGTATCCCAGAAGAGATTGGTCAATTATGGAAACTGAAAGAGCTCAAGCTGAAGAACAATATCCTTACGGATGGCATTCCCAAGGCGCTAGGAAACTGTTCTTTCCTGGAGGAGTTAAATATATCTTCTAATTCCTGTTAGTGCAAATTCACAACACCCCTAGATGAGTTATGGATCTGCTTTTCTAAGGCAAACTCATCTGGTGTGAATGCACAACATTGAGTTTTCCCAAGTGTGGGACCTTTGCAAATGGGGAAAGCTCTCCAGAGAAGGTTGGTTCCTCTCCTTTGTTTAGGTGTATGCATGCAATCTCTGCAGAGGTTCTGATTCAAAATCTTACTCTAAAAATACCAAGGGGACAAAGTTGAGAGAAAAACAAGGAAATGAAAACAAAACTAAGCAAAACAGAGAGGTGATACACCAAAGGAGTGTTGAACTCCTTGCTTTGCAAAATAGACATAGATCATGAGGATGTAGCAACAAAACATGCACAAATTTGCCAAAATACAAAGAAAGATCAGAAGGAAACAAACCAATGCAAGAGAGGATTGAAAAATCAATCACAGAGCTTGTATTATCAATTCCAGAAATGATACAATACATTGCAAATAACAAAGAAGGCAAAAATGTGTTACAATCTCCATGGGAGGTCTTAAACTCTTTCAAATCCACCTGCTAAGGAGAAATGAAGAGCTTGCAAAAGCAAAAACATCCAACCCTTTACAAATGAGCCAAAACTGGCTTTTTATCATGAACATAATGGAAGAAAAGGTAAAAACGTGGGCAAATCGATTTGAGACTTCAACCACTGACAAAATTCATCCAATGGGATTGCAAAATGATGGGTTTCCACAAAAAGCCCATACTTCGAAGTACATTGCCTTACAAAGCAAAACATAGGTCCATACTTCATTAATTTTGGTGGTTGGAGTCGTTTTCTGTGTTTTTTGCATGCCAAAGACGTTTTCCTAATTTTCTCCCACAAATATCCATCAAAATACAAAATTGAACCCTCCATTGTGTAGAGAATTTCACCAGCTTTCCAATGACACTAAGAACACAAAAATACGAGCTCTGGATCAAAAGATATGGCCTTTTGAAGATTTAGGGTAAAACAGGGCAAAAATTGGGTCGGCGGACCGAAACCCAAAATTTTTCCCTCTTTTTTGAATTTGAGAAATATTCCCCAAAAAAATCCACTTCCTGCCACTTCGATGCCATGTGGCACGTTTTGATTGGTTTGCGGACCTTTCTAGGGAAAATTTCCCTCAAAAACTCCGCTGAGCCATAACTTGAGAAATACAAGGAGTTAGAAGGAAAATTTTACCTTTCTGGAAAGGTGAGGAAATTCTCTATCTGATGAAGCCATTTTTCAAAAAAATTGAGTGCTTGAAATGTGTAAAATTTGATATTGAAGCACAAGGAAGGTAAGAATGAGGGCAAGTTAGCCAAAATAAGCAGGGGGCTCATTTTGGATAACAATTTTGGCGAGTGTCAGGGATCATCTACCTGCTAGATGAATGATCAGTGGCCTTTGAAGCATCCATTGGGCATGAAGTCGTGAGTCATAGCCTGCAAACTGATCTGAACTTTGAAAACTTCCTTCTGAGCCACTTGAAGCCCACTGAACTTGGAATTGTTTTCACCAAAATGCCACTGAAATGAACTGTATAAGAGCAAAACTAGCAGCACCAATAACTATGTACAAACCATTGGAAATCATACATACCCCAAATGGGATATGCAGAGTGTGCACAAGCACTTCTTTTGCTGAAAGCAAACCTACCTACTCTACTCTAACTGAAGGTAAAGGAAAGCTAAAAAAACCTTGCAATTGGTTGGGAGAAATAGCTTCCCTTTCTCAAAAATGGCAGCCATGCAACTGACTTGGCACTGAACATCGCTGGTTGGGTGAGTGGAAAATCAACAAGAAGTTGGTCTCCTACCAAAATCAACAAGATGTCAACTAAAAACAAATCTGATACCTCTTTTAGTTGCTCTGCATTTGGATTGAAGAGGTATGGCAGCTGATCCTTGGTACTTTGTAGCTCATCCTCGTGCTTAGAAGCAAGCATGACTGGTTGTGGCTTCTCCTTTGGCTCCAATGAATCCAAATACCTGATTTTGAAAGGTCTGATCCGTTTGATATGCCCATAGCTCTGAAATTCAACTCTAAAAATGGAGTCTTTTTGTAGACCTTTTTGAGTGAATGATGTGGAAGAAATGATGAAGTTCATCTACTGTTCTCCTTCCTTCATGGCAGCATAGAACTCTTCTACAATATGCAGCTCCTCATTATTGATTGCAACATCTAATGAAGTTTTTTTTGCATTGTTGTAACCTGCTGCAATACATTGTTGGCTTTGGAGTTCCTCCATTATAGTTTTTGGAAGATCAAATTCTTCCAATTTTGATTCAAGAGGCATGTTGCAAACTGCAGGTTGCTGTCCTTGAATTCTCTTATCCATGGCAGCAAGTTCTTGTTGTTGGAGAACAAATGGTGAAGAAGGAAATGTTGTAATTTCAGCCGGCTCTTCATCCAAACATTCTTCTAAGTTTGATGGAAAATCAAACTCTTGAATTCCTTGCTGTAGCAAAGTCTCTCCCTCTTGTATGGTGGCCTCCAAATCAGCATTTTCTTCACCATGTGTAGTTTCATTTTCAAACACAAAACTTGTCAATTCAAACTCATCTCAAAAATCAGATTTTTGGAGAGATGAAGTGGGAGAGAAACATGAAATTTCTTGTGCCCCTTGCTCACAATTTGGATCTGTTTTGTTTACCTCCATAATGGCTTCATCAATCAAATCAGCCCCTTCAAATGAAAGCAAAAATGTATCAATAATGCTTCCTTCTTCTGCTGTTGTAAGAACTGACTTGATCTCATCCATTTTCTCCTCTTCAATGGGATTCGGAGCTGGTTTTTCTTCCTCCTCTGCTTGGAGACCATCTTGCTATTGATTAAACTCTTCCTCTAGCATGAGGTTTGTCAAATCAAACTCTTCAATCTGCTGCTCTAGAGAACAAGTTGGGGCTGCAAGATCTCTTTTAGAGCTTTCCTCCTCCAAGGATGATTGTGGAACTTCTATTGGATCAAAATTCTCTTTGGGCAAAGTGACAACTCAGACACTCAACTCATAAGCAAACTGATTGCTGATGTGCTTCTTCTTGTTTTCACTATCTGTATGCTGCAAAAAAATCAATCCTTGTTTGCCACTTGTTCTCCAACTTTCAACCTCCTTCTGCAAGGCTTAACCAACAAGGGGATCTTTGTCAATTCCACATCTAAGAGCCAAACTTACTAAGCTCTTAATTATTCCTTCTTCATGCTTGTTTGGCTCTTTCTCTGTTGTTGTTTTCCTTGACATGGCATTCTGATTTTTGCAATTTCTTCTTCCCCACAAAGATTTGGGAATGCAAGAGGAGGGGTGGGTTGTAACTCAATTGATTTTGCAATTTTTTGTAGTGTTAGAGGAGGTAGAAATTCTTGTTTCTTTAGAGGGAATGGCTGTTTGGAAGGGAAAAGGATAGAAGAATTGAGACGGGGTGGAAGACTAGGGAATATAGAAATGGAATTAACTCTTGGGGTAGCATTGACTAGATTTAGAATTTGACATTCCAAATGGGATGGTGTTGCTTGAGGAATGGAAAGAGAAAAACTAGATGATGGTGTAGAACTTACCCATTGACAAGGTTGTTCAGCACCAAGTTTATAGGCCTCTATCTCTGTTGTCCATTGTGCAAGTTGGGGGTAACATCTCCATCATGAAGTCCAGCTTCTTTTGAGGACTGAAGTGTCTTGGAAAAGGGCCTCCCCATGGACAAGGAGTCCTGTAACCAATTCTAAAAGCCTTCATTTGTGTCGTTTCTCTTGATTGCACCATTTTGGCCTCCATCTTTTGGATTTTCTCCACAAAATCAGCATCTTCCATTTGATTGTCTTCATTGCATGTGTACCCTTGCTCTTGATATGCTTCACAACCAAACTGATTTTGGTATTGCTCATATGGGTAAGCATGTTGATCTTGAATTTGATCAAAATGCTGATTTGAAGGAGTTGTAAAACATGTTGGAGGTGAAATATATTGTTGCTGTTGTAAACGTGAATTCCATGATGGAAATGAAGTCATGATTGCACAACTTCATGGAATGAAAGGAGATGGAAGAGATGGAAAGAAGAATTGATGAAAATGGAT
The DNA here is from genome assembly GCA_019776745.2 of Taxus chinensis. Lineage (NCBI taxonomy): Eukaryota > Viridiplantae > Streptophyta > Pinopsida > Cupressales > Taxaceae > Taxus > Taxus chinensis. The sequence continues at coordinate 248,189,460 of CM034150.1, read as the reverse complement.
AGAAAAAAGGTCTGCAACTCAGAGAATGAGTTATTTACCAGATGGAGTCGTCAGATGTGCTTTTGAATATGCCTCCAAAGGCTGAATCCTTAACAGGAACACACCAACCTGTCAAAAATAAGGTGGAAGACCTCTAAGGTCCCACCGGGCGTGCCAAACTGTTAGTGCAAATTCACAGCACCCCCATATGAGTTATGGATCTGCTTTTCTAAGGAAAACTCATCTGGTGTGAATGCACAACATTGATCTTTCCCAAATGTGGGACCTTTGCAAATGGGGAAAGCTCTCAAGAGAAGGCTGGTTCCATTCCTCTATTTAGGTGTATGCATGCAATCTCTGCAGAGGTTCTGATTCAAAATCTTACTCTAAAAATACCAAGGGGACAGGGTTGAGAGAAAAACAAGGAAATGAAAACAAAACTAAGCAAAACAGAGAGGTGATACACCAAAGGAGTGTTGAACTCCTTGCTTTGCAAAAATAGACACAGATCATGAGGATGCAACAACCAAACATGCACAAATTCACCAAAATACAAAGAAAGATCAGAAGGAAACAAACCAATGCAAGAGAGGATTGGAAAATCAATCATAGAGCATGTATTGTCAGTTCCAAAAATGATACAATACATTGCAAATAACAAAAAAGACAAAATGTGTTACAATCTCCATGGGAGGTCTGAAACTATTTCAAATCCACTTGCTAAGGAGAAATGAAGAAGTTGCAAAAGCAAGAACATCCAACCCTTTACAAATGAGCCCAAACTGGTTTTTTATCACGAGCAGAATGGAAGAAAAGGTAAAAATGTGGGCAAATCGATTTGAGACTTCAACCACCGAAAAAATTCATCCAATGGGATTGCAAAATGATGGGTTTCCACAAAAAGCCCATACTTCGAAGTACATTGCCTTACAGAGCAAAACATAGGTCCATACTTCATTAATTTTGGTGGTTGGAGTCGTTTTCTATGTTTTTTACATGCCAGAGATGTTTTCCTATTTTTATCCCACAAATATCCATCAAAATACAAAATTGAACCCTCTATCGTGTAGAGAATTTCACTAGCTTTCCAATGACACCAAGAACACAAAAATAAGAGCTCTGGATCAAAAGATATGGCCTTCTGAAGATTTAGGGCAAAACAGGGCAAAAATCGGGTCGGCGGGCCGAAACCCAAAAATTTTCCCTCTTTTTTGAATTTGAGAAAAATTCCCCAAAAAGTTCCGCTTCCCGCCGCTCTGATGCCACGTGGCACGTTTTGATTGGTCCGCGGACCTTTCTAGGGAAAATTTCCCTTAAAAACTCCGCCGAGCCATAACTTGAGAAATACGAGTTAGAAGGAAAATTTTACCTTTTTGGAAAGGTGAGGAAATTCTCTATCTGATGAAGCCATTTTTCAAAAAATTTGAGTGCCTGAAATGTGTAAAATTTGATATTGAAGCACAAGGAAGGCAAGAATGAGGACAAGTTAGCCAAAATAAGCAGGGGGCTCATTTTGGATAACAATTCCTTGTATGGCTATATTCCACAAGAATTGGGTTTACTTTCCCAACTACGAGAACTATTGCTGGATAATAACAACCTAGGAGGATCCATTCCATATTCTCTCATGAACTGTAGAGAATTGAAAAAGTTGAACCTATATCACAACAAGCTTGTGGGGACAATTCTAGAGGATATAGGCCATAAGCTAGCCAAATTGCGACTGATGGACCTGTCCATCAATCAGCTAAATGACAGCATCCCAAAATTCAGAGGAAATATTTCAGCGCTTAATTTTCTTCAAATAGAAGACAACCAATTAAGCAGAATGGTACCCTAGGAATTGGGAATTCTGGGCTGCCTACAACAACTGACGTTTGGCAATAACAATCTAAAGGGAGATGTTTTTCCCATTCTCTTGAACTGTACAAAATTGCAAACCATTGGGTTGGAATTCAACCAGTTTGTGGGATCTGTTCCGGCAGAAATTGGCTTCAAGCTCACCAAGCTACAAGAACTTGCTACAACACGGAATCGATTCAGTGGGAGGATCCCAAAGTCTCTGGGAAATTGTTCTCAGCTTTCACGTCTTGATTTGGGTAACAACCAGTTAAGTGGTGTGGTGCCTCAAGAATTGGGAATGCTAAGTACTCTGCAAAGACTGAAGCTTTTCAGCAATAAATTATCTAGCGGCAAATGGACTACCATGTGTGTGTTGGACATACTTTCCAACTGCTCCATCTTAGAAGTATTACAGATCTCCTTTAACCATTTCAGTGGCACTTTGTCAAGGGGGATAGGAAACCTCTCTCCTAGGTTCTCAATACTCTTCTTAGATAACAACAGTAATATAAATGGCAGTATACCAGAAGAAATTGGAAACCTTATTGCATTGACTAGACTAAATGTAGAGGGTAACAATGTTATTGGCAGAATTCCCAGTGCAGTAGGCTGTCTGAAAAAATTACAATTCTTAGACTTGAGTTTCAACAATTTCCAAGGGAGTATTTCCCCAAAGTTTCATGTGCTGGTAAACCTAGCATATCTAGACCTGCAGAAAAATCATATTTATGGAGATATTCCTTCATCAATGGGTAGTTTGATTCAGCTGAGGGCACTAAACCTTGTACCATTGGACAATGTTTTTGAATGGAATGGATCGACCTCTCATGCAACCACCTTACGGGAAGTGTACCCCTGGAAATCTCAAGGCTTCATTCCTTGATCGAACTCAATTTTTCACACAATGAATTGACAGGAAGATGGCATTCACTTGGAGCAATGCAACATATTCAAGCCATAACATTTCTGCAAATAAAATCTCAGGACCCATCCCTGGCGATATCGGCAGTTGCGTGGGATTGTAACACCTGAACCTTGCTAAGAACCAACTGGAAGGAATAATTCTAATGTCAATTGGGCAGCTCAAAAGCCTTGAAGACATGGACTTATCTTTCAATAAGCTATCTGGGCCAGTGCCACAGTCTATTGTAAATCTCACCATGCTTTGCCATTTGAATGTCTCGTATAACAGCCTGAATGGATCAGTCCCAAATGAAGGAGCTTTCAGAAACTTGAGCTCGACATCAGTTTTGAGAAATCTAGGATTATGTTCAGCCATAAAATGGTTGAAATTACCAAATTGCACCAGCTTTATTAGAAATCCTAGTCAATCAAAAGGGTTTGACAGGAAGACTGTGTTAATTTTTTCAATGGGGGTATTTTTGGCATTGTGTTTTATTTCAGCCGCATTTTATATTTTCTGTAGAAAGAACAAAAAAGTGCCATTCAGAAATACACTGTTGAGACAGGGCTTCATTCAAATTTCTAGCGAGGAACTGCACAGGGCTACTAAAGGATTCAGTCCCAGCAATCTACTAGGAGCTGGTAGTTTTGGGTCGCGTTTATCGAGGACATCTGCCTGACAACACATTGGTGGCTGTTAAGATATTTGATCAGAACCCTCAAACTTCATACAAGAATTTCTATAGGGAATGTAGGATACTGAGTAAAATTAGACACCGCAATTTGGTCAGAGTGTTGTCCTCTTGCTGCACTATAGATTTCAGGGCACTGGTTCTTGAATTCATGTCAAAGGGAAGCCTTGAACATCAGCTACACGATGACAAGAGGCAGGGCAGCTTGAGTTTGAAGATGAGACTGAATATTGCACTTGATGTGGCACACGGGATGGCATATTTGCACCATGATTGTTCTTCCCCTGTTCTTCATTGTGACTTAAAGCCCTCAAATGTGTTAATGGACAAAATAATGACAACCCATGTTTCTGATTTTGGGATCGCTCGTATCATGATGCCCGCTGATGGTGCAAGCAGCAACACATCTAGGCCGAAGGGAACAATAGGGTACATTGCTCCAGGTAAAATCGCTATCAATACTGAAGCCCAACATTATGTCCAATTTCTTTGTTAATACCTCTTCTTTCTCCACGTAAAATCTTAGTGTTGTTCTCCACCGTTTGCCAATCTGAATTGTAGAGTATGGATTGGGAGTACAAGTGACAAGGAAGGGAGATGTTTACAGCTTCGGGGTGCTCATTCTTGAAATGATGACAAGAAAGAGACCTACTGATGACATGTTTATAGGAAACAACACTCTGCCGAAATGGGTGAGAAGGGCATTTCTTGGGGTAGTGAAAGAAGTGGTGGACAGAGAGCTGCTGGTTGATGAAGCAGGGTCCAGTAGCACTACACCGGAAATCAAGAGTGGGGAATTTGAATCATCCGACCATGACAGCTGCCTGATTGGTTTGATTCGATTGGGTCTGCAATGCACAAGGCAAAATCCAGGGGATAGACAAACAATGAGAGAGGTAGAGGGCATGCTTGAAAAGATGATGTATGGCAGAGCATATGGAAAATTAGAAGAACATGCATCCTTGCCAAGTCTATTGAGCGCAAACAATGGAAGGGGCTATGTCAATAACCCCACATCTTCAGTCTCTGATCAAATTGAGAGCACATAAGCACATATTATAAGATTCTATCAAACTTCAAAGGCCAATAATATTTAAGGAAAGATTCAACCGTTGGTTGTCTTGCAGCGTAAGGGTTGCTTTACTTTCTATGGTAACAAATTTTCCTTTAGTATATTCTATATAAACCTTACTATTATAACATAAATCGAAAGGGTTGCAGTCCAAATAGGGAGGATGATGGTGTATTTGATTATTCAAATTCTTCCACTTATCTATTTAGCAATTATAATATTCTATTGGCTGATTTTGGTGGATAGCAATCGTACAATGCAATGTGAACGCCGAACGGTTTAAGTGATTTGATTTAGAGGGATAGTTAATTACTTTTGTAGTTGATGTGGTTTGTAACTATTTGGGTGAAATTGTGTTAGTGTTGCAATGTGTTTGAGACGGTGGTTACATCAGATTTTTTGTTGAAAAAGCCTTAATTGTACTGTTGATAACATGTTGATAAGAGGTGTGATTGATAGTGGAAGAGTAGGAATATAGATTAAACATTACATAGAAATATTCTATCTGTACATTTCAACTTTGTTACAAATTCGTACATATACATCTGCAAATCGTATATCATGACTGGTAGTCTTTTGTGGATAATTTTATTTGCACTAAACATGGATACATGAAGACTTCCGTACATTTACAAATTTTATATCATGAGTGGTAGTCTTTTGTGGAGAATTTTATTTGCACTTAACATGAATACATGATCTTCCTCTTTGGATACAAGAAGTGTTGAGTAAAGTAGTAGTGGAGCCTGGAGGTGCTATCAAAGTAGAGGCTAGTATTTACGATGGGTTGTTTTGGTTAAGTGAAATTAGTCTCGACTCCTTTCTTCTTGCTCCAAGTGTAGATGTGTGCGCCATTTTTGAGTACCTTTCGAATGAAAAAGGAGGGGAAATGCACAGATTATCAAGCGAGGGAACTTTGGAGAAAGATGTGAAATTCAGACCTTTTCTTTCAATGTTTTCAATGTGGTCTCATGGAATACTATGATTTCCCTGTGAAAGGTAGAATAGTTTTGGTTGTTCGTACAATGTCCTTGTCCCCTATATAGAAAATAAAAAAATACATCGGATTTGAGTAAAGTGGCATGATTGTTGATTTCACATTTTAATTCATTGTTGCCATAAAAAAACCCGACACTACCCCAAAAAGCACTAATCCAATCGAATCTGGGAACCGTCTCAGTTATGCATGACACCCAATAATGTTGAGAAAAGAAAATACTACAAAACAAAACAACCCATTGAAATAGAAAGTATAACTGGCCAACCCAAAAACTTGAACTCAAAGTACGATATTGGCAGACATCTAATATTACATTAATGTTATCTTTTAAGAAGCAAGAAATCAATCATATTGGGCAAAAGCAAAAGCAATAAGCACCAAAAAAAATTTATAATAACACAATTTTAAACATGTACCTTTATGATAAAAAGAGATATTTCCTCCATTTTCAATAACTTCAAGACAAACCAAATTTCAAATTTTACAATTCAAATAATAATTTTGTTTTTTATACATACAACAAACCCACATGTAAATGCCTCAATGAGAAAAAAATAAGCAACTTCCATTGTTCCACTAAATCTTAGAGACTTGAGCCGAACTGGTGGTTTTTGGACATATTTGATCACAACATTTAACCTTTGGCCATGTCAACCTATAATGCAAAACATTATCATATGCTTTATTTTTACTGAAATCATATAGAAATCCATCTAGCTACATACAAGGAGGTCTACAAGTTAGACCGAAAATGTCAGATATCAAAAGAAGATAAAAAAACACAGTTGAATCCAGATATACTAATCAAAATGTTTACTTGTAAGAATCTCAAAATGTTGAATCTTTATTATATAATTTGGGTTGATTTTCTTTTGAAAAATAAGAGCGATTTGCAAATCTAATTGAAAAAGAAACAATGTGCACCAGGGGAATGGACTACTTATAAGGCCCATGTCAACTGATACAAAACTCTGTAGAAGATAGAACTGGCATTCAATGGGCTTCAGAATATCTTGATAATTAGCAAAAATCTTATGCTAATATATTTGAGGTAGACATTAGCAAGGGGCAGAACTGCCTATAATGCATTCCACACGCATGAGATAAGTGGGCTTCCAAACTGGTTTTTGCTCTTTATTAAAGACTAGTTTACTATACAGGTGCACAAAACTCTGTTTTTTTTTCATATAAATCTAGATTATGTTGTTGGTGTTTGTCAAAATCAGTTGTATCTCCAATCCACTTCTATGTAAACACATAAAATTACTCTATTGTTGAAGTATGACATTGTTTATATTTCATATACAGTCCATTTCTATTTAAACATATAAATCTACACTTGTTCAAGTATGGCATTGCAAAGGTATTTGTCTTATTAAAAATGTTGTACTTGAGAAATGGCCTTAGCAGCCGGTATTATTGGCTATTATATATATTCTACTACTACTTTTGCTCTGCTTGGGTAGAGTATTATATATCTATAGATCTTATAGGGTCTCATTTAATTTTTTTATCATTGCATTGTGTTTCAGTGACTCCATGAGAGCGAGAAAATCCATGGAGAACCCCAAGAACTCCAACAAAACTGGTGTTGGCTAGATTTTCTATATAGCTGAAAACCTAGGCAGTCATGAGATAAATCTCCCTCATTTACCGATGAGGCTCCCGTGTCATATTTGTCAATAAAATATGCTAGTATCTATATGGGGGTTTTACTTTAACTATTCAGCTCATGAACCATAGCTGTATAGCTCTGCAACAAGTAAGCAGTTGTTTAAGAAAGAAAATATTTATAGAAGAAGGAAATAATAACACATAGGGAAGAAATAGGGAAGATGTACAACTCAATCAATAGATAACAGAGTTGATTGCATGCACATAGAAGAAACCAATAGATATCAACACACAGAAGTATAAGCAAAGACAACTCCAAAATTAAATCTAAAATAACACAAAGTTTATTAGAAGATCTGAGATAAAAAGCTAGAAACAAAATGCACCGTGACACAAAGTTCTCCAAAAATTTGCTCCTTTGTATTCCTTTACTTCAAATAGCTATCAGGGGTTTCAGCACAAAGTCTGGAACACAAAAATACTGCTTACAAATTCTGAGCCTTAACCCAAAGGTTCTTCTCCTACTTATATAATATAGAAGGGAAATTACAAATGGGAAACTCAACTGAATTGAAACATAAACAAAGGTAAAGATAACATCTAGCAATCATCCTCCTCTAATTCCTCTTCAAGTGACACAACTGTCACTTAAACTAATATAATTGTTCCATATAACTTTAAGTAATGGTTTCAAAACCAATAACTTTAAAGTTTTACAATTTCATTCGAGAATGTGGAAAATAGAAGAAGAAAGACACGCCAACTATAACATATATATCTTCTTTTTGTTCTGATACTGAATATACTTGTCGAACATGTAATTCAACATCTTCCCATCTGTCTTAGCCACAAATTCATTTTCTGTCCTGAATTGCAACAATCCTTCGTTCAACACCCTAATACATGCTTATACCTCCTCCAAGCTAGGCCCGAACTTCTCGATATCTGATTGCAGTGCCACCAGTCTGCTGATGGAATGCATCGTGAAAGGCTTAATGGCTCCATCAATTCTCCCTTGCACCATCAGAAGAGACGCTTCCAAGAAATTAGGCACTCTGCTAGGAATGCTCCGTGTGTATGAAGTAACATTTCCGACCACTTCCTCATGAGTGACAGAAATGAGATTGTCTGGTAAAGATGATGTTGTACTCTCAAGTTTCTGCATCCTCTTCAGCATAATTCTACAGATCTCCAAACGGAAAGATATTGCAAACTCCAACTACTTCCCCTTCTCAATTGATACGTCAGGCACAATCTGTTCCGCAATCAACACTTATCTCGGCAACTTATTGATTTCAGACAAAGTACTCAAGTTACTCTTAGCAAATGTGTTCATATCTACTGTGCTTGTCATCAGTTGCTTCAACTGATATGCTACATCTTTCATAAGCTTTAGGCGGGCTAGCACCTTTCTAAGTTGTATAGAATCTTGACGAATAATCAGACTTTTCCATTCGTCGATAGCTTTTACCTAGTTACTTACATCTTCCATTTCCTGCATCAGACGATCACTCGCCTATTTTTGAGCTGAAATTGGCTGAGTGGAAGATTTAGCAACCTTGGCAACAATCTCGCACAACTGAGATACCTGCTTCTGAAGTTTAACTTTCTCCACCTTTTCTTTGTTAAGCCTAAGGAATAGAGCATCTATCGATGTCTGTGTATCCTGCTTCAATCCTTATGTGGTGGCTTGACCTATGAGTACTCTAGTCACTGTTATGTCTTTTGTCGTGAGCTCATCTTCTTTCTTCCCTTTTGCCAGAACTGACATCTCAACAAACTTCTGCCTTGCCTCCTCGATGATCAACCTTGAAGTTACCTTAGCAACTTTAGGTTTTCTGTCTTTTCTGCCTAGACTCAGGAACAACTACAAGTCGTGTTCCTTCAAGTTGATTTCCTCTCTAGCCTCTGGAACCAACTGCGAAGTCAACCATTCTGAGAAATTACTTCTCAGAGAATGAGAAGTTGCCGAGCGTACCACTATCTCGCGCTCTGATTCCTCTCCATCTGAAACCGCTACAGTGTTGTGGCTACCATCCTCTGAATCGTTCAAAGACAAAGCTCTTTCAAAATCTACCATCTGCAGCTTCAACGTTTCTTCAGGGACAAGTGCTGAACGGAGTGACTGAGGAGAGAAGATGAATGTTGTCAGATTCAATGGAGGAATGACATTGTCCTGCTGAGGTGCAACAATTGGTGAAGTACTGGATGCTGGAGAAGCCGAAACTAACACCATAGCTGTAGAAGTGATCTTCTCCTTCGAATGAGACCTTCTGTTCACTTTAATCTTCTCAGGCCTTCTGCTACTTTCTCCTTCGTGCTTCCTCTTGAGGGAATCTCATGTGCTGAAGTTGCCCATGATTTGATTCATCAATGCTTCATCAAGGCAATATCCCTTCGTCAGCAATCAGTTTGAAATATTCACCAAAATAGCGACAGACCTTTCCTCAATCGTATGGCAACCCCCTACGTTAACCTGAAGTACAGCTCTATCTCTTCCCATTTGATGGTATGTGTCAAGTAACACAGGCCCATCATCTTTAAGATCCGTAGGTATCCATGCCAATCCAAAGTCAAACATTTTCCATACTGATAGCTTGCCGAAATATTTCTTTCTAACCTCGTACTCACTTTTGCACTTCATCCAGAAATCTTCTAATAAAGGCACATGTGCGTACTCCTGGGAGATCGTCTTCCTGGCTACTCAAAATGGATCAAAGTTCAGTCGTGCTGGGAATAACTCTTGCTCGTACTTAGAGAACATTTCCGCTTCCACTCTTCGGGATTTATGAATGCTCTGGTAGCTATAATGGCCCACAGTGATTGAGAAGAAACCCGTAGACTTGTGTCATTTCGACTAAAGGTCGTGCATCTCCACAAGTTTTCTGCTCAGCTCCATGGTGACCAATCTATCATTCGGATATCTGGGCAACTTAACTGGTTCTCCAGAAAAGCCGGTGACCCTGAGGTATGTGAAATCCACAAACTAAATGAAGAGACTGTCAATTCTGGACACAACTTCCCACACTTCCTTGCTCACCCTGTTGGCCTTTAGGTTGTCATCCAGCCTGTAAATGAATTCGTAGAAGAATCCATCATTGACCACCTTGTAATCTTTCTTGCACGCAGGCACAGTAAGCTATGGGTAGCACTCGAAAATAGGGTCCTTGGAAAGAACACCACATCTATCCAACTTGGAGAAGATTCCTTGTGAAGCTGCTGCATATACCAAATAGGAAGTCATTTTGAAGTTGAAAGTACGCTTCACATTCCGGAGTTGCTCACCAATGTTGTCACTAATGATTTTCAACCAATTGATTATGGAATCAACCTTGTTGACTTCAATGATCTTGATGAAAGCATACATCCATGTGTGGGAGGTGTGAGCGTTTGCTTCGCCATTTATCCTGCATAGCAATTTGGTCATATCATCCACCTCTTGTACCAGATTGGACAACGGAAGAGTTCTTGGGAACTTGGAAGGAGATCTGGGCTTCTTCATGTATCTGTTGTTCATTACGCTCACACAGTCAACTCTATGCTTCTCCCGCCTGTTGCCGGCATCTTTTATGCTAATAGAAGTCAGCACCTTTCATGCCGAAATCTTCAAACAATAATTGATGAACTGTGCGTCCAACCGGATTATTGTTTTCCCCGTAACATCTTGGACTGATCTAGATGATGGATGGTAAGATCTAGCACACCCCATAACAAACTATGGCAACTAGGTTGTGAATGGAAACGCTGTAGCTCGAATAATTCCACTGCTTTTGACTACACGCATGAGGGAAGTCTTTCCTGTTCTAGTCAATCAATTCAGAAAGAGGTTCCGGACCTAGATCTGTGTCTCCAATGTCTACAAATTTAGAAGTGATGCATGAATCTGTTGTGCTCTCTTTTTCATCCCCCTTTTCCATGGCCGTATCTATCTTTGTCTGAACAATTCTTTTTCTCTTTATTCAGCCAAAATTCTACACCACCAATGCAGATATGGATAAATCTTCAGATTCAAAGAATATGTTCAATGTATTGGACATTGATTCAAGCTCTCTTTCTCTTATAAAAGTACTTGTAATGAATTCTTGCAATTAATTCAGACAAAGATGGCAACCAGAACATGAACAACAGATTTTAATCATAAAAATCTGTATATATCAAGCTTGCTACCCCAAAATTTGATGTTTTATTTGCATGCAAAGTATGCATGAATTTTACCAACTTCAATTGAGCACCTGTATCACTTATGCAGACAATTATTCAGACACAAATTAAGCTCTTTCAAACCTAGGCGCCAAATTTTGAAGCTTCCAGCAGTAATTAAACCTTCTTCTGAGCAAAATTCCTCTTCAAATAGGGCCCACTTTTTGTCTGGGCTGCACTTCTTTGCTTTTGAATTAATTAATTCATCCTTATGGCAGCCCCTGCTTATATAATCCTCATAATTCTATAATTAATTAATGTCTCTCCTATTCTTGACAACTAATTAATTATTTAATAAGCTTTACTCTTCAAATGGGGCGCCTATTTTGTGCATACTCATGGCTGCCATTAAATAAATTTAATTTATTTAATTTTAGCCTTTTACTTCCAGTTAACTTAAGCCTCACAGTATGCTTTGACCTTAGCCACTGAAAATAGGAATTAATTAAATCAATTAATACTTAAAAAAATATTATTCATCTCCCAAATGGGGCGCACTTTTTGACATGAAGGGGCTGCATTAAATAAACAATATTTATTTAATTTTAGAAATTCTAATTCTGACTTCCTTTGTCCACTTTCCCTTTGTTGACTTTTCCACAACCATGGGCGCCAAAATTGGAGAAGAAATTAATTAATTTAATGCATTTAACGCTGCCCTTCTTTCCCTAAAGGGGTCGCACTTTTTTGGCATGAGCAATTTCTATTTTTAAAAGTCAATTGACAATGGGATTATTTACCCTGCAAGGTAGCTCCGAAAATCCCATGATCCACTTAAGTTGTTTGACTTTCATAATGAGATTATTTACCCTGCAAGGCAGGTAATAAAATCCCATCAATGCCTTAAGTGATTTTTCTTTTATTTCACAATGGGAATTTTTACTCTGCAAGGCAGGTAAGAAATTCCCGCCTGCCTGCTGCCTCTTATTTTCCCATTGTGACTTAAGTGGCATTGCTTTCATGGGAAAAAGTACCCTGCTAAGCAGGTACAAAATTCTCACCTACCTGCTGCTTCCTAAAATCCCATGATTCATTTCAAACCCTCTTTTACCAAAAATGTGGCCTGCCAAGAAGAAGCTTTTTGGTGAACGACTTCGTGTTTTCCGAGAGAATCAGACCTCCGATGGCGAATTCCTTCTGGCACAACGTGCATAGGTGATCTCCAGATACTCCAGGCCAAGAATTAGGCCAAACCGACAAAGGAATTGATCCAGAGAAATTTCACAAAAAACGAAACGGGAAAACATAAAAAAACACAAAACGCACAAATAAAACCCAGGATTCATTCCTGGTTAAAACCCTACTATTATATGGGAAAATTGACATGTACGATCACAACAGGGTTAAATCGGAGCACAATTTGCCTCAAACGGGGGCTCAAAATAATTAAATACAAATTTCCCGCAGGCAAACCCTAGCGACAGAATATAACAATTTTGGGTATCTGGGTATTTTGGCGAAAATGGCTAATATGGCTCCTTGGGAATATCTTGACACATTACAAAAACTTTCTGGCAATAAAAACACAAAACGACCCATTATTTTAAAAGTACGAATTTTTTTTAAATAGGGTAGTCCCAGATTTCAGGGTGAAATCTGGGGACACCAAGTGGGATTTGGAAAGCGAGATAAATTAGAACTGAGAAGCCCAACTGTGTATGACTGGTTAGTCTTCAGAATCAATATATTTGTATTAATTACATTCACGATTGTAGGTTAAGGCTAATCTTACTCCTAGTGATCTGGATCTGCTAACTGTAGGGTGGTGATCAGTGCTTTGGATAGCCGAAATGATTAAATTATTGATGTCCCTCGTAGCATGCCACTGCTGCTACTGCCTTGTAGTTAGGTGATATTAACCAGGGATATATCTATATGTATAAAGTTTGCAGTTTGTGGTATTTCCAAATGGTTTAAATAGTTTTCAGTAAGTAAGCTTCTTTTTTCAACTGAGAAAAAGCACACCCACAACAGGAAAGAGAGTTTGCAGTTCTCAAGCATTGTCCAACCACAAGTTTTATTAGGCAAACATGTGATCATCCTATGATCTATCTAAAGTAGTCTTAGATACATGTATACCTTGAGAGACAACAAATTATTGTAATGCCATTTCATTCCAAAATCATCTTTTGTCTTGCCTCTGGTTGTGTGCCATTATTTATACATTTAAAATTTCCATTTTACACAACTCATTCATATAGGGGTCTTATTAAATATATCATATATGTCTATTTATTGTAAAATTGTATCTTGGGATTTCACTTGGATGCACTGCATTTCTAAAAGAGCAGCCAGATTTACTTTTTTAGGAGATTACATGTTGCTTTTGCTCAGCTCAAGTGGAATTGAGCAGTCCTCAAGTATTGCCTAGCCACAAATTGCAAACATGATCATCCTATGAAATATCTAAAGTAGTATTATATACACTTATACCTTGAAAGAGAACAAATTAATGCAATGCCATTTCATTCCAAAATCATCCTTTGTCTTGCCTCTTGCAGTGTGCCATTATACATTTAAAATTGCCATTCTACACAATTCATTCCTATCAGGATCTTATTAAATATATTACATACATCTATTTATTGTGGAGTTTATCTTGGGATTTTACTTGGCTGTATTGCATTTCTTGAAGAGTAGTAGGATTTACTTTTTAGGAGATTGCATGTTGCTCTGATGTTGCAGGCATTAGTAACATCTTGTCAATTTGTAGGTGATTGCAATTAATGGGGAGTTTCCTGGGCCCATTGTTAATGTGACCACAAATTGACATACTATAGTGAATGTCATGAACAATCTGGATGAGCCACTTCTCATCACTCAAATTTGATATTAGAGAATGATATGTATTTTTCTTAGAGAGGGACATATGGAAAAATGATGTGGATTTGTTGTTTTTGATCGATGATTTGTATCACTCTACATGATTTATCATCAGGAAGAGGATATTAAGTATAAAATGGAAATTGCAGGCTCAGGTTTGCTTTTTAAAGAATGAAAACCCTCAAGATCCATGATGCCAGTACCTAGATCACATAACATAAAAAGGGAAAAGCATAATGCGACTAGGTGGATCATAGGACAGAAAAGGAAACCTAAGTCTCTAGTCGATACTTATAAGTTATTATCCTCATTCTGATGATGGATCAGGGAATTTGATCTGAAACATCAATTAAAAAGAACATAGACAGTTTTTTTCAGAAGTTGCTCTCTGATTCTTACGTACCATTCAAAACACATTATCTTTGTATTTGTGTATCAAGAGACCTAGTTGAATTTTTCTATCTGATTCATATTCCATAAGGAATTTAATTTGTCTTGTATTACCTTCTCACCTTGTTTCTTTTGGTTTTCAGGTTTTGAATGATGTAGTGTTTTCCCTTTATGGTTCTTATGGCTATGTTCACTACATTCATCACTACCCCACTCGTAATGTCCATATACAAGCCAACAAGGAAGCAAGTCCCATACAAGCATAGGAAAATACAAAGAGACACACCAAAGGACGAGCTCAGAGTTCTAGCATGTGTGCACGGTACCAAGAACATCCTTGCAATCATAAACTTAATGGAAGTCTCGAGAGGAATTAGAAAGCCTGCCCTCCACCTCTATATCATGCACCTGGTGGAGCTCTCAGAAAGGTCCTCATCCATCATGATGGTTCACAAGGCAAGAAAAAATGGCAACCCTTTCTGGAATAGAAGGTGGTCACATGACGACCAGATATTAATACTAATCACTTTTGATGCATATGAGCAGCTGAGTAAGGTAGCAGTGAGACCCATGAATAAATCTTTGCATTCTAAGACATGCACAAAGATATATGTAACATTGCTGAAGAAAAGAGGGCTGCAATGATTGTCCTGCCCTTCCACAAATACCAACAAGTAGATGACACCCTAGAGTTTGTCAATGCTGGAATAAGGACTGTGAACCAGAAGGTATTTTTTTGACACTATTTTTTCTTGGACAGTGATTAAAAGGATGAAACCTGATAACACCAAGATATATGCAATGACCTAGAACTGTCTTGCCTAAACACCATGTCCTAAGACAAACAACTAAAAATGAGCATGCAAACGTTGGAACAAGCCAGAAAACCTAAATATAATATTCTACAAACACAGAAGTGGAGAATTCAGACAGATCCTGCAATCACAGAATGCATACCAGAAGACTTGTCAGATCTGATCTGTACCTTCACCAAGTTCACCATGAAGTCCAAACTTGAAGTAGCATTATGTAAGATTTAATACCATAAATTAGCTTAGAAATCGACTCCCATGACAAAGAAGATAAAAGTGTGGCATTTTTTCACAAGAAAAAAATCGATTTTAGGTTATGCAATGCTGGAAGAAGCTGGTAAATCAAGGCCTTATCCCCACTATGAAGAACCTCTACCTATGTTATGGGTGCCATTGGTTACATGGACCCTGAATGAGCAATAACATCAAGGCTTAATGACAAATATGATGTATACAGTTATATAATTGTTCTTATGGAGTTGCTGACGAGATGATAAGCTGTGGAAAATTCCTCAAATTTTCTTAAGTTGGAAAGATTTCTATTTGTTAATTTTCTTTCGAAGCTTACACTGTACACTCTTTGAGTATTTTTAAGGTTTTTCAGAGCAATCAAATGTGGATGGAGTTGTCTTTAACATTAGCATGTGAACACAGATTCTATCAAAAGTAGAAAACAACATAGTCATGGAAACTGTTGATATAGAAGTTGAAGCAACCTGCGGGGATCTTGGGATTGTAAGAAAAATCTTCTAGTTGGCCTTGCTTTGCACCAAGAAACGACCCACCACGCATGAAGTTGTCAGAGTTCTAAAGTCAATGTTGTCAGTGCCTGCTCCTTAATAACTTCCTAGTATCCGAACGAACCAACTGACCCCTAATAATAATTATAGGAGGTATTTGGATAAAGATATAGATGGTAAGCACAAAGATGTTACAGGTTAATTATTTTTAAGGTTGTTGTCTAGAGCATGGACTAATCAAATGTGGATGGAGTTGTCTTTGACATTGGTATGTGAACACAGATTTTTCGGCCCTGCTTTTTGCAATCATCCAACACTTTGGACATGACGAAATAAGAGTAAAAGGTGACTGCCACCGTAGTGGAGAGGGAAAACATTCTGAGTGGTCATCCCATGCCACGGAAGGCATAAGGTAGTGCCAAAATAGTCGGCCCTACTATTGCAGTCGTCAAATGAAACCCCGCATGCCACCATGTCCCTGCAACAACAATAATACAACCATCCTGTCCTCGAAACCCTAATTAATTAGGAGTTACAGTGCAAAGGAGACGTAGAAAAGAGGAAAAAGAAATACCTTCGGAATGCAAAACAAAGGTTGTATGGGCATCTGTAATTTTTACAGGGCCCGCCACTTCCAACAGAAGATCTCGATCTCTCCCTGTTTCAAGTTCAAACCCTTTCTCCACCGCCATAAATTAATGATATCTATGTCCACATCAAATCGAGCAGCGCAAGTACTCAAAACCACTTGAATCGAAGCTGAGGATGATTAAAGCAAAGCTTTTGATGTTTGACATGTCAAATTTCTGATACAATGTAAGCATCTACACGCTTGGAAAATTTATGATATGATGTCCGTCAAATTTAAGCTTGTGACGTGAACGATCAGAGGGTCTTTCCCATAGGGGAACCTATACGGATGAAAAATTGACACACGATCTTCAACCCACACTCGACCCCCCGAGGTCGTGTCAGGGAAGTCAATGTGGAAATGTGGATGACTAACTATAAGAGAATCAGTGATTAATACCCGGTAGTGTGAACCTAGTACTTGAGTCGGAAAAGGGGAGATTTAGTGGCTATGTGCGAGTAGCATAAATTCCATATGGCTTGATCTACTTGATTGAATATAAATATTAAACTAGTTTGAAGTGTCCACATTAACAAAGATGAAGTTAACAATCTATTATAATATTGAAAAGGGAAACTAATCTAAACAAATCAACAAAACCGAGACATTATAATCACAAACAACAAATTGCTTTTACTCTAAACAAATACATTCTAAACAAGCAAAATAGTCGGATGTGGCTATTCGCATGTACAGCTGTGCATTAAGTCTAAACTAATTTAAAACAAGAACTTTTCCAATTAATCTATGATATGTAGACAACTTCCTACAAATATTCTTCCCTCCAAATCCACAGGGATAAGAAGAAGAGGATCTATCATTGGGAGCTGCTATGATAGATGCAAACCTTCTTGGAAATTAATTAACTACTTACAAATGAAAGGAAATTGATTTTTACTCTGTTTGATATGATGTAACAGTAATAAATTGTAGAAATGAAGGAAATCTAACAACTCCAACCTGGAATTCACAGAACAAAGGTAAATCCAATTGTTTGATAATTTGTCCCCTGAGTTTATCTTTTCAGTTCCTCATATCCACGTGAGTCCAGAGATTGGGAATGCAATGACAAAAATAGAAGGAAGGCGTTGGAGCAATGGGAAGCTTGAATTGGCAGACTAGAAAAATACAAGTGGAAGAAAGATAACACAATAGAGTTGAGATTGATTATGCATTTTCCAACATGAAATAAGGCAGCTTAACAATTGCAAGGAAGCACAAAATAATTCTCCGACCATTTGCTTGAAAATAAGCAATCAATTTATATAAAGTTAGTTATAGAGTGCAGAAGCACACTTGACAGCAATGGGATGCCAAATCACCACATTAAGAGGTAGTTAACTATGCAATCAAAAATCACAAGTGAAAGAGGAGTTAAGCATGAACAAATCAAGCCTAAATTTAGGAAATTTGACTAAGAAACGTGTCCAAAAACTGAACTGGAGTTGAGTTACATGCGTTCAAAGGATGAGTGAACCATTCTAGAAAATTCACACAGGACCACCGCTCAATGCTAAGCGGTGATTACTGGACCGCCAACTTGCTTGGGCAGCGGTTACAAAACCACCGCCCTGCTTGGGTTGTGGTTTTGACACTAAAGGCAAAAAAAAAAGGAAAGTGAAGTGGAGAGCTTGGGAAAAAGAATACGGAGGCTAAGTAAGACATATTAGGCTATAAATATAAGTTGCAAATAGGTTGAGGAGCTCGAACACCTTCTGAAAAGATATGAATCATCATTGGAGACCTTTTTGTAATCATTTTCTAACAATGAAGCACGTGCAAAAATGGGTGTGTATAAAACCCTTTCGGCGTAAAAAGACTCCTGAAAATAAATAAATTGAACTCTACTCATGCCTACACTAAACTCAAATGACATGAAGAACCTATAGACACCTAAATTCCGCTTTTGCAATCTTATTACCAAACACACACAAATCACTCTCATTCTTGCCAATTTCGTTATAATTAATGATCTTTGCTAATTAATTAACATTTCTTACCACTTTATCCAATTAACAATGCTTTGTTGATTACGTAGCCCCTTTTGTATTAAGGATGCCACTTTATGGTGAATCGTAAGTCAAAATCCTCTTCAAAATAGACAATTAGCGATTATAAGCTAATTAAGCCTATTTTGCCCTTGATTTGGTCAATATGTCCTAATATTGGATCAAACCCCTCTTGTGACCACTCAAAATCACCCCACTTTCCTCCACAACATCTCAGCAAACTTCAAAAGGTTATCCTAGCCTCCTAGTTGACCCTAAGTGGTTGATTAAGGCTCAACACATCTTAATCACTTGGTAATTCACTAGTTGTGATTAACAAAGCTTAATCATGATTAGTAATTATAATCTAATTTAGGCTTTTAGTCCCACATGCAACAAAATATTATTTTTCCTCAAAGTGAAAACTATAAAATCAACCCACCTCATACCTTAATATTTTACACCATGCTTTGATTTGCATCTCAAATAATAAATATGATATATAGCCAAGTTCAATCCTTGCCTAAGGCCTTCAACAAGGTTAGTAAATGAATATCTAAAGTGGCTTAACAAGTCATTTGGAGATGTCATTTCACCATCGTTTGGAGTAGCAACCATACCAATTTTATTGCCCTCTTAGGTCTATTTAGGCCCATGTTAGGTAATTGAGCACATTAGTAGGCATGTTTAGTTAGATTTTGAATTGTATTCATGTTAATTAAGCATTCCTTTAATCTTTTATCTTAATGTTACATTCCTAGACTTAGATCATTGACTAGAGGTGGCAAGGGTGTTAGCCTTCCTTAGTTAGAGTCCATTAACATGGTTAAGTACCCTAAAACACAACCCAATGAGGACAATGCACCTAAACCATCATTGTTTAGAGATAATGAATTTTATGGGTTTCACTGCGTAAAGGGTCATAAAACTGACAAGTGTTTAAGATTAAAACACTATATTCAAGACCTAGTAGACAGTGGTGATATTGAAGTAGACTCTACTGCCACTACAAAATCTCCAAATGTAAATTTAGGGATCTTCAAAGATCTTTTTCCTAATCGTGAAGAAAAGAAAAAACTGGATCGGGTACAATCGTCTCAAAATAAGAATGTTAACTATGTGTCAAAAAAAGACCATTTTGATGCCTTGATAGGTTGTGTTGACCCACTCATTGAGAAAATCAATATAATTAGAATTAAAACAAGAGAGAGCGTCGTGGCAACACAACGAGCTCACCTTGTTATAAATTCTGAACCTACTCTTCATCCTCCTCGAGAGAGTCATTATGATGTGTTAGATCAACTAGAGAAGACTACAGCTAAGATTTCAATCTTAGACGTTCTAAATATTTCTAACGTCCATAACGATATACTTTGCAAAACCCTACAAGGATTAGGAGTATCTATTGATGTTGACCCTATGCATTTATAAGCCATGGTAGCGCAAATCGCTCCCACAAGACACATAACCTTCAATCTGACAGAAGCCTTAACTAAAAATCCCTCCCATAACCTACCCTTACATATTGAGGTAATAATCAAGTGTAAGAAGGTCAAGAGAGATCTTATGGATGGTAGATTGGGTCTTAACATTTGTATTATTAAAGTAGTTTGTAAACTAGGCAGCACATAAGCTGATTTGGAGACAAAGGTCATCACCATAAAGGCGTATGACAATGAAGAAAGACGATCAGCTAGAATGACCACTTTCTCATTAGAAGTTGGTCCTATAACCCATGATATGAAGTTACATGTCTTGGACCTGGAGCTCCCTTACAACATCTTGCTCGGTCGCCCATGGATTCACGCCATGCAGGCAGTGCCATCAATGTATTATCAATGTCTAAAATTGCAGTATGAAGGATAAAAAGTTACTATACAAGGGGATCCCCAACCATTTGCTCATTGTAGAGTATTTTTGGGCTATTTTCCTATCATTTACGAGTGTCCTTCTACAAATATTTTTGTCCCTGTTCAGTTGGAGGCCCTCGCTTCATGAATGGATCCAAACACCCTGACTCCTAGTGATAATAGTGCATCTACATCGGAATCTCCTTTTGCTACGTGGGAGATGAAGGTCATAAACAACAGTTGTGGAGAGTATAATCTTCAGTAATCCCTTATGATTTAAAACATCAGTCCAAGGACATGATAGACCATGCTACAAATTCAAAAGATCAAGGGAGAATCACCCTTTTGACAATTTCACTTCTGGTGGCTTGTTAGAAGATGAAAGAATCGTCAACGATATTATATTTCATCCTCCAGATGATGAAATGGATTTTTGTTACAAGTCATCTAGGTATGTTATTCCTAATAGAATTATGATTACTATAAGATATCAAGGATGTGGTTGTGGCTGCTAAGAATAAGGTCCGTTAGAAGCTCTTTCAATACCTCATCACATACTAGGTAAAGTGGGTATTGATGTTCATTTGTATGAGTCTCACCCTTTCAAATAATGAGTATGCTTCTTCTGAGATTGAGGATAGTTTTTCTAAAAATGAAAGTGAAACAGATTCCCATTATAGTCTTTACAAAGACCTTGCCTCTATGAACCTATTCTCTAACATGGCTATCCTTACCGTAACCCTTGTTACACCCGCAATATCCCTTATAACTCAAACATTAACCTCATCTACCCATCACTCATGAATTGGGATCTGATGACACCCTAAAATTTACAAATCTAACACCATTTCCATCCATCTAGACAAGGTTCTAAGTCTAGGAATGTAACATTAAGATAGAAGCTAAAAGGAATGCTTAACTAGTATGAAAACAATGCAAGATCTAATTAAACATGCCTACTAATATGCTTGAATTACCTAACTTGGGCCTAAATAGACCTAAGAGGGAAATCAAATGGTTATGGTTGCTACTCCAAACAATGGTGAAATGACCTCTCCAAATGACTTGTTAAGTCACTTTAGATTATTCATCTACTAACCTTGTTGAAGGTTTTAGGCAAAGATTGAACTTGACTTATAGATCATATGTATTATATGAGATGCAAATCAAAGCATGATGTAAAGTATAAAGGAATGAGGTGCACTCTTTTTATAGTTTTCCTTTTGGGAGAAACTTGTATTTTGGTGCATGTGGGACTAAAAGCCCCAAATTAGATTAGAATTACTAATCATGATTAGGCCTTGCTAATCACAATTAGTGAATTGCCAAGTGATTAAGAGGTGTGGAGTTTTAATCGACCGCTTAGGGTTAACTAGGAGGCTAGGATAAGATTTTGAAGCTTGTTGAGACGTTGTGGAAGTGAATTGGGTGATTTTGAGTGGTTGGAAGAGGGGTTTAAGCCAATACTAGGGTATATTGACCAAAACAAGGGCAAAATAGGCTTAATTAGATTATAAACGCTAATTATCTGTTTTGAAGAGGATTTTGACTTACAATTCGTCGTAAAGTGGCATCCTGAATGAGAAAGAGGTTTGGTGATCAACGAAGTGTGTGATAACTGACCAAAGCACAAGGTTAGTTAATTAGTAAAGAGCACTAATTATAATGGAATTGGGAAGAATAAGAGTGATTTGCATGTGTTTTGGAAATAAGATTACAAAAGTGGAATTTAGGTGTCTACAAGATCAACAATAGTATGTACCTATTGACATATTTCAAAATGATGAGGATATTGGTGAGTTCCTGGGCATCAGAGATAACATTCCAAGAAATGATCACAAGAAAGGATTCTCCATTTAGCTCAACGCATGTGTGTACTTCAAAGAGTAGGTAGAGTTATGTGGTCACTTGAGTAAAAAAGTGAGCAAGGGAAAGAGTCCTTCATAAAAGCCTTGTCGAAAGAAAAAGGGGAAGTCCTATAGCGAAAACATCTTCAAGGCACTTGTGGACAAACAAACAGAATAACCTATGGAAAAGATAGTGTACCCCTATAAAGATGAAGACCTCCTTGAACCACCTTTGGTAGAAGAGGATCTCAATCTCCCTCCCAATCCTATGCACGTGGGGGACAAGTCAAAGCTACTGGTGGAAGATACGATATATGTTAACATCGGCATAGAGGATTTTCCTAGAATAGTTAAGTTGGGAGCTTCACTCTCAGCTCAAGAGTAGAAAAACTTTTACAATACTTTTGAGAGAGTATGCACACTTCTTTGCTTGGTTTTATGCTAACATGCCAACACTTGATCCTACATTAGTGGTGCACAATCTTGTTGTGCACCTGGACGCCAAGCCCATCAAATAAAAGCTTCCGAAGATGCATCCTCGTGTCACCTTACTAGTAAAGGAAGAGCTTGAAAGGTTATTAGAAATAGGCTTCATCAGGCCTATCAACTATCAAAGTGGATTTCTAGTGTGGTACCAGTTCAAAAAAATCCAGTTGGTATCAGAGTGTGTAATATTCTCATAGATATTAACAAAGCTTGTCCAAAGGATTAATTTCCTCTCCCTAACATCAACATGATCGTCGATTCTTCTATTGGTTATGAGATGCTATCGCTCATGGATAGCTTCTTAGGTTATAATTAGATAGAGATTGTGGAGGAAGATCAACACAAGACAAATTTCACAACCCCATGGGGAACATTTTGCTATCAAGTTATGCCCTTTGGCCTTAAGAATGCAGGCGCTACATAGCAACGGGTGATGACTGTAATCTTTCACGACATGATAAGCGACATCATGGAAGATTACGTAGATGATATACTAGCTTAATCTAGAACTCGGGAGGAGCACCCAAAAATTTTGCGGCATATCTTTTAGTGCCTAAGGGACTACAAAGTCTGCCTTAACCCAAAGAAGTGCATCTTCGGTGTGCTATTTGGGAAATTACTAGGATTCATCATGTCAATGAGAGAAATAGAAGTGGACCCTGCAAAGGTTATGACTATCACAGAGATGCCTCCTAAGAATATTAGACAAATTGTAGCTTGCAAGGGAAAATCCAAGCCATTAGAAGGTTTATTTCACAAATAGCAAACAAGTGTCATACGTTCACACATCTTCTTAACAAAGATGTTAATTTCACCTGGGGGCCAGAACAACAAGTGTTTTGTTTACTAAAAGAATACTTAGCTAAATCCCTCATTCCCATGCCACCCACGGTAGGAGAACCATTGTTGTTTTACATCTCTGGTACACATTTTAAGATTGGGGCACTATTGGTTGATCTATAAACTCTTCAACTTTGGAATTATCCATAGAAAAACAAATAAACATTGTTGTTCTACTTTCTATTAGAAAATGACAGAGATAGCTAGTGAATGAATTATGTTTAAGATTATAATCCAAAATTGCAGGAAAGGAAAGAAAAGAATTTAAGCTCATAAACAACAAAAAATTTTATCCTGGAAACCTCAAGAGGAGGAAAAACCAGTCGAAAAGGGCAATTTATCTTTCTTCCCACTTTTATTGGCCAATTCAAAATAACAAGTACAGAAGTTACAATAAGTATGAAAGAGAAGTAGATAATATCTCACACTTCCTCCCAATTACTTGCTCTATCTCAACACTCCTTTCTTCTAAAAAACACAATTCCAGCACTAAGAACTTCTTTCTCACTTGCTTTCATGCTTCGATGATCCTATTCTCTTCTACAAACATGTATTTATAGCCTCTCTCATGTCCTCCCGTGCACTGGAGAATGGGAAAGGTCATGGAGGGGAAGAGATATGAAAAACTATCCAAATTCTGGGTTGTTCGTTTCATATTTTCATTTTCTATCTGAAAAAGCCAGGACCATCGCCTAATGCAAACCAGTGGTCCTAGGACCGCCGCCCTGTTTGAGCGGTGGTTCTTTAACCACCGCTTTGCACAGAGCGGTGGTCCTGTTACTAAAAAGACAAAATATTCATGTTTTCATTTTTCCTTCTTCGTGCTGACTGTTTTGATGAAGTAGATTCATTTTGGATCCCTATGGATCATTAGCCCAGAATGATAAAGAGCAGAGAGAAAAGGCTGTATACTACTTGAGCAAAACAATGATAGCATACAAGCTCTATTATCCACATTTCAAAAAGGATTTCCTAGCCATGGTGTTTTCTTTCCAAAAGCTACGTCACTATATGCTCAACAATAAAATCAAGCTTATTTCGAAGGTCGATCCTTTAAAATACTTGCTATCAAAACCCTCCTTAACTGAAAAGATGGCTAATTGGATAATCTTATTAAGCGAGTTCGACATTGAGTATGTGCATCAAAAGTCAGTAGAAGGAAAAGTTCTAGTAGATCAACTAGCAGAAGCTCCGCTACCAGGTACTAAACCCTTGAGCCCAGAGCTACCAGATACATCCATCATGTACCTTGAGGAATCTATCATTTTACAACTATACTTTGATGGCTCCTTTACGTTTAATGGTTCAGGTGCCAGAGTGGTGTTAATCACTCCTACAAGAGACTTTATTCCCCAAGCCTTCTGATTGGGATTCCCATGCACGAATAATATAGTAGAGTATAAAGCTCTCATCACAAGGATGAAGCTAGCTATCAAATGGGATATCAGACGAGTTAATTACATTGGTGATTCAATGATTATAATCAAATAGGTCACAGATGAATACAAGGTCAAGGTTGAAAAATTACTTCCATATAAAAGAATGGTCGATTCCTTGAAAAAATTCTTCAAGAACATAACATTTGAGTAGATACCAAGAGCCTAGAACAGAGTAACAACTGTTATGGCTACAGTCAAATCCATGTTAAGGATTTCGACAGGGAACAATGACATGCCATTCTTCATTGAAAATCTAAGAACAACAACATATGACATACCAGACTCATGAAAGGGTGTGCGAGTTTGTTGGTCCCTTTTTAGCATGGTACACTGGAATATTTAATTGCCTCCATGATGGAACCTTTCCCACTAATATTTCATGTGTTGAAAATTGCACCCTTATCCAGCGTATAGCCTGATATACCCTATTTGGGGGCACCCTCTTCCATTGAGGCTATGACGTGAATCTGTTACGATGTTTAAGTTCGGACGAATCTATCCAAGAAATCAAACAGGTGCACGAAGGAATCTATAGGGCTCATACTTGCGAAGAAAATTCTTAGAGTAGGCTATTATAAGCCAACCATGGAGCATGAATTTTGTAACCATGTGAATAAATGCATGGATTGTCAAAAGTATGACAAATTGATACATGCACTAGCACAATCCTTTTAGCCTGTCACAACCCCTTGGCCATTCTCAAAGTGGGGTCTCGATCTAATAGGGAAACTTAACCCTGTCTCTTCAGATGGTCATAAATTCATCATTACTGCAACTGAGTAGTTTACAAAGTGGGTAGAGGTTGTTCCTCTCACCTATGTTGAAGGTTCCTAGATCTCTAAATTTATCATGAACCATATGATTTGTCGATATGGTATCCCCTCGGTTATTATCACTGATAATGGTAAGCCATTTAAGAATAAAACAGTGAAATCACTCTACAAATGCTTTCAAATATCCCTTAAGTTCTCAACCCCCTATTACCCTCAAGGTAATGGGAAAGCTGAGGCTTCCAATAAAAGCCTAAGTCGCATTATGGAGAATATTGTGAACAAGATAGGTCGTGACTGACATCTACAAATTCACTCTTCCCTCTGGGAATTTAGAACTTCTATCCACACCCCCACATGTGCCACTCCATAATCCTTGGTATCTGGCATGGAGGTCGTACTACCTTTACAGATTGAGATCCCTTCTTTGCATATCGAGCTAAGGGACTACCTAAATGAAGAGGAAGACTACATAGTAGCTCGACTGATAGAGTTGGAGCTATTAGATGAGAAAATACTTCATACTCTCAATAACCTTAAAGTGTATCATGATTGAGTGCGGCGAAGCTACAATAAAAGCGTCATACCTCGTCAATTTGAGGTAGGGGATTTGGTGTTAAGACATAATCAAAAGAACACTAATATGGACTGTAAAAAGTGTAACATCCCCATTTTAAGATACTAGAACAAGGAATTTTTTTAAAAATATATATATATACGTTCTCTGTTCTGAATTATGTAATTCAAAACACACGACCGAGTTTTAATAATTGTTCTCTGTCCAATTATTGTAAATCGGATCACACAATTTCTTTTTAAAACCAATGTTCTTTGTTCACATATTTACAATATGGGACACACATTCAATGCCATTCAATCATATAACAGATACCATATGCTGTTGTAAATGGCTCGAAGAACTACCGATCTCCCATTTTATGGCTTGGAGTTTCAGCAATCTCTCATTTCATGACTCGGTGACTTACCGATCCTTCATGTTAATCCATGCATTGTATACTAAGTATACAAGGTTCTCTTACCATTTCTGGTTATCGAAGTGTTCCATTTAAGAGGCCTATCTGAATATTTGTTACCTGATATTCATCTGATATCCTACTTCTTAAACTAGGTGTTTAGGACAATGCAACCAGCAACTTGCGATACTTTGGCCAAAGATTTTCACATGCTTTGCATGATCATATTCCCAGATGTTATACACATCAATGGAATATGTCCTTCACCTCACTTCGTCTGTTATCTAGAATGGTATTTTCTAACCTCTGTCAGTCCTTCCGTCCAAAGTTAAGCTTTAACCCAAACTAGCAATATGAAAGAGTATAGGGAGGCACTCACGGTAACTAAAGGTAGGCAGACATACTGTGTCGTCCCTAGGCTACTGCGTGTGTCTAGTTACCTTTAGCCCTCCGGAGTCGCTCCTTTTACGCGGTCACATTCCTATCCTTGTCTAAGTAACTTAGTTCCAGCTTATGTAAACTTGATGATTCGATTTGGGAGGGTGTTGTAACATGTCAACTACAACATTGTGTCGTCATGAAGGCCCCGCCTTCATGAAGACACCATATTGTAGTTGACGTGTGTCAAGGTCCTACGGAATCCTCTCATCAAGGAATACACATCTAGCTTGAGTGTGATTGGATTTAATCTTAAATATTTAAGATCAATTTTCAGCAACCGTGCTGATCCTTTATCCTCATTGTTCGTTACAGTTGTATATAGCTAAGAGAGACTCAATTTGTCTTATAGCTTAATATACGTTTACTCCTCCATACCGAAGGATTTCATATTTCCATCTTGGTTCTTTACTTTAAGCTTCGGACTAACAGTCCCCTACAGCTTAATGTAGTAAGTTCAACCTATTAAACTTAACCAATTTTATGCACAACTGTATTTAAATTCAGAATTCCATTTTATTAGACATCATTTGTACGAGGTCTAATTCTAAAAGAATGTATTCAATTATTCTCCTTAACCTTACTTCAGTTAAGGTTTGTTACGAATCGATATGTTTCCTCATATCTAATATCCTCTGAATTTAAACATTTCGAGGATATTAACGAAGTCTGAATACAAGGTTCAACTGTCTTTTTTTTTTTTAATTTGATATTCCTTAGCTTATAAACTAATCCCGAATATCGTTCAATTAAGAGTTCACGTTCATTTAAACCCTTTTCAATGTCATTCTAAAATTCATATTAACCCAAATATGAATTAATTGCACATTCCAACTTAAAAGTTGTATTCAAGTAAAGAATAGATATTATGTCCTTTTAAAATCTATCCACTATCATTTGAATAATTCCAAATCAATGAATAATATGATATTCTCAATCTTATTCAAACAGTTTCAAAGTGATACAGTCATTAAAATATCACACCTTTCCTTGTATTCAATCCATAAGATTTACAATCTATACAATTACCAGTCCAAACAACTAGACTTCATATATATATCAAACAACATTACAACACATAAGGAAAGAAGAATGCAACTTCTTTTTTTCCCATTTCCTTGTAGAGGAATAATAAACTATCAAATACGATCCATCCTTAGCTACTCAGAAGAAGCATCAGAAAACAACCATGTCTTCATTTTTACTTAAGGAAACCATCTGCAAAATTTACTTGCACGGGTCAGTTCATTGAACTGAGCATATTAAGCACTTATCATTAAAATGAGGTGCTCTTAATTAACTGTCTCAATAAAAGAATCCTGCTTTTATGAAACGTTAAAAAAATGAGATGAACATCATCCAAGAATTAAGTGCTGATAAGGATGAACAGCTTAACAACCCAATCATCCAATTACCATCACAATCAAACAAAAAGATTACTTTCTCCCAAATAATTACTACAAAAGTAATTTCCTCTAAGTAGTTCCAGATTAAAACATTCGTATGAACTAATATAAATATGTGTATAATGTTGTTCTAATGTATTTGCTGTCAGTTCCATTCCCTTTTTTAACAGTTGAAATTTCAAGAGATATATTTTAAATAAGAATTCCATTAGAACTACTTCCTTTCATACTACTCATTCAATTTCAAACAATTAAATGCATAAGAGAAAAGTAGTCATTCACCATGAAAATACTGGTGTCATTTCTCAAATTCATCAACAACATAATACTTCTTTCAATTCAAAAAAGAACGAAAACAACAATTAATTGTAGATACTTATGCCTAAGGCAGTAAGAAATTCCTTCAATATCAAATATAGAATCTCAACCGTATAAGAGAAGAAATAATCATTACTTCAAATTATGTATCCAATGTTCTCTTCCTTTTCATCATAACTGTAATGAATAATTTATACAAGAAGTGAAAACAATCAAAAAGAAAGAACAATTAAACCCATAATCGAATGAAAAGAAGTTTCATATTATCCCTTCTCATTGCTTAGCCGATTATCAACTAATTAGGGCCGATTTGCACCCATAGGATAACTTCTTTTAACATTATATTTCAGTAATTAGAACTTACTAATCACCATTCAAGGAAGCATATCAGAGCTCATTGGCATTTGATTCCACAATATATAAAAAAAACAACATAATCTTTGAATTAAAATCCTTTCCAATAGTTATTCCCCAAACGAACATTTCCAGCTAGGTCTGAACAAGCAAGAATGGACAACGAGTTTTATAACCAAAATGTTTCACCAAAAATGAACATTCCAGTTAGGTCTGAACAAGCAAGAATGTACAGCTAGCTACAAAATCATGATTCTTATCATAATAATAAAAGAATCATTTTTCAACATTAAAGTAAGAATTCAACTTCAGTTCAATTTTAATGAAACAACAAAGAAGTCTAGAATGTAGTTCGTATATATACATACATATATATATATATATATATATACATATAATTTCATCATCCAATCCAAAGGAGACTGAAATAGTAAACTCTATGCCATCCGGCAGATACCCAGATACTCAGTTCCAGAATTAGGTAAATAATTCCTAAAACAAAATCTTTCACGGATTTCAAACCAAATATGGAGGCATTTAATTGTTTTAAATTGAGTAAGAGTAAAACGATGAAACAAGCCCACTGTCCCAAAGAATTTTGTATTCTATGCGCTGTAATACAACCAGAGAAAATAACTCACGCAACAGTTCCATCAAGCATTCTCACGGTTTTTCCAAAACCAGTCACGCACAGATTTCAGAAAACAATCTACATATCACTATCACTTCCATCAAACTGAACCCATAATGCACAATAAAACCCAATTACCATTACTTTCAGAATTCAAAACAACAGAAAGAGAAAACTCGTTTCATTAATAATTTCAGTAAGGAAACACTCATTTTCTTCAAAATGCAACAAGAATACCCAAGTCGTGTACATTTTATAATGACAGCTCAAACCAGGGGTCATATCGAATCATTTTACCCTTCCATTTTTACAAGAATGCACAGAACTCAGAAAACAATACTCACATCGTTGGTACATTCACCAACTCGAATCCATAATGGGTAGTAGAAACGATTACACAATACTATCAAAGCAAACTCATACAGCAAGAACAGGTTCATTTTATTTGCCCATTTTGCAAAGAAATACCCAAGTCGCATTCAACAAAAGAAAAACGACTCGACCCAGAAAATCACTTCACACAAATCAACAACTTCATTCAACTAAAACACCCATCATAAGAGCAGGGTTGTTTTAATGAGACGCTTAAAAAAGAGCAAAACGGTTTAAGGAGAAGGGCTCAACATGCCTGTTAATTTTTCTTGTGGTTTGAAGAAAACCGCGCCCACAGGAGCTATTTTTCTCCACGGCGTCCACAACAAAGCTTTCCCAACAATCCACTAACTTTCTTAGGCTCAAAAATAGCCGTGGCTACTCCAACAACAGCAACAATAACCAAAATAATAGCAGGTTCAAAATAACCATGAAAGAAATACAGAGCAGTTTCAAAAACCCGAAAGAACACAATGACCATCAAAATTTCCTCTATCCTCTTTCCAAGGCGAGCTGGTCGCTAAGACCAAGATCATTAAATGCATTGAATGCATTGTTTTTTCCTCAATTTTCACGCCACCGCCGACTCAGGTTTGGCGAGTTCATTTTTAAAATTTTTGTATGCAATTCTTTTTTAGCTTCTTAGCTAGTTGGATGTCCCCAACTTTTCCCATGTTCCCACCAAACTTGGCGTTGAAACTGCAAGGACATCATTTACTGTCCTAATAAATCTCTAACCTCTCCATCTTATCCGCTCACCAGCATGTGTCCATAGGTCCCCTTCTTAGATTAGTAATAGTTTAGGTTTTTCACCTAGGTTGCAAATCATTAGGATTTGCCATAACTTACACCCCATGCTATTTAAAATCCACGTAGGGTAGTAGTTAGGTTATATGCTAAAACATAGTTATAGGTTAGAATTTAATCCCCATTCTATTTACTTAATAGTTTCCTTAGTAAGTCTTACAACTTACGTTCACATTTAGCACAATGCAGGACGTTTCATCCTATGTTCGACACATACCTGTGTCGCTTGCATTAAGGCTCTTATTGTCTTACGCTGTCTGGCGTTACAACGTGTTTGTGGTTCGGGAATCGAACCTTTTCCATCGGCATCAAGGTACTGGATATTTATACCTGTAATCTAGTGCTGTAACATTTATATCAACCTTCAGTTTGGTTTCAGACTTCATTCCGTTTTAGAAGTAAATCGACAAAGCGATCACAAGAAGGCCATAGCATACCTTGGATCAATGGAATTGATTCAAGGTGTGCTGTCAATCAACGATAAGAGTTCATCAAACATACAACAAGTCTGCTGTCTCTTTCTTGCAAAACACAAGCTATAATAACCTCCGTAAACAAATTACAGTCCCAAGTAAACAAATTACAGTAAACAAGATTATCCTCATTTCTACAGTTACAACATCATGAAAAGAGGTTATCATAATAGCTTATAAAAATCAAGACATTACAAAAAGAAATGGAAATTTGAACCCAATTGGCTAGGATCATATGTTGTGGTTACCAAGTTCGGTTCATGTGCCTATAAGCTAGCCCATGCAGATGGTCAAGAGCTTCGAGAACCCATGAATGCAATGCACCTTAAGTGCATTTATGCTTAAGTATGGGGTCTCTAGCATATCAAGAAAGCAAAAAAGTATAAAAACAAAAAATACAAAGATAAATAAACAAGTGCATCTAATAGTGAAAACCACGCAATGGTGGCACTTTGGACAAGTCCTTTGGTGAAAACCAGTTTCTGGCACCAAGGGAGGGTCTGTGGTTCATAAGTAGTTCAAGTTTAGGAGTACGAAAAAATTTTCTTAAGCTGGTCTTTGCCTTCGTCTGAGTCCCCTGTGAGCTTATCCTTCTTTTCCCTGATCCAACTGATCTAACCTTTTAAATGCAGAGAATTTAACTTTGGATGAACCCATATTGTGTTGGGGGCAACTTTTTAGTGTCACTTCTGGCATATACCACATGACATTCTTCCCTTGTACATCCCATCTAACATTGGGGGCATCCACGTTTCTTCATTTCCTTACACATTCGCTTTGGAAAACTATTGAGAAAACATAAAAAAAAAAATTGTATAAATTTTGAAAACCCCAAAACATACAGGTATGTAACCTTAAAAAAAATCAAAACATTCAAATATGTTTCGTAGAAATGTCCAAAACAATAGAAAATTGTCTTAGAGATAATACCCAAAAATAGCAAAAAAGGTCCTAAAAATGTCCCACAAAAACAAAGTAGTAGTTTGCTTACTTTTAGTTGGTTTGTATGGTTTTTAGTTGCATTACTTTTTCGTATTGTGTACTTTAGATTGAATTCACTTGTTTACTTAAATTGAATTTTGCTTTAATCTGTAGTTCATTGCATTGAGTTCATTTTATCTTGCATACTTGTAAATAAATGTGTTGCTTTTATTAGATTTCTTTAACTTGTTCTTGTCAAATTTTACTTGTATATTGTATTATCACTTCACCATCATATCACATATAACCATCACATATGTATACTAAAGCTAATAATCAAATATACCAATGGGGCAAGAGGGGTTGCGCATGATCACAAATCTATCTCCCCCACACCAATATCAAAAATAAAAACATGTTTTACTCAAAGTATCTCATCAACATACACTATGATATCAACTAAGGCTATCTCATAATCTAATATGTGATACAAACATAAAGAAACCAATTAAGCATGATATCTCATAAACAACATGTGATACATCGGTAATCCAAATATCATCATACATCATCACAAATATAAATAGCTGTGAACAAAACAGTGTGTCTCAAAAGTACATATGATATAATGAGCCATCATGGGAATCTATACAAAAAACACTATATAATGTACATTTGTATAACAAAAATGCCTTCATCACGAGGCATGATAAAAAACAATACATATGCATCCGTACAAAAGTATGCCTTCATATCAAGGTGATACGCCAAAAAATTACATCTGATACATCAATGAGAGAGTCAACCACGACTCTCACCCACGTCAAGGCTTCCTAGTCTAGGTACGCCGCTAGGCGGGGCCATCTAAGGTGTTGAACGTGTAGAAGGTGTTACGCCACGCTAGACTGACCCGTGCTGCTTTGAAGCCGGCTGTCCTGAAGGACCCTCTACGGATCGCGATGATCAATGGGATCTAGAGTGTGACCTACTGCCTACTATTTGACTATAATAAGGAACCCTCGTCTTGGCTAGAACATCTGCGTAATACTACATCCTGTAATAAGTGGCCTCACCTATTACAGTAGCATTGTTCCCAATCATCAGCTGCACCCCTGAAGACGTGCATGCCTGTTGCACTGTAGTAGTGTATCACGCTCCACCCTCACACTAGCTAGCTATATCCACAACTGAGCTCTTTCAGTTATAACTTGATCTTATTGTTCCTATAGCTGTAACATATATGCTACAGATTGATTCCGCTCTTCCTATAGCTATAACCTAGTTGTTATAGCATCAACCCATTTTGCCTATAGATGTAAAATATTTGCTATCACTTGGTCTTGCTCTCTCAGGGTCTATAATCTCTCTATCCTGACCTGATATCACTCTATCACAAGTTGATCCTCATTTGCGAGGGCCTGATCTCTCTCTTCAATGACCTGATCCCTCTCAGCTACCATCTGGAGCTATAAAGTTGTCACCTACTGTAACTGCTGCTACAAGGAAACCACCTGCCTACCAACCTATATAGCTGGTATATCTTGTACATCTAACATATTCTGTATATTTGGAACATCCTTCTCCATGTCCTCACCACCCCAGCCATCTCTTGCACCTCCTGGTGGACTATGTCATGGAATCACGTGAGAGGGTAATAGAGGTGCCTGCAGTGGTGCCTGCACTAGATATTGCACTTGCATCCATGGTGCCAAAACATCTGGTTGTACCGCTATCCGTTGATGTACTAATATATGTTCTTGTACTAGCACCTGCTGCACTATTACCCTCATATATGGTCATGTATGTGCATGTGCCTGTGGATCTGGGCCGTGTTCCCCCTGTGCTATTAAGTCTAATACCTCATGGGGTATAATCAATCTAAATGACAGCAACATCGCATACCACGCTGCATAATCTGGGGTACTCCCTGGATCTACTATCTGTGCTTGGTGTACCCAAGGCTGTGGAGCCACCTGTGAAAAGCTCGTGCAAGCTTGGCCCAACCTGATCCAGGGTCCCATGTGGAAGACCTCTCCATATCTACATGCATACCACATCTCATTACTAGGAATCCCCTGGATGAGAACGAATTAACATTGGAACTTGTCCAACCTGGACCACTCTAGGATGTGGCTCCTGCTCCTAATAATGAAATGGTCCATTGTAGTTGTCCTCAACTCGGCTGCATCATGAGGTCGCTGGTATAAAATGTATTTCTGCCATGTGATCGTATGCGGTTGTAACTCGTCAAACTCTCACCTATAATAGTTTGTGTCCCCCCTATGGATGTGAATATCATCTCCATCTGGAACCCATCCCATGAGGGAAGGCTCTCCAATAGCGCGATCTCTCAAAGCACTTGCAGGGCCACCTATCGTAATGTAATCTCAGGCCCATATCTATAATAAAGTGGCAGGACCCAATGTCTTCTGTCCATGATAAGCTATCAAGTGTAAATCAGAATATAAATGAGCTAGTATACACTGACCCCAACAATACACCTCTTCTTGAAGCAGGCTGTGAATCACACCAATGAGATCTAGAGGGAATCGTGCACTAGTCTTGTCAAGCAACAAAATGCCGCTGACAAGAGATAATAAATATAAAGGGACCTAGCCTAGTTGTGTATCGGTCATACACCTCCTAATGAAAACTATCATACCTTAGCGGGGGATTGGTGTCCCCCAGATTTCATCCTGAAATTTGCGACTACCCTATCCGAAAAAATTTCATACTTTTAAAATAATGGGTCGTTTTGTGTTTTTATTGCCTGAAAGTTCTTGTATTGCGTCAAGATATTCCCAAATAGCCATATTAACTTTTTTTGCTAAATACCCAGATGCCCAAAATTGTTATATTCTGTCGTCGGGATTTGTCTGCGGGAAATTTGTATTTAATTATTTTGAGCCCCGTTTGAGGCTATTTGCACTCCGTTTTAACTCTATTATGATCGAACATATCATTACTCCTATATTCCATAAGGGTTTTAACTAGGAATAAGTTTTGGGCTTTATTTATGACTTTTGGCAGTTTTTCGTGTTTTTGTGTTGTCCCGTTTCATTTTTTGTGAAATTTCTCTGGACCAATTCCTTTGTCGGGTTAGCCTGATTTTTAGCCTGGAGCAACTGGAGAACATATACGCATGTTATGCCCAGAGGAAGTCACCATCGGAGGTCTGGTTCACTGGGAAATGGCGAAGTCGTGCACTGAAAAGCCCCTGCGGGGTTGGGCACATTTTTGGAAAACAGAGGATTTAAGCTGTAGTGGGAAAAATAGAAGTAGCAGGCAAGGTGGGAATTTTTTACCTGCGTAGAGGGTACTTTTTTCCATGCTATAAAATTCACTTAAACTGCAGTGGGAAAGTTAGAGGCAGTAGGCAGGCGGGAATTTATTGCCTGCCTTGCAGGGTAAAAATTCCCATGGTGAAATGAAAGAAAAGTGACTTAAGTGAAATCATGGGATTTTATTGCCTGCCTTGCAGGGTAAATAATCCCATTGTCAAAGCCAAATCACTTAAGTGGATCATGGGATTTCTGGGGCTGCCTTGCAGGGTAAAGAATCCCATTGTCATAAATTCTTTAAAATATAATTCTATTATGCAAAAAGTGCACCCGTGAGAAGATGGCAGCGATAAAGTGGATTAAATTAATTAATTTTTCTTCTAAAAAGGGTGCCCAAGCATGGAAGAAAGTCAACAAAGTAA
This sequence comes from Taxus chinensis, assembly GCA_019776745.2. Lineage (NCBI taxonomy): Eukaryota > Viridiplantae > Streptophyta > Pinopsida > Cupressales > Taxaceae > Taxus > Taxus chinensis. Next base: position 248,153,145 of record CM034150.1, on the reverse strand, counting down.
AGGGGAATAAATTAATTGAAAATAAATTGATTAAATTAATTAAATTTAATCTATTTAAAGGCTGCCCCCTTCATGAAGAAAAGTACGCCCCTTTTGGGAAAAATATAATGCTTTTTAAAGCATTAAATGATTAAATTAAATTCTATTTTCAGTGGCTATGGTCAAAGCACACTGTGAAGCTTAAGTGAAGTGAAGTGTGGATGATTTAATTGAATTAATTTAATTTATTGGATGGTTGTCCTTAAACATGCTATTTTTACACATCAATTAAAGAGAAGAGCATGATTTTTAATTAATTAACTGCCAGGAATAGGAAGGGCAATTATTAATTATAGAATTATGAGGGTTATATAAGCATGGGCTACCATAAGGATAAATTATTTAATTCCCAAGAACTCTTCCGCGGTCTAATTTGGTGTAGGAGGTCGATGATATTGTCAAATTGTTATGCAGGATTAATGGCGAGGTGAATGCTTACACTTTCCGTACATGGATGTATGCTTTCATCAAGACCATTGAAGTCAACAAGGTTGATTCCATAATCAATTGGTCAAAAATTATTAGCGACAACATTGGTGAGTAACTCCGGAATGTGAAGCGTACTTTCAGCTTCAAAATGACTTCCTACTTGGTGTACGCTATAGCTTCACAAGACATCTTCTCAAAGCAAGATAGATGTGGTGTTCTTTCTAAGGACCCCATTTTCGAGTGCTACCCACAGCTTACTTTACCTACGTGCGAGAAGGATTTCAAAGTGGTCAATGATGGATTCTTTTACGATTTCATTTGCAGGCTAGACAAGGACCTAAAGGCCAACAGGGTAAGCAAAGAAGCGTGGGAAGCCATATCTAGGATTGACAGTCTATTCATTCAGTTTGTAGATTTCACATACCTCAGGGTTACAGGATTTTCTGGAGAACCAATAAAGATGCCCAGATATCTGAATGATAAATGGATCACCATGGAGCTGAGCAGGAAACTTGTGGAGATACACGACCTTCAGTCGAAACGGCACAAGTCTACGGGCTTCTTTCCAATGACTGTCAGACATTATTGTTGCCAGAGCATTCATAGAGCTCGAGGGATGGAGGTGCAGATGTTATCTGAGTATGAGAAAGAGTTCTTCAAGGCATGACTAAACTTCAATCCATTTGGAGTTGCCGGGAAGACGATATCCCAAGAGTACGCACACGTGCCTTCATTAGAGGATTTCTAGATGAAGTGTAAAAGTGAGTACAAGGTTAGAAAGAGGGATTTCAGCAGCCTATCAGCAAAGCAAGTGTTCGACTTTGGACTAGTGCAAATACCTATAGATCTTAAAGATGATGGGAATGTGTTACTTGACAATTACCATCAAATGGGAGGAGATAGAGTTGTACTTCAGGATAACGTAGGAGGCTGCAACACGATTGAAGAAAGATATGGAGCTGTTTTGGTGAATACTTCAAACTGGTTGTTGACGAAGCGATACTACCTTGATGAAACATTTATGAATCAAGTCATAGGCCCTGATGAAGCTATACTACATTGACGAAGGGATACTACATTGATGAAACATTGCTGACGAAGGGATATTACCTTGATGAAGCTAGGGTAGATCTCTCACTACCGAAGAATGCCCTGCTAGCTAGGGATGGATCTCTCACCACCGAAGCTAGGGTTCTCGTGGGATCTTACTCCACAAGCTAAATAGTTGCAAACAACAGTTTCACATGAAAGAAATATAAGTGTATGCATGAGTCAATATCCTTTCACCCCTCTTCTCCTTTTATAACCTTTTCCATGTAAAGGAAACCCTAAAACCCCCAAGTCGCACTTTCTCCTAGAGAGGCCCCAAGTAATAAAGTAACTTAAAGTTACTTTTTCCCCTTTAAGGCGCATTGGCCCAAAAAGGTGACCCCAACACAAAATTAGAACATGAGGAGTTAAGTGGCCCCTCCCAACGATAAAACATAACATCTAGTCCCTTTGAAAGCACTTTATAACCCTGTCAATGGAAAATAATAATTGGACTAGATATTCATACCCAATAGCTCATAGTGTATGTAACCCCTTGGGCATGACTAGGGCTAGGAATCGCACTGGCCCTCAGGTCTTTGACGAGGGAAAGGGGACATTATAGTCCTCCCTTCCCAAAATTTGCTTGTCCCCAAGCAAATGCAAACTAGGATGCTGTAGAATATGTTCTCCTTCCCAAGTAGCATCCTCAAGAGGCAAACCCTTCCATCGTACCAAATATTCTGTAATATCTCTACTTCTGAGCTTCCTCTGTCTGATCTCAATAATAGAGTCTAGTTCTAAAACTAGCTTCCCCTCCTCATCCAATGGTGGTAACTCTGTAGAAGGTACAATGTGTTGTCCTAGGGCCTTCTTAAGGCATGACACATGGAAGACATTATGTATCTTATTGTGCTCTAGAAGATCCAACTCATATGCAATTGCACCCACTCGTCGGACTACCCTGTATGGACCATAAAACTGTGGTTTCAGCTTTTCTTCCCCCTTCTTCTTGAGTGACGACTGTTTGTACGGCTGCAGACGTAAGAACACCAAGTCTCTTGCCTCGAAGGACCTCTCTATCCTGTGCCGATCTGCATAAACCTTCTGCTGATTCTGCACCTTCTGGAGGTTCTCCTTAAGAGCTCGCAGGATATCTTGGTTCTTCTGTAACCAATCTTGAGCTTTGGGAGATCGACTATCTGATATTACCAAATCAGCAAATGACATGGCATCGTATCCATACAAAGCTCTGAAAGGAGTCATGCCGATACTCATCTGATATGTGGTATTGTAGCAATACTCACCCATATGCAACCATCTTATCCATGCCTGCTGATGTTCGGTCACATAACTCTGTAAATAGCCCTCTATCCATTTGTTGACAATCTCTATTTGCCCATCAGTCTAAGGGTGGTAGCTCATGCTAGGAGTCAACTTGGTACCGGAAAGTCTGAAAATCTCCTGCCAAAAGGTGCTCATGAGGATCTTATCCCTATCACTGATAATATTTTTAGGCAACCCATGTAACCTAAAAATCCTTGTATAAAATACCTGAGCCACGTCAGTTGCCTCATGCTTCTTAGGTAGAGAAAATAAGTGTGCATACTTGGTTAAATGATCAACTACCACATAAATGCAATTGTGCCCATGCACCATAGGGACTCCTGTGATGAAGTCCATCGATATGTTCTCCCACTTCTGCTCAAGGATGGGAAGAGGCTGAAGTAACCCTGTAGGAAAAGAATGCTCCGATTTGGTTTGTTGGCAAACCATACACTCTCTGACATGATTAAGGATATCGTCCTTCATCCCCTTCCAAGTGAATCTCTCCCTGATGTACCTGTATGTTTTGAAATATCCGAGGTGTCCAACTAGTGGTGTGTCATGTACTGCACGAAGGATCTTGTCCTTCATCTTAGACCCCGGTACAAGGAAAATCCGATCCTTGTATAAAATGAGATCATCTACCACCCTGTATCGGTCATCTTTGATAATACCATCCATGATCTCGCATGCAAACTGATTCTTGTAGTACTCAACAAGTATGTGAGCCTTCCAATCTGCTGAAATTTCGGACATAGAACTCAACATAGTAGTAAGGTAAGGCCTCCTAGATAAAGCATCAGCAACAACATTATTCTTACCTCTAGTGTATTCTATGTCAAAGTCATACGTTTGTACCTTGTTCACCCATCTCTGTTGGTGGTCATTGAGATCCTTCTGCCCCAAAAAGAACCTCAAACTATTGTGATTTGTACATACCATGAACATGCTGCCCACAAGGTACTGTCTGAATTTGGCCAAAGCATGCATGATGGCCAACATCTCCTTGTCGTAAATCGAGTACCCCCTATCCACTGGGCTCAATTTCTGACTCTCGTAAGCAATGGGATGCCTATCTTGCATAAGCACTGCTCCAACCCCCTCACCTGATGCATCACACTCTAGAAAAAATGGCCGAGAAAAATTTGGTAATGCAAGGACGGGGCATGAACTCATCACCTCCGTAAGATGATCAAAAATTTGTTGTGCCACTTCTGACCAAGCAAAAGCTCCCTTCTTGGTCAAATATGTTAGTGGGGCAGTCAACCATGAGAAATTCTTCACGAACCTCCTGTAATAGGTGCATAGTCCCAAGAATCCCCTCAAATGTGTCAATGTCCTGGGTGGAGGCCAATCCAAAATTGCCTGTATCTTCTCTCTGTCCACCTTTACTCCCCCTCCACCAATCACATATCCCAAATATAACAACTCTGTCATGCCAAACTCACATTTAAAAGCTTTTGCATATAGCAAATTAGCTTCTAATATTCCCAATATCTTGTCAAGGTGGCGGATATGGCTCTCCCAAGTTCTGTTGTAGACTAATATATCATCAAAGAAAACCAATACAAACTTCCGCAAATGGCGGTTGAACACGTGGTTCATGCAAGACTGGAATGTAGCTGGTGCATTAGACAATTTGAATGGCATCACTAGAAACTCAAAATGTCCATAATGGCATCTGAAAGCGGTCTTATGCACATCCTACTCCCTAACCTTGATCTGGTGATATCCAGATCGCAAATCTATTTTAGAAAAATAGATTGCCCCCTGTAGCTCATCTAGTAGCTCATCATATGCGGCACTGGATATTTGTTCTTGATTGTCCTCTTGTTCAATGCCCGATAGTCGATGCACATCCACATGGTCCCATCCTTCTTTTTCACCAACACCACCGAGGAAGCAAAAGGACTAGAACTCGGCCTAATGTGTCCCATGTCAATAAGCTCATGGATGGTCCTTTCAATCTTATCCTTAAACCGTTTGGGGTGACGGTAAGGAGTAGTAACTACTGGTCTAGTGTCCTTGAGCTCAATCACATGCTCAAATCCCCTATCTGGATGTACACCAGGTGGTATGTCGCTAAAAATTTTACTGTGCTTGTCCAATAGCCCCTGTATATCCACATGATACTCTGGCTGTCCATCCTCTAAGTTCTTGGTAGAAACCAAGCACTGTACTGCTCAATCAACCCCATTGTGTCTGTGAATCCTCTCAATCCTCTTTGCTTTAACAACTGTGGGTGCCTCTGAAGATAAACCCCTCAAGGTTACATTCTTCCCCTCAGACTTGAACTTGAGTTCCATCGTCTAAAAATTAGTCTGAAATTCTCCAAGAGAATGGAGCCACTGTACACCGAGCACAAGGTTGGTCTCTCCAATACCAACCACATAGAAGTCATTAGTGACTATATGGTTACCCATGGTGATACTCAACTGCGGAACTCGTTGTATGCATCTCATGGACTCACCATTGGCTACCACTACATTGAAACCCTCAAAGTCTTCTACCTGTAATCCCCGCTTCTCTACCAAAGATGCATCAATGAAATTGTGGGTCACCCCACTATCAATGAGTACTACTACTCTCTGACCCTGTAATATTCCCCTAACTCTGAATGCCTTGTACCTTGGGGTACTCGACAAAGTAACAATATTCTCATGAGGAAAAGTCTCCTCCTCCTGTTCAACCCCTACACTATCCAACGCCTCCTCATCTTCATCCTCTAACTCCTGAGCGTACCACTCCTTCTCGTTCTCGCTCTCCTTGAAGACCTCTATGAATTGGGCCTTCCCTTTTCCTCTACAATCATGTCCTGGAACCCATGGCGTGCGGTAATCGAAACATAGTTTCTTTCGCCCCAACTCCTCCTTGTCCGCTCTCGATACAAATGGTCTCCTTGCGGTATCCTGCCTGGGTGGGGGCCCCTTTGGCTGTGAACCATCAGCTCTCGAAGGAAATACCTTAGGCTAAATTCGAGGGGGAAACCTCGATTTTGGAGTGGACAAATCCAAATCACGTGCTCACCTAATCGCCTCATGTAGGGAGGAAGGCTCAAATGCCTTCACAAATCGTGCTAAAGCATCAGCCAATCCTGCCATGAAGAGTGAAGTCAACCTCATCTCTAAAACATCAGATACCATCACTGATAACCTTTGAAAATCTGTAATGTACTGATCTAGAGAACTTGTTTGCTTCAAGTGGGTCAATTATCTGAAGTGCCTATCTGGGTCCCTACTATCAAACTTGCTCATCAATCTTTGTGTAAAATCTACATATGTAGTGATATGCATGTGCCCCTTGTGTGATCAATCCATGATGCCACCATTCATGGGCATCTCCCTCGAGGTGTAGGATAGCAAACTTAATTGCATCTTCTTCACGCATGGGATTCAAGTCGAAGTAAGTCTTCAACTTCTGAATCCAAGACTGGGTGGTACACTTCTTAGAGCCATCGAAGTGTGGAATAGAGATTTGTCCCAATCTCCTCTGAAATTCAGGTACCTGTGTCTGGTAATCTCTCCTGGGCCTGCTACCAATCTTCATTTTGCAATACTCCTGAAATGGCATGTTGTCCCGGAAACCCTCACTCAATGTCTAGTACTTCTCCCAACAAGATTCCTCATCCACAACATCTATGGGTTGTCGTGTCTGCGAAACTTCTGGATCCTTTAAGAAAGAAGGCTCGTGGAGTCCCAAGGGCCTAGTAGATGCATGAGGGGACCATTTTCCCGAATTTCCACTCTCACCTCTATTACCATGTTGTCCCATATTGATGGCTTATCCTTTCTCCGCATGAGCCTCGATCCTACCCTGTGTTAACCTCTCAGTAAGCTGGCTCAAATAGAGGTTGGTAGTCTCCTGCTACTTCACCATGTTGGTGAATAGTTGTTTCATCAAATCTACTCCCATCTCTTCACTATCTCTGTCTCTGTCTCCCATCTTTCAACCCCAACAGGCTGGAGGAACAACAACTCTGATACCATTGAAATATCCCTTATAGGATATCACTGTAAAATATGCAAAAGATAGACAAAACACAGCCGAACAAAAATCTGGTTTTTTGCAGAAAATTACAGCTAGGGCAGCAAACAGTAAAATATGAATAACTCCCAAAATATCCTCTCAAATCACTTGAAAATTTAAAGAGAGCTAGATAATAATATAAAGAACACAAGGGAAATATTTTTGGAATTTTTCAGTCAATATAACGCTGCCAGAAAATTACAGCATGCCTAAAACAGTTGGAAAACTTCTAAAATTCATATCTTCCCGATTACAAGTGCAAAAATTATGAAACTTGAGAAATAACATATACAAATATAGAAGAAGACTTTCCAACCTTCAGATCTAAAAACGGCCAACTGAAAACCCTAAAAATTAGGGCTGCAATCTCCCAAACAAGTTGCCCTCTTTGGTAGATGACCAAAACCCTTGTGAAAATCTTTGTAGATGATGCCAAACCCTTCCTTTATTGCTGCCGTAGGTCTGATCCGAAATCCAGCTGAATATCTCCACCAAAACTCACCAAAACCTTGAAAATATCTCTGTAAAACAGCCCTGAAATCAGCTCCAAATGACAAGCTAGGGTAGATCTTTCACTACCGAAGAATGCCCTGCTAGCTAGGGATGGATCTCTCACCATCGAAGCTAGGGTTCCCGTGGGATCTTACTCTACAAGCTAAATAGTTGCAAACAACAATTGCTCATGAAAGAAATATAAGTGTATGCATGAATGATCTCCCACTACACCCTCCATATCCTTATATAGCTTTTTATGAGCCACAACGAAGAAATATAACATTTAATGCAATACATATCCCCTCAAGTCGCCAAAAAGGGACTTTAAGTGGCCCCAACGAAGAAACATAACATTAAATGCAATACATATCCCTTAAAGTCGCCAAAAAGGTACTTTAAGTGGCCCCAACGAAGAAACATAACATTAAATGCCAAAAGTGTCCACTTAAGTGATCCCAACGACAAAATAGAACACAAAGGGCCCATTAGACCCTCCCAACGCCCAAAATATAACAAAAACATAGTAGGAAATCAGACAACCATCCCCTATAACCTCTAAAGTCATTAGTCCCTTGGGAATGGCCAGGGCTAAGACCAAAATAGGGCCGTTAGGCCAACTGCTCGGAATTGGGGAAATTACAGTGATAGATGGTCTTCTCCGTTTGGTAGCAAACAGGGCATATATTTAGCTCAATCCAACCATGTTTTTAAAAGTTATTCGCTGTTAATCAAGCTAAAACTGGGAGGAAACCTTTGACTTCCGTCCATGTTGAAAAATTCCAAGCTGATTCTATTTCATTTGTATATCGGATTTGTATGGATCAAGAATTGTATCAGCAGAGATGCAATTGTGCGTTCCCCATGAGTAGTGTGTGGCCAAAGTAGTTCATCAAGATGGTTCAATAGATAAAGAGGCCTTGCGGATAGTACTCGTACCAGCTTTTGTATTTTTGTTTTTTGATCATAGTTGGCTATTTTTTATTTATGCCAAGAGAGTTAGTTGAGGGGCAGTGATGGCAGTAATTAGAGAGATGGCAAAGACCTTGAGATTAAAGGAGTTGTTGCAAATAAATAAAATCTGGCTCTGAATTGGTGGTTGCCCATTCCCATTGTGTTAGCAAGGAGAATGGCCTTGCCATTTCCAACCTTCCATGTAAGGATATGTTAGAGAATCATCATCTCGACTTGTAATGGTTTTGGTAGGTTTGGGAAGGAGGGTTTTCCATGTGCCAGGGAAAAAAATGTGCTATTGAGCCAAAAGATATTTGTTTGCAAATTACAGTCCAAATGGAATTTTTAATGTTTCTAGAGTCTCCTAGGTACTCTCATGGTGAGAGCTGTTGGAGCATAATATATATATTTATATTTATAGGGATCCTCACTCAACTATAGTGATCCCTAAATATTTATAAGGCTCGTATTATAAGGGTGTGTGTTATAATATATAATATAAAATAGGAACACATTAGTATTGCATTATGCAATAATAACTACCATTCGTGTGACACACTATTATTGCATTATGTGATCAAAACTTCCATGTGTAAAGGTTATATTAATCCTAGGGGCAATTATAAAGGAAACTTTATAATATCTAATTAATGTTTCTTAAGGAGAATTAGATAAATATAACTACAATATAGGTATAGGTGAAGGGTTGTGACCCCACCCTAGCCTAGGATGGATGGTTGTGACTCAACCATTCCTATTTAAGGGGAATCCCTAAATAGGGTAATGAGTGTAAGATATGATACGAGATATCGTATATCACATCGAACACATGAGTATTGCATTATGCAATAATAACTACCATGTGTGTAACACATGATTATGTAAAGTGGATGCGATGGAACAACAATATACATTATTGTACCAAGGCCATTACGATGAAGGAGGTGTTCCCAATGATGATTAAACCTATATAATTATTGGTACCAAAGCCTTGGTTTAGTTAATCATTTTTATAGGTTATAGAGTGAGAAAATTTAGTAGCTTTACCTGATTAGGTTTTTTAGAAAATAAGTGTTTTTTCTTTCTTTAAACAACTATTTACTTGTTGCAGAACTGTTCAGTTATGGTTCATGAACTGAGTGGTTAAAGTAAAACCCCATTTAGATATTAGCATACTTTAATTAACAAATCTGACACAGGAGCCTCACCGGTTAAATGAGGGAGATTTATCTCATGACTGCCTAGGTTTTGTGCTATGTAGAAAATCTAGTCAACAAGGATACTTGTCAGTCCAAATGTTATAGTTGTATAACGCTCAATGCGGTCCATGTGTCCATTGTATGTAACCAAATGACCCTAAATTGAAACTCGCAGGATCCGCCAAATGTCCTCCAATGTAACACTCATCTCACTAGTAGAAAGTGATAAAGTTTGACTCTCACTCTGACATCTCTCAGCTAAGGCTGTGAGTATGCTATGATCAAAGGTAATATGTGGCATACATGCTATGTGGGATAAACCTGTCACCTCTAGGATAATCTCCAAGAAAACCTGATCCCGACGTCCAAAGGTCGCCTCGTAGGTCTGAAGTCACACATGTCGCTTTTACATCGCTAGCACGCCCAAGTCTGCCTATGGAGCCAATCAGGTCAATTATTATGATCTTTGTCTTCTATTATACCATGTAGTTTCTTCTAAAAATGTAGTTTATCACATTATTCCTCTATCCCATCATTAAATTCTTCTATAATTCACCTATTTCTTCCATCTAGGCTTTGCTAAAACCTTAGTTTATGTCTAAAATCAATTTAAAATTGTCTTTTATGCGTGGGCACCCCTTGCATGCACCAACGCCTTTTTCTCAGCATGGGCGCCTGAGTGCTCACGCGCCGAGGCAAAATCAAAGCCAAAAAACCCAGCAAGCAAATTGCCTAAGGCATAGGCACCTAGGTGCCTTTGTAGCTGCACATAGGAACTTTTCTCCAGGCATATGTGCCTAGGCGCCCTTGTATTTGTTCCACCAATGAGTAAAAACAAATTTTCTCCAGGCATGGGCACCTAGGCGCCCTTGCATTTCGTCTACCAGTTGCACATAGGCACTTTTCTATGTGCATAGGTGCCTAAGCGCCCCTATCACAAACAAAATCTAACATGCTAAAAATGCTCAAATGCATAGGCACCTAGGTGCCGATATAACCACCAACATAGGTGCCCCCTAGCTTTGCCCTAATTTAGCCTAAAAACATGTATTTTAGCTAAAAAATCAATACTTTAAATAACCAGGGTAAAAAGAACACCTGTATGATCCTGTGGTCCATCCATTGGGAACCTCATGTAGTCCATCATGTGGTCTACATAGTGCCTCTGATTCACTATCTTCGCCATTTCCTCGTGTAGGTCAAAGCTCAAATCAATGGTAAAATGGTAAGTGAATGTGGTAAATAACTTGACGTGATGGCTTATATACCCATTTTTACCTTTTGTGGTGTGTTTCTCACTCCCAAAGTGCCTTGAAACCACTATATTTCTTCTAAAAATCCTTTAACACCTATTGTGGTGATTATTTTGAATAAATAATTATTTACAACACATTTTTGCTATGTTGGGACATATTTTTGCTTCCTAGTGGTCTTTTCTACTACTTGGGGCATTTGTTTTTCCTCACAATCACTTTTAACACTGTTTCACAACTTCGTTATTTCCTCTATAATATTTTCTTCCGTAATTTTAAAAAAAAAAAAAAACAATTAAAAAAATTCAATTTTTTTTATAAAATCATTAAAAATAAAAAAATATTGTAAAAAACTTAAAATTTTACAAAACAATGGTAAACAACATATGCACAACTAAAGCTTGTGTCAATTGCATTATCCTTGAACATTAAAATATGTCTTACCAAAGCATCTTTCTATGGTTCTTGCTTGTTCTGGTCTCAAATGACTTGCGGATCGTTGCGATCTACCTCCATTAACAAAAGCTAGGTTACATGCTATGTCGATATTCTCGTGCAATAGTGAGTCGCCATAGACTATGTCGTAGCGAACAAAATATTTTCTATGGGACTGCTTGTGTCCTCCATTATTCCTCTCACATGAATCCTTTCTTAGGGCGCCATTTTTAACCCTTGTCATTACAACATGAATATTTAGAAACTGTAGCTTGATAATAAAAACATTGGTGCAAATGTCTTAAACCTTATTTGTTTGAGTGCTTGTGATTGTACTAGTTTCTCAGTTAGGTTAGTTGGTTTACTTTCTCGTATTGTGTTGCATTGTGTATGTTGCATTTGAGTTAAGCATCATTTTACTTTCTCGTATTGCATTGCATTATATATGTTGCATGGAGATATGTAGCAATGAATAAATTTTAGTAATTTTACTTTTCATGTTATCTTACATTTTTGTTTATTTCAATAAAGGTCGATGATGTAGACCTAGGGGAAAAATGATATAAACATGTTTCTTATTGAAATGTTGGATGCAAAGATTGGGCTTGTCCTATATTCTCCATTAATCATTTCTTCTCCATTATCATTTATTACCACTAATAATTTTTCTTCCAAATCACCTGGGGCAATAAACAACCATGTTTATCCATGTCCTTATTTTCTTCTCAATACCTGAGGGTTTCATGCCCGTTCTAACCTATTTTCTTCTATCCATTTCAATCATACTTTTGATTGTTGATTGACTTCTTCTATCACCCCATTGACACTTGAGGGGGCATCCTTCATTCCACTAATTTTTCTTCAAAAATTTACTTGTTTATGCTTGTCTACTATATTTGAAGTGAAGTCAATTACTTCACCTCAAACAGGGGAAAATTTAGACAACTAAATTCCGCTTTTGCAATCTTATTGCCAAACACATGCAAATCACTTTCATTCTTGCCAATTTCATTATAATTAGTGATCTTTCTAATTAACTAACGTTTCTTACCACTTTAGCCAATTAACAATGCTTTGTTGATTGTATAACCCTTTTGCGTTTAGAATGCCAGTTTGTGGCGAATCGTAAGTCAAAATCCTCTTCAAAACAAACAATTAGTGATTATAAGCTAATTAAGCTTATTTTGCCCTTGATTTGGTCAATATGTCCTAATATTGGCTCAAACCCCTCTTGTGACCACTCAAAATCACCCCACTTTCCTTCACAACGTCTCAGCAAGCTTCAAAATCTTATCCTAGCCTCCTAGTTAACCCTAAGTGGTTGATTAAGGCTCCACACATCTTAATCACTTGGTAATTCACTAATTGTGTTTAGCAAAGTTTAATCATGATCAACAATTATAATCTGATTTGGGATGTTAGTCCCACATGCACTAAAATATTACTTTTCCTCAAAGTGAAAACTATAAAAACAACTCACCTCATACCTTAATATTTTACACCATGCTTTGACTTGCATCTCATATAATAAATATGATATATAGCCAAGTTCATTCCTTGCCTAGTGCCTTCAACAAGGTTAGTAAATGAATATCTAAAGTGACTTAACAAGTCATTTGGAGATGTCATTTCACCATTGTTTGGAGTAGCAACCATACCAATTTGATCCTCTTGGGTCTATTTAGGCCCATGTTAGGTAATTGAGCATATTTGTAGGCATGTTTAGTTAGATTTTGAATTGTATTCATGTTAATTAAGCATTCCTTTAAGCTTCTATCTTAATGTTACATTCCTAGACTTAGAGCCTTGACTAGAGGTGGCAATGGTGTTATTCTTCCTTAGTTAGTCATGCAATTTACTTTGTAAAGGTTACTTTCAGAACCATGTATTTAATACAGTGCAACCATCAAACCTTAATGTCGATCCTCACAAGCTTGCATGGATAAATAAAGGTTGTTCTCCCAATTTTATAGTTTTGACAGGGTCTGAATGCAATGTTATCTCCAAGATAGATAATATTATTATTATTTCTAATCCCAAAAATTCTCCTCAAACAATTTTTGACGATGGATTGGCCACCAAATCCTCATAACTCTTTCTCACGGTCAAATGGAGCAGAAAACTATCTTGACTAGATAACCATAACTTTCATATCTGGTAACATTCCATATGTATTAGAATGAACACCAAACAATGAACAAGAATTAGATACAATTGAATATGTGTTTCCTAGAACACCTTTGTATTATATTTCTCTTAATCACTCATTAATATATAAAACCACCATCAATGGGGCACCCAATAATTACTTTTTTGAATATAAAACCACCATCAATGGGGTACCCAATAATTACAGTAGCGCTACCTTATACAACACTCAAAATCCAAGATCCATTTTTCACAAGTTCACTTTTGGATTTATCTTGCTCCAATACCAAATGAAGGTGCAGGAGCATATTTAAACAAGAATATATTTGATTTCTTCTATCTATATTTCCTACTATATATTTTACATATTACACTATCTTATTTTTGAACATTTACAAATATATACGAAGAATATTTCCTATTATCAAGGAGTTTGCTTCAACAACTCTCCTATATTCGTGAGTTGGTTAGAAAAATTCCACTCACCTATAATAAACTTTGATTATATATATTATTGTTACACAACAATAATATATTATTAACTAACTTATCATAAGTAAATAATTATTTACCATACAAAAAATAATTAACTACCATGTGAATACTAAATTTTCTTAACATTTCCTAATTAAGGTTTTTCAAACCCTACTATGTACAAAAATAATATGGGGTACGACGAGAGTGGAATGTACAAGGTCATAAATCAATTTGAGTATGATATTAACTCTATCCCTACCCTTATCTCTATTGCCCTAACCAAAACCGTGAGAATGAAGAATGAAGTGGTGGATGTGGGAAAGAGATAATCCATGGATTTAAGCTCCTCAACTATGCCTAGATGGGAACCTTGTTTTCTTGGTGTTAACGCAAAATCACAGCACCCCCAGATGATTTAGGGATTTGCTTTTCTAAGGCATAATCATCTAGTGTGATTACATAACATGGGACCATCTCTCAAGCTGTGGGACTTACGGACTTGAGATGGCCCTCCGGAGAAAGTTGGCTTCTTCTTCCTAATCCAAGCACTAAACTACTTCTAAGGAAGGAAATGCGACTATCTACTCCTAATATGACAATTCCAAGGGATCAAGGAGAGAGAGAGAGCATAAAGAGGGAAATCCTACACTAACGAGGTGATAGCACCAAGAAAAGGGAGCAAGATATTCTGTTAAGGGAGAAAGAAACAGAAAAATGGAGATGAGGGAGTTCAGACAGAGGTGACACGGCCCAGATCTGCAAATCATTCATTAAATTCCATGAAACATAACATCCTGCACCTGTAAATGTGAAATACATGCACAGAAAACCAAGACTGAAAGGGAGAGGCACGGAGAAACAAAAAAACGATGCAAAGGGTTGAAGAAAACCACAAAAACACAGTTTTAGTGCTCTAGAAGGTGCACAGACCATTACATTTCTAGAATAGAGGCACAAATACATTTTCCAAGCATGGGAGAAGGTTTGCTGCTCAAAAATGGCGTCTAGAAATTTTTTTGACAGAGTTTCTCTATGCCCAGAATGTCTCTCCTTCTCAAAATGAGAAGTGTTACAATATATAGAAAGAATAAGAGAGAGAGAAGAGGGAAAAATTGAATCCCAAAATCTGTCTTTCAACCACTTTTCAAAATGTGTTTTAATTCTTCCTCTGTTGATGGGCTCAATGCAAAAGCTCATAATTCCATGTATCTACTTCGCAGACCAAAGAAAATGACCCATACTTCATTAAATTTGGTGGTTGGAACTGTTTTTTTTGTCTTTTCCATGCCAAAACACGTTTTGCAAATTTCTCCCACAAATCTCTACCTAAATCAAAAATTGAAGACTTCATGATGAAGAGAATCTGCAAATATTTCCATTGGTACCAAGCTCGTCACAAATGGAGCTCTGGATCAAAAGATATGGCCTTATGCGTTTTTTCCTTATGTTTCCTACAAATTTGGCTTTAGGCGAATTTTGAAATTTTTTCCCGCAAATCCACCGATGACATGGCATCCATTGGGGTCGGCGGAGGCAGGGGCCTCCTTTTTTCCATTTTACATTTTTTGACAAAAAGTCAAAAAATTCAATTTACCTCCGCAGTCTCGCATCCCCACATTAGCTTTTTGATGGGGCTGCAGGTCGCATTTGGATTTCATGCCTTTTGGAAGAAAAGGAAAATTTTCACTTTTTCCTCTGATGCCCCGCCGGTCCGAGTTCCTTTAGCAAAAAAAAATCTCCCAAGCTCTGCAAGTCTGCCTTGGGAAAAGTTTCCCTTCTAGCTCCGTCGACCCGTAACTCAAAAAAAAAATACGAGTTAGAAAGAGTTCTTTACCTTTCTGGAAAGGGGAAAAAATTCTCTATTTGATGGGGCATTTTCTAGAAACCTTTGAATGCTTTAAATGTCTGAAATCTGGACTGAATTACAAAAGGTAGTAAGTTAACCCAAAAACAAGGGGAGCTTATTTTGGTTAACACTTGGTTTCGTCGATGGTTGGATCTTGGGTGAGGGATGTGGGGGGATTTCACAACATGGTCCTTGTCTCAGTGCAATTTTTACTCTCCTTTGTTAGCATCTTCTTAGGATTATGGTTATGGTTTAATCCCCTTCTAGGATGTCACTGAGTTTGTTGAGGGGGAAGAATTAGTTGGTGGGTCAATATGGAAAAAACAAATGTCCTAGTATTTTTGAATATTTTTCTTGATAGATATTCCTTGGTGCAATGTGCTTATCTTTTCCTCTTTCACCAAATTTTCCAAAACACGGCCTACTCACTTGTTGTGGCTAGCAAATGGTTTAGACTGTCAGGGACAAAGCTGGTAAGGAGTGTTTTCACTTTCTTTATTGATCTAGTTCCCCCTTGCTTGGCACCTATTTTATCTCATCCTTTTCTAAATCCAAGGTCTAGGATGGTTATCTCTCTATGGGTCCCCTAGAGATGGGCGAGACTTTCATTTTTTCCAGATTCAATGTGCATGGTGGGATTGAAGAGAACGTTCAATTGAGTGTAAGGAGATTTAGTTTGATAAAGTATCTCATTATGAAGTGCATGGCTTACAAATTCAAGTGGAAGATTCCACCATAGCTTTCTTGTGATTGTTATTTGATATGTGTGGGTGAGAACTTGGTGTCCCTTGGTCAAGCCAATATCGGTTGGTAATGATTGCTAGAATGAGTTGGAGGGAGTGAAGTATGATGGAGACACATGCATTAATATTCATTTCATTATGAGTTGCACTATTTTTGGGCGGTTCATTTTCTCTAGGGTATGTCCCCTTTTGATTCACCAAGTCTCAATCGTCTTGGTTGTCTCGCGAAGACTATTTTTTTGGGTAGATTTATGTTGGAAGTTTCTTCCTTGATTTCAATTTTTTCAACTTGTTTTATGTTCCAATAAGGTTGGGTGTCAATGGTTTTAGAGGAGATTGGCATGTCCTACCTACTTTTGTTACTTTGAACGAATCCATGACATGAAGTAGTATTTATGTTTGCACTTGTTAGATTATTATTATTGTGCTTGATTTTCTCTTATTACTCCTCAAGTTTCTCTTTGTGCCATGGTGCCATATCTTCAAAGATTCATCCACTCATTCATAAAATCTGTTTTTTTTAATTTTTACCCATCTGCAGTACACCAACAACACATTCTAAATTTTCCTTTCCTCAAAATTTATTATTGTAACAAACAAAATATAAGAAAATTTTGGTTTTAATTTAGGTTAAGGTGGCAATTATACGTGTGTCACAAGAGCATAAAGGGGTAGAGTTACATAGTTGTACAAGATCTGAATAGTAGTCCTAAACTTCAATAATAAATATTGTTGGTTAGGTTAATATATATCACCCCTCTCACATATTATTGGGAAATAAGAGGAAAAATTTTCTTTGTTATTCAAGTAATGGAATTCAATGAATGTATATTGCTCCAAAACTTATAACTACTTACCCCATGTCCAATGTACTTGCAATCTCTTCTACACTTCTATGAAAGAAATATTATAGGTCGTATTTGTACTGCAATAATTGTATGAACATACAAGATGTATCCAAAGAACATGAATAATACACACACACACAGATATATATATATATATATATATATATATATATATATATATATATATATATATATATATATATATATATATATATGTATGTATGTATGTATGTATGTATGTATGTATGTATGTATGTATGTATGTATGTATGTATGTATGTATGTATGTATGTATGTATGTATGTATGTATGTATGTATGTATGTATGTATGTATGTATGTATGTATGTATGTATGTATAGCATTCTACAAAAAAAATGTCAATAATTTAATTATATACACCTCAATAGTAAGATAAAAAAATCAGTTTACTTATACAAAATTATATTTAGTAGAATACCTTATGGAGACTACGAAAATGAAGTCATCTTCTAGTGATCTCTTTATATATTGTTGAATGTTGAATCTGCTCTACATAGTAAAGTGGGTCTACACTAGTAAAGAAGGACTTTTACTGTCAAAATAAAAACATGAATTATAGTTGAATATGTCATTTCAAATAATCAAGAGAAAATTATATGCATATTGAGGAGGCATACAAGTATAAAATCATGACACAATGTGAGACAATAATCTTTGGGCACAAACCTCAAAAAATGTCTAAAAAATTATATTTGCAAGCAACATATATGTCATGTAAAAAATGAGTCCATTATTACTAAATTGCAAGAAAATAGAATCTAGATATTAAGAATAAATCTATACAATATAAATGAGAACTTATAAATGAATCTAAAATTGAATCTATAATTATCAATATTATTGATTATCGTGCCTATTATGTTTAAATTGTGGGTTGTCTTTGTGGCAGAGGGTTGTGTAATGGATAAAATGTGTAAATTACGTAGGAAAGCACATATTATATTTGATTGTATATCACTGTAGAATTTTTCAAATTAAGAGACACATCTAATTTATGTGGGAGATAGAGTCATGAGAGAGGGTCTGGATCAAGTTGGAGAGTGCGAGCTAAATTTGATTAATGCACAAGGACAAGGAGTGATACCATTTGACATGCGTGCCACCTTCTTGAGTTAGAGTTAAGTTTTTGTAAGCACAAATTAAGGGCCAATGTAATTGATGATGAAATTTTGAAAGGAAATACCCCATTAGTAAATATAGACCTCGAGGGGTTAGTGAAAAATATTTTCTAAGAGTTGGTTGATCCATTGTTGAATTGATAATGTTAAGCATTAGAGTTGGTTGGGCTTCTTTGAGTGTAAAAAATGTTTGAGGTACGAATGTTTAAGGTTATATCATTGATAATATTCAGTGTAATGGATAACATTTAGACAATATGTTAATTGAATGTAAGATATTATGATTATTCTATATGTATGTTAAAGTAATGAATAGCTTAATGCCATTAGTTTTTGATTTCATGCGTTGGTGTTACTATTTGTACTAATCTAATTTTTACCATGAGTAAGTAGAAACTTTGAAAGCATGTCATTATTCATGTCAAACTCGACAAAAATTGATCTACTCATGTGCCTCTAGTGAGTGCACTAGGGATATGCCTAATGTGATATGTTGATGCAAGACATTGCAACAAATCACAACATGCATATAATGGATTAGTCTTGCATGTACAAAACTGAGCTTGAGGAGTATAACTTAGATGAGAAATATCTCTCTATCACGTCTAGAATATCTCAACCTTCTTTTCTCTCTCGTATATTTGTGATTTGGTTGAACAACCCAATACTCATGTATAAATATCTCACAATATTATTATCGCAAACTCCAAACTTATAAAAGTTATTAAAACAAATCATTTATACAAATATATAAAACCAAATTAATAACCATGTGAGTAATAACACACTAATTCATAATAAAAAAGTGACATCTTCAAATACGTATTGTCTACAAGAACATGATTGCACGAGGTTTGAGGTGAATAGAGAAATTATATCACGAATTATACTCAATTTTTGCTAATACTATATTTTAAAATAGTGAAACATTTTATTTGTGTAAGGGCTATTTATCAATAAAGGAAAACATTGATAGTTTTGAGACTATCACATTTATCCTTGTATGCTAACACAACAATGTGGTATCTAAATTCAAAGTGTTTGAACTATGTATGTGTTCTATCATATGAAACCATTTATATAAGGTCTCATATGTTGGTTTGAGAGCTATTGTAGCCAAAATTGTAAATTCCAATTGTTCGCTGCAACTACCATGAATTTAATTCCAAGTTAGAAACAAAAGTAATTCTAAGGTTTGTTTTTTCTACCTTTATGGTGTCTTCTATGATTGTAGCTACTACACTAAATGTTCTCCCTTCTACCAGTACAGATTTTATAACATTCATTTCCCAAAAAATCATAGTTGTCATTTCAAAAAATAGTTTTTTAGTAAGAGGGCCTTGAGATTAAAAATGAATGGCATAGACTAGTGGAAATAAGGCACATAGATACACACCACTGAATAACCACATATATTTGATATTTGTAGTAAGTATATTTTTTGGATTTTCATGTTAATCCAATAAATATGACTATTTTGGAGAAAATATTATCTAAAAGATTATATTATTTATTCAATAAATATTGAGGGCTAAATATGACTCATCAATTTCCAAGCAACACAATATTTTGATGAGAAAATGTAAAATAAATGCTATTTTGTGATTTTTAGTTTCTTGAAATTGTAAACAAATTATAATTTAAATATTATTTGTTGAAAAGTGCAATGAACATTGATATGTAAACTCTCTACTTTGGAATTGTTCACAGAGTCACAATTAAACGTTGTTGTTCTAATTTCAATTAGAAAATTACAGAGATAAGTAGTGAATGAATTTTTCTTATGCTTAGAATCAACAATTGTAGAAAAAGAAAGAATATAAACTCATGAACACCATCAAGTTCTATCCTGGAAACCTCCAGAGGAGGAAAACCAGTCAAGAAGGGAAAATGCTCTTTCTTCCCACTTTTTACTGGCAAATTCAATTAAGAAGTACATAATTCACAATAATTATGAAAGAGAAGTAGATAATATCTCACACTTCCTCCCAATTACTTGATTTCTTTGCCTCAACACTCCTTTCTTCTATAAACACAATTCCAGCACTAAGAATTTCTTACTCACTTGCTTTCATACTTCGATAATAAAAAACTTTCCTTCCTACATGTATTTATAGCCTTTCTCATGTTCTCCCGTGCACTAGAGGATGGGAAAGGTCATGAAGGAGAAGAGACATAGACAACCTTTCCAATTATGGGATTGTTTGTTTCAAATTTTATTTTTTTGTCTGAAAGAGCCAGGACCACCGCCCAATGTAGACTGGTGGTCATAGGACCTCCGCCCTAGCTAGGTGGTGGTTACAGGACCACCGGCCAGGTTGGGTGGCAGTTTTGTAACCACCGCTCTTCACAGAGTGGTAATTCTATTAACATAAAGACAAAACCTCCATTTCTTCATTTTCGCTGATGAAGTAGAGTTATTTTGGATCCCTATGGAGCACACTTCCCCCACTTAGGAATATTTTGTTCCCATATAATCTTAGTGGGGGATTAGATGAGGAAATAATTCCCTTACTTTCTCCTTTGAGTACTATCGGGCTTGCCTTGTGTGTTTCTTTTAAATCCAACTTGCCAAGACTCCTGTGGACCTCTCCTAGTCTCTCTGACCTTCTGCTGTAGCACTACATCCTCCTCCAATTCACCTCATGGGTCCAAGATGCAATCCTCAATGGAAGGTAACAACTATAGTCCTTCATCTTCATCTAGCATGGATGGTTCATATAGGTGCAAGTTCTCATAGTTTACTACTGAGTACATCCTCATAAATGATGAAAAATCAAGTCAAAAGGCATTTACTCCAACCTACTCCGATATGGTGAAGGGTCCATATCATAGTTGCTTGATCTTCTGTGCTTAACCTTGTAGTCTCTCC
Source organism: Taxus chinensis (assembly GCA_019776745.2). Classification (NCBI taxonomy): domain Eukaryota; kingdom Viridiplantae; phylum Streptophyta; class Pinopsida; order Cupressales; family Taxaceae; genus Taxus; species Taxus chinensis. The sequence continues at coordinate 248,131,870 of CM034150.1, read as the reverse complement.
TTGCTCAAGTAAAGCCAAATTCTATCTCCAACATGAAGTTTATGTTCTCTCATGTGTTGATCATTCCTAGCCTTGTACTTGGCTTGAGATTTCTCTAATTGTTCTTTGACTTTGAGATGGATTTTTTGGATCCTCTCAATGAATTTGTTTGCTCTATCTCATGTCTTCTCCTCATCATGTTGCCCAACTGCTATGTCCAACAGATTTGTAGGTAGATATCCCAAGCATGCTTCAAATGGTGACTTCATACTGGATGTGTGTATTGCCCAATTATAGGAATACTAAATGTAGGCTAAGGACTCATCCCAAGTCCTTGGGTATTTGCTATTATAACCTTTGAATCAACTATACCAAAGTCTTGTTCACCACCTTTGTCTGTCCATCTATATGTGGATGGAAATTCATGCTTCTTTGTAACCTGTTATCCATCTTGTCCCATAAAGTATTCCAAAACTTCCCCAAGAACCTGGAATCCCTGTCAGAAATAATAGAATTTGGAAAACTAAAATGCACCCATACATTAGCAAAGAAAATATCTACTGTCTCATGTGATTTTACCGTCTTTTTACATTCCATAAGAATACACATTCTATTACTGAATTTATCAACAACAACATATAGATAGTCATGGCCATGTTTAGACATAGGTAATCCTCCTACAAAATCCATAGAAATTTCCTCCCACAGATGAGTAGGTAATGGAAAAGGCATATACAAACCCTCCCTCCTAGTCTTAGGATTGCCGGTATAACAAATTTTACATCCACGTATAAATTTTGATACTTATTCTTGTATGTTGGGCCAATACACGCACCTTTGTAAGTGGGCTAGGGTCTTACCAACACCGAAATTTCCCGCTACTTTCAAGGTATGTGCTTCCCTCATCAATAGAAGTCTTTCTTCTTTAGGCACACAAATCTTCCCCCATCGGTAGAGTAACCCATATTTGAGATAACAATCTTCAATCCCCATCCTTTCAGTCCCTTGGGATTGCAACTGCTGAAATGTCACCCCAAAGTCTTTGTCCTGGTCATATACCTCTCCGTAAGCTTCCTTCGTGAAGGGCTCGATCTAAGAGATAGTGGCCAAACAGAAGAACTTCTCCTATGTGGGCGGCCTAGACAACATGTCTGCCACCAAGTTTGTACTACCCTTCTTGTATTTGATTACCAGATGGAACTATTGAAGGAACCCCATCCATTTGTAGTGCTTTGCCTAGAGCAATTTAGAATGTGCTTGCAAATATTGGAGAGGTTTGTGGTCATTGTGCACAATAGTTTCTTTACCCAACAAATAATGCATCCATTTTTTAATTGCTTGAACTAGTGCATACATTTCCTTATCATATACTGAATATCCTTTAACTATTGAAGTAAAAGTTTTAGAATGATAGCATATAGGTTTACCTCCCTGAAGCAACACTATGCCCATAGTGTAATCACTGAAATTTGTCTCTACTTCAAAGGGTTGTTACAAATTAGGAAGAGCAAGTATTGGAGCATGACAAATCTTGTATTTCAATAACTCAAAGGATTTATCTCTTTCCTTACCCTAGTCAAAACCCTTACTCTTTACAGCCTGCTGCAATCGCGGAGAAGCCCGGAATGAACTTCCACATGTACTGTACTACTCCCACAAAACTCCTAGTCTCTATGGATCTTGTTGGTTTTGGACAATTGGTGATGGCTTCCAACTTCTTTGGATCCACTCGTAGCTCACCTCCTCTAACCACGTGCCCAAGATAGATAAGTGATTGTTTTACAAATTCATGTTTCTTCATATTACAAAGCAGTTGTTTATCCCTAAGAACTTGGAAGACTTGTTGTAAATAAGTTAGATGCTCCTCCCATGTGGTACTAAAAATCAAGATATCATCTAGATAAACAATGACACATGAATCTATGAAATCCCACAATACATAATTCATCAATCTCATAAATGTAGCGTGTGCATTGCATAAACCAAATGGAAGTACTAACCACTCATACAAACCCTATTTTGTCTTGAAGGAAATCTTCCATATATCCTCCTCCTTCATTTTGACTTGGTGATAACGTGACTTGAGATCCAACTTTGTGAAGAATTTGGCATGCTAAAGTTGTTCCAACAAATCATCTATGCGGGGAAGTGGATATATGATCTTTATGGTGTTCTTATTCAAAGTGTGGTAGTCAATGCACATTATTCAAGAACCATCCTTCTTCGACACCATCACAATAGGTTAACTGCATGGTGATGTGCTCAAATGTATCACCCCTTGGTCTAGCAGTTCCTAGAGTTGTTTCTTTACTTCAGTACTCTCCAGTAAGGATTGCCTATACAACCCGATGTTCGGTAGAGGGGACTTTGGAAACAATTGAATCTCATGCTCTACTTCCCACTTTTGTGGTAACCCAATGGAAGCCTAAAAAATTTCCTAAAAAGACTGAATAATACTATCCAAATCATATTTTCCCTGGTTATAAATCTCTAAAATTTCTACCCCATCTTGTTTATCATTTAACAAAAGTAAACAAGAATGATTATGATTTTCCTGAATATGTTGTTTTTCTTGGTTAACACTCACCATAGTAACTCGTGTCTTACGTTGATGTGCCCGGATGTTGTAGTTGATCTCATCCTTAACCCATTTGTATCGGTTTTCCCTTCTCATAAATATAGCATCCCTGATATAAAAGTAATGACTCCTGAAAACAACATCAAAAGCATAAAGTGGAATAACATCAGCTTCCAATACATCAATATACTGGGAATTTATCCCAAACTTGACCTTACATCTTTTTGTTACCTAAATTTCAACACCCTTTTTCACCCAACCCAAAGGATAAGGGTGTGGATGCTCATAAGTCTCAAGACCAACCTTCTTTACAACTACTTCAGAAATAAGATTAGACTGAGAACTAGTATCAACCAAAGCATTTAACTTAGTTCTCTTGATCTTGATTTTGATCTAAAATAGTCTACTCATCTCCTCTTCTTGGCTGTCCATGTTAGTTGCCGTGCATCTAAGCCTCTCATCTACATCAGAGTCATCTTCAATTTCCACCTCCCCTTCTATATTTATAGTTTTTATGGAATTCTTTGAGTCCTTGGTTCGGTTCTTCGGATGTAACTCTGGATGCAACTTCCAACATGTAGCGTCAATATGACCATTGATATAATAGTTCTTGCAAAAATTCTTGGGATATTTATAGGTATTTAAAGTAGTGGCAACTTGTTTACCTTTCCCTTTCCACTTACCCTTGCTATTTATTTTCCCATGTTCTTTCTTCTTCTCATTTGTCGACTACTTTTCCCTTGGCTCTGCTTCTCCTCACTTCTTTTCATCATCTATGTAGTATTCCTGCACACACGCCTCGTTGAGATATTTGGGCTTAGTGTGAAGTCCTACCAAGTACTTAGTCAGAATATCCTCATCCTCCAAGTCCATGCTCAACAACGTGGCCCACCTCCAAAACTCCATAGTATAGTCCTATACACTTTGACCATTGGATTGTCTAAAATACTGCCATTTAATCATTTGGTCAGTCTTGTGGCCAATAGGATAAAAGTTAGCTCTAAGTAATTCTTTAAATTCTTGCCAAGATTTCACAATAGGGCGTTTCTTCTTTTCACATGTGTCTAGATGGGTTTCCCACCAAACCAGAGCGTGTCCCTCCATTTTGAGACATGCAAAGGTGATCCTTTACACCTCAGTGACATTATGGATGCTAAAGTAGACTTCTAGTCGTTTTAACCATTTATCAAGAAACTCTACATCTACTTGTTCTTCAAAGATTTTAATTTCAAATTTCCTCTCAACTTTAAAAGGAGCATGATCAAATTTTACCTTTTCTCTTGCATTTGAAGCCTCTTCTTCACGCTCTTCCCCATAATCTTCCTCATGGTGGCTCTTCCCTATGCCAAACTTTTTGGCTAAGCCTCGAACCACTGTGTCCATGGATTCTTGCTTAATAGAATTTGTCTTCTTGAAATTTGCAAGTTCTTCTTGTCTTCTAAACATCCTATCCATCATGGTCTCTAACATCTTGATTCTACGGACCAAGTTCTCTTCCTCCATTTGTCATTGAATTCTCTCTTTCCAATTCCTTGTAGAAATATCTAGATCGCAAGGTAAAGCCTCTTCGCCTTTAGACCTCGTCACTATCATACAAATCCAACGATGAATACCATAGTCTTGGATACTTGTTAAAGCCTTTAGATCTAGATCGCAAGGTAAAGCCTTACTAAGTGTTTTTATTTTTTCCCATGATTTCCAATTTGGATAGTACATAAGGTGAAACGCTTTATGTGTTAGGTCATCAGTTATTGGCATTCATGGGCATGAAATACTTAAAACACTTAAAATTTCATTTGAAAGTGAGATGTGACATGTTTTTTTTCTTGAAATGGAAACATTATGCGGTGATGCATAGGAAGTTAACTGATGTGTGACATGGCTATCGAATGATATTTGGGAATGAATTCCCACAGTGAAATATTATTACCTAAATAATGAAGATTTATATAATGTAAGCATGTTTTGAATTAATGGATGTTCTGAAAAATTCTCTCTCATTTTCTATCAATTTAATAATCACAATAATACTTTTAAAACTTTTAAAATATAGTAAAACATTTAAAAATCCTTCCTAAAGTCCACTTCCCACTCTTACATTTCTGATGTCTATTTTTGGAATCTTTATCTGAAGTTTGAGTTTGATGGAAATTGTGATTATCACTACTATCTATGTGAATTGAATTACTTTGCCAATTGCAAATTTCATCTAGCATAAAGTCATTGGTAGGGTTTTTTGCATTTGAAAGAAATTGAGTTTCTTATTGCATCATTGAGGAAATCAACATATAAAGTAACATCAACATAATAAGATTCAAAATTACCTATTGACATTGATGTAACTATGGGTTAAATGAAATATTTTGAAATGTCCATGTCACATTTTACTTTTCTTTGAGCTATTTTCTCTTTTGCACCAGGGGTTATCATATCGGTGATTTTAAAGTCTACACATGTGAAAAAATATAAAAGTTTAAAATAAAGCATGTAGAAAAAAAAATTCAAGACATTTTGAAAAATAAAGCTCATGCTACATGATAACATGGTAACATGGCTTAGGCTACAAAACATGCTTATGTGAACACGTTATCGGGACACCATTCGGTTGTATACATTCACGCCACCGAACGGTAACTTAGATTTAGGTTACTGTTTGACCTAACATGTGTTTGCTACAGTCTGATGTTGTACAATCATCTTACCGGGTGGCATCATGTATTTAGGTTGTTGTCTGGTAACGGTTTTATGAAAAAAATGCTTTGGTCTACCAATTAATTCACCTTGGTCAACCTAGATGACATTATTGTCTTCACAAAACAAAGCATGAATCATTTAAACAAATTGGAAGAATCAGACACTGCACTGAAATAAAAAAAATCAGGTAAATCCAAATCGGGTCACCCCCCTCTTTCTAACTCCCACAATTTGAAGGCCCAAATTACTATTGGTAAAGAAAACCATAAGTAAATTCCAAAAATGTTAAGCAAGTCCCTAGGAGCCGATAAAGAAAATCAGACCATAAGTGACCATGTCCCTGAGGACAAAAGAAGGAAGAAAGAAGGGCAATATCTCAAAATTGGCAAGAAATCCTCAGATGGGCCCATTACCCGTAGTGGCGTGTCTAAACCATCTCAATGATAATATTCTCGTGGAACCTGTGGGGGATTAATGCTCTACACAAACACAAGTTGTTAGACCAGTTAATTGTTGACAAGAAGCCGAATATCCTCCTTTTGTAAGAAAATAAAATGGAATCTACTCAATTTAGTTCAATTATTCAGGGAATTTGGAAAAACTGTAAACATGTTCACAAAGATGCCATTAGGTCCTCTAGTGGACTTGCAACTCTTTGGAATCCTGACAAAGTTACTAGAGTTCCCATTGATGATTGTGACAATTGGAAAGTATTTGATTTTTAGACTTTAGATTCTTCTTTTAAATTCATATGTACGGATGTCTATGGGCCTCAAAACAACATTGGTAGAGATACTTGTTGGTTATCTCTTAAAATCTATTCACCTTGCTGCTCTTTGGATATTTGGGGGATATTTCAACACAATTACTTATCCACTTGAGAAGATTGGTGGATCAGGTATAATATCTCAATTTGCCAAAAAAATTACTCAATTTATTGAGGACTATGACTTAGTAGGCATTGCCCCCAAAAATGGGAAATACACTTGGATAAATAAAAGTCTTGGAAGTAATTATGTTGCTAAAATATTGGACATATTTATCATCAGTTCTGATTGGATCCACTAAAATAGTCTAATCGAATATGAAATCTCCTGGGAAGCGGGTCCGGATCATTTACCCATCTACTTGTCTATTTCTCCATCCCTCTCTCCTGCTAGAAGACCCTTTAAATTTGAACTTATGTGGACCAAAGATATATCTCTAGCCTGTCTTTTGTCAGACTGGTGGAACTTCTCTATAGATGGATCTAAAATGTATAGTTTGGCTGAAAAATTGAAAAGAATTAAACTCAAGCTAAAATAATGGAACAAGCATGTTTTTGGGAACATCTTCAAAAAGAAAGAGGAGATTCAAAGAAAACTCACCATCATTGAGAAGGGTATTCATGAGGGTGGATTCAATGAAGAGTTGAAAGAAAAATAAGAAAAATTGGCAGATGCTCTCAATAAGGTGCTTCTCCAGGAAGAAATTTATTGGAAACAATAATCTAGAAACAATGGCTTAAAGATGGTGACCGTAATACTGAATTCTTTCACAAAAATTTTGTTCTCCGTAGGAACTTCAACTGTATCTCCAACATCATTGAGAAGGGTATTCATGAGGGTGGATTCAATGAAGAGTTGAAAGAAAAATAAGAAAAATTGGCAGATGCTCTCAATAAGGTGCTTCTCCAAGAAGAAATTTATTGGAAACAATAATCTAGAAACAAATGGCTTAAAGATGGTGACCGTAATACTGAATTCTTTCACAAAAATGTTGTTCTCCGTAGGAACTTCAACCGTATCTCCAACATCATTGAGAAGGGTATTCATGAGGGTGGATTCAATGAAGAGTTGAAAGAAAAATAAGAAAAATTGGCAGATGCTCTCAATAAGGTGCTTCTCCAGGAAGAAAATTATTGGAAACAATAATCTAGAAACAATGGCTTAAAGATGGTGACCGTAATACTAAATTCTTTCACAAAAATGTTGTTCTCCATAGGAACTTCAACTGTATCTCCAACATCATTGAGAAGGGTATTCATGAGGGTGGATTCAATGAAGAGTTGAAAGAAAAATAAGAAAAATTGGCAGATGCTCTCAATAAGGTGCTTCTCCAGGAAGAAATTTATTGGAAACAATAATTTAGAAACAAATGGCTTAAAGATGGTGACCATAATATTGAATTCTTTCACAAAAATGTTGTTCTCCATAGGAACTTCAACCGTATCTCCAACATCATTGAGAAGGGTATTCATGAGGGTGGATTCAATGAAGAGTTGAAAGAAAAATAAGAAAAAATGGCAGATGCTCTCAATAAGGTGCTTCTCCAGGAAGAAATTTATTGGAAACAATAATCTAGAAACAAATGGCTTAAAGATGCTGACTGTAATACTGAATTCTTTCACAAAAATGTTGTTCTCCGTAGGAACTTCAAATGTATCTCCAACATCACCCTTCCATCTTGGGATTTCATTTCTGATAATAAGTTAATTGGGGAGGAGGGGGAAATATACTTCAAGGAGCTTCTCTCTCACTCAGGCCTTGACATATCCTTAGCTAGAAATCAAATTCTAAGTCAAATACCTAACATTGTCACTAATGCTGACAATGAAATGTTGAATGCTCCTATTTCTGAAGATGAAGTTAAATCAATGGTCTTATCCATCAAACCTGACAAAGCTCCTAGGTTGGATGGCTTTCTTACTAGATTTTATCAATTCTACTAGGACATTGTTGGAAAGGATGTTGTGGTGGCAGTTCAAGAATCGGGATCCTCTCATGATCTCTTGAAGCATCTTAACTCTAATTTCATAGCATTAATTCCCAAATCTGAAAACTCAAGGTATTTTGATTCCTTCAAACCCATCTCCCTCTGCTTTGTTTCCTATAAAAATATTTCTAAGGGAATTTCCAATAGACTTAAAAGTATCTTGCCTAAGATTATCTCTCCGGAACAAGGTGGTTTTGTTTTTGGAAGGCAAATTTTGGATGACATTATAGTTGCTCATGAATTTATCCATTCGGTGAAAGGTCAAAATTTTGGTAACATGCTTATCAAGTTGGACATGTCCAAAGCCTTTAATAAAGTAATTTGGGACTTCATCATGGCCATTCTGGAAACAATTGGGTTCAATTCATCCTAGAGAACTTGGATATTTGCTTGTATTAGCTCGCCCAAATTCTCTATTTCAATAAACTGTGAACAAACAAGTTTCTTTAGCTCTTCCAGAGGTCTTTGAAAAGGTGATCCTCTTTCTCCCTATCTCTCCATTTTAATGGTGGATGCTCTTAGCAGAAGGCTCTCTCATCTTAGGAACATCAAATCTTTGTCTGGGGTTTTAATTTCCAACAACGCTCTCATAATCACTCACCTCTAATTTACTGACTACACAGGTTTGACGGGGATTGCTACTATTGGGGAAGATAATTTTTTCAAACAAGCTTTAGACCTTTATGAAGATGCCTTGGACCAACTTGTGAACAAAATAAAGTCAAAAATATTTTTCTTTCATACTAACAAGAGCACTCAAACCTTTATTTTCAATATCTTAAAAATATGCTCAGGATCCCTACCATGTTCTTATCTGGGCATTCTAATTTTTCAAGGGAAAAAATCCCTGGACCTTTAGAAGACCACTGTTGACAAAATTTTGAAGAAAATTGACAACTAGAATGGTAAGTAGCTCTCTTTTTCTGGAAAAATTCAATTAATTTCTTCATGTACCCAAGTTATCCCAATAAATATGATGTTTGTCCTCTCAATCCCTAATAAGGTTGAGAATTATATTAAATCAATCCAAACTAGATTCAAGTGGAGTAGCACAAGTGACTAAAAAAAGATTCCATTGGTTAAATGGGATCAACGTTTCCTGCCTAGAGATTGGCATGGTTTGTGTTTTAACAAGTAAATGAATATGGATTTAGGTGTAAAACTCACCTGGAGACTTTTTATGGAGCAGAATGCCCCATGGAGCATTATCCCCAGAAAGAAATATCTTGACAATATGACACCTGAAAGAAAATTTCCCATCAGAAATCATTTTTCTGGATCTCATGTTTGTAACCTTATGACTAGATCTTTGGTCATCGTCAAGCCTCTTTTAAGATGGAATGTTGGTAAAGGTTCTAAAGACAATTTTTGGTTAGATGCATGGATTCTTTGTACTCCATTGGCTACTAATAATCTAAATAGATTTTTGGATTGGTGTACTCAAAGAATTGAGCATATGGTGAAGGACTACTAGAATCAATCTCAGGATGGATGGCTGGATTTCCTGGTTCCACATTACCTAGAGGATGAAAAACAAAAGCTCATAGAGATTCTCAAACCTTTCCATTTTTCTAACAAGAACAATATCCTTATTTGGTCAGGAGCTAAGTCTTGCAATTGTACCGTTAAGGATGTGTATGTTGTTATCTTGACTACAGTTACAAGAGAAGCCCCTTCTCTTCCTTTAAAGTAGATATGGTATAAATATGGGCTTCCTCATGCTAATGCCTTCCTTTAGACTTCTTATTGGGATAATATTCTCAACCAATCAAATCTTTAAAAAAGGGGTTTTCATGGGCCCTCATGGTGTGTTCTTTGTTAGCATGCTGAAGAAGATACCGACCATCTCTTTCTTCACTACGATTTTGCTCATAAAATTTTGGGACAAATTCTTGGTAAGTTCAATCTCTGCTTTGTGATTCCCAATTATTTAAAAGAATTCATAACATGTTGGAATTGTAACTTGAAATCAATTCCGCTTCTCCAAATATGGTCTTCCATCCCAAACTCAGTTTGCCGGAATATTTGGCTTGAAAGAAACTGAAGAATCTTCAAAGATTAGCAAATAAATGTTGACATTATCATTTCTCCGATTCTTAAACTTATCAGAGAACTCCTTATTGTTTACACTCCAAAGGATGGTAAAATTCTCTTGATCGATGACAATATTTTATTCAATTGGAGCAACACTCTTGATGGCATCCCTAATAAGGGGGTAATCATTAAAATGAAAACACTTACAGAACAAATTTGGAGGGATCCTAATGATGATTTTATCAAGATGAACTTGATGGTACAACAAGAAATAATCCTAGGTGGGCTAGTGCTGGTGGTATTTTTAGGAACTCTAAGGGTCAACCCATTTTGGGCTTTATCAAAGCTCTTGGAAAGTGTTCTAACAACTTTGTTCAAGCCAAATCTCTTTGGCAAGAATTGCAAATTACGAAGCAAAAAGGTTGAGATAAATTATACATTGAGGGTAACTCTCATATTATCGTGAATTGTGGAGCAATAAAAAAGGTCAAATCAACCATTGGTAGCTGATCAGAATTGTGGACGATTATTGAACCCTTATTGAAACACTCTCAATTTCTCACATCTTCCGAAGTGCTAACAAAGTGACTAATAAACTTGCTAATATTAGGGTGGATATTAACACTAAGAAGGGAACCAAAAAATTATTAATCCTTCAACACAATGAGTTGAAAGGTGTTGTGGGTGGATTAACTAAAAAATAAGGCAATTATACAAATAGTAAGGTGGCGGAGAAGGGACATCATAACTATCATTCCTTTTGATTGCCATATTTTGTGATGATTTCCCCACCTCATGTGGGATTTAATTGACATAAATTTGCATTCATTGGCATGTGGGTGGCCGCGTGCGAAGGGATTTATAAACGTAACACCATTATTGTTTCGGTCATCTATATTTTTCTCTACAATTTTGAGACCTGGTTCATTAGGAATATGGAGAAAGGTAAAGGTATTATCGGCCCTACCAAGCTCACCAGAGGCAACCTCAAGAGGGACACGACCATGGACAATGTGCATGAGATGAATGAAAAATTGATACACAAGTATTCACCGGAGGATGTTCATTTCTCTTTCCTTGGGTTGGTTAATGATCTAAATTTGAGGTAGTTGCTCAACGTTAATCGTCTTCTTGATATTAGTATCAGAGTAACCTCTAAGGAGGCTTTGGAATTCTAGCAAAGCATGCTAATAGAGGGAGTGAAGGACCCACGGTTTCTTCGTTGGATGTCCACCAATTTACTCAAGGCTAAGCTTTCTGCTAGGTTGGGTGATATTGCGACTGTGGAGGAAGTGGTAAAAGTTATGGGGGATCCTGGACAGTCTATGGATAGACTGGATACTCTCAAAGTTGCACAAATTATTGGGGTTCAAACCGTCCTATTGGGAGCTAGCAATTCCTTTGCCATTCGCGAGGATATGGACACGTTGGGTCTTGACATTGGGATCTGCCTGGAGCATATTTGGTCACTCATGAAGGCTCTTACTCTGGAGAGTATCATGCAAGGCAAGAAATTGGACGCTATCTTCTCATTGTTGGGTAATCAAACTGACAAGTTTGAAGATTCGAAATTGGTGAAGACTCTGGCGGCCCTGGTCATTGAAGAAGATGCTCGCAAGCCAGTGGAGACTACGATGGAAGTTTCTAGCTCTTCAGAGGATAAGAATTAATACTTTGGTTTCCTTTCTTAGTATAGATAAAATGTACTATGTTGTTTTTGTTTGCAACACCAATTTGGGTTGCCTTAACTTGATACTAGTACCTGTTTATCAAGGTTTTGTTCAATATTTTAATCTTTATTATTAATATAGTCGGGCTTAAAGTCCTTTTTTTTTACTTATAAAAAAAAGTTTGTGTTTCTCGTCACCACGTCATAATTAAATTTCTAAAATAATGGCAATTTGTTGTGTTGTATAAGTTCAAACATCATCTCATGCTGTCAAAAATATTGCAATGAATGGACCCACCATAGTGTATTATTGTTGATGTTGGCCTACATACCTAAAAGCCTTAAAAAAACGATACCATTTCCTTGCTTTGGGTAATTTTCTTTACTTAATAAAATAATGCATTATGAGGTCTAAAGCTTATTCAACAAGGCTTTCATGCAAAAAAATACATGTTTCGCTCTAATGCGGCATGTAAGAAAAAGTAATTTTAATTACCATTTGACCTATCAATTGCACTATCTATTTAATGTAATGTTTGTTGAACATTATATTTTTCTTAATATCTACAATCAAATCATTATGTCTTTGTTCAATAATAAATATGTCTTTATCGCTGCTAACTTGAAAAGTTGTACTTTTTATTGGATTTGTAACTTTTAAAGATAACTACAATCACATTTTTTATGCATTTTAATAACGTGAGCATGGAAGGTAAACAAAGAAAGAGGTAAAGCACAAGTGAAAACATGGTATATATTCCACGCAAAGGAGTCGAGTCGAGCTTAGGACATAATAGGAGTTTAGAGAAAGATATAAGAAAACATTGATGCTTTATGGAAAGTAGATTTTGTACATGTAGTTGTGAACATTGTCAGTGGAAACACCCTAGAGGCCAATCTTTTGTTTTGCACCTTGCATCAACGACCTACACAACTCACATCTTTCTCCTTCACATAATTGACACAAATGACATGTGTTTCATATGTGCATTACCGAAAGAAAGACAAGTATTTATTTGTTTCCCCCTAAGAAATTTTCCCTCCTTTTCACCTCTCTTCCCTTAAAACCCCTTTTGAATGCACGTCCTCCTCCCTAAACTATTTATGTTTTTGTTATGTATGCATAGAAACAAGGCCACGTGTAACACAACTTCCCTAGACAGGGGACGAAAAGAATTTGTGGGAGTGGGACCCTAAGAATATACGATGGGACTCGGGGAGGCTAACTTCAATTTCGACTCCCCTATCGTCCTTCAACTTGGAATTCTCGTCTCCTAAAAAGCTTGCCACAAAATATTCATGTTTCGCAAAGTGTGCGATAGAAATGTTGAAGGGGATATATCACAAAAGTTAAATTAGAGGCACTGAATAATTAATGATATTCGGTGACCATCTTTGATACGAATATGATTTGGAGCTTTCTCAACTCGTGCACTTGGCACCCTAATTTCTTTAAAATAATCCATTCGCCTACCATTCGACTTCTGTCCCCATGCAAAGAAACATTTTTGGTTTTTTCTTGGGCATATCCGAGGCCTATTACGTTGAGAAGAGCTGAAATTACAGAGCAAGAAATCGAAGAAAATGTTCTGTATTCATGTCGGGCACTAACTTCTGGTAATGTAAACTCTTTGTTGCGGTCAGCTCAGCAGCAATAGACAGGGAAGCAGAGGCAGCCATGTTTCTTGTTTTGAATCAGGTACCCATTCACTCCAAATTTTGTATAACTTAATGCATCTGTTGAAATCTTGAGGGTGTTTGCAGTTCTCTCATTCTAATAATCACTTCAACTCATACTCGGTTCTCTGATTATTATAAGAGTATTAGGTGAACTCATGCTAAATTAACAGACATTATCAACCAATGTCATTCATTTGCTAATTATTTTGTTATTTGTATGTATATAAATCATTGTTCATTGTTGTCACATTATATTAGTCATTCTTACAATCTTATTGTGTTTTTATAATAGAGTTATTTAAAATAAATTAGGTCATACGTGTTATTACTAGTGAATTTAATATATCACATTTATTGAAGTTTGTCACTATTTGTGGATAATAGTTTTGAGTATTAAACAAGTTATAATATACCCCAACGTACATAAACAATAAAGTAATAAGTAAGAGATCGGGTGAAATTTATATTTGTTTGTGAATGATAATTATGAGTATTAAACATGTGATAATACGCGTGCAATACATAAACAACAAAGTAGAAAGTAAAAGATGTGAGTGCTATCATTAGTGAATCTAACATAATACACCAAGGGAAGTTTATAATAGTTTGTGAAGGATAGTTTTGACTATTAAATAAGAGACAAAGTAAGAGATGTGAGAAGATATGTTAAATTGTGGAGGAAAAACCACTGACAACTTAAAATTTTTTTTTCAATTGTTCATTTCGTATCTAATTGAAAAAAAATAATCAACTTAAAAATAATAACAAAATAATTTTATTGTAAAGGTTCACAATTTTTTTTATGAAGGAACAAAATGATTCCTAAAAACCACATCATTCAACGCATAACCTTTGAAAAATAGAGAACGGAGTCAAAATCTGTGTTGATTTCCAAACCTAATCAAGATTCAACCACTAACTACTTTAATCCTGAATACCAAGTACCACAAGGAAAATGGTGTAACGAAAGATCCTTAGGCGCTAGCAGGGGTTAAATTTGACAGCCACCTATGCCTGTCAAACAATTTTTTAGTGACGGTAAATTTTAAATTTTGCACTTCAAAAATGTAAAATAGTGTTATTTTTATAATGTAAAATATATACAATATTATTCCATATATATTTAATTATTTTAAGCATATATTTGTATAATTTATGTATAAATCTATATAAAAAATGGCAGTTATCCTTAAAATTTGCAAGCTGTATATGACGGTTTTTTCAAATATTTGCAAGTTTTTTACGGCTAAAATTACAAAAAACGTCTAAACGATCGTCAAATTTAACCCCTAGGCGCTAGACTAAAATATTTTCCACCAACTTTATAGGGGCATGCAATCATATGACCAATCGCATGAAGACAAAATTACATTCATTAAAGTATTAAAAATTGGCAAACGGATGCTTAAATACTTGACGAGTTAGCAAGTATTAAGGAAAAGATAAAAATATATAATACTAGCAATTGCATGTGTTTCATGAGATGTGAACGCCGAACGGTATATGTTATTTGATTTAGAGGTACAGTTATTATTGATCCACTTAATCTGAAGGTTGTTTCTACATTTCAAACTTGTTATAAATTCGTACATGATTACTTGTGATATCGTTTTCGATAGTTAATCAATTTTATAGTTGATGTTGTTAGTTGTGCATCTGGTTGTTCAGTTGGTGTTTTGTTGGAGAAACATTTATTATACAATTGATAATGTGTGTGATTGATAGTTGTAGTGTAGGACTTTAGTTGAAACATTACATTGTAATGTTGTATGTGTACATTTAATTATGCTAAGGTTTGTACTTTTAAAGTTGCATACCATATTTCCAAACAAAAAATAAATGTTGGTATACGTACACGTAATGAGACATGTATACGTTTGCAGTATTTTGATATCATGAGTGGTAGCCTTTAGTGGGCAATAGTTTCAATAAACATTACATTTGATATCCCTTGAACCGACCTTGCCGCTTTTGATAGAAGAAATGTTGCTCGTATGTAGTATTTGAGGTGCTATGACAGAAAGTATTTACGATGGGTTGAGTGATAGTAGTCTTGCTTCCTCCTTTCTTCTTGCTTCGAGTGCTGGTACGTGCGCCATATTTGAGTATCAATGAAAAAGCGGTTGCGTAGATTTGCAAGCGAGGGTACTTGAGAAAGCTGTGAATGCAGACCCTGCCTTTCAGTGGTTCCAAACTGTCGACGGTTGCTCTGTGCACGGTAAATTTAAGTCCCTGTGACTTGTGGATAGTTAATCCCCAGGCCATTTTAATCAGCAACTGTCTTCGATTCCCGCTGGAAATAGGGGGTATGGGAATATGTAAGGGGTTGGAGGGATCCCAACATGGGCCGTTGTATCTATCAAATTTTACAACAACAAATAAAGGTAATGCTGGTGGTTGCATTGATGCGTCGTAGACAATGTCTGTGATTGTTCCTGTGACACCATTCATGAGGCCTGCATCAACCCATAGATTTGCAATAAGCATGATTTTTTGTTGTTTGCATAATAGAACGTTTGTTGCAACTGATCATCATCAGGATTTCCTGGTCCAGTCCGCCTGTTACTTTCAAATGGATTGGGCGATCGGAACGTTCAATGCCTTCAACATCTGTAGGTTGTGGAATGAAACCTATTGGTTGTTCATATTGCCATATATTGTTCGCAATTAATGGAAGATTGAAATCCCTTCCAAAGGGTTGCTCGGATCCCTCTTTCACTTTCTCGACTCCCTTCACTTTCTCGGATCCCTCTTTCACAAAAACGAACCAAGCAAGTAAATCCATACAACCACCACATGTTTAATTCAAACATAACAGAAAAAGTTTGGAGTTTCCTCAATATTACCAACGCAGCCAAGTAGTCAACAAAGAAACAAATTCACGCAATCCACCACATGTTTTTTTGGCACAAAGATGATAAAGTGTAGAGTTTCCTGAAGCTAGCTATAACGATTTAGATTTTCAATAAATCTTCTCAAAACCAATTCACAGGCTGGTCTATGCATCCAAAATATAACCAACAAGTCCAAAGGGTCAACCATGCACAAAGAACATGAAAATGGTTGTGAAATCTGGTTTTCCATCTACCAGTTACATTTTCCTTAATTTTCTAAAGCTTGTTCAACAAAATCCATTTTGTGAAAAGCCTGAATCATTGTTGTCTAAGGGAATACGCCTCATTGAAGCATTCAACCAAACAGTTCATGTTCCCTTACCTCGTTGTTTTTGGGCATTCTACTGAAAAGATGATACACTCCACGTTTGCATAAAGTCAGCCATCATTACAACTCTACATTTAACCTTACGTACATTGACACACTCAAAAATTGAAATGGTGAATTGAATTGAATAACGAATTACATAATTCACGAGGTAATCACATCCCCCGTGAAAAACAATGTCCGGAACAGTAAAAATGGCCAATTCAGAATTTTTTCCTAGAAATAAGAACGGATGATTCATGCGCGTAACTAGTGGATTAGAGGGCATAACCAGACAGTACAGAAGAAGCCGCCATGAGCGCAAAGGTAATGAAACTCATGCTCATCGACGCCGCCGCCATATCTGTAAATCTCATGTTCCCATTGTCCCGCAGTCTATTTGTGGTCGACGCCGCCACTGAAGAAGAGGAAAACAATAAATAAGCCAATACCTGCACAAATCATTCACTATTACATCAGATCCCTCCTCTGAAACAACAAAATTACTTGAAAGGGAAACTTTTGGTAAATTTGATTCGTGGTTACCTGATCGCCGACGAAATCGATGTAATTGAAAACTATTTTCGGGAACAAGTTATGTGCGAACAGTTCATCATAAATTCCTCTCCCAAGCTGCGCCGCCACATACACAAATGCTATAACTGCTATTAAGGAATACCTATAGCAGAGGAAATTTTGTGACATTATCTTATTCTGGCGCAAGCGGCGAAAGTTTAGTAAATGGTAGGAAATTAGGAATAAAATCGAAACTATCTCCTGTATTCGTCATAATCATCTTCTTAATCCCTTTGTGCCCTGGTTATTAGACACCATGATATCAAAGGAAAGAAAGGAGAATACAACTTCTGTGCATCTCAGCGCAAGGCCGACCAGACGCGTGTGACGTTCTTTCGGCCGCCTTAAAAATGATATAGTGGTTCCAATGTCGACTCCCTTCACTTTCTCAGATCCCTCTTTCACAAAAACGAACTGATTATCTGATGAGATAACCAATACAAACTCCTTATTTATAAAACAAGGCGGAATCTAAAAAACAACAATTAAAAATAGATTTTAAAAATGAAACTTTGCATGCAAAGTAAAAACGACATGCAAACAGATTCAAATTTAATCTTTGAAAAACTCTTTGTCAAATTTAGGACAGTCGTAGAAACGTCCAGAGGTCCTCTACCATAGGGGGAACGCCTTCGGCGTAATAAGATTTCCTAACTTAGTAGGAAAAAATATTCTCTTCCTTACTACTTATGAAAAGCATTCGGAGAAATGTTGGGAATATTACTTACTCTTAAGTATTGGGTGTTTATTTGAAAATTTTATATATTATTATTTTTAAATGGAAATAAAGAAGAAAATGAATATACATTTGAAGAACTTATAGAAATCTAAGGTTTAAATTGGGAAACTTGCTACATATAATGCAAACACACAACATTCAAGCAAGTTTCTATTTAATTTGAAAATTAATAAAGCTAATAAATAATGTGTGATCGGTTTAATAAACATCATTCAACATAGGCTAAACAAATCAAATATCTTCGACAAATAACATAAGAGGGTATAAGAATTTTCATAGAATGTCTAGATTTTGAAGGTTTTTGATGTGGATGCAGTGCAAATTAGATATGAAATATCATGTAAATGAAACAAGTGATCATCTAATCTTATCTATAATTACTAGTTGTTAATATGTAGTATTGTTTTAAGTGACATTGATGACAAAATATGCACTAAATAGCTTCAAATAATGGTGCTCAAGCTTGTTGGTTTTCTTTGTAAATACCTACAAATAAAATTAGAGATAAACTCGGTGCAAAGAGTGTTCCATCAAGAAAAATTCAACCTACTATTGTATATTGAATTAATTAATAAGAAAGACTATATTAACCATTACAACTAAACTTGTCCATTGCTCCACAACAATTTAAAACAAATAATAACATATATACAACTCCTAAGTTAACCAAAGTTATCTAAATACAACTAAAAGTAGACTCAAGATGATTATCACCCACTGATAAGATATGGTTAACATGCAAGAAACCATTATCAATTTAAGCAACACATGCACATTAATCAAACTAGGGATCCCAAACTCTCTTAAAAATAGAAATGACCTAAAATATGACTAAATTCAGTCATCTATACTTAGAAATGGCACCCAACTCTTAAAGATGAATGGATAATGATTTGACCTCAATTAAGTGCACATTTAGTGAATTGCACTCTAACTACCACTTCCATCTAAAAATAGAATATGTTTACAAATAGATTTGTTCACTTAACCAAAAAATATTTCATAAAACCAACTTAAATAAATCTCCTAAAATTGATAAACACAATTAAAAATAATTCTAACAATAAATAATTAGGTGCTCATATTGACATTATACTCAAAAATAGCCCCCCCCCTCCCTCCCAACCCCCCCCCCCCCCTCCCTCCTTGATGTAAAGAGTATGAATGTCTATCATCTTCTTAATTCTTCCATGAACCTTCTTCAACAATTCCTTGGTGAAAATATCGCCAAGTTGATTTTCAATTCTCGCATACTCAATGGAAAACTGATTATCATTGACCAAGTCTTTGATAAAATGATGCTTTCATTTCAATATGTTTCGTTATAACACAAAAAATTGGATTTTTGAACAGTCGTAAATTACTCAATTGTTATTACAAAAAATGTGTAGGCTCAAGTTGAACCTCTCAAAAATAACCTAAGAGTTTTCTCTATTGCATATCTTGTGTGCAAGATGATGTAAGAGTTGCATATTCAACTTTAGTAGAGGATAATGCAATTGTAGCTTGTTTCTTTGATGACCAAGAAACCAATCCACTTCCCAATGTGAAACAACACTTGAAGTAGACTTCATGTCATCAAGATATCCTCCTCAATATGAATATGTGTATCCAATTAGACATAATGAGCTTGTTGGTATGGAATGAATACCATGATTATAAGTAAGGTCTCTTACATATCTGAAAACTCTTGTCACTATTTGCAAAATGCTTTAGCGATGGGTTGCTTTTAAGTCTAGGAACTAGTGAAACCGATTATTCTTAAATTTGGTCTTGTACATCCACTTGGTTCCAATGACATATTTATCAATTAGATTTTGAATAAGAGTTCATGTATCATTCATCTCAATTTAATCCATCTCAATTTTCATAGCATAAACCCTCTTTCTTTTGACTAGATTTTGCATAACTTTTAAGTTCACTAGCCATAGATGACAATGCATAGTGTTTTCATCAAAAACATTACCAAATAAATTACCTTATTGAGCTTGAATCCTTGTAATCATATTATTATAATTCTAATCCAACATTCGATTTTTTGGATGAGGATTCAATTAACGATTGTGCTTACTTGGTGTTGATGTAGATGGATGACTTGTCTCTTAGGAAGATATGATATTGTTTCCTCTTGAACTCAAAATTTGTGTAGGAATTTGTAAGCCCTCAAAATATTATTCAAGAGGCTTACACTTCACTCATGACCCCTTTAAAAATTTGATCATGATCAACAAACATCTCATTTAAAAAAAAAATACAATCCCTAATAAAAATTGTGCATTTACAAGTGGGATTAAAAAATTTGTATGCTTTGCTTTCATCACTATATCCTATGAAAACGTGAGACAAAAATTTAAGTTTTTATTTTAATGTATTTATCTCACCATTACTTTGACTTGTGGTGAGTTGCATGCTTCTCTTACCTTCAACTTGGATGGATTTTCCATCTCCCAACTGCACAAGTGGATTTTGAAGGAAAGATCTAACTTGTTAAAAGCCTCTTTGTGACATTATCATGTGATTTGAGCCCAAATCAAGAAACTGTAAATTATTTCTATCATATAATCCCAAATTGCATTTGAGACAATAATTTGAGGCATCTTGACTCTCACTTTTCTCAACTTAAAATATCTTTTTTTCACCTTCTTGATTAGCTTGATTCTTAGTTGTCGATATCCTACTATCTTTTATAAAGTATTTTGCAATAATGATAATCAAAATTTCTCTTGCATTTAGTTATGAAGTTAGCTTAATCTTTCCCCTTTGAAATACTTACCTTGGTTGTAAGTGCCTACTATGAATATCTTGCATAAAGTATCATTTTATCCTCATGGGACAAGAGAGAAACCACTAATTTATCGCCCCTTATAGTGTTCATGTCTTTACACCCCTCAAGAGTGATCACAATATGTAACCATCTTCATGTCAAATATCTCAATTTCTCCCTTACTATGAAAGTTTATCTTCTATGGTTTCTTTGTAAACTCTCATTCTACGTACTAAATTATTTATATTTATGTAATATTCTCCAACTCCTTCATTATCTGACATTCTCAAATTTTAAAAATTCATTTTAAGAGTCTAGAACTTTAGTTCTCTTACCTTAGTAGAGCCTTAATACAAATTCTACAAGGTATTCCATGCCTCATATGCATTTTTTACTTGCAACAATTCTTGGATAAATGCCTGGGTCTATGACACATTGAAGATAGAAAAAAGATTGTGCATTTTCCTTTTCTTCTTCCTTTTTTACTCTCTTTTGGTCTTGAGACAAAATATTCTAATCTGTAAGTGGAGTGTATCCATGAATAACATTCTCTCAAACTCCCTTCCAAACAAGAATCCTCTTCAACTGAACTCGTTAATACTCAAAATTGTCTCATTTGAAGATGGGGATATTCATAAAATTGAAATTCACAAAAGTCGTTATTCACTTGATAATGGCTAAAACCCTTATAAACCTTTCTTGAACTTGCCTTTGATACCAAATGAAGTTTTTTTGATATGGATGGAGTGCAAATCAAATATGAAATATCATGTAAATGAAGACAATTATCATCCAATCTTCTCATAATCACTAGTTATTAATCCAAAATTATTGTAAGTGAGATTGATGACAAAATTTGCTTTGAATGACTTCAAACAATGGTGCTCATGATTTTTAGTTTTCTTTGTAAATATCTACAAATAAAATCAATGCAAATAGTGTTTCTAAAAAGAAAAAATTGCCCCACTATTGCATATTGAATTAATTAATAAACAAGACTATATTAGCCATTACAAATGAACTTGTCTATTTCTACATGATAAATTAAAGAATGATAATAACATCTACAAACTCCTAAGTTAACTAAAACCAACTAAAAATACGACTAAAAATATACTCAAGATGAATAGTATCACTCCATTAATAAGATATGGTCAACATGCAAGAAGTTGTGCTATTAATTTAAGTGACACGTGCACAACCATCATGCACACTATTCAAACTAGGCACTTCAAACTCCTCCTAAAAGTAGAAATGGCCTAAAATAATACTAAATTCAATCATCTATACTTAGAATAGGAGCTCCTCACCTCTTGTGGATGAATGGATAATGATTTAAACTCATGTTAAGTGTTCATTCTAGTGCACCGCACTCTAATTGGCACTTCCAGCAAACAAACAGAATGTCTAAGAATAATTTTTTCTCGCTTACTCAAAAAAAATTCATGAAACTTTAAATCAAATAAATATTTAAAAAATGATAAACACAACTAAAACTAATTTTAACAATAATTAATTGGGTGCCCATATTGGCATCATACTTGACAATTTTTGTAGAAGAATGTCCTAATGTTACAACTCAAGTATCAAATTTGTGCATTGAATATGGTCCTCATAGTGAGTGTGTGATGTAGATGATGCTTGTGTGAAAATAAAAACTAAAAGCATGGCCAAATTAGAATGAGACTACGAGGATAAATATTTTGTAGTTGCTACTAGAGTGAAGAAGAAAAAAGAATGACACATGCAAGTTGAAAAATCATAAATGCAATATGATGTACATGTCATTAAATCCATGTAAATAGTTAAGTTGATCATGTAGGTTGGGTGTACATATAACCTTCCCATAAAAAACATAACTTGGACAAGGAAAAGAGGAAACTAATCCAATACAAAAACTAGTATAATCAATTCATGGAACCATGGTGATTATATTACTATTAATTTTTTTAATGTATTACTTTATGGAACCAACACAAGCCCAAACAATCCAACCACTAGAAGAAACACAATAGCCAACAGAGGAACATTTTTGATATAAGGAAAAGATGGTGTTTCTAATATTTAACTATAGAAATCAGATACATGGTGCTTATGAATGCTCTGATTATAAGTGGTTAGGTATAACTATTTTGCCTAAAAAAAGTGTGGTAAACATTAATGAGATTGTCATTAATTAAAGCATATTTTGGATTAAAATGGGAAAATCAAGAACTGATTGCTTCACTTGGCATCTTATTGGATCAAGAGATAACAATAACGACAAACATATTTAAGTATAGTATTTTTTAATTATAAATAGGGGAAGTATGTTGAAACATTGATGAAATATTAGGGTGTTCATGGTTGGAACCTAGGCAAAGGCCACTCATTGAACTGGGAGCATAAAAAAATTCAATTAAACTTGGAAATAAAACTATGGATCCTAAGAGAGAAAAATTGGTGAAGAACACTCAATTTGTAATGGTAGATCTCATTCTTGGTAATGTGTATGAAACTAACTAAGAGGGTATGTAATATACTAAGATGAATGTTCAGATAATAGTTGGTATCCTAACAGAGGCCTCTTACATTAGTAGATGGGATAATTTGGAATTTTGAAACCTATGTACTTACAAAACTTCATAGAAATTGAAGAATGTACAAATAAAGGAAAATGCAGATACTGCGATGAATGTCAACTATTTGATTAACGACAATGTTTGACGATTTCCAACCAGGTTCATCAACATAGAATTGAGCAACTTAGAACCAATGTAGTAGGTTTTTAGGTTCAACAACAACTAGTTGAGGTTTCTCATAAAAAATTGTCGTACATGAAAATGCCAATAAAAAATTAAAACATGGAACGAATGGCAACTCCAAAATACGACCAATCATCAACAATAAGGAGAAGATAAAAGATCGGCAATTAAGATGCCTCTATCATAGGTGTAGGCGCTTATGAATAGATGCAACATGTTAAACAAGACATTATTCGAGAAAAATAGTTCGCCAAATAATGAATTGCTTTAATTATAATTTGCAATGCATGACCAATGACTGCCAATTCAGGATCATGTCAATTGACATGTTTTTGGTAAGCACAACAAAAGACAAACAAAGCATTAATGAAGAAACATGAATGATCAAATAAAAAGGTGTTGCCTAAAAAGATTAATAAAAACAGAAGGAAGAAAAGAGTGAAGAGTTAAAACATCACATTTTCAAGTTTACAACAACAAAAGGATATTACAGATGACTTATATAGCACTTGCACAAGAACGTTTATAAAATGAATAAAAAGGTATAGACTCAGTTAGGAATCAACAAAATGAATTGAGACTGGGGGTGGCTGATTTACCACATTTAATAGTTGCACTATGCACTCCGCAACACAGAGTAGTAGCCACGACTCTGTTTATCTTTTGGAGGGATATGTAGTCAACATAAGTAGTATATGTATACATTTAATATATAGTTAAGCAGCAAATATACAAAATTTCATAATATTGTTAACTTATTAGTTTATCCATGACAAATAACAATCAATCCATCACAATCATGTATATATATGCATACATACATATTACTTATTGGTTATTAGCTTATAGAAATCAAAATATCATATCATTTACCCTTCATGATTATTTTCTTGATAAATATATCAAACATTCATTTATCATGTCAAATATGTTAGGTATAATATTATTACATCAAAAGCGTTTGTATAAGTTGACGAAGGTATTCGGTAACGAATACTAACAAACATAATCAACACCGTATCGATGACAAATTTATTTTCTAGTTTGCATGGCACGTGGGTGTTTCTTGCTGAAATGTTGAATGTACTTTTGCGTGAAGTCAAGCCAAGTAGGTAAAAACCATTGGTCTAACATAGTTTTGAAGTCCGTATTGCTAAAATTATATGTCTACATGTTTTTTAAATGGGGTTTATAGTTTTTAAAGTAGTCTTATTTATAAGATGTTTTATAGATTGTGATAATTATTAAGTTGTGTTAGGTTCTTAGGTAATTATTTTATTATATTATTTAAATAGTCTTATTTATATGCATGTTAAGTTCCGTTAGGTTTTTAGGTAATTACTTTACAATAATAAAAATGGTCAATTTGTTTCATAATTCTAAGTTTGTTATTTTTTAAATATTATTTTTTTCTATACAAAGTAAATAGTGGTTCCTTTTGAATAAATTATACAACTTTTATAAATATAGATTAGTTAATACTTTTAGAAGTATTGTGGTTGGGTTTCAAACCTAGAACCAATTGGATTTCTCCCATTATTTATTTTGGACCCTTTAAGTTCAAATTGCACTCTCATGAATCGTGTGAGAGAGATTAAGACTATAAAATGGAGAACATATAACATATATTATTTGGATAGGAACAATATGAGCCATGGAATAGGTGCAAGACATGCAAGTATTTAATTTCCATCTTTTTATTTCCAACAACTTCAATTTATGTCTTCCTCTTATCTACCAAATTAAATTCCATCCAATTGATGACCTTAACACCATAAAAAACTAAAATAAAAAAATAGCAAAGTTCGATTGGCAGAATAAATCTACATATCACTCATATGACCAACTTTGGGAGTGGTTCAAATATC
Source organism: Taxus chinensis (assembly GCA_019776745.2). Taxonomy (NCBI): domain Eukaryota; kingdom Viridiplantae; phylum Streptophyta; class Pinopsida; order Cupressales; family Taxaceae; genus Taxus; species Taxus chinensis. The sequence goes on along the minus strand of CM034150.1, from coordinate 248,106,590 downwards.
AATGGTTGTTTGTGCATCACTTATTTCGATGCAATTATTAGACTTAAAACTAAAAACGGGCCTTGCAAAATGTTGCGAGAAGCAAATAGTGTTGTTGGGTTCATCTGTTGTTTAACTGATCATCCGTGGTCCATCCATTGCATTTTCCATTGTTACTATATTTTTCACGGCCTCAGTTTTTCCCGCGTTCCCTCTCTATGGGGCCACATTTAGAGTAAGTACATTAGATCTTAAATTTAAGAAATCAAGGAACCTCTTTTAGACCTGGAAATTACACATATTGTTTGATAATTTCATTATTAAACATGTAATCCTCCTCTGAGACTTCATAGCAAATTGTGTCTCGTATCCTCCAGTCTTTGTTCACCTCCCATTTTTTCAACCATCATAGCATACTAACCTCATTCCCATCTTCCTTCATTCTCACTTTACATTCCCTTCTTCCCGTCAAAGCTAACAAAATTAGATTGAACATGGAAACCAATTGGGTTCCTTATTAATCTATTCAATCCAAAGTAGATCGATAGCTTCCCTCGAATCTTAATTGTCAACTCTTTATCAAATCTTGACCCTCGAATCTTTCACAAATATTGGGTGTTAGCTCTTTGTTAGGGCGTATGTGATTTAACAGGGTTAGGGTTTCAACTTTCAATTCAAAATTATTTTATGTATTACATGCTTTTTACTCCGCCTTGAAATCCGCAAGTATTTACTTCCCACCTTTTTATTTCCAACTTTCATTCATGTCTTCATCTTATCTAACAAATAAAACACCGTCTAGTAAATGGCCTTAATGCCATAAAAAACTGAAAAAAAGAAAAAAGAAAAGTTAGATAGAAAAATAAAATCTACCTATTACTCACATGGCCAACTATTGAAGGTGCTCACTTATCAATAGTTTTTCATGCATCACTTATTTCCCTACAATTGCTCGAACTTAAAACTGAAAAGGAGCCTTGTAAAATGCTACAAAAATCAAGTAGTGTGGTTAGGTTCATCTATGGTCCGTTTAATTGTTTGTGGTTTGTTCGTCATGTTTTCCATTGCTTTCATCTTTTTTCTGGTTGTGTTTTTTATGTGTTGCCTCTTTATGGGGTCACATTTAGAGTAAGCACATCATATATTAAATTTACAAAAATAAGGAATTTCTTCGCGCTAGACATTACACTTACATTTTGGATGGTTTTATTAGAAAACATGTATCTTCTTGTGAACTTCATAGTAGATTGCACATTACGCCTCCCATTCTCTGTTCACCTCCCTTTCTCTTGACCACCAAGCCCAACCAACCTTCTTCCCATCTTCCGTCCTTCTCACTTTACACTCCCCTCCTTCCCTTTAAAGCTAACAAAATAATATTTGGTTCGGAAACCAAGTTGTTTCCCTATTGGTTTATTTCATCCCACGAAGTTCAATAATTTCCCTTTAATCTTGACTATCATCTTTTTATCAAATCTTGATTATCGACTCTTTCACAAATCTTGAACGTTATCTCTTTTGTAGGCTTGTGAATGAAATATGATCACATGGCCAACTATTGAAGGTGCTCACTTATCAATAGTTTTTCATGCATCACTTATTTCCCTACAATTGCTCGAACTTAAAACTGAAAAGGAGCCTTGTAAAATGCTACAAAAATCAAGTAGTGTGGTTAGGTTCATCTATGGTCCGTTTAATTGTTTGTGGTTTGTTCGTCATGTTTTCCATTGCTTTCATCTTTTTTCTGGTTGTGTTTTTTATGTGTTGCCTCTTTATGGGGTCACATTTAGAGTAAGCACATCATATATTAAATTTACAAAAATAAGGAATTTCTTTCAGCGCTAGACATTACACTTACATTTTGATGGTTTTATTAGAAAACATGTAATCTTCTTGTGAAACTTCATAGTAGATTGCACATTACAGCCTCCAGTCTCTGTTCACCTCCCGTTTCTCTTACCACCAAAGCCAACCAACCTCCTTCCCATCTTCCTTCCTTCTCACTTTACACTCCCTCCTTCCCTTTAAAGCTAACAAAATAATATTTGGTTCGGAAACCAAGTTGTTTCCCTATTGGTTTATTTCATCCCACGAAGTTCAATAATTTCCCTTTAATCTTGACTATCATCTTTTTATCAAATCTTGATTATCGACTCTTTCACAAATCTTGAACGTTATCTCTTTTGTAGGCATTGTGAATGAACATATGGTTTTTGAATTTTAATTCAAATAATTTTATGTTATTGCATTTTATTAGTTACGCTTAAGCCACATCTATTTACTTCGCACTTTTTTATTTCCAACTTTCCATTCATGTTTTTGTCTTATCTAACAAATTAAATGTTGTTTGGAATCAAAAACCTTGATGTCATAAAGCTTGATCGACATACAAAATATGTCTGTCGCTCATATGACCAACCGCTGTAGGGGCTCAATTATTAATGGTTGTTCACGCATCAACTAATTCCTGCAATTACTCGATCTTACAACTGAAAGGTTGGCTAAAAATTACTACAAGAAGCAAACATTACTGCTAGGTTTTGAACCTTCAACCAATTGGAATTCCACTAATTTTTATTTTGGACCCTTTAAGCACAACTTGAACTCAGGTGAATAGTGTGAGAAAGCTCAAGACTATAAAGTTAGGCACTTATAACAGATATTATTTGGGCAGGAACAAATTGAGATGTGGAATAGTTGCGGGACTTGCAAGTAGTTAATTTCCACTGTCCAACCAGAATCCTTTACGTCCTACGGAAATATATAAAATAACAAATCCCATTTTTTTGGTTATTGATGACAGACAATGCCATTAGGATTGCTGATGAGGAAAACCCTTTTCAGTACCCTAATAGCTAGAGAGAGATCCTATTTGTAAGTGTGCATGAAATTGCTACCCTAGGATTCTAGGTCCACTCCGCATATCCACGTCTCTAAAGTATCTTGAGAAACACATGAGTGAATTCCCCTTACATATACGTACATTCTAAATATCTATAAGACACAAGGGATGAAATTGCAAACAACTACTATTCACATAGGGAGTATTAATGGACCACTCCTTGTGTTCAAAGATATCTCCAAAATAAATTGCCTCTACGACTTGCACACTGCACCCCCTTTCTCCTTCAAATGATTGACACAAATTCCATGTGCTTGTAGGAAAGAAGAGTTTCATATTGGTTCCCCACAACATTTCCCGTGCCCTTCACTTCTCCTCCCTCAAACCCCTTCTTTATCTCCTCTTTCCCTCCATCACTTTTTTGCCTCCAATCTCACTTCTTTGATCCACACTCTTTAATATTTTCCATTGTACATTCCACCTACGATTAGTATTAATTATGTCAAGTTTTGATGGTTTTCTCTTATTTAAATATTTATATCTATTTTGTTCTTTGTAAGTCTTGTAAAAGGCCTGGCCTCTTTCAAAAATCCACTTTTAGAATAAATTAACCATAAAAAATAAATTAATGTATTCACGGGTTTACTTCATTAAATAGTCCTTACCTCACTATTCTTATTTTTAAAAAAAATTAAGCAATACAAATTTATAACACAAATTAATATGATAAAAGCTAGCATAATTTCCAATACCACTTTACATCTGTATAGTTTAATTAATAAACATTAGCAATATAAAATAGTACCAAACAAAAATCTTAACGAATATTAACATTTCATATACTGCTTGCTAAATTGTTCTTTCATAATAATCCTGTAAACTTTCCTGGTAAACAACACACGAGGTCGTATCTGCAACCAACATGGTGAGATGATTGATTCATATTTTTGGCTTACCAGACAATTGCCAGTTCAGATAGCACGGCCTTGGACCCTTTAAGTTCATATTTTTTATTTTGGACCCTTTAAGTTCAAATTGCACTCACATGAATCGTGTGAACGAGATTAAGACTATAAAGTGGAGAACATATAACATATATTATTTGGATATGAACAATATGAGCCATGGAATAGGTGCAAGACATGCAAGTATTTAATTTCCACCCTTTAATTTCCAACAAATTCAATTTATGTCTTCCTCTTATCTACCAAATTAAATTCCATCCAATTGATGACCTTAACACCATAAAAAAACAACAAAGTTCGATTGACTAATAAAATCTACATATCACTCATAGGACCAACTTTGGGAGCGGTTCAAATATCCATGGTTGTTTGCGCATCACTTGTTTCCATGCAATTATTGGACTTAAAACTAAAAACGGGCCTTGCAAAATGTTGCGAGAAGAAAGCAAAGTTGTTGGGTTCATCTGTTGTTCGACCGATCATCCGTGGTCCATCCATTGTTACTAATTTTTTCATGGCCTCAGTTTTTCCTGTGTTCCCTCTCTATGGGGCCACATTTAGAGGAAGTACACTAGATCTTAAATTTAAGAAATCAAGGAACCTCTTTTAGACCTGGAAATTACACGTATTGTTTGATAATTTCATTATTAAACATGTAATCCTCTTTTGAGACTTCATAGCAAATTGTGCCTCATAACCTCCAGTCTTTGTTAACCTCCCATTTCTCCAACCATCATAGCCAACTAGCCTCATTCCCATCTTCCTTCATTCTTGCTTTGCATTCCCTCCTTCCCTTCAAAGCTAACAAAATTAGATTTAACATGGAAACCAATCGGTTTCCTTATTAATTTATTCAATCCAAAGCAGATTAATAGCTTCCCTTCAATCTTAATTGTCAACTCTTTATCAAATATTGACCCTCGAATCTTTCACAAATCTTGGATGTTAGCTCTTTGTTAGGGCATATGGGATTTAACAGGTTTAGGGTTTCAACTTTCAATTCAATTTTTTTTTATGTATTACATGTTTTTTACTACGCCTTGTAATCCGCAAGTATTTACTTCCCACCTTTTTATTTCCAACAACTTACATTCATGTCTTCGTCTTATCTAAAAAATTAAACACCCTCCAATTAATGGCCTTAATGCCATAAAAAAACTAAAAAAAAGAAAAAAGAAAAGTTCGATCGGAAAATAATATCTACCTATTGCTCACATGGCCAACTATTGAAGGTGCTCACTTATCAATGGTTTTTCATGCATCACTTATTTCCCTACAATTGCTTGAACTTAAAACTGAAAAGGGGCCTTGTAAAATGCTACGAAAACCAAGTAGTGTGGTTAGGTTCATCTATGGTCCGCTTAATTGTTTGTGGTTTGTTCGTCATGTTTTCCATTGCTTTAATCTTTTTTCATGGTTGTGTTTTTTATGTGTTTCCGCTTTATGGGGTTACATTTAGAGTAAGCACATCATAATTAACTTTAAAAAAAACAAGGAATCTCTTTCAGCCCTAGACATTACATGCACATTTTGATGGTTTTATTAGAAAATATGTAATCCTCTTGTGAAACTTCATAGTAGATTGCACCTTACAACATCCAGGGTTTGTTCACCTTCCATTTCTCTTGCCACCAAAGCCAACTAACCTCCTTCACATCTTCCTTCCTTCTCGCTTTACACTGCGTCCTTCCCTTTAAAGGTAACAAAATAATATTTAGTACGGAAACCAATTTGTTTCCCTATTGGTTTATTTAATCCCACAAAGTTCAATAATTTCCCTTTAATCTTAACTATCATCTCTTTATCAAATCTTGATTATCGAATCTTTCACAAATCTTGAACGTTAGCTCTTTTGTAGGCATTGTGGATGAACATATGGGTTTTGAATTTTGATTGAAATTATTTTACGTTTTTGCATTTTATTAGTTATGCTAAAGCCACATCTATTTACTTCACACTTGTTTATTCCCAACTTTCCATTCATGTTTTTGTCTTATCTAACAAATTAAATGTTGTCTGGAATAAAAAACCTTGATGTCATAAAGCTTGATCGACATACAAAACATGTTCGTCGCTCATATGACCAACTGTTGTAGGGGCTCAATTATTGATGGTTGTTCACGCATGAACTGATTCTTGCATTGACTTGATCTTACAACTGAAAGGATGGCTAAAAAGTACTACAAGAAGCAAGCATTACGGCTAGGTTTTGAACCTTCGACCAATTGGGATTCCACTAATTTTTATTTTGGACCCTTTAAGAACAAATTGCACTTAGGTGAATATTGTGAGAAAGCTCAAGACTATAAAGTCAGGCACATATAACAGATATTATTTGGGCGGGAACAAATTGAGACGTGGAATAACTGTGGGACTTGCAAGTAGTTAATTTCCACTCTCCAACCAGAATCCTTTACATCCTATGGAAATATATAAAATAACAAATCCCATTTTTTAAGTTATTGGTGACAGACGATGGCATCAAGACTGCTTGTTAGGAAAACCCTATTCGGTACCTTGATAGCTAGAGAGAGACCCTATTTGTAATTGTGCATGAAATTGCTACCCTAGGATTCTAGGTCCAGTTCGCATATCCATGTCTCTAAAGTATCTTGAGAAACACACAAGTGAATTCCCCTTACATATATGTACATTCTAAAAACCTAAAAAACACAAGGGATGAAATTGTAAACAACTACTATTCACATAAGAAGTATTAACAGACCACTCCTTGTGTTCAAAGATATCTCCAAAATATGTTGCCTCTACGACTTGCACACCGCATCCCCTTTCTCCTTCAAATGATTGACACAAATTCCATGTGCTTGTAGGAAAGAAGAGTTTTATATTGGTTCCCCGTAACATTCCCCCCGCCCTTCACTTCTCCTCTCTCAAACCCCTTCTTTATCTCCTCTCTTTCTCCATCACTTTTTCACCCTTCAATATTTTCCATTGTGCATTCCACCTATTTGATGGTTTTCTCTTATTTAAATATTTATATTTATTTTGTTCTTTGTAAGTCTTGTAAAAGGCCAAGCCTCTTTCAAAAATCCACTTTTATAATAAATCAACTATAAAAAATTATTTAATGTATTGACGGGTTTACTTCATTAAATAGTCCTTACCTCACTATTTTTATTTTATTTTAAAATTAAGCAATACAAATTTATAACACAAATTAATATGATAAAATCTAGCACAATTTCCAATACCACTTTGCATCCGTATAGTTTAATTAATAAACATTAGCAATATAAAATAGTACCAAACAAAAATCTTAACGAATATTAAAAAACATTTCATATCTTACTGCTTGCTATATTGTTCTTTCGAAATAATCCTGTAAACTTTCCTGGTAAACAACACACCAGGCCATATCTGCAACCAACATGGTGAGACGATTGATTCATATATTTGGCTTACCAGACAATTGCCAGTTCAGATAGCACGGCCTTGGACAAAGTAGGAAGTTGCCGTTCAAGCAGTTATGTTACTTAGTATTTTTAAAAATATTACTGTATGCAGTTTTTAATCTTTAATTCTGAGACAGCACATACATTGAAATGATTATTACCATGCCGACTTGATTTTGTGAAATGCAGTTCATCAGTTTCCAGTATATCAAAACTTTGTTTGGAAGGCTCGTCAGTATTCACCCAGATCACGAGAAAGAAACAGAAGAAATTCAAAAATGTAGTAGGAATTTGAGTAACTCTCTTTCTTCTGTTACCCAATCACTTGATAAGCAAGTGCTTGATCACTACGAGAAACAAAACGAACTGACCAACGACCTCTCTGTCAGTGCTAATTATGGTATTGCTTATGCTAAGCAAAAGGGCAGGTCTTTTCCCAAGCACAATGGCACCAATCAAGGTTTTCACAAGTCATCTCGGGAGAAGTTTCCGAAGCTCTCCATGCTTGACCGAGTTCCAGTTTCTAAGCCTGCTTATTCTGCTGAGCTGTCAAACCTTAAAGATGGCTGTTGCATAACCGTTGAAAGCAATCCTGGTACAATAACAAAATGCTCAACTGTGATATCTGGACATTTAATTCCACAGAAAGCGAAGAAATACGAGTCACCTTATTATGGCCCTAACCCCTTGAATTTTGAGCCGGCAGAAGAGGATTTCCAACTACAATTGGCTCTTACTTTGGGCGTATCTGAAGAGGCATCTACTTTGCATAATCGTTGCACATTTTCAAATAAAGGAGGGTCAGACACAAAGACCAGTATGAGCATAGTAGAATCCTCCGCATATCGGTACTGGGTAAGCAGCAAATTGACATTTACAGTCAGGTCATCCTGCATTTATAAAGCATTTGGTTAAAACTCTCATGTCTATTTGGTGCATGTAAATACCCATATTTGCAAGATTGTTGTTTAGAACCACAAGGAGCCTCAAAGTAGGGCATTTCACATATTTTGTAAATGCCATATGCTTGATTAAAGAACTAATTGACGACAAAATTATAAAATTATGTTTTTCTAATCCTTTGAAGTTAATTTAAACTAATGCTTTTTTTGTACCTGCATATAACCTCAAATATTGGCTGATCAAGACTAGATAATCAAGCCTATGTTAATGCTGACACTCTTAGCAGTCCTTGAGCCATCTAACTTGGCTGGTTGGTTTGGTAAAATTATCAATTACTGTACTCTACAGCTTGCTTTGTTTTGAATTGGATCTAGTTTTATTCGCGTTAAAAAAAACATAGTTTGCTGCAACTTGCAATCACTTTTTTAATCATGCAACACTCCATTTTAAGGATTTTCTTAAGGAAGTTTTGATCTTGTGTTTTATATAATTTGAAAAACAAGATTCCCTAGCGAATCATTAGCATTGTACTCAACCTTTGGCAACCATGTTTATAGGCTTAGTAGGTTAGTATCAAATGTTATACACGTGAAGGACACAGTTTGCCTTAAGCTTACACATTCTGTGAAACTAGGGAAAGGGTCATATAGAACCTTTATTGTGCGAGCGGTTTGTAAATATTTCGTTTGCAGTTGGCCGTTTGATTTCGATCTTCCAAGGAGATTGTTGAAGCTTTGAGCAAGTAAACCTACATTTTACTCAGAAAATGTGTTATTCATTGTCCCGGTACCTCCATGTTGAATTTTGAAGTGGTAGTGAACCCATCATTTACATTGCATCATGAAGAATAGTTACATGGGACTCCAAGGACTATCAAGATGATCACCTCCTGTCTTCTTATTCCAGCTGTTGGAGATGTTAGGTGCCATTTGGATACTATAGTACCACACAAATCCCATGAAAAAGAAAGAAGGAAATTATATTGATGTCCACAAATGACTAATTTAGTGCAATAGTTCTCATAAGTACATGCTACAACAGCATGGGTTGAAAAGAACTGGAAGACTTGAAGAAGTAACAAATGCTAAATCACTTAAAGTCCCTAACTAAATGGGGTGAGTCCCAAATGGGTTAACCCGTAGACAAGTTGGAAAAAATAGACATGTGATGCAACACAAACAATTATTTGAATCAAAGGCCCCTCAAGGAAACCATGCAAAGGGAGTTGACTGAGACTGAAGCTAGATATGAAAGATGGCTCTAATTTCTATTGAAGTTTGGAGCAGAAGGACCAACAACTTCATCATTGATCACCACAAAGAGCAAATAAAGGATTTGAAGACGTTTTTAAGAGAATTACTTGGGATAAGAGGGCCTAGGTGGAAAACATTAGGAGGTGGTCAACATCCATGGTTAACAATCCTCTAGAGATAGTGAGAAAACTTGTAATTTTCTCATGTCACCATAGACTAGACTATGAGCGAGAGGAACAAGATTTCTCCTTTTTTTGGAGAGCAGTATATCAACCACACATGGTGTGAGAATAAGAGGATTGGGGGACCTGGTATTAGCTCACGAAGGGGATCATGATCTCACTGAAATATCTCCACCTTTGTGTGACACTGCAATATCCCAAGGGCACTTGAATCCTCCAATTGTTGGAATAGGAAAAAGGAGGTTATTAATCTAGTAGTCACCGGAGTCCCACGCAAATTCTAACTTTTGAAAATTATAACATCTTGAAGGTAAAGGGCCAAGCACCTGTAGCTGTGATTGTAAGAAATGATACCAGGGAATCTCCTTTCGGTGCAAACAATGATCTCTCTAGATCATATAGTATGCATGGCACCTGGAAATAAAGTGCTTCTTAACATCAAAATGCTATATACTACTGAATTGCACTACTTGCAAGTACAAAATCACCTATCATGAATGCAACATAGAAAATAGAGAGACTGACATCTTTATTCGACAAGGTAGTGTACAGTATAATGGAATGCTTGGGCATGAGGAGGACATGTCACTTACAATTTACTGTTTGGCCAATCAAGCAGTTGTCAGATAAGACACAACCTTCAAATCCAATCATACATAACCAAAAAGTGACTAATATACTACTTAAGACTCTAAGATAACAACACAATATTTAATAAGACAACCAAGTTGGTGACAAAACCTTTGTTCTATATGTGAATTACGATGTAGCTAACTACAATGCTCCTTAATCTCCTATTCCTAGAGAGAATAAAAATAGAAGATCCTATCATCTTGTGAAATATAGTGGTTTGTCTGAATCAGGGATATTCTAAAAGATAGTTTGTATCAGGGTTATTTTAAAAGATAGTTTGTATCGGGGTTGTTCTTGTTCTTGTTCTTGACAAAAAAAGGATTTGGCTGCAATGGATCCGACCTTCAGGACTTTCCTTCTGCTTCTTAGGATTCTTGGTGCTCTAACAACATGCCCTAACAACACTCATTGATCTTTTTTTGGGGCTAGCCTTGAAAGTTGAAACCTGGTTGCTTCTGAAGCTTGAAACAGTAATCACCAAACTCTTGTCCAAATCTACCCGAGTGAATCTTTTCTCAGCAGCTAGACAATTTTTTTTATGGGGCTTCTATGCAACAAGAAACTTCGTGCCCCACACGGCCACCAAAAACTGTTAGTACTAGAATTGGTCTAAAGAAAAAATCCCTAGTGTCAGTGTGCGAAACCAAAGTCCTCCTTTGTTTCAAGGGTGACTTCCCTTTGTTTTCTATTTACAAATATGAAATAAAATGAAACTAAAATCTATACAATAGATAAAATTCTTAGATATGTTGGATCCAAATATTTGCACTGAGAATTTATTTCCTTTTAAGCAAAATATGCAGGTAAACAGAAATTGATTGTATAACGTACAATTTGAACGATTGAGCTTCATAACATATGCATGATTAGAGTAGGGAAAAGACTAATATTGTTTGAATCAAAATATAGAGAACTGAAACAAACTCTTTGAGAAGCATCCAAGTACGAAAGACGCATATAAAGGTAAGGTAGTTGTTTAGGTCCCCTGATGCAGGAGCATCAGAGTGGCTAGGTTGGCTAGTTTCATTCAAATGTATTAGGTTCATGTGATAAACATCCAAGACATATGGACGAGGGATTAGCTTGAGTTAGTTAATGTAAATGTGAGTGTGAAAAGTGAATTTTGTTGTAAAAGTAACGGTCTAGGTGTGCAAGAGGTTAAATAGTTGTTATTAGTGCCTAATTAAGGCTATATGGTTGTTTTATGAGTCCTAATAGGAGGTTGAACGAGGTTTAGAGTGAATAGGGTGTGGTTTTGATTGTATGCTAAGTTTGGTGTGTTGTTAGAGCTCATATAGGAGTTGTATAGTCAATTTAGAGGGTAAGACTAGAGAACATAGGGTGAAGTAACGAAGGATCAGTCATATAAGGGAGATGGATCATGATGTAACAAAGTACCTCAAGACATAATGAAATTGTGGAGATGATATTACAGGTATTTGAATGTTGATTTAGCATATTATGCTTGTGTTCTATCAATTGTGCATTGAGAAACCTGTCCAGACTGAGACCCAAATAATGACAGTCATACAATAATGAAGTTTTGGAGATCTGTGATTTCATGGGTAGATAGAGGAAGGTGAGTGAATAAACCAAGAATTTTTTTGGCTCTTGAAACCTTGTGACATTGCCTGTAGACCTAAATTTTCTCTGTCGGGCCCTAACTAGGGCATCACATAACTGGAATTCTAACCATTCAAATTTTATGAAATTTTGAGGAAAGGACTGTTTGGGTGAAGAGAATACGTGTGCTAAAAATCATACCCCAATTCGCACGTGTGAGGCAGTTAGGTGAAGGTTTTCAGTACTGACTGTACAGGTTGCAGGAAAGTGAGAAAATCAATGCATGCATGGGCAATTTATAAAATCAAGACCCCAAATTCATCAAAGAGCATATAGAAGGCATTTCAAAGGAGGATCCATGAATTTCCAGGTGAGATTATAGTCTTAAATATCTACTGTTATACCTAGGGGTCAAAATTAGAACTAATTTGCACAAGACAGTCCAGAGGAGGTATAGTTCCATACAAAGGAACATATAGTGAAACTTGGGCACATGCAAATATTCCATAAAGGGTCTCCAAATCTATCTAGAAAGGGTGACATTGTTTCAGAGCAATTTGAGATCCATCAGCATTTGTATATGGTAAGGGCTAGTAGGATAATAGGCCTAAGAAAGGAGGTAGTATGCATTGGAAGAATATGGCTGTATGAAGGGCCTAAACACTTGCTAATAAGTTGGATGAAGTGTTCTAAGGGCATCTAGAGTGGTCCTTGAGCCTAGATGCTGTTTGGGGTGCTTAGACCTTGGAAGCCTACCTAGGTGCATTGATTATGTTTCAATGGCAATGCTTGTGTGGTGGAAGTCTAAGATTCAGGATGTGGAATGAATTATCTAGAGAGAGTGCAGGGTTGGTGATGGAAAGCTAATGGAGGTGTATGCGGAATGGAGGTGTGGCCAATAACAAGGTATATCTATTTCATGTTTGTTTCATATGAATGCTAGTACTAATACAAGTTCTCTAAAGAAGCTATACATCTAGTATTTGTTTGAACACATGATATAAGATTGGTGAAATGAAGGATAGAAAGGAGATCCTTAGTTGCAGGGGAGGTATGAGTTAGCTCAAGCAAGAAGGAAAGGCATACTAGAAGGTAAGTTTTCAAAGCCAAGAAGAATATAGAGAAGTTAAGTATAATCCCTTGCACCATCCCCACCAAGGGAGACACCAATTTGGTCTATAAGACCGGCATTGTGGAAGCCTAATAGAGGACTATTTTTCCATTTACCTTATATTTTTCATCTTGTTCAGCTTGTGGAAGCCCAATCGAAGACTGTTTTTCTGTTTACCTTATGGAGTACACATGCCTTCACCATGAGGCCCACACAAGCTGTACTTTAATCAAGAATAAAAGAGAATATGAATAAATGCACTTGCATGTGGAACTCAAGAAAGATAGTTCTTTTCTTTGAAAGCGAAAGTTGCTTTCTATTGATTTTTATAACTTCTTTTACATACACTATCTATTTTCATGTTGGGGTTTTGGAGGGAAAACATAACATTCAAAATGTCACTTAAGTGAAGGTGGGGTTTGGGCTTGACAAATGCAAACTTGAAAATGCACCCCCCTTTGCAAATTCCACTCCAAAAATGTGCTCCAATGGGGTGAAGGCACACTTATGAAGTGCATGGGACATTGGAAAAGTGCGCCAATGCATGGAGGAGGCCAAAAATGCACCCAAGGCCTTGGGGTTTGCACTTCTCCACTTAACACAAGCCCACCTTCTAATTTGATGTTAATTTTTGGGTTTGGGATGGGCCAATAGGGTGAAAGCGCACTTATGGAGTTGGGGAAACGTAAAACTCATGCGACACTTTGTTTTCCACTCCCCAAAAGGCCGCCAAGCTTCATAAGTGCGCTCAAGTCACTTAAGTTGCTGACATCAACAACTCAATTAAGAATTAGAACATAAAGTGCACTTTTTTGGTCCAAGACCTAAACTTAATGTTTCCAGAGGGTATAATTTAAGATCTTGACTGGAAACGGACCAACAAATCCAATGCAACCACTTAGAAGACTTGAAAATGATTTTTTTAAAGTTTTGACCCAGCTTACCTTTTTGGTGCACGAAGGAGCAACAATAAGTTGAGTTGTCACAGGAGCGAAAGATGAGTAAGAACAAAACCAACACTTGGACCATGAAGAAGACTCAATAAGCTTCCTTTTGACTATTTGTTAGGCTTCTGATTCCACCCAGAGCTCTTGAAACCTTTCACGCAAGTTCTCACCTTCATGAAGACTACGATGCTTTAGTGTTTGAAAGGGTTCCATTTTTGGTGCTTCCAAAACCTTATCTTGAACATATTGACATGCAGTAGATTCCAAAACCTTTCCAATAGTTGTGGTCTGGGCTTTTGAAACCACTTGAGACTCCTAAACCCTTTGGCACAAGATGACTCTCCTTCGATGACCAAAAACACTTTTTCCTCAAAAAACACTAGAGGTGAATGTGCTCCCAAAACTAGTCCAAAGCTTCCACAATGTTCCCTAAACCATACTAACACGAAGTAAACTTAGAGACCTTTTTGATGACTGCAATTTGGACTTCTGAAACTACCCGAAACTTTTGAAACCTTTCATTGTTTCATGCAAGTTGATACTTGTAAAGAGACAAATTTGACTATTTTGACCAACTTCCTTGGGAGGTGACAAATTTTTTTAATGTGGTTATTAGACATTTTACATGCCAACATATAGGTAGAGGTTTCACAACATGCAACATTACAAGTTGAATCCAATCAAATATGGGCCTTACACTATTTTCTAAGCAATCAAACTTAATGCCTTTCATAGATCTTCCAGCTCAACTTGGAATCCATAGTGTTTCTAGTGTGAGCTAGTTCAAGTTGTATGAGGTATATCACTTGGAGGAGGTGGTTTCCATAGCTCGTGTTGAGGCTGATATTCATGATTTTCAACAACCATTGGCTTAGGATTGTTTGTTTCATATTCATATTTGCAACAATTGCTAGAAGCAAACCAATACTTACCTTGTTGATTGCAAATGGGCTATGCCGACATAGGGCAAGCAGTTCTATGAGTCAGTTTTTGCATATAAGCTTTCTCATCTCATGTAGAAATTGGAGGCAAATTCCATGCAGCAAGGAGAAAATGATGAGAATCATTCTTGTTATTATCTCTTTTGTAATTATTTACATCATGGGAAATATTCTACCTGTACACTTGGCCTAGTTCACTAGAACTTCATTGAGTTCACATAAGTGGTACTAACTAGGGCATATTGCAGTTCATTGGAGCCTCCTTGAATACATGTAAGTTGGACTAACTAAGGAGACTTTGCATGCCTACTTATGGGGAAATTTGCATGTGCTTGGTCTTATCCAGCCAACACACATCTTTATCATCGTAAATTCATCTAACCCATGCTAACAAAGAGTTTACAAGATCAGTTTTTTGGTGACATCTCTTTTCAATTTTGTTCTTATTTTCATTTTTTTTTTCTATATTGAGAATTTGTTGTTTATGTCCAGTCATTGGAAGTTCATCATACATTGTGTAATTTACAAGCATTGGGTTGTAATAATAATCCATTATCCTATGAAACTCGAGAGATAATTAGATGGTGTGTTCAAACTCTGGCAATTTTTTTGATAATGGAAATCTCATGGTCTTTATTTAATGCTGCTACATTTAGAAGGGTCCATATATAATTTCTTTTATAAGATCCCCCATTTTTTTATTTATCACCTTTTTAAATATTTTTCTGATTCTTCATTAGCAATGCTCACATGCTTCAAATTTTGAACACCAGCAGTTGGTCATGTGACTAATTTACATAACTGAGTGTCATCAACTAACACTTGGGTGCCTTGTCTAGGTCAAAATCTCAAGTGGATTCCTCTCATGCTTACATAGCTTCTTGCTTCCTTGACAATATATTTTTTTTTTTATTGATAAGGGATATATTTAATGGTTCCTCTCCCCAAAGGAAAAGATTACTGTCATATTCCTGTGGGTGTAGAAAATGGCGAAAGGCCAACATACACTCAGTATTAGTTTATTCCTTAGATGTGTTGATTCTGCAGACATAATTAATAAATAAAAAAATAGGGTGATTGTATTCAATAAGTACTTGCAACACATCCATAGAACATGTGGAGGACGATGAGGTAAAGGGGTTTTTATAGCAAAAGCAAGAGCTTGCTTTCTTTTTCCTATTGGCCACATCATAGGCGAATATGATTGGTCTATGTAGAGGTAGCAAATTATTGGATGGATATAAAGGCTTGTTCTTATTCTAAGCCAAGGAAGAAGTGCAAAAACACCCTTATTATAATAATTATCCTACCTTAAAAGGGAAAGTGCCAAAGAACACAGTATGGGAACCCCCATCAATGATCTCAGAAACGTCAGGAGGAGGACCCACGAGGCATGGCAGTTTGTCACTGAAATGAGCAAGATAGAATTTTCCAAAATGGAAAAGATAGCACCCACAAGACATGGTGGATCAGCATTGATCTGGGCAGCGATGGAGGTCCCCAAAAAATCAGTATGGGTACTTCCATGAGCGGAGATAAAATCTTCTAAAACACCATCAAGATGATAAAAAAATGATGGCTGTATAAGAACAATATCCTGCAGGGAAATATGAAATGGAACTGCAAATAGATGTCTAATGTCTAGCAGAAAATCATCCCGCAAAGGAGGTTCCTCAAAGAGGAGAGCAATATCTGATAGGAAATCATCCTCACAATCAAGAGGAGAAATGGTAGAGATTTCAAGCTGTGAGGAAGAGTCTACTGAATCTTGTCTCTGAAAAATTTCTAAAGAATCCTCCAAACAGTGCAAGGACATTCTGTGTGCTCTAGATAATGGTGGAGATGCATGGAAATGGACAACGTCAGATGAACAAGTACAATATCACTAGAGTTGAGCCATTGAATATTTTTATCATAGTGCAAAGGAGCAAGTACTTGTCCATACAGAAAGGGACAAAGGCCCTGTGTAGTGAAGATGTTTTATATGCACAAACACCATCGTAAGTAGTTTGTCCTGTCAAAAAAGATTGCTGGAAGTATGTCTGCTATGATGGTGGTTTGTGAAAGTAGCTCTCAAAACAAGAAAATATTGTTTTCACGTGACCACAAATAGAATGAAAAATCAAAATTGAGAGTGTCAATACACATGCAGAAAGATGAAGTCACTTCAAGGACTTACAAAACAGCTCAAAGAGTGACCCTAACACTTATCAGTAGAGTGTTAGTATAAGTGTTAGAGTTAGCTCTAGAAAAGAGCTGAAATGTGGTATGAACTAAATGAACTTCACACGAAGCCTCAACAAGCGTGAAAAGTGTGCAAAATGCATCCAATGCAATTGATGGCACACAAACCAATGTGCACAAGAAGAATAAGTTATAACCTCCACAAAATAAAAATACTGATTTCTGATACCCAAAAAACTGAAATAGAACCTCTCACAACTGCTTATATTCTGTAGTGTGAGTTATAGTGGTAGTTTGGAATAAAAAGAGGCAATTCTGTATAATATAATCAAGTCTGACCCTGCAACTAGATTCTACAGAAAAAAAATTGTTTTCAAAAAACTGCGAGATTCCTTATGGATCTCAAGATAGGATCCCGCGAAGGTGGTAGAATGGAGAATCCCACAAGGTTCACAGCAAGAAAACCCTTTTTTGACAAAAACCAGTTGCAGACAGTGACAAGGGTGTGCACCAAAATGTCGGTGTTGGAACCATGATCGTAATAACAAAATGGGTTCTTGAGCAGCTAGTGGCATGGTCACATGGGCAACCATCGTGAGTGCTACCATGCTACTACAATGCTGCTATAGTTTCGTAGACTAGGCATGGCCTAGGAAGAGCCTTCAAATGCATCTTGTGACTTCAAATGAGGACCATGGAAAATTGCTTATTGGTTTTCCACAAAATTAGACTTTCCGGAAACATCATTCAGTGAAGAATCTGATAAAGATGTGTTGGGGTTTCTAACCTGCAAAAAACATTTGCTGAAAATTGCAGGAAAGCCCTCTTGCCTTTGTTCCTTCTAGGAGTGTCCAACTTTGAAAATTCGCCAAAAACAATCTTTCCAATGAAAATTTTCCAATTTTTTATTGAATTTTTAAACCTCTTCTGAAGTTTATTAAAGTAATCAATGCCACAGTCCAGAAAATTGAATAACCACCAAAAAATGCCTAAAAAGGCTGATTCGGGCGAAATGATATGGGGGGCTGAAAATGATGTAGCAAGCAGGAGGAATGTGTGAGAATGCTGAGAAAATATCAGAAATCCACAACTTTGACTGACAGGAGACAGGCTCTGGTACCATGTAGAAAATGGGGAAAGGCCAAGATACACTCCTCAATATTGGTTTTCTCCTTAGATGTGATGATGCAGACACAAGTAATGAATAACAAAATATGATGGTTGTATTCGGTAAGTAATTGCAAAACATCCACAAAGCATGTGGAGTACAATGAGGTAAAGGGGTATATATAGCAAGCAAGAGCTGGCTTCCCTTTTCCTATTGGCCACATAATAAGCAAATGTGATTACCGTATGTAGAGGTGGAAAACTATTGGATGGATAAAAGGCTTATCCTTATCCTTATTCTAAGCCAAGGAAGTTGTGCAGAAGCACCCTTATTATAGTACTTATCCTAAGCAAACTCAATATCAGGTGTGTAATATATTGCACCAACAAATGGCTATCAACCACATAGCTATCAAAAGAAAAAAACCAAAAAGAAGATACAAGGGAAAGCCTACAAATGGATCCCACACAGATTTCTGTAAATTTCCATAATCCTGACAATCAACTGACATTCCTCGCTGTTTACATCCATCAATGCTCTTTCTTACACATGGGAACAGTGCCATGAGGTTAGTCCCAATAAGGGGGACATATTAATAATTAGTATTTGTGATCCAAGATTCATAAATTTTGATTACTACTTTTTCTAGCAGCCCCTTTCTAACCCCTCCCAACCATTTTCAAAAATACTATAGTTAAGACTGATTGACTCTTGAGCAACTCCACCTTGACATTGGATATTGTCCTCCCTTTCTTCCTCTGAATTAAAATTTCATAATATGCCTAGTGGCTTCTTTCATTCTTTTTCTCTCAAGTTTCGTAATATGTAGGTGCCTTCCTCCTGTGTGCAGCTCATAGGTATGCATGGGGGAGTATAGCATGGCTTATTCTTAAAATCATAGCAACCATCTTCTTTCCTATTGATCCTTCATGCATTATGAATTCATGCAATGAGCACTTGATCATAATGTATTTTCTCTCTCTCTTCAATGTTCTAACATCACGAACCTTTTTAGGGTCAAGAGATACATTCTAGTCATAAGGATGTACATCCACCATTAGGTATGAGTCCCGCCATCACAGCAGAATAAATGCTATTTACTATGTAGCAACTCACTAAATAGTTGAACCTGATATTACAACATTCATCTTCCAAATATATTTGGTATGGAATTTTGATAAAGATAAGAATCCAATTACTTCTGCGGCTTTTTGGTTTATCCCACTTTAGTTAGCTTCTTTGCTTCTTAGTTTTTAGTTTAAATTTAATTTTTGGCTATTTGAGTTCTGTTAAGAACTTTTGACAAGCTATGTAATTTCCTGTATTTTTGTAGTCCCACTGACCTACATTGGTCATTTGTGGAAGTTACTTCTTTATGTATAATGTTCCCATGGAGTAATTCTTATGACAGGCATGCAATTTTGTCGTTATACCATTCATTCACTCTATGATATTGGAAGCTTCGAAAGAAGGCTACTATTGATCATTTTCTTTGTAGTGGCTCATAAATTAGGAGTTTACTATTAAGGAGCCTGGAAAAGTAGGAAAGCATTTGCGTTCAATTATAAGGAATAAACGCAAACAACAATGTACATAAGTAATCAAAAAATATTTGGAGGGTAGCAGAGTTTGTCAAGATCCTAGGAACTGGTGCCGTATATGGAAAAAAAATGCAAACTAAATGCTATTGCTTGAATGAGGTAGAATTCTGGAAACATTAATTGAGATGCCAACTCTCATGTCTTTTTCCTGAGATACTTAAATTTTTTATTCTATTGACTATAGAAAGAAAAGTTTTCAATATGTATATTTAACTAAGAAAAGGTAATATATAATTATCCTGTAAAGATAGATCTGGTCATATAGACATATTGAGCTTGTTTTGTTTCTGTTTACAGTTTTATGGTTATGCCCATACCTAAAGATGGAATTTGATTTCTTAACTCAGGTAATGGCTGACAGTGTAGGACTTCATTGTCGTCTTGTTCGTGGTATCTTATCTTCTAATAGAGAAAGGGAAACATTTGTAATCATAAAGTGCGAAAACAATAGGTAGGTGAAGGGTTTGGATAATGTACAATGTTATATTTTTCAATTACTGTAACATATTGTTGGATGGATTTATTTGTAACTCTTTGGCAATTAATCTTGTTGTGGCTATGAATTTATAGTTCCATTACCCACTAGAATTGTTGACATTGGGATCTTATTATTGTACTCTTTCTATACTTCCAAGCACTAAATAATAGTAGCATCTCATATATATGATCCAGTATGGCCGTTGTAGTTAGAGGCTGTTTCAACTTAATAAGTTCTGTTCATGTGTTAAGCTCTTCCGCCCACTACCATTGCTGAATTTTACCATTTTTTTGATGCCGTTTAACAAGAGCACAGTTTTTTCATACACAACAGTAATGAAACCATATAGGACACTCTAACAAAGCTATAAAATAAAATGAAAGAGAAGTATAACAATGCAAATTTTTACCCTTTCGAAGGCCTGGCCAAAACATGATCATTTGACCATGATGCATAGCTCATTGTATGGCCTTGAGGGAATGATGGTTTAATTATGGATATAGCCATTTCTGTTCATGGGGAGGATTCCTAGAGGGAGGCCATTATGTGACATCCATAAAGGTGCAGTGATGACGCAGGTCCTACTCAGGGGATGCATGCAGATTCCAAGTCTTTGATTTCAGCTTTTCGTTTTCAGCCTAAATTGAGTCTAAAATTTCTAGGTAGCATCTAACAAAATATGAGAACATTTGAGATGTCTAGTTATCCTCAAATACACCCCATTTAGCATGTTGGACTCCTTTGGACCCCCATATGATTACTTTGGACCCCCATTTAGCCTAGAGTCTCTATGAAACCCAAAATAAACCCTTGTTTTCTCCTGATTTAGTCCTAGAGAATTGAAGGTCTGGTGGTTTACTAAGGCATGTTTGGGACATGCATATCCACACACACATGCCTCTCACTAAGGCACATTCAGGATGTGTATATCTATACACACACATGCCTCTATTCCCAAGCCTTATTTTTTGAGCAAATTTTCCATTTCAACTCCTAATTCCAATTTTTATTTCAGATTATAATGTAATAACCGACTCAAACAATGTCGGATTTGGCTAAAACTAGTAAATTGGAAGAGTTTAAAAGGGGATGAAGGTAAATTGATAGTTCTTTTTGAGTTGAAACTGAAGGTTTAGAATTTTCTTCTTCACGAAACTTAGTATATGTCAAAGGAACTAGTGTTGAATTTTACGCACCATAAAATATTCTTGTTTGAAAATACATCCTATTTTTATGAAAATGAACAAGAAAGTTACATCAATCGAGAAAATTAATTACATGGAAAGTCTCTCCTTTTAAAAGCAAGGAAAGAAAGCACCTAGGCTGGTGCCTTGATGGGAAAAGAGTCAACATTTCTATGAAACAATTGCTAGATATCTTTAACAACTAAAGCTAGTTTTTTCTTGAAGACGTTTGAATGGTGAGTGAAGAATAATTATCCTAAAACGTAGATTTGTATCATGCTTTCCACAAGAAACTCATAGAGTCCAAATAGACAGTATGCCAACACTTTGGTGTCGCTCCTAATTATCCAAGAGTCTCATAGTAGATCCCCTCGCTAAGAAAAAGGAATGATAAAGAGGAAATGGAATTCAGCCTAAAAGAAAGCTTAGAATGACTGAGTCTGATTGTAAAATTTTGTGGTGGATTTGAAATGGAAGAGAGATTTAAAGGAGGAATGTGTTATTGTGGTTATAAATTTAATGTTACTTATCCAACATTGTCTTCTCATATGGAAGATATTTGCGCATCCTTTAGGCTTGGTAAACCCCAAGACAAGAATATTTTCTCAATGTCATGGCCTCCATCACCATGGATGGATTAGATGAAAGAGGAATAAAACCCAAGACTAGAAAAACTAATGCCAATGCCATAATTATCCTTAAAAAATCTTGTGCAATAGTTACCTTGTTTTTAAGAGGGGTCTTCTAACCTCTAAGAAAAGCTTCAAAAATCGCTTTAAGATTTTTAATATTATTAATTTTTTTGTGTGTGGTTTTATTGTCATGTTTTTTAAAAATTTGGAAAGAATTTTAAAATTTTAAGGTGGCATTAAAATGGAATAGGAAGTTAAAGGAGGATTTTTTTATTGTGGTTGGAAAGTGAATTTTATTTATTCGACATTGTCTTCTGAGATGGATGAGATTTGGGCATCCTTTAGGCATGGTACACCCCAAACAAGAAGCCTTACTTGATGTAGTGGTATGCAAAATAAATGCTTCAACCATAAATTATAGACTGTTGGAATTAATTATTGCTTAAAAACAATTGAAACTTCAAAATTCCATATCTTCATAAATACTTGGAGATAAAATGCAAACGATCAAACAAAATGACCACAAAAATGACAGCTATCAAACAAAATTACAATCATATTTTTCCAACCACAAAAATCCACTGAAAAGTGATTCAAAAATCTCCAAATGGGTAGATCAAGTTGGAAATGAATAAGGAATCCCTTAAAAAGCGTGCCCCAACTGGAATTTGTGCCCTAGTATGGATGGTAATCCTCGCCCTTTTGAATTCTGAATTATAAGTTCATTGGTGACTCTCAAATGAAGCCACTAATGCAACAAATGAGGTTTTTCATCCCCAAGTGTTGTAACTATTGAGGGTTTTTATCCTCAATAGGATCCAATGAGGGTTTTCATTCTCATAAGCTGAAAATGAGAGCTCAATGATCTAATTTCCAAAAGAGAAGTATCAAATTCACGAGATGATCCTTATACTGGGCCCCAACATTTGCCTTTATAGTCTTTTTTTTCTTTTCCTTGTGGAGCGCACCATATGGGACCCCTTATTTATTTTTTAATATTTACTTTTCCCCTTTTTAATTCTCCTTTTGGGTTGCTCCACCTGAGCATTTAAAAATAATTAATTAGATGCACTTTTCCCTCTTTTTAATAATTTAATTAAAGTGCCAATAATTCAAATTATTTTAGTACTTAGAATTAAATTATTAATTTACTTCCTTCCTTTCCCCCCTTTTAGCTGACTGAAAATAGGCTAAGGGTCTTCTTTCTGCTTTAGTATTTGTAATGTCCCCTTTTCCCATTTGAGAGTTAATATTTAGTCTTCTTGCCATTCCTTCTCCTTGGCAAAGAAGCAAAGATGGAGGAGAACCTTGATCTTCTATTTGCATTGTTTTCCTAATGTTTTATATTTTCTTTTAGTGTTTTCTTTATTAAAACAGGTCGGTTGGGTTTTAATTAATTAATGGAAGCTAATGGAGGAAGAAAAAACATCTTTATGAGGTAGGTCTTGCCATTCCAAGCCTTAGTGCCAAAAGGAGGATATAAAAAAGGATTAAAGGGATCATTTGAGACTTAGACTTGGTGCATTTTATTCTACTTGGGCATTGTGAGCTTGTTGCTCCATGTTCTTGCACTTGGGTACGAAAATCCTCACGTGTATTTGCCTAGAAGGACAAAACCCCTTATAGAGGTTAAGGGAAGGACGAAAACCCTTCTCCTTGGCTTGGGATAGATTCTGGGGGCTGATTTGAAGAGATGTTTGTAATTTATAGCTAGTATTTGATTTATTAAGGGTGGAACGACCTACCTTGGGTAGGGTTTGGAGCTATTGGTAAACTATTTGAGAAATTTGGTTTGATAATCTGATTTTTAATATTTTATAAGGCCGGAATTTGAAGTTTGGTGAATTTTGAGGGTTTCTATGCCCTAGTTTCATAATTTTTTTGTGGCTGCAATTTGCAGTCCATAATTAATTTCCAGCAGTGAGATCTTCAACATTAATTTTTGTTTTTGGATCTTAATATTCCATAAAATATATACATAATTGTGGCAAGTTGATTTATGGTGTTTGTGGTGATTTTTGGCATATTTGGTGATAGATAAAGTCGTTGATTTTATATATACAGTCTGCTGCAATTTAAAATTCAGATATGCATTTTGTGTGTTTGGTTGAAACCCTTGAAAGAATCATTACAATATTTAAAAATAAATTTTATACTTAATAATAATATTATTAAGTTTCCTATAAATAGAGTGATATCTGGGCTCAACTTAAAAATATTATTAAGTATTTATAATTTTTAAAAAAGGAACATTATAGAACATGGCATATTGTTTGAACAAATTCATACGGGTGCAACCGAGTTGTTGAGACAATGACAAGTTGGTTATAACAAATTAACCACGTAACTCCCAATAACAAGCTTACCTCAATGTGAACACTAACTAACTAGTTGCTAGGAAATATCTTAAACCATTTTTTAACATACCTAGTGTGAACACAACTCTAACATTAATTGTTTCAAATGATGAATGTAGACAGTTTCCATACAATTTCACAACTGTTCCTTAGGAGGCTGTTCAACACAAGTTTAAGAACTTTATGTTATTTAACATTAGACATGCACAACTTGTGCACACTAACCCCAAAGTTAGTATGATTCATCTTGACCACAAAAAGTTTTCATAAACAAATAAGATATTCCACGTTATATCTTTAACCTTGTGATTTCGTGAGGATGAGAAATTATGTGAAAATGCAATCATGCATTTCATGAGTGATCAGGTGTCCTTTTATTTTGTGTATTGTACTCATAATGATAGCATGTGTCGTTTGTGATTTGATCTTACAATAGATCTTATATTCTCTAATTTCCAAATGGCATAAAAGGGATTCAAGTATTTTCGACCAATTACTTCATGGAAATATATGTTCTTCAATTTGCCAAATTTGTTTGCTAACATATGGCGGTTGAAACTTACTATGTTTTTATGATTCACAATCCTTCATCATTTTTAACTACATGGCTAGATTTCATGGTATTTACTCCCTCTAACATGCATATCTACTTCAATCTATTGATAGGCGTTTGAATCCTAATAGAAGATGGTCCATAATTCTTTCACCCATAACACAATACAAGTGGATGTAGTGCTAGCATATGCAATGTTGTGTACATAGGCCCTACATATGTTGTAGGATGTTTGTTTCTAGATGTCTGTAGCCTTCGCATTCTTGTTAAGTTATATTTTTTTGGGGCCTAGAGTTAGTGAAGGGTTTAGTGATGAGTTTCTTGTGGTATTAATATAAAAGTTGAAAAATCCTTGTCAAGAACATATCTTCTTAGCATTTCAACTTCTAATGCACATTTATATTTATTGGGGCCATGAGTTAGTGAAGGGTTAAGTCAATGTTCTAATGCACATTTATGTCCCTTTCCAAATGATCAAAGGCCTAGTTGGTCTATTCCGCCCTTTTTCCTTGTTTATTCCCTTGGGAACTCGGGCGTGGGAGATGTAAAGGGAATATTTGGACCCCTATATGCATTAACGTTATAATTTTACGTTGAGATGTTTTTAATGCACTTTATATTATAATTTCACTTGGAGGTGCTTTAAGTCATGGCTTATGACTAAAGTGAAATATTAATTATTATTATATAAAGTAGTGTTGGAAAAAGTGGAGGATTCATGGTTTCAAAGGAGTTATACGGGTGACTTGAGGATTAAAATGAAGGTCATGTTCATTTATTATTTTCTCTAGAAAATTTTTAGTGAGCCTGCATGTTCATTTCTCTTGCTCAAGGAGT
Organism: Taxus chinensis; assembly: GCA_019776745.2. NCBI lineage: Eukaryota > Viridiplantae > Streptophyta > Pinopsida > Cupressales > Taxaceae > Taxus > Taxus chinensis. The sequence goes on along the minus strand of CM034150.1, from coordinate 248,080,924 downwards.
GAAATCCCTTGGGATCCTTGTTTTCAGTGCAGAAGAGACTTTGGACCCTTGCTGTAAGGGCTATTTCAATGAGAGGATTCATCCTCAATCCCTAATAGTTGTATTTATCAGGTGTTGAAGACCATTTCTATGCATACTGGAGTTTATTTATGAAGACAATGTGGGCATTTCAGGATCAAATCGTGGTTGTCTAATATCCATCTATTGTTGGGCACTTACTACTCCTCAGAAATATTAATGTAGTTTTAAACAAAAAAATAGACTGTCTATTACTGCTGTACAAACAGTCATTCTCAGCTGTTGCAAGTATAATATTTTCTAAATTTTATATATGCGATATGGAGTGTTTTCTTAGTATGTCATATTCAGTTTTATATTTGATAATTCATTACAAAGGACTGATTTTTTGTTGTACAAATCAGCCATAAAAGAGTTGTTCAAAGGAATAATTTCTGAGTTTAATATCAAATGCATGTTAACTTATGTGGCTTGTCTTCTGTGGATCACTACATTCATAAATATATGGTACCAACGAGAATTGTATCATTTAAGAGGTCTGAAATTATTAATCTGAACACTATATATTTGAATGTTTGCTTCAGATGGATTCTATGGTAAATGTTTGTTAAAATGTTGTTGCCTTATTCCCTGTTTTCCTAACTACTTATGAGAGTGTCAATGAATATTTCAAGTTCAAGAGAATGATTACCAACAGTTTGACAAAATGAAATATGCAATCTTTGAATATTTTCATAAAACTCTTGCAAGCATTGTGAAATGTCAGAGTGGATTTAAAACATAAGATGGAGTTGAAGGAAAAAAATTTGTTGCATTTGGAAAGTTAATGTTACTTATCTATCATTTTATTTTGAGATGGAGGATATTTGGACATTATTTAGGCCTCATAAACCCCAAACAAGAAGATTTTCTTTATTCAATGGCCTCCACCACCATGGATGGTGGTGTCCCTAGATTTCACCCTAAAATCTAGGACTACCCTTTAAAAAAAATCGTTCTTTTTAAAATAACAAGTATTTTCATGTTTTTATTGCCAGAAGTTGTCTGTATTATGTTAGGATATTCCCAGTGAATCATTTGAGCCAATTTTGATTAATACCCTGATGCCCAAACTCATTTTATCCCTCTGCCAAGTTTTGTCTCCGAGAAATTTTTATTTAATTATTTATTAAATAAATAAATAAATCCCCGTTTGAAGTAAATTGTGCTCCGGTTGAATCCTATTGAAGTTTTACATGCTAGTATTCACACATCTCAATAGGGTTTTCACTAGGAATGAATTCAAAGCTGTCTGTGACTTCTAGGAACATTATTTGCTTTTATTTATTTCTTTTACATTTTTCTCTGGTTTTCTCCACAATTTCTCTGTGAAATTCTCCTAGGTCAATTCCTTCGCCAGTATAGTCTGTTTAATTACCTGAAGCATTTGGAGATCATCTACCGACACAAAACCAGAAGGAATCATCCTCAAAATGCAAGCTTCTGACAAAAAAAGATGAATTCATGCACAAAAAGCATCTCCCAGGCAAGTCGCACTTTTTGGAATGAATGAGTGTAAACTATAATGGGGATTTTGGTAGTGGCAGGAAGGCAGGAATTTCTTACCTTCCTTGCAGGGTACTTTTTCCCATGAATTAAAAGTCATTTAAGCTGCAATGGGAAAATTAGAGGCGGCGGGCAGATGGGAATTTATTACCTGCATTACAGGGTAAAAATTCTCTTTATAAAATAAAGAAAAATCACTTAAAGCACTGATGGGAATTTTCTACTTTCCTGGCAGGAAAACTTTTCCCACTAAAGAGATTTATTCACCCATGCAAGTTGCACTTTATCAAAGGAGGCAATTTTTAATACAAGTCACACTTTTTGGAAGGAAGACATTAAGCTGCTAGTGGGAATTTTGGTAGTGGCAGGAAGGCGGAAATTTCTTACCTCTTACAAGGTAATTTTTCCTATAAAGTCAAAGTCACTTAAGCTGCAATGGGAATATTAGAGGTGGTAGGCAAGTGGGAATTTCTTACCTACCTTGCAGGGTAAAATTTCCCATTATAAAAGAAAAATCACTTAAAGCACCGGCAAGAATTTCTTACCTACCTTGTAGGGTAAAAATTCCTATGATGAAATTCAAATCACTTAAGTGGAAGAGGGGATTTTTGGAGCTGCAGTGCATGGTGGAAATTCCCATCAAGCTGACTTCTTATTTTTAGCAATTCCTCTTGCCAAAAAATGTGACTCACCTTGGGTGAATAAACAATGCATTTAATTAATATTTATTAATGGTTTATTCACCCTAATTTTGGCACCATAAATAGAATGGAAAGTCAATGCAAGTGGAAGTCAAGCTAAGGAGAAGTCAAGGATCCATGCTAAAAATAAATAAAATAAATTTATTTAAAAGTAACCAGCAGCATGCAATAATTGGGAGCCCAATTTGGGTGAATACGCATGTTTGTTTATTAATTAATTGTTAGGAATATGATGGACAATTATTAGAAATAGAATGTTGAGGGTTATATAAGTATGGATTGTCATAATGAAGAAGCAATTAATTCTTTTTGCTAAGGATTGCAGCCCGGACAGTTTTGGCGCTAAAGAAAGGAGGATTTTTGCATCCGGAGGTGTTTTTCATTGTCGGGAAGCTTCAAGGTTTGGCGCCTAGGGTTGGAATAGCTTGATTTATGCTATGATAATTATCTACATGTTGATATAAGTGCCCAGGTGAATTTAAAAAAAATTATACTTGCTCTACATGCAAGCAAAACCTCAAATTTTAGGGCAGCAAGCTTCATATGCAGATTTTTAGTGACAGAAATCGAGTATTCATCTAGACTTCATCTTTGTCTTAAATAATTACAGGTGTTCATACATGTGAAAGGGAGTTCAAATTAGTGTCAGATACATTGAATATATCTTTCGAATCTGAAGAAATTGCTAGATCTGCAGGAATTGATCCAGTTACAAAGAATTCTGGCAGGATTAAAAGAAAAAGAACACAAACAAAGATTGCTCACACAAAGATTGCTCCAGCCATGATGAAGCGTGATGACAGAGAGGGGTCAGCAAAATCATGCATAGCTTCCATATTTGTTGATATCAATGATACATACATAGGCCAGGAACCCATCTCCGAAATAATTGACAGATCTAGGGCCGGAAAGACATTTCTCATGCGGGCAATGAAAAGCAGTGGAATTATTCAAGCATCAGCATTCCCAGTCACAACTCAGTTGCCCGAATTTGTCATGGAGTGTGCAAGATCATATCATCCTCTTTCTAGAACAATCTGGGATGTTGCGGGAAAGACAATTATTAGGTTGGATGCATAGATTATTAATTATTGTCTAAAGATTGTGACACACGCATGATGGATGCAAGTAACATATGGGAGAAACATAGTAGATTATATGGGGATAATGAACAACCGATATATGAAGAAGCCCAGGTCCCCATCAAAGTTCCCGAGGACTCTTGCGCGATCCAACTTGGTGCAGGAGGTGGATGATATCACTAAATTACTTTGCAGGATAAGTGGAGAAGCCAATACTCACAACTCCCGCTCATGGATGTATGCTTTCGTGAGGACTATCGAGATCAACAGAGATGCTTCGATAATCAATTAGGCAGAGATCATTAGTGACAACATCGGTGAGCAACTCCGGAGTGTGAGGCGGACTTACAACTTCAAAATGACTTCATACCTGGTATATGCAGCAGCCTCGTAGGGTATATTTTCCAAGCTGGATCGATGGGGCGTAACTGGCAAAAGATCCTATCTTTGATTGTTATCCATTGTTGACAATTCCTGAGTGCCACAAATATTACAAAGCGGTCAACAATGGGCTCTTCTATGAATTCATCTACAAACTAAATAGTGATCTGAAGACCAACAGGGTAAGCAAAGAAGCTTGGGAAGTTATATCTCAGCATGGCTACATTTTCATCCAGTTTGTAGACTTCACCTATCTCAGGGTGACTGGATTTTCGAGAGAACCAGTAAAGTTGCCGAGGTATCCAAACGACAAGTGGGTCATTATGGAGTTGTGCATACAGCTCGTGGAGATGCACGACTTACAATCAAAGTGGCACAAGTCTATAGGTTTCTTTCCAGTCACAGTGGGTTACTACAGCTGCCAGAGCATCCACAAAGCTAGAGGAGTCGAAGCTGAAATGTTTTCTGAGTATGAGCCTGAGTTCTTCCCAGCATGGCTAAACTTTGACCCATATGGAGTAGCGAAGAAGACAATCTCCCAGGAATACTCACATGTGCCTTCGTTGGAGGACTTCTGGATGAAGTGCAGGAACGAGTATGAAGTCAGAAAGAAAGACTTCAGCAGGTTATCAACGTAACAAGTGTTTGATTATGGTTTGGCACGGATACCTGCAGATCTCGCAGATGATGGACATGTGATACTTAAATCATATCATCAGATGGGAGGAGATAGAGCTTCTCTTCAAGAAAACATTGGTGGATACCAGACGATTGAAGAAAGATCTTCCGCAGTTTTGGTTAACACTTCGAACTAGTTGCTGACAAAGGGGTATTGCCTGGATGAAGCTTTGATGAATCAGATCACATGCAACTTTACCACGGGAGACTCCAGCAAAAGAAAGCACGAAGGTGAAAGCAGTAGAAGGCCGGAAAAGCTTAAAGTTCACAAGAAGTCTCACATACAGGAGAAGGCCAAATCTACAGCTATCGTGTCAGTTCCAGCTTCTCCAACATCAACTCATAGCACTTTAGCAGCCCCAGAACCTCAGAGAGATCTTGTTGTTCCTCCTTTGAATCCAACGTCATTTGTATTTTCTCCTCGACCACTCAGGTCTTCACCTATCCATGTAGAGAAGTTGAAAGCACAGATGGCGGAGTTTGAAAAAGCATTATCTTTGGACAATTCAGAGGGTGGCAGTCATAACACGGTGGCAAATTCTGATAGAGCAAAATCAGAGCATGAGATGGTGGTGCACTCGGTGACTTCTCATTCCCCAAGAAGCAACTTTTCATCATGGTTAGCTTTGCAGACAATCCCAGAAGCTAGAGAGGAGATCAACCTGGAAGAGCACGACTTTCAGCTGCTCCTGAGTTTGGGAGGAAGAGATAGAAGACCTAAAGTTGCCAAAACGACTTCTAGGTTGATTATTGAGGAATCGGGACAAAAGTTTGTTGAGTAATCTGTTCCAGCAAAAGGAAAGCACAAGGAGAGCTCACGGCAGCTGATATAGCAGTGACCAAAGTGCTAATAGGTCAAACTACCACAGAAGGATTAAAGCAGGATACACAGACGCTAATGAACGCTTTATTCCTTAAGCTTGACAAAGAGAAGGCTGAGAGATCCAAGCTTCAAAAGCAGGTGTTCCAGCTGTGCGAGATCATTGCTAAGGTTTCCAAACCTTCCTCTCAACCCATTTTAGCACATGAGTAGGTGAGTGATCATATAATGCAGGAGGTGGAAGATGCAGGGGACTAGGTCAGAGCTATTGCCCACTGGAAGGAGCAAATCATTCACCAAGCTTCAGAGCAATTCGAACCAATACCGACATAATTGGAGAACATGCACAGGGCAGTATCTCAGCTAAAGGATTTGATGACACAGATAAAAGATGAGAACATAGTTGTTGAAAGTCATCTGGACACTTTGGCTAAGATACACTCGTTGCCAAAGGATGTGCTGATTGCAGAGTAGATTGTGCCTGGCGGATTGGTGGAAAAGGGGAAGCAGTTAAAAATTTCAGTTTCCTTCCGCGTAGAGATCCTCAAGCTCATGCTAAAGAGGATGCAGTTGCTGGAGAGTAAGATGGGAGAAGTGCCGGAGAGCATCCCAGATGAATTACCTGCTTCCCATGAGGAATTTATGTTGGTTATACGGAAAGAGGTTGATGAAGCCACCATACCTTTCACGATGGATTCGATTGGTAGACTCATAAAGCTTCAGGAAGATGTTGAGGGATATGGGCCTGGTTTAGAGAAAGTGAAGGCTAACGTTGTTGCTTTGTCCAGAGGGTTGTTACAGTTCAGAACCGAGAGAGATGTTATTGTTAAAACAGATGGGAAGATGTTGAATTACATGTTTGACAAGTATATTCAATATCAGAACAAAAAGAAAGTATAAGTGTTACAACCGACAGATCTTCTTTCTTCTTTTCTTCCTTCTCTTATTTCTTATGTTCCCAGATGAAAATGTAAAATTAAAGTTATTGGTTTAAAAACCATTACTTTAAGTTATTTGGAAAGATTCTTTAAGATAGGTGACAGATGTGCACAATTTTTGCTTAAACTCCTGATGCATGTCACTAAGAGAGGAATTCTAGGAAGATGATTGCCAAATGTTCCCTTTACTACTTCTTCATGTTCTAGTTCAGTTTCAGTTTACCATTTGTATTTTCCCCTCTACACACTATAAGTAGAGGAAGAACCTACGGGTTAAAGGATTGGAATTTGTAATCAGCATTCTTGTGTTCCAGACTTTGAGCTGAGACCCTTGATAGCTTTCTGCAAGCAGAGGAATAGAAGAGATTTCCGGAGAACTTTGTGTCAACGGTGCATTCGTCTTGTATTTATTTCTAGATCTATTCATAAACTTTGTGTTATTCTAGATCTAGATCTGAAAGTTTCCTTTGCTTTGAATTCTGTATTTCATGATCTATTTGTTTTAATCTATGTGCATGTGATCAACTCTGTGAACTATTGATTGGGTTGCACATCTTCTCTCCTTTCTTCCCATTTCCTATTATTTTCCTCTTCTGCAGATTTTTCCTTTCTTTTACAGCTGCTTACTTGCTGCAAAACTGTCTAGCTATGGTTCATGAGCTACATAGTTAAAGTAATACCAACAGATAGATACTAGAAAATATAACTGACAAAATCTTACACGAGAGCCTCACCGGTAAATGAGGGAGTTTTATCTTATGACTGCCTAGGTTTTCAGCTGTGCAGAAAATCTAGCCAACAAATCCTATGCCTTGTTATAGTTTCATTTTATGTTGTCTATTGGGTGACACTCATTTTCAGCAAAACATAGGAAGAATACTTGGACCATCGTTAGCAAGTTTCTCTGCATTGTGTGGCAGCACAGGTTATTTGCAAATATATAGGAGCCTTCATTCACAATGAAAGAAATGCATTACTTGGGATATATTTTTGGTGAATGCAGAGTACATGTGCGGCCAACTATGATTCATGTCTTTAAGAATGGTTGACATGAAAGACCCGCACAAAATTTTGTAGTTTTTTGGGTTTAGCAAATTTCTGCATGAAATTTTTAATTTCTCCCACATCTATTGGCATTTGAATTAGATTACCAAAGGTGGTGCAAAGGCAACATTTAGATACTCAACTGCAAAACAAAAAACATTTAAAGAACTGAAAGGCACTCTTTTCTGTGCTAGTATGTACCTTACCAGATCTCCAGCAACCATTTTATATAGAGACTGATGCATCTGAGTATGCACTTGGAGCAGCCCTCACTCACTTTGGGTACCCAGTTGCTTGTTACAATGAAACATTCATTACTGTGGCAAGAAACATCCGCATATATTACCAAGAGCTTTATCCCATTGTCTAATGTAATGTCCCTTTTGGGCTCAATTTTAAGGAATTTGGATTTTACCCAAAATCCTAATGAAACATTTCTGGAATTTATGACAACAACCTATATAAATCTGATTTTTTATGACAGCAATCTGATTGATGCAAAAATTAGGGCAGTGACCTGTTTTAGGTCCCCAAAACCCCAAGCGACCTAGGTAAAATTCTGATTTTTAGTATTCCCACAAACAGATCTTCAGAAATACATCAACAACATGAAACCCTTGATGAAATCATGCAATATAAATGCTTCAATAACGAAATACAGACTACTGGAATTAGTTATTGCTCAAAAACAGATGAAACTTCAAAAATCCATATCTTCAAAAATACTTGGAGATAAATTGTAAATGATAGCTCAAAATGACCACAAAAATGGCAGCTATCAAACAAAATCAAGATCAAAATTTTCCAACCACAAAACCCCTTGAAATTCTGTCCCGAAATCTCCAAATGGGTCGGCCAAGCTGGAAAGGAATGTGGCAGCCCCAAAAGAGCGTGCCCTATCTGGAATGTGTGCCCTAACACGGATGGAATCCCTTTCCGTTCTGAAATTCTGAATTTTAAGCTCACTTGTGACTCTTGGATGATGCCACCAATGCAACAAATGAGGGTTTTCGTCCACAAGTGTTGTGACTATTGAGGGTTTTTGTCCTCAATTGGATTCAATGAGAGTTTTCATCCTCAAAGGATGAAAATGAGAGGTTGATGCTCCAATTTCCAAAGAGAAGTATCACATTCACCAGATGATCCTTTCAATTAGCTACACCATATGGGATCCTTTATTTCTTTTTTAACATTTACTTTTCCCCTTTTTAGTTCTCCTTTTGGGTTGCTCCACTTCCCCATTTTAAAACAATTAATTAAATGTGTTTTTCCCTCTTTTTAATAATTTAATTAAAGTGCCAATAATTAAAATTACTTTAACACTTAAAATTAAATTATTAACTTCCTTCCCCCCTTTAGCCAACTGAAAATAATGAAAATAGGCTACAGGTCATCTTCCTACTTTAATATTTAAAAATACATTTTATTTTAATAATAATATTAATAAAATGCCCATAAATAGAGAGTAATCTAGGCCCAACTTACAAAGATTATTAAGTATTTGTAATTTAGAAAGGGGGACATTACATCTAAACATGTAAGCACTACATATGGGTAAAGGAAACCATCATTCACACCAAGCATACACCATTGTAGTACTTGAAGATGTGGAACAAGTTGCAGCAGAAGTATCACCATAAATGGTCGTCACATATTTGGTGGTTCCACTTGAACATTAGGTACAAGAACGAAGAGTTTTAATCCAGAGCAGATTGGTTGAGCCAACCCCTTGTCAAACCATACACTATTCTAGTACTTGAAGATGTAGAGCAAGTTGCAGAAGTGTCACCATAAATGGTCATCACATCTTTGGTGGTTCCAATTGAACATTAGGTATAAGAAAGAAGAGTTTTATCCAGAGCAGATTGGTTGACCTAACCTCTTGTTAAAGATCTGCTCTCCATGCTTAACACATGGACATGAAACTGACACTTGGCTAGAATTATACCAACTAGATTCAAACTTTGCAGAAATCTACCCATAATTGAAGATTGGCAAGTCAATTCCAGATTACTACTTGCAAGATGGACTTTTGTAGAATTTGGGACACTTGTGTGTACCATCTAAAGAAGAGTGTTAGAACTTGATATGGGAGGCTCATTTGAGAAAGGTTGCATGTCATTTTGGATCTGAAAATATTGGCTGTATTGAAGGACTTTTTCTTTTGGCCACGTTCAGATCAGATGTAGCAAAATATATCAGATCCTGTACCGCATGTGCCATAAACAAGCTGGCCAACATGAAACAAGGACTGTATACTCCTTTCTCTGGTACTGAACAGAGCTTGGGAATCAGTTCCCATCTATTTTCTGTGTTTCCTGTACGGGGGGATGTGGGAATGTGTTTCCAGTATGGAAAAAGTTTCTGGTATCTGTGCTGTTATAGATTGCTTCTAAATATTTTAATATTTAGATAATTACTAACAATTTTAGAAACACTGGTCTGTTGTGGAGGCTGTTTTCTATGTAAGCATTACTTCGATATAAGTCTTGATCTTGTGTTAGTATTGAAACCATGATAACTACTCTTTTTCCTTTTCTTGGAAGAATGGTTTGCACGTGAATCCCTCCGTTGTCTTTCCATTATGAATAGATTTTTGAAAATCCATTTGCTATATCAGTTATAGATATAACTAGATACCGGTCTAGTCATTAGTAGTTCTTATTAAAAGTTCAGTCTCAAGTTTGTTTTATCGAAACAGGTTAGGCTGCTTAATGCTTAATGTTTTGATTTCTTTATTATATATGGATATAATTCTATAATAAATACGAAGTACCTAATTGTTTTTTTTCATTGTGCACTGTTTAATTTTCACAGTGAGTTTCTTGTTGATGTGGAATGTAATCCTGGTCTTCTTAAGCATTTAGATCAACGCCTTCCTCTTTCTCAAGAGTGGATCCCTTCTCCTTTGCAGCTCGCATGTCCTAATTGTTTCAATCTCAGTGAAAGGTGTAATAGAAGTCACATTGTGTATGAGATATATGCATAAATTAAATTGTCCCGTGGCTAGGTCCATAGCTGGAAAGAGTGATAGTTATGCTCAAGCAGTCAACAGTGTGGTTTCTGACATCCAATTCAGTTCAGTTCCTTTTCCAGAAGAAATTAAAAGGGACCTAAGTGAAATTGAAAGCTCAATAGACAAATCATTGGCTGTGAGAAAGAGAGAAATAGGCACTGAAACATGCCTAGAAGCAAAGACTGAAACAGGTCTGTCACACATATTGGAAAATCATGAACATTCTGTATGTCTAAAGAACACAATGAAAGATCAAGGATCAAATTTTTCTCATGACCCACTGCACCAGCCTGGACTGGTTGGAGCTTCTGTGGGACATAGTGTCTTGGTAAACTCTAGAAGTAAGACAGCTGTCCTGAAACTTCATGAAAAGATGCTGCCCAAAATACCCACAGTTGCAGATGCAATACATACTGATACATTAAAAACTGATCAGGCAGTCAGGGAGATCAGTGAGTTTGAAATAAAGTGGGAAGATATGGTACTTATAGACCGCATAGGTCAAGGTGTGTAACAAAGACCTTATCCAAATCACTTTGAGATTATTTCTTCGTGATTTCAGTTTCTTATTCTCTTTTAAGGTCTACTTTTGTGATCTTACTTGGTTGATACTGTTGTTGATTTCCATTGCAGGTACATTTGGAAATGTTTTTCGTGCTGATTGGCATTGTTCGGTAAGTACTGCATAAACTTGCCTGGCAGGTAGTACCTAGATTTTTCAAATAATGTGACTTCTGTTTTCTTGGATTCAGGTAGTATGAAACCATGGTTCAAAAAACAACCAAGCAATTATAAGAAATCACAGCCAATGATTTTATTTGGTTATAGGATGTTGCAGTTAAGGTTTTTCTACACCAAGAAATCAAGTTGGAAGCTCTGCAAGAATTCAAGAGTGAGGTAATGTAGCTTGATTTTTTGAAAATCAATGAATGACAACCATGCAGTCATTTCTTTCTGAATTCGGCAACAACAATATTTTCTTCAAAGTCAGATGCATCATGCCTGCTGCAATGGTCAATTTAACTTGCATTGTCAGTATTTCATCAGTGTTGGATGAGCTTTACCAAAGACACCCATATTATGATATTTATGATTTACTTGTATGCCGTCCCTATATCTGTTTCTCTTTTCTCCTTTATAATTTGAAGGCAATCCCACATAAAAGTTGATATTGTAGGAGAGCTCAAAAACTTATGTACAGTTCGTAATAACTACATGAGACACCTATCAAAATGTAAGAGAACCTATGCCTTTGAATATGGGTTTAGCACACAAAATGTGGGGAGTTGCAGTACGAAAAACTATGCATGAATATGCCATGTGACTTTGGTGATAGCAAGAAGATGAAACAGTCCAATTTGTGGTTTGCCTCCACTTTACTATACTGTTGATTAACTCTATATTTCAAGAATAGTAACTGAGATGACATGACATTATTTGAATAATGGATTAGTAACTTTGTGCAGATTTAGGTTGGAGAAACAGCCTATATTCCTAGATCCGTGCATTTTGCAAGAACAACTTGGAATTTCCACAATATTCCACATAAATTTTTGAATAGGTTTTCGATAATGTAAAATATTTATTAGGGGAATTGTTGGGATCAAGCAGGGATACCCACTCTACCTCCTTGTTTGGGATTTTTGATTTGTATAGATAATTTTATTGTATATATAAGTATTTTTTGAGGAAATCTGCACAGGTGGATGATGATTATTTTCTGTAACACATTTTGATGCTATGATTCGTTTAGCTGATGGTGTGGTCTTCATATCTTCATTTCTAGATGTTTTTCGGAGATGGTTGCTTTAATTTGACTTGGATTTTCTCACATATGCCAGCTGGCAGTAAAGTTTTAAAATAAGTGTATGGGGTCTGTAAAAACGTTAGGGATGCTTTGTCCAAACTCCTTAAGATTACTATAGCTTGTACACACGTGGGTGTAGAATTATTAGTAACTTGAAGACTACCTCCAAGTCACAATTCTGTGAGGGATATTCCTCCTTGGCAGTAGCAGAGTTCTAGTGTTTTCAGTTTTATTTCCAAAATATTTCATCCAAAATGGACCTCTTTGATAATATAACAAACCCATTTTCATGTATGACTTTGTGATTTTGAGGCCTTGTCTTTGGTCAGTTTATTGAGCTTATGTTGAGAGTGTTTAACATTAGATCATTTTGCTGCAGTGTATGATCTGGCCAAGAGAACCATATCGTAGAGCATTTCTCAGGGTAGAATTTGATGCGCAATTGATCCATTTAAATTTTTTAATATGCCTCATTACATTATCTTCACATGCTTCACTTTTTATGTAATTTAACTTTTGGTTGCTGTCCGTGGAAAATAGCACTTCTTTGCTTTCTGTTCCTCTGAGGTGCTTGCTTGCCACGACCCTCATATGGTTAGAAAACAATGTTTGCATGGCAATGTCGTACAAATTCTGTACTTTTTAAATATTACCATTGACCATTCTCTCCGTACAAGTAATTTTTGGGTAATTCACCTCTATTTGTCCCTTAAAAAGACGAGGATAAATAAGGTGGCTATGGAGGATATTAATAAATGGTACATCTAGATGACTTGGGTTTCTTCTCTTGAGTCTCTCAAATGAAATTTGTGTTGGCCATTGTGTCTTAGGTTGTCATTGATGGCAAAGGGTGTGTAGGTGTCATATGTGTCTCCATGAGGTGTTAGTCATTGTCAAACATGAAGGTTGATTGGTAGTGTCCAATCATGTTGTCTGGTCATGGTGTTTTGGAGCATGGTCTAGTGTGCATGGTCATAGTATGAGCTCTCTAGTGCTTGTTGAAGGTTTCCTTGAGGTCTATCATCGTTAGTATGATGTGTGAAAAGTGTCAATGAGTCTGTAAAAGGTCATCATAGTTAGTTCATGAGTTATATGGGTTGAGTTAGGTCATTCTAGGCCTATTCCTAAACCTAGAGCATGGTGTATAGTATGATGACATGAATTATGGAGCAGGGAAGTCATGTTGAAGCATGGTAGGAGCATTTTGGTACTGTATATGATGTTTATGGAGAGTTTCAGGGCAGTTCTCAGTTGTTTCATGATGTTTCATGGTCCTTGTGGAGCAAGAAGGTGAAGACTAGTCAAGAACACACCGGTGAGTCACTGTGGCTGGATAGATTTAGAAGTATTTGAGCCTGGATGAGAGTTGGCATGCATAGAGGAGGTATAATGATGCTTCATGACAAGTGTCAGGTCAAAATGTTTAAGGAAAGTCAAGTTATGATGTTTTTGGTAAAACCAAGTTCTAGAGAAAGTGAAATCAACTTGATGTGTCAACTTGTTTTGATCAGAGGACAATTTCACTGCCTCTTCAGAGGGATTCAGACTCTCCTGGTTTTCTTCAGATATATTGACCAATGGTGTCTTGCCCTCTACATCTGTGAGTCTTTGCTGCTCTGGGACTATACGATGGAAAAGTGACATTTGAGCATGGGAATCTACAAGTACCTCTTCCTCGCACCCAACCTCCCGAGGTCGTGTCGAGACAGCCGGTGAATGTTTGATATGAATGGATACAGACAAGCTAATTGGGTAATCTTATATCCTCAATACGCAATAATGGAATCTGCGAATCTAAGGTGAAGAAGGCCCTCCTAACTTGAATTGGTGTGATGGTTCGTTCGGATATAATGGCTGTTCGGAGGCTCCAATCAATGTCGAGCTCTGCCGAGATCCTGTTTCTTGGTTGTTGGATACGTGGGAAGTGACCTATGGGAGCTTCGTATATATCTCCAGACAAGGTCATGAAAATGGTGATGAACGATTTTGTAGTTAACTATGGGTGATTTTCTTGTCTAGCCCATAAAATATTAGATTGATTGGCTTCTATACTTAATACGGAGAATTGCGTGATGATATCTGGCGGGAGTGGTGAGGATCTAAATATCAGCGTTCTCAAGCCGGTGTCAATACTTAATTGATTTGTAGGCCCGTGGGGTTGTGGAACTTGGGGATCACAACCGTGAGTTCGTGGTTGTTGTGGACTTGTTATGGTCATGTGAAGAATCAATCCTTTCTTCCAACTATCCAGTAATCGTATGCCTTTTCAACCTCTATGTTTAGAACTAGAAGTATGATTTTCTCGGAATACCTTACAGGTGTTCTGGCAACTTGGATGCGTAAGCTAGTATCTATGTCCACGAGGAGGTCTCCTGCGTCAGGTTGTGGAACCAAAGGATCGCAACCAAATGTTTGCTCTCTTTCGAATCCTTGCACAGTCATTCAAATGTTTTATCAAGGCAACCTATAGTTTGGATGGTTTGACCAAAACGTGTAAGCTTTGTCGTCTTTGATGTTTAATCCTCTTAGCTGCTCACTAATTGCTTGTAAGTTTGTTGTTGCTCGAAAGACCTGTATGCTAAGGTCTTGATCTATATCAGCTAATGTGGTGGGTAGATTTGGCTGAGGCACTATGGGTTCAAATATATATTCTCGAGGCTCTCTAGGTCCTGTGATTGTCATACAAAATGATTCAACTTTTAACTAACACTAATAGACTGATCACGAAAGAGATATTTACACTATGTAAGCATTCTTCTATTTTTGTATTTTCAATGACGTATTTCAATGAAATTAAAGAGCAGCTACTCTAGTATATTTATAACAATGGACAACTAATCTAATAACAGAATAAAACAACCAAAGTAGCCTGGTATGGCTATTTGCCTGTGCAGTTGTGATTTTATCCTAAATATCTAAGTAGCTATATATTCTAAATTAGAAAGACTCTCGATCCTACCTCAGAAGTGAGGAATGAATCACAGTTTCTTAGAAACTATCAATCCCCACAGCTTCCCTGACAATATCGAAAGCTAGATTTAACTGAAATGAAATGATTTACTACTCTATTTGATATATTGTAAGTAGAACTTTGATAGCTCAAACCTGGCATTTACAGAACAGTGGTAAATCCAGTTGTGTGTGATTTCGTCCCCTCAGTGTGATCTCCTCGTTCCTTCGTGTCCTTGTGAATCCAGAAAAGCGTGTATATGATAGTATCAACAGAAGATGGTATTCGAACAATGACAGCTTTGGATATAGACCGAATACAATGCAAGTAGGAGAGGGATAGTGCAAGTGAACAAAGCTTGACTATGCAATTCCTAGCGGGATTTATTGCGGGAATACAACGCAAGTGTGCCGAGAGTTTCAGAATCTATCCTTGTGACAAAACAAAACCTGCAACTTTAATGGATTCTAGTCTAGAAATGAAGCTATTCTATGTTAAACTAATTGTATGCAGCAACAATGGAACAACATTGAAACAAGAAGATCATATGACCTCTAAAATACCAACAATGGAAGCAAAACATGAAACTAACAGAATTCTAAGCAAGAAATTGAAAGACTGAATAAGAGAATTGAGAAGATGAGGGGCCATTTGCTTGAAAACAAGCTGGCTATTTATAACCAATGCACTTACCAGAGGGTAACTCCCATTTGAACTCTTTTACTATAAACAATGGAAAAACACTATTACCAGGGGACCAAAAACATTAATGCAAGCCAAAGTGGTTGAAGAAAGCGTGTAAAATCTAAGATTTACGTTTGACATGATCGTCGGAAGGATCTGGTGAACAGGACTACCACCCTGCACAGGGCGGCGAACACCGGACCGCCGTCCTAGGCGTCGGTCACGAGACCGCTGCAGGCAGTGATCACGAGACCGCTACCCAGGCAGGGCGGTTTCGTCACTGAAGACAAAAGGCAAAGAAAAGAGGGGGGAAAGGGTAAAACAAAGCATGCAGAGGCTAAGCGGGGCATGCGGGATACAAGCATATACTTGGCGAGCCTTTCTGGATTCCGAACACCTTGCAAGGAGACCTGTATCATCATTGGGGTATGTGTAACATCGTTCCGGCGGTGCAGTACCCTACAATTTTGGGTACGTACATATTGCCCCCTCGGAGAAGTGTCTTAGCCATGAAGAGGCGTAAAACGGTGGATCCGAGTATGGCGATCCCGAAATGGGGAGTTAGGAGTTATACCTGACACGCCCGTGTGTTGGAAAGTCGCCATCCAAGATCCCGCTACCTGCAAAAATGAAAAAAGGGACTCAAGTGCAGATAGATAAAACAAATTGAAAAATAAGACCGAATTGATATGCAAAGAGGACTTACCATCTATGCGGGGTTTAGAAGTTACCTTCGTCGGCACTCTGACCCTGTCAAAGACATTTGAAATTAATTTTAGAAAGCTACATATATAAAACGAAGTCATTTTACTATTCATTTGCACAAATTGATTTGATAGATTTTTTGAGCTTTGGGACCCATGCTAATGGTTTTCGACGAGAGTATAGTCAAAACGTTCATGACGAGATAGCGATCAAGCCTCCAAGAGTGGAACATCGACCTGCGAAATCTCAGGTTAGTTCCTCTCGTTTTATTGTTTTTGAACCTAAAATGTGGAAATGATGAAATATTTTACTCGGGGGGATCATTTTTGAAAATGTTAGTTTTAAACGTGTCTCTAGGGGGGGCGCCCATAGGGTAGGTTTTTATTTTAGCAAAAAATGGTGTATTTGCTTGTTTTTAAGCATTTTTTAGGGTATGCGACCCGTTTGAGTTTGCGGGACAGAACTGCGACCCTATGCAGGGCGGCGGTTACGGGACCGCCGCCTTAGAAGGCGGCGGTTATGGAACCGCCGCTCTGCACAGGGCGGCGGTTTGCGACGGCGTTTCGCGACAGAGGACCAAAATAATACAAAATTTAGCTTATTTTTGCATGTATATCATTTTTACATGTTTGAAATAGTTTTTCAACTGGATTTTAGTACTAACTCCTTTTTTTGTGTTTTTGGGTGTATGCAGAAGGAGGAGTATATTAGATGGAGCTGGGAGAGGGAGTGTGATTGGCTCCCAGCAGTGTTAGAGGCACTCTCCCAGGCAGAGTGGGATACTCTCCAGAGGGCTGGTATTTGGAGGATTGCCCAGGTCCCTCACGTTGCACCTGCCAGTCACATACTTGTGTGACTTATTTTCATACTGGGATGTGGATCGGAACACCTTCTGATTGCCAGGAGTTAGGGGTGAGTGGTCCATCACCCTGGAGGATGTTTACCGTATACTGGGGGTTCCGATCCTTGGGCGGCGGCTGTCTCTTAAGACAGCAGTATCGAGATCACAGGTGGTTCAGTGGGCCACCTATATGGGAGATGTAGTTGTATCGATGGGATCGAAGAAGGGAGTGAGGATCTGCTCTATCATTGAGTCAGACATTCCCTTGCTCCGCAAGGCCATCATGGGCATCCTTGCATCCAGATTGATTGGGGACAAGGGAGGGGACACCCTCTTATATTGTTGGGCCCCTATTATTGCACAGATTGAGGGCCATAGATGTGTCTATGCCTGGGGAGTAGATATCCTCAGGACTACCTACCATGATTTATACAGGGTAGTATGATTACAGGGACAGTCACTGTGTCACCTGACTCTTGTCATGAGTTGGGTGTATGAGCATATCACCCCATATGGGAGAGGTGTAGAGGTGGAGGATCCCGGGGCTGTCAGGGCAGCGAGGTGGATGGGGATGACAGTTCTTAGAGCACCTCACCAGCCAGTGGCCTCTCTGACCACTGCAGACATGGAGGCCACTCCTTATCAGGCCATGGCAGGGGTATGGGGAGAGGAGACCGTTACACTGATTACCTGTCAGACTACCAGCCAGTTGATAGACAGGGCGGGGAAGTTGGAGATCCACCCCTTTGATAGAGTACCACAACAGTTCAGCCTCCCTTATAGTGACATGCTTCCTCCGGAGGGGCCCCTGTATAGATCTATCCGTGAGGCTCGGGGAGGTCCTAGAGGCCGGGGTTGGACCATTGTTACTCCCGGTGTTCCTATTGCAGCCAGGAGGGTGGTACATGCTCGAGGGAGAGCCGGTGCTCCTCAGGCACCCTTACTTCGGATTGCCGCCGGTCCCACCCATAGCAGTGATGAGCCTATTGACGTGGACTCTGAGTCTAAGGAGTTCACAGGGGGAGAGACCGAGGAGGAGACAGAGGAGATGGAGATCAGTGAGACAGGTGGGGGAGATGATAGTGATCCTGAGTGGCATGATACCCAGGAGATCTTACAGGCCGAGAGGGCGGAGTGGAGCATAGAGAGGGTGACTCTGGTTTCAGAGGAGTTACTCTCTCGGGACCTAGGTGGAGATGGCGAGTCTGTTACAGGCCGTCACATTGCCCCAGACGTGGGAGAGGGACACCAGTCAGTGGCGACATCAGTGGCGGGTGCGGATCTTAGAGATCCTTCCTGGAGACTTGGCGATCCGAGTGAGTTGCCACTCTTCTCTTGACATTTGTTTTAGTTAGAATTGTCTTAGTTTGTTATTTTTCTTTGTTTTGTTTACTCTTGGTTTTATCTTTGATTGTTTTCTAACTTGTTTTCTCCTTCACATGCAGCGACTGCTGATGAGTGGCGAGACTTGATTCACCGAGTATGCACGGATACCTTGCTTCTCCCCTCGGAGAAGACCCGTGCTGAGATTTCCGTGGACGTGGGGGAGCCTTCAGCAGCCGGTAGGCATATTGATGTTTTTTCCTCTGTCTGGCATGTGGCGAAGATCATGAATTCTCTCCACGCGGAGGTAGCTGGATATAGGAAAACCAAGCGCTTGATGAGGAGGAGCCATTCTCGTAGCGAGACGACATCTACTGGTCGTGACCGCGAGCCCTTAGTGCATTCGGAGTGCCGGCGTAGCTGGAGTCCTAGGCGTGGTCGTGCACCCTCTGAGGGATCCCATAGGGATTGAGAGACCATTTTGTAGCATTTTGTCAGATATCTATATGAGTGCTTTTGTATATTTCGGGCTCATTGAGCGTTTTGACCATGCCTAGTGCATGATGGCATTGTATATGAAACTTTGATATATATATATATATGTATGTATCTCTTTTTGGATCCAGACTCTTGGTGCCTAGACTTTTGTGACTTGTTTTCCACATGTGTACTTAGATGTTTTTAGAATATTTGTTTTTCATGTTTTCAGAATGTATGCAATGGATAACAAATGATAACAAATATTGAGTAGAATGTTTCTCTTTTTTAACGCTTTTGTAATGCTGATATGAGATGATACAAACACATGGTAGTACCGAACTTTTAAACTCTTTGGGAAATATTCGTAATTTCTTCTTATGTTGGAAAAACGTGATGAATGCATAGTGATAAAGAGATGAACTTGCCCCAATCCTAATTCCACGCAACTAGTAAGATGTGAGGGCTCAACACCAAGAGTTAGGAAGGGCACAAGTTGTATGAGTTTGACTGAATGGAATAATGAGAGACAGACAAACCAGTAACAGAAACCAAATTTGGACCTACACACCTACCCTACTCAGAACTACTACCATGCTTAGAAGGCCACTTACTTTCCAGTTTATCTAGACTTAGATTCATAAATGGCAACTTGGTTGACAAAATCTGGTTTTGAGGATTTGATCTCTTTAGAATTTGGATATTTGTTTTCTCTTAGTAGAATTTGATTTGTGTTTTTAGCATACCAAGATTTGTTAATTTGTGTGACTGGACCCCCCACACCCTGCCTCATGCCACTAGTAAGAAGCACGGGTTTGTCACCAAAGGCAGGATATAGGCGAGTAAGGGCACTTCTTTCCTTTCCCAACCTCACACCACCAGTAAGAGATGTGGGCTTATCACCGAAGGTTGATGGGGTAAAGAAGTGTGTAAAATAAAATATTTTGTTTACTTGGTGCTTTTGATTCCATTTGATTTTTACATTTCTAATCTATGACTTTGGGATATCCTTTCATTCCAAAATATTTAAGAGGGATAGATATGACACCAAGAAGCTTCTAGAACAGACCATAGGCAAGGAAAACTTCACCTAGTAGAAAGAAAGAGAAAATCCAAGTATGCAGGCCTTGGTATGGTTTTCGTCAATGCTTGTCTATCGAACTTGATGAAAAGATTTAAAAATAGTTGATGATGTTTGAAGAGATGTGTTTTGAATGCTTTTGCCAATACTTTCAGAAATTTGTAACAGATTGCTTAAGAGCGAGTTCCTGGACTACTATTTTTATGAAACAAGTGAACAAAATGAAGCAGCTAAATGACTAATGCAATGTAAGTAGCTATAATGTACAAGTGGTGATTTTGATGTTTTATGCGTAAAACTGTTTAAGATTCAAGGAATTGACAGTTTCACCAAATTCCTCACCTTCTAGTGTGCACAAGAGATACGCACTATTCCCATAGTCCTTCATGACCCAGTATGGGCCCAGCCAATTGGGCCAGAACTTTCTTCCTTCATCGGTTTTCTTATCAATCCATGTGTCTAGTCTTAAAACTAGATCTCCCTCATATATTTCTCACTCATAGACTTTCTTGTTGTACTGCTAGCACATCTAGTCGGGATAGGATCTGTGCCTTTGTTCGACATTTAGTCTGACCTCGTCGAGGCTTTCCAGTTGAGAGAGGCATGCCTCTCTATAAGCTTCTTCATCCAAAATCCCTTGTAATGAGATGCAGAGACTTGGTATTTCAACTTCAAGTGGGAGAACTACTTCTACCCTGAATACCAGTGAAAAAAGGGGTTGCTCCTGTTGGTGTGCTTATTGAGGTTTGATGGGCCGACAAGGCCGGATATATTTTTAAATGCCAATCTCGCTTATTCTCCTTGACTGTTTTGAGAAGAATAGCCTTTAACATTTTGTTTGTCGCTTCATCTTGCCCATTGGCTTGAGGGTAGTAAAGAGAGGCCGTGTGATGGTTTATCTTGAACTTGCTACATAACTCACAGAATTCATCATTTTTAAAGGACGTGCCATTATCTGAGATAATGACTTGTGGGACACCATACCTGCAGATAATTTGGTTCAGAATGAATTTGGCAATTACCGAACCTGGTACTGTGGTGAGAGGCATGGCCTCCACCCATTTGGTAAAATACTCCATAGCTGTAATTATAAAATTATGGCCATCGGTAGACGAGGGAGAGAACTTCCCTATCAAGTCCAGATCCCACGTGGAGAAGGACCACGGAGTCACTATTGGTTGCAGGGATTGTGTTGGCATGTGAACTTCATGAGAGAATTCTTGGCATTTGTCACTTACGTACAAATTTCATTGTGTCATGCTCGAGAGTGGGCCAAAAATATCCCATCCAATGTATTTTGCGAGTGGTGCTGTGACCACCGAAATTGCCTCCACATATCCCACTGTGGGATTCATGAAGAATCTTCTTAGATTCCTTCGTGTCGACGCATCTTAGAAGCATGCCGTCGAAGGCTTTACGATAGAGCACATGTTCTAAGACAACATATTTAGTGGTAATAATGCGTAACCACCTTCTTTTTTGTGATGTGGCACCTTCCGGGTATGTATGGTCCATGATAAAATTGATGATATCAGTGTACCAGGGACATGTAGAGATGGGGGGCCTGGTTTCGACGAAGTATACACACTCATCGGGGAAGTCTAGGTTTACCAGATTGCCTCCATCTAGTGGATTGTCAGCTAACCAATCCACAATGATTTGTCCTTTAACGGATTTTTGGTTTATGAATGTCAACTCGAATTCACCCATTAAGGTTATGAAACGTCCAGCCTTTTTAGACAAAGACCCTTGTGTGAGAAACGTTCGTAAATGATCTATCTTTACAATGACCCTTTTTTCCTGATTTAACATGTAATGTCTTAAATGTTTTATTGTGAAGACTATGGCAAGGCATTCTCTCTCTTCCTGTGTGTAACGTGTTTCATAATCAAGTAACGTTCGGCTAATGAAATAGACCGCATGTTCCCATTTATCATTGTCTTCTTGAGCCAGCATGCAGGCTAGCGAGACATGAGTGGCTCGTGAGTATAGGATCAAAGGGAAGTCTAGTTTTGGAGGTATTAGCGTGGGTGGAGATAAAAAGAAGCGATTAAATACTTCAAAGGCCTCGTTTCATTCTTCAGTCCAATCAATGTTATAATTTTGTTTAATAGATTATTGATTAGATGAATGGAAAAACTTAAATCTGGGATGAACCTTCGGATTACACCGAGTTTCCCAAGAAATGACCTGATTCCAAACTCGTCCGATGGTGGGATCATTGGAGAACAACCCATATTTTGGCTAGATCAACATCAATCCCTTGTGAAGATATAATGTAGCCCAGAAGTTTTCCTCCTATCACACCAAACACGCACTTCTATGGGTTTAATGTGATGCCATATTCAATTAGTCATGAGAGGATGATACGGAGCACTTCTGGATGATCACAGCGTTTCTTGGCCTTGGCCAACAAGTCATCTACATAGGATTCCATAATTTTATGGATAAGATCATGGAATATATATGTCATTTCCCGCTGATACGTAGTGCCAGAATTCTTAAGACCAAATGGCATGACAATGTAGCAATATGTTCCCCAGGGAGTTATGAATGTAGTTTTGGCTTGATCCTGTTCAGATATTTTAATTTGATTATACCCTAAGAACCCATCCATGAGGGATAACAACTCAAATCCAGCTGTTGCATCAATTATAACATCAATGGATGGTAATGGGAAGTCATCCTTGGGACAAGCTTTGTTAATATCCCGAAAATCTATGCAAATGCGTATTTTCCCATTCTTTTTAGGACAGGGGCAATATTAGATACCCATTGTGAATAGTCAACAGGCTTGATGAATCCCACTTGGAGGAGTTTTATTACTTCCTCTTTTACCATGAGAGCCACTTTTGGCTTCATTGGTCTTGACTTCTGCTTAATTGGCTTTGCATCTAGTTTAGTGACGAGATTATGTACTGTGACATGTGGTGCGATGGCCATCATTTATTTATAGTTAAATGTGAAATCTTTTTGATGTTATTTGGGTATTTGGGTATGTACTTCTATCTCCTCCAGAGTTAATGAGGATCTTAATTTCAAAATCTTTGGTTGTTCCTCCTTTCCAATGTTTATGTCAATGGTTTCTTCTATTAAAGAAGTGTTACCTTCTTCAAATTCAGGTGGGGCTGGAGGTAGTTCCAAGCTTTCTCCATTTTCTATCTCGTAGATATCGAGATCCTTCTTTGGAGGAGACTCTACCATGGGATTTCCAAAGTAGGAAGAGGAATGTGGTATTAAGGAGAGATCAACTATACGGTGAGCAAGGTGTAGCTCCGCATAGGCGTTTAGATATTCGAGAGTGACTCTATCATTGTCAAAGTGATCTACGATGGAAAAATCATCCTCAGCCTCTCCATGAGTTAGGAGTGAGTTTGTTGATATTTTACGCACTAATGGTTTGGTACGAAGTGATACTGTGAAATTTGTATCCTCCAACTCATTGTTTGGGGTGAAACGGGAAGCTGAGGTTGCTATTGAGTCCACAAGAATGTTTTGCTCTCGTGGGATTGCTTCAATTTATATGAAGTTAAATCCCTTGCTTAGATCTAATAATACTATTTTATAGAGTTGTAAGTGCTCATATCTAGTTTCATATACCTCAGAGACTTGGTTTGCAACCAATTGCGAGTCTCTTAGCACTCTAACGTTGTCAATACCCATTCTTTTAGCTAGGATGAGGCCTAGGAGGAGAGCTTCGTACTTAGTCCCGTTGTTTGTACATTTGAAGTTTAATTTAAAGGTGAAAGGTAGGATCTTTCCATCAGGTGAAGTAAAGATTACTCCCGCTCCCACTCCAAAGTGACATCTAGCTCCATCGAAGTGGAGATTCCAATACTTGCTTAGAAAAATGGATGTTGGGATATCTGTCGTATCTATTTCTTTTGCTTCTGTTACTTCTACCATAAAAACTTCATCTAATGGAAGAGAAGCAATTCCCAGGGTGTGTTCTATACCCATGGAATCAAATGGTAGGAGAATAGGTAAGTCTTTCTCCAGCAACTCGACAATTTTTGCAGTAGTCCCTAGTGACACTATTTTTATAACATTGGTCTCACTTTTGAGTTCTGGAATGTTCTCGGCTAGATTTGTAACTTCTAACTCTGTGGTGGGTATCAAATCTTCTTTTGGTTTTGAGTTAATTGGTTTGATGAGTTGATTTGTTGGGAGTTCAAACTTAGACTGAATGCCCGGTCTTTTCCTCAAATCTGCTAGGTGTATATTGAAGGGTTTTGGGTCACCTTGTGCCACAAATATTTCCCCTAAGTGTAGAAATCTTATTTCTTGGAATAGCGTGGAAGGGATTGCCTTCATGCAGTGTATCCATGTCCGACCAAGGATCATATTATAATTGGTTTCCCGATCTATAATATAAAACTCGGTGAGGACCGTCTTGGGTCCCAAAGTGACTGATAAAACTATGGTTCCAATCGAGGTGGCTTTGAGGCTATCATAACCTCTCAGCGTATTTCATGTTGTGGAACAATTTGTCTCTCCATATCCTAACTTTTGAAGGAAAGTGAAGGGGACTATATTAACTACTGCCCCATCGTCAACCATTGCATGTTTAACATAATTATTGTAGACCCAAACTTGTAAATGTAAATTTGGGTCGCCTCTTCGTGTAATTTCAGCGTCTGTTGGCATTTTGCTTATATCGAATATAAATTTAGTATCCCTATCTGGCTGCCCTTGCAGGATAAACGTCAAAGTCCACATGGTTTACCTGTGTTTCCAGGGAGGAGGAGTGATGTTGATTAAATGACTAAGGCCTAATGCTTGTAAGAGGGCATCTCTATGGGCAGGAGAGTTCTTTAACAAATCCAAAAAGGAGATGTGAGAGAAGGTTTTAGTTAAATCGTTAATTAAATCATAGGCGCCTATGGGTTTTACCAACATTTGTTGACTGTTGTCTGGTTCCAATGGATAACTTGGAGTAGGTTGAGAAGAATATTCCCGTGTTCTCGTTATGGTTTCTATAGGTAGCTCAGTGTCTAACTCTACCAAACCAACTATCTTGGTTTGGGGTTGAGTTCCTAGTTGGGGTGTGACTGGTGGATTTAATGAAGTTCAAGCTTCATGGTCTTTGTTTCCTGTTATGACACCCTTGGTTGTTCCATTAGGATCTATCATATTATTTTTAGAATGGTTTGGGAGTGGATCATTAAAGATCTTGAGGGGTGCATTTTGAGGGGAAACTACCCCTGCATAAGCGTTTGGCGTGGGTACTATAGAATTTGCTAAAAACATATCTATAAAGAGTTGCTTTTGATCTTCTGGAAAACGTTGCATGAATTTATTGTATTCATGACAAGTCCTAGTATCATGGCCTTGAATCTTGTGGAAGCCACAATATAAATTGGGATTATAATTTTGAGGTTGTTGATTTAAAACTTGTTGTGGCCCGAAATTCTGATAAGGTTGCTAGTTATTAGAGTTAAAATTTTGAGGCTGTTGCCTTTGGTTTTGACTCTGATATCCAGCTGAGTTTTGATTTGGTCTTTGTGTTTGAATTTTTTGTTGTTGTTGTTGTTGTTGCCGTGGTGGATGATTAAAATCCACCGCGTTGATTGTTGGAGTAAAATTGTTATTTCATTGATTATTAACAGGTGGCGAACTGTTTACAACATTTTCCCTTTTAACTTGGTTATTTACTCCATCTGTTGTAACTCCACAGTTTTGTTAAGGATTTTAGGTCCTTGATTTACATTCCCTGTATTAGAATAGGCCGCGGTGTTTTGATTGGGAGTTGTTAATTTCCCGTTTGTCCCATATGTCTTACGACCACTATCTATTGCTGCTTGGTCGATTTGGAGAGCACTCTCGAGTGCCGCATCGTAGGTTCTTAGCGGAAACTTCTGGACTTCTTCCTTTATCTCTCTATTGAGAGAATTAAGGAATAAATCACATAGTTCCATTTGATCCATGTTTGGAGCACTTGCTGATGAGTAGAGAACCGTATGCCATCTTTGAATAAAATGAGTAGTAGATTCATTATGTTCTTGTTTAATATGCAAGAACTCCCTGATTCCTGTTCTTAACAATTTGTTCATGTCAAAAGCTTTGATGAATTCTGACACGATTTGTTTAAATGAGTGTATCGAGGCTTTAGGTATTCTGTAATACCAATCAAGGGAAATACCTTCTAAGGTCTTAGGGAATATTTTAGCAACAACCCCATCCCAAGGAAGTAATTCCCATATAGTTGTGGCATAGGCCTTAATGTGTGCGTTTGGATCCCCCTCCCCTTTGTATTTGGGTAAATTGGGAAGAGGTCTTGGAAGCATAACACTTTGTATGGTGAAGTCTAGGGGATCTTTTAAGTATTATGAATAAGTCCCTACTGCGTAGGCCTCGACCATCAATGGTGCTTGTTGAGGGGGTTGAGGTGGAAAGGGTTGTTTATATGGCAAAGCATATGTGTTTGTAGGGACATAAGGGAATCCTTGTGGTTGAATGAACATCCCGGGAGAAGAGAACATGTCCCCTTGTGGTGACTTTGAATAAATGTTTAAGTAAGGAGGAACATTGCCTGGTACGGGTTGTTTGGTGCCAAGCCGGGAGGTATCATGTTTTCAACTGGAGTGACGTTTGAAAATGTGGTCCTAGTTGGTGTTTTCTGTGGGTAACTATAAGGATTTTGAGGAGGCATGCCTAACGTGCCTGTTCCCATAAGGAGGTCAACCTGACTAGGATGATGTGGAGGGTTGGGGATTCCTGCTTGCCCAAAATATGAATTTTGGTTTGCTTGAGCAAGTTCCAGCCCTCTAACCTTTTCAGCTAAGGCTGAAATGACCTCCATTGGTGAAGAAACAATGCTTTGCCTTAAGGGCGTTTGTTGTATAGCTTGAGGTTGTAAAGGGGTATGATACCCTGCTATGAATTGATCATTTCCCTGCCAAGCTTCACCGAGGGTATTTCCCATGGGTGGAGGGATGGGGGTATTTTCCTGGAATAGGGTGTCAGGTTGTATTTGTAAACTCCCTATAGGTGGATACATATTTTGGAAGCATTGTTCACTTTTAGCGAAGCGTGCTAAGTACTCCTCATCCAAAATGGGAGTGGATATGACTGTCTACTGATATGTGGTCTAAACAAGACCCAAGGAGATGAAGTGGATTCTCCAGTAAATGTCATATTATTCGAGCCTGAGGGCTCTGGCTGTTGTGTTTGTGCAAACTGATCAAACTCCTCTATTCGGAACGAAGAACTTGAGCTAGTTCTTTGAGGGGGAGTTTGTGACGACAAGTAATTACTTGAATAGTTATCAGCCCATGTAGAAAGCGAGGGTGATGGTTGTCTATTTGTTTGACTATAGTTTTCTTCGAGACCTGAGAGAGGTCTGCCATATGCATCGTATCCCGACATATTCGGGGGGTATATGAATACCCATAGAATAATGGGAAAGAGCGAAGGTGGATGAAAGAAATGAAAAAATAAAAGAGAAATAATTGTTTGTTCACGTCAGGTTCACCAATTTTGTATGATGGAAAAGTGACATGTGAGCATGGGAATCTACAAGGACCTCTTCATCATACCTGACCTCCCGAGGTCGTGTCAAGACAGCCAGTGGATGTTTAATGTGAATGGATATAGACAAGCTAATCAGGTAATCTTATATCCTCAGTACGTAATAATGGAATTTGTGAATATAATGCGAAGAAGGCCCTCCTAACCTAAATTGGTGTGATGGTTTGTTTAGATATAATGGCTGTTCGGAGGCTCCAATCAATGTTGAGCTCTACTGAGATCCTGTTTCTTGGTTGTTGGATACGTGGGAAGTGACTTGTGGGAGCTTCGTATATATCTCCAGACAAGGTCATGAAAATGGTGATGAACAATTTTGTAGTTAACTATGGGTGATTTTCTGGTCTAGCCAAGAAAATATTAGATTGATTGGCTTCTATATTTAATACAGAGAATTGCGTGATGATATCTGGTGGGAGTGGTGAGGATCTAAATACCAGCGTTCTCAAGCCAGTGTCAATACTTAACTGATTTGTAGGCCCATTGGGTTGTGGGACTTGGGGATCACAACCGTGAGTTCGTGGTTGTTGTGGACCTGTTATGGTCATGTGAAGAATCAATCCCTTCTTCCAACTATCTAGTAATCGTATGCCTTTTCAGCCTCTATGTTTAGAACTAGAAGTTGTATGATTTTCTCAGAATACCTTACAGGTGTTTTGGAAACTTGAATGCGTAAGCTAGTATCTATGTCAACGAGGAGGTCTCCTGCATCAGGTTGTGGAACCAAAGGATCACAACCAAATTTTTTCTCTCTTTTGAATCCTTGCACAGTCATTCAGATGTTTTATCAAGGCAGCCTATAGTTTGGATGGTTTGACCAAAACGTGTAAGCTTTGTCGTCTTCGATGTTTAATCCTCTTAGCTGCTCACTAATTGCTTGTAAGTTTGTTGTTGCTCGAAAGACCTGTATCCTAAGGTCTTGATCTATATCAGCTAATGTGGTGGGTAGATTTGGCTGAGGCACTATGGGTTCAAATATATATTCTCGAGGCTCTCTAGGTCCTATGATTGTCATACAAAATGATTCAACTTTTAACTAACACTAATAGACTGATCACGAAAGAGATATTTACACTATGCAAGCATTCTTCTATTTTTTGTATTTTCAATGACGTATTTCAATGAAATTAAAGAGAAGCTACTCTAGTATATTTATAACAATGGATAACTAATCTAATAACAAAATAAAACAACCAAAGTAGCCTAGTATGGCTATTTGCCTATGCAATTGTGATTTTATCCTAAATATCTAAGTAACTATTTATTTTAACTTAAAAGACTCTCGATCCTACCTCAGAAGTGAGGAATGAATCACAGTTTCTCAGAAACTATCAATCCCCACAGCTTCCCTGGAAATATCGAAAGCTAGATTTAACTGAAATGAAATGATTTACTACTCTATTTGATATATTGTAACTAGAACTTTGATAGCTCAAACCTGGCGTTTACAGAATAGTGGTAAATCCAGTTGTGTGTGATCTCCCCTCAGTGTGATCCCTCATTCCTTCGTGTCCTCATGAATCTGATGTATATGATAGTATCAACAGAAGATGGTATTCGAACAATGACAGCTTTGGATATAGACTGAATACAATGCGAGTAGGAGAGGGATAGCGCAAGTGAACAGAGCTTGACTATGCAATTCCTAGCGGGATTTATTGTGGGAATACAACACAAGTGTGCCGAGAGTTTTAGAATCTATCCTTGTGACAAAACAAAACCTGTAACTTTAATGGATTCTAGTCTAGAAATGAAGCTATTCTATGTTAAACTAATTGTATGCAGCAACAATGGAACAACACTGAAACAAGAAGATCATATGACCTCTAAAATACCAACAATGAAAGAAAAATATGAAAACTAACAGAATTCTAAGCAAGAAAATGAAAGACTGAATAAGAGAATTGAGAAGACGAGGGGCCATTTTCTTGAAAACAAGCTGACTATTTATAACCAATGCATTGATCAGAGGGTAACTCCCATTTGAACTCTTCTACAATAAACAATGGAAAAACACTATTACCAGGGGACCAAAAACATTAATGCAAGCCAAAGTGGTTGAAGAAAGTGTGTAAAATCCAATATTTACATTTGATGCGATGGTTAGAAGGATCTGGAAAATGCGAACAGAACCATCACCCTGCATAGGACGGCGGTTACGGGACCGCCGCCCTATCCTGGGCGGTGGTCATGGGGCCACCACCCTATCTTGGGTGACTGCCATGGGACCACCACCCAAGAAGGGCAGCATTTTTGTCACTAAAGACAAAAGGCAAAGAAAAGAGGGGGGAAAGGGAAAAACAAATCATGCGGAGGCTGAGCGAGGCATGTGAGATACAAGCGTATACTTGGCGAGCCTTTCTGGATTCTAAACACCTTGCAAGGAGACCTATATCATCATTGGGGTATGTGTAACATCGTTCCTGGTGGCGTAGTACCCTACAATTTTGGGTACGTACAGTAACATAAATTATAAGCGATGCATGTTAATATATCACACATTCTCACTAATTCACTCAATATATTTGAATTGCCTAATAACTTTGTAATATCTCTATGGCTTGGGTTTATCCATCTTGTTTTTGTATAAACATCAATTATACCCTAACTTAGATATTTTTTAATCTATCTCTCCTCTCCCACTTAGTTCTACCTCTTATTACTTGGTCTAGACCTTTAATTTGTCCCCATCCCATCATATTAAATTTTATCCTACACATACTTCCTACTTTATTATCATATATCAAAACCTTTTATCATTTCATATTTCTCGTGCATAAATGTGGCATCAACTTATCCATAATTAAGAAAATTGAACCTCGTAAAAGTCCCCCCCTTCATGAATCCCTATACAAATGCTGATCCTCGTTCATCTATACATCCGCTAAATTATAATTGTATTTGCATGAATGGTGGGTATTTGGCTTCAGGTTTCCTTTCTGCCGTCTTTTCTTGTCTTTTCTATTTCTCATTACATCTTGATAAAGACTCTTGAAGATCATGTTAACCTTCCACAAGTAGCTTTGTATATCTTAAATTTGGACCTGCAAGTCACTCTAGTATTTCATGTGGGGACTCAATTCGTTGGACATTAGTATCTGCAAATGTCCTACTCCATTGGATAAGAGTATTATAAAGGTATTGAGTTGAAATTGCTTCATCTATCTTTGGGCCATATGTGTATTTCTGTTTACAGACATTAATCATATTTGTTTCCTATGATTTCCTAAAGATAACTCTATCCTTGAATTATTTTAATGAAGTGCTACACCCAGGTCCCCTCTTACCTTGAACCTTCAAGTATTCTTAGGTTTCTCCAAGATCTGGATGGAAATTACAAATTGGTGATGAGATCAACGTTGTTCTAATAGAGATTTGCAACAGAAATATTCAAGTCCTACCACAACCAGTTTGTATTTGAGGTTTCTTTTAGGAAGAAAGATAGCAAACCCATATACTTTATGGGGATTTGTATGTTCAATGGGCTGAGATTGATGTCTTCTTAAGATGGCACTAGTAATCTATTAATCTGTTTAAGATGATCAATGTTCAACTTATCCTAATAAGTTAGTTTCAGGTAGACTCCTTGAAAAATTTTGAGATAAATAGGTCTCCAAATTCAGGGGACTTTCCCACTAGATCTTAGGCTCGTAATCATAGTTCAAAAATTCTACTTTTCCTAAGGAGAAGAAAGATTTCCCATTGAGATGTCCCATTTTTGAACCAATTCTTAAATTTCCAACAAACTTAGGATCACACTAACCACTCTTAGATTGGATCTAGATTCACCGCTTTTGAAAATTCATAGGCTTCAAATTTATGAATATGCATATGCTAGTTAAAATAAAATATACTTGCAACCGTAACCCAAGCTTAACAGTCGGTGTGTATCCATGTGAAGTAGCATCAATCATGAAGCACACTTACTTGATCATATTTAAGCAAACACCCTATACAATTGTAAAATGAGCTTTATTGATTCCTCGTGATATAACTTTGTAATACATTCATGAAGGCCATCAAAGATAAGCTATACCCATCCTTCACATACATATCCTATACAAAAATGAACACATTAATCACTAGACATGATATTCCCCCAATATAAGAGATCATGATTTTGCTTTGAGCACTATCTTTTTCAATATAGACACTATCAAGTTCTACAAAAGATCCTGTTATAGGAGTTAGAATATCAAGAAATCAATAAAAATAAGTTACCATCCCTTTTCCCTAAACTCTCAAACAAACGAAACTTTGACATACCAATCCCATGCTTAGAAACGGAAAACATTTAAGAAGAGTCAGATTTGAGTTTAATCCCTCAATAAATTCCTGGAAAATAGGAACGAGAACATAATTGTATCTTGGTCATCTCTGCATGATTTCTTCTGGACTTCAAGATTGTATGGCTTATAGAAGTCAAATGTTAGCTCCAATATTTTGATCATAAGTTGCTGGTCAATAAATCAATATGAATGGGACACATTGCAAGACTAGTTTTTCCAAATAAAGCATAGTGCAAAACCAATTCCATTCAACCCCTAGAAAGCAGGTCTGCTTCAAGCACTGTTTAGGGCATTTAAAAGTCATTTCTCAAAAATTTTTAAATGCTAAACTATTAGCAAAAGCTTTCAATCTAGTATCAAACTTTTATGTTCTTTCTATTAATGCAATCAATAACAATTATGATTTTGCACCATAAATAAATGCGCTTGGTCAAAGGAAGCTATGCCTAGTGCCTAAGTTTTGAAGACATAGTATGACTGATATCAAATGATAATTAAGACATGTCAAGGTATAATGGACTCTTAGTCAAGCTTACAAGTTGCTTGTGCAACTCCAAATCCTTTCTTCAAGAGGTTAGTGTTAATCATCATGAAGAACTTAGTCTTTATTTATGGGTATAATCCCATTGTTTTCTTCAAAAGATTTACATTCATCCTTTGCCTTTGATCATAATCCAACATGAGGTGAATTTGTTTTCTTCGCCTTCACGATACCTGTAAATAAAACTTCATGAAAGGTGACATACGAATCTCCATCTTGGTATCAGAATAGACTAACATATCTATTTTAGTAATCTATTTGCAATTTTACGGAGTTGGATGTGCCAAGTGGCCCAACTTACAGCATTTAATTGTAAACTCCCATTGGCAAAACAGCTTTAACAGTTCTAGAGAAATGTATTTCCACTCTACTTAGATTTTTAACCTGACTACAATAACTAAACAGTAAGCTAACCTCTGTGACCACATTTTGAAGGACTCCAACTAGCATGACTCCCACTTGCAATAACTAAGTGCATGCCAGGGGCTCATAATGCTCTGATAAAAGGGATGTGACTCTATCATATATAATAATGCCTTTTCTCTGACAAAAGGGTGATATTCATCAGATTCCTACAACCTCTTATTAGATTTCTTCCAATTGATGCAATAGCAATTCCATTACATTCTATAATATCATGCACCCAACTTGCAAAAGATCAAGTCCGTATTGACATTCAAAGGCTCAAGCTTGTCTCTGCCATTTTTATCATGTCGATTGAAAAACTTCTAGGAAGAATATTTCGTGCTTAACATTTGACATGGCTAATCCAAACATGTCGTACATGGTCATCTCCAGCTTTGTTTGAACTATAAGAACTAGGTAGCTTCAACATTAAAACGGAAAACTGAAAAATGAAAGCTTTGATAAGTATCGACAAGGTCTTCCAAAGAAAATGAGATCCATGTTAAGTTCTGAATAGGACAACATACCAGCAAGGACAACTAATACCTGCACAGAAGCCAAACAGCATTAGACAATTCGTGAAGGATCCAGACCGACAGTACACTTTTTCGCTGGAAACATCGAAACACAGGGACAAAAGGTAGTCATTTGAAGAGGCATCATCAACTCAAGCAAACTGAGGGTACCTCATAGATGGGTTTAGATCAGCCAAAAAGGCTGAAATTTGATTGCCACCAAGAGCTTATTCTAGTCGGATTTTCTTCGACAAACATCACAACTAGCCTAGAATAAGTGCACTGGTAACACCTAAAGTAACCAAGTCTCGTACCAACAATGGAAGGTTTTTTCTCATTACTTCTTTTAATTTAGTAAGGTCGCATGTTTAGTTCATGACTAAAAAAATAACTGTAGACGTGATACAAGAATTTGGTTATAGAGCAGAAACAAAGATTGACAACTCTATTTTCAAAACCTAAAGTTTTTCCATATGATAAATGGATTGGCGACTTCTCAAAAATTCTGTGTTCCCAACATGAAACATAACATTACACCAACTAAATGGTCCCCCTATGATGGCTTCAATATGAGTTGTAATTTACAAGTTCCAAATTTGACAAGCAATTGATAATAACTTACTCAAATAGCACAGCTGAAACTTCCATAGTTGAACATTTAAGATTGTGAATGAAAAGTACCTCTACACTATAAGAACAATATCACATAATTGATAGTGCAACGAAATTATGAATAAATCTACCAAAGTATGATCCACTTTCCTGATCTAGGAAGTGACAATACATGCAAACGACAAGGATAACATAATTGTTTGAAAACTACATAGTTATGATGTTTAAACTTAAGACAATGCACTTTTAAGGAATATGAATAGATTCAAAAATATCCATTAGCCACTGGTATGCCCTAACAAGTTTGGTAATTACTTCAGAAGTCATCAAGGATCACTAATCAAAAGTAGCTCTCTTCCCACTTCAGTTTTGGATCTCCTAAGGCTTATAACATGAATTGCAGCAATACATTTTGCTATGTTATACCCTAATACTGGATTGCCTTCACTTGACCAACATGTTCATATAGATGTAAAGAGAACTGTCCACCTTCCAAATCATACAAACAAGTATATTTCATGCAATGGAATCCCCATGCTCAATTTACTTGCATATGTGGCCATTCTATGGGTTTGCTCTTATGCAAGGAAATTATTTCGTGATTGCATGATTGCAGCCGATGCATACCTTTAGTGAAATGGAACACCTATTACTCCTATACAAAGTGCCTAGAGTGTAGGAGATCATTAGGGGATTATCTTATACACGCACATTGAGTGTGAGAATTGAGAAAGTAAATTTATTAATGTCTGAAATGAAGACATAATGTAGCTCATATAGGACTCGACTATAAGCCCTATTACAGAATAGAAAGTGAAAATGGGTAAAAGTGACCCTATGAAAAGTGATCCAAGTTTAGGGTAAAACTTCTACCCAGTGCTGGAACAATGTATGTTAGGTCTACAAAATGTTTTTTCTCTACATCATTTCAGAGCACACTGTAATTACTAGGACTACCAATAATTTATCAAGCATCAAAATACTTATTACAAGTAATGGCTCTACGGTTTGTGTCTTTATGCCAGCAAGTTTTACATGTGTCAAGATATTCCCAAGGAGCCATAAAAGGATTCATTTGGACAAATACCAGATGCCCAAAATTGTTTTATTCTGTCCACTAGGGTTTGCCTGCAAGGAAGCGTAAGCTTTAATTATTATGAGCCCCGTTAAAGTGCAATTTGTAGCTCCGGTTGCAACCTATGGATTAGTGATCATCACAACTTAAGCTCAAAATTAGAATCTATTCCTCAAACGAATAGAACTGGACTTGTGGCACTTCATCCATAGAATTAATCATGGAATGGCTTTCAATTTGTGACTGCCTTTTATGAGGTGGAACATAATGTTGATTTCCCGACTTTCGTTAGGCTCATCAATGGGTAATTTCCTTGGTATCAATTCAACTTTGAGGCGATTTGATTGTTCATGAATTTCAAACCTTGGCTGACTCTCACATTTCCTATCTTTGGAGATCACCTATGACACATGTGGACATGAAGACGTCAAGGCATTCTAAACACATTCGGAAGTCATGGTTTTGAACTCAAAACTTTATCCAGTCGTGCACCAAAGAGCTTTCATTTAGGCTCGCCGCATTTTTGTGGAGGAAACAAGAATATTTGCCAACTAATCAAAAGGGATTTTTGTACTGTGTTGGCTAGATTTTCTGCATAGCATCAAACCTAGGCAGTCATGAGATAAATCTCCCTCATTTAACCGGTGAGGCTCCCGTGTCAGATTTGTCAATATAAATGTGTTTTTATCTATCAGGGGTTTTACTTTAACCACTTAGTTCATGAACCATAACTAAGAAGTTCTGCAGCAAGTAAGCAGCTGTTTAAGAAAGGAAAATTATAGAAGAAGAAAGTAAAGGTATTACAGAGAAGAAGTAAGGAAGATGTGCATCCCAATTAGTAGATAGCAGAGCTAATTGCATGCACATAGAAGAAACTTAATAGATTTGAACACACAGAATTATAAAGCAAAGGCAGCTCTAGATCCAGATCTACAATAACACAAAGTTTACTTAAAAGATCTAAAGATTTAAAAGCAAGAAACACAGTACGCCGTGACACAAAGTTCTCCGGAAACCTGCTTCTTTGTATTCCTCTGCAACAAGTGGCTCTCAGGGGTTCAGCACAAAGTCTAGAACACAAGATTGCTTCTTACAAATTCTGATCGATGATTAACCCGTAGGTTCTTCTCCTACTTATAGAATGTAGGAGGGAAAGTACAAATAGAAGACTCAAACTGAACTAAAGTATGAACAACAAGTAAAGATGACATTTGGCAATCATCCTCAACTAACTTCTTCTTAAGTGACACATGTATCACTTAACTAATAGAATAGGTTCCACATGACTCCAAGTAATGGTTGCAAAACCAATTACTTAGAAGTTTTACAATTTCATCCGGAAACATAGAAAATAGAAGAAGAAAGAAATAGAAGAAGTCATGCCAGCTGTTACATCTTTACATCTTCTTCTTGTTCTGATATCTGATATACTTGTCGAACATATAGTTCAGCATCTTTCCATCTGTTTTAGCTACTGCTTCCTTTTCTGTCCTGAATTGCAGCAATCCTTCATTCAACACTTTGCTGCATGCTTCCACTTCTCCCAAACTTGGCCCAAATCTCGCAATGTCTGCCTGCAGTGTCACCAGCCTACTGATAGAGTTCATCGTGAAAGGCTTGGTGGCTTTATCAATCCTCTTTTGCACCATCAGAAGAGAACCCTCCAGGGAATCATGCACCTCGTTAGAAACAATCCGCACGTATGAAGTAATACCTCCATCCACTCTTTCCTCAGTGAAAGAAATAATACTGTCCGGCAAATCTGATGTTCTACTCTCAAGCACTCTGCATCCTCTTCAGCAAAACTCTGCAGATCTCCAAACGGAAAGATACTGCAAACTCTAGCTGTTTCCCCTTCTCGACTGATCCATCCGGCACAATTTGTTCTGCAACCAATACATCTCCCGGCAGCTTGTTGATCTCAGCCAAAATACTCAGGTTACTCTCTGCAACTGTATTCATTCCTTCTATGCTTTCTATCAGTTGCTTTAGTTGATTTGCTGCATCGTTCATAACCTTTAGGCGGGCTAGCACTTCCCCAAGTTGCATAGAAGCTTGACGAATAATCAGATCCTTCCATTCATCAATAGCCTTTACTTGATTGCTTGCATCTTCCATTTCCTGCATAAGATGATCACTCACCTGCGCTGAAATGGGCTGAACGGAAGGTTTAGCAACCTTGGCTATGATCTCACATAATTGAGATATTTGCTTCTGTAGCTCTTCTTTCTCCGCCTTTTCACTGTCAAGCCTAAGGAACAAAGCATCCAGCAATGTCTGCGTGTCCTGCTTCAATCCTTCAGTGGTAGCTTGATTGAGTGGTATTTTGGTCACTGTCACATCTTTTGCCATGAGCTCCTCTTCTATCTTTCCTTCCGCCGGAATTGATATCTCAGCAAAATTCTCTCCCGAATCTTTGATGATCAACCTAGAAGTTGCTTTAGCAACTTTAGGCCTTCTGTCTCTTCTGCTCAGATCCTGAAGTAGCTGCAAGTCATGCTCCTCTAAGTTCATCTCTACTCTTGCTTCCGGAACCAACTGCAAAGCTAACCATCCCGAGAAGTTATTTCTCGGGGAGTAAAAAGTCACTGAGTAAACTACCATCTCCCGCTCTGCATCCTCTCCATCAGAAAGTGCCACAGTGTCATGGCTGCCATCTTCTGAAACATCCAAGGACAAAGCTCTTTCGAACTCCGTCATCTGCAGCTTCAACATCTCCTCTGGAACGGGTGCTGAACGAAGTGGCTGCGGAGAGAAAATGAATGTTGCCGGTTTCAACGAAGGCATGGAAGCATCCTGCTGCTGCATGTGCAATAGTTGGTGATCTTCTGGGTACTGGAGAAGTCGGAGTCGAAGCTATGGTCGTAGAAGTGGTC
The DNA here is from genome assembly GCA_019776745.2 of Taxus chinensis. Lineage (NCBI taxonomy): Eukaryota > Viridiplantae > Streptophyta > Pinopsida > Cupressales > Taxaceae > Taxus > Taxus chinensis. The sequence continues at coordinate 248,042,993 of CM034150.1, read as the reverse complement.
TTTTCTTTCTCTTGAGATCTTCTATGTACTTTCAACTTCTCGGACCTTCTGCTGCTTTCTCCTTCATGCTTTCGTTTGAGGGAATCTCCTACGCCGAAGTTGCCCGTGATTTGATTCATCAATACTTCATCAAGGCAGTATCCCTTCGTTAGCAGCCAGCTCGAAGTACTCACCAACACAGCTCCAGATCTCTCTTCAATTGAATGGCAGCCTCCAATGTTATCTTGCAGTATAGCTTTATCTCCTCCCATCTGATGGTAAGTGTCAAGTACCACGTTCCCATCATCTTTAAGATCCGCAGGTATCCGCGCTAGTCCAAAGTCGAACACTTGCTTTGCTGATAGTCTGCTGAAATCTTTCTTTCTAACCTCGTACTCACTTCTGCACTTCATCGAGAAATCTTCTAACGAAGGCACATGTGCGTACTCCTGGGAGATTGTCTTCCTGGCTACTCCAAATGGATCGAAGTTAAGCCGTGCAGGGAAGAACTCTTGCTCATACTCGGATAACATTTGCGCTTCCATCCCTCGAGCTCTGTGAATGCTGATGCAACTGTAATATCCCACAGTGATTGGGAAGAAGCCCGTAGACTTGTGCCGTTTCAATTGAAGGTCGTGTAACTCTACGAGTTGCCTGCTCAGCTCCATGGTGATCACTCTATCACTTGGATACCTGGGCATCTTTATAGGTTCTCGAGAAAAGCCCGTAACCCTGAGGTATGTGAAATCTGCAAACTGGATGAATAAACTGCCAATCTTGGACACTGCATCCCACGCTTCCTTGCTTACCCTGTGAGTCTTCAAGTCTTTGTCTAGCCTGCAGATGAAATCGTAGAAGAAGTCATCGTTGATCACTTTGAAGTCCTTCTCGCACGCAGGTACAGTAAGCTGTGGGTAGCACTCGAAAATGGGGTCCTTGGAAAGAACACCACATCTATCCAGCTTGGAAAAGACACCCTGTGAAGCTGCAGCATATACCAAGTACGAAGTCATCTTGAAGCTGAAAGTACGCTTCACGTTCCGAAGTTGCTCACCGATGTTGCTGCTAATAATTTCTGACCAATTGATTATAGAATCAACCTTGTTGATTTCAATGGTCCTGATGAAAGCATACATCCATGTACGGAAAGTGTAGGCATTCGCTTCGCCATTCAACCTGCATAGCAATTTGACGACATCATCTGCCTCCTGCACCAAATTGGACCGTGGAAGAGTTCTCGGGAACTTTGAAGGGGATCTAGGCTTCTTCATGAACCGGCTATTCATTATGCTTACGCAATCAACTCTATGTTTCTCCCATCTACTGTCAGCATCCTGAATGCTAATAGAAGTCACCACCTTTCGCACTGGAATCTTCAAACAATAATTGATGAATTCTGCATCCAAACGAATTATTGTCTTTCCCGCAACATCACGCACTGATCTGGATGAAGGATGATAAGATCTAGCACACTCCATCACGAACTCTGGCAATTGGGCTGTACATGGGAAAGCTGCAGCTCGGATAATTCCGCTACTTTTGACCGCACGCATGAGTGAAGTCTTTCCAGCTCTGGATCTGTCAATCAAATCAGAAAGAGGTTCTGGGCCTAGATCCGTGTCTCCTATGTCTGAAAGTTTGGAAGCAATGCATGAATCCATCGTGCTCTCTTTTTCATCTCCTTTCGCCATGGCTTTATCTTTGTCTGAATAATTCTTTTTCTTCTAACTTGGTCGGATTTCTTCAATACTGGTGCAGATCTGGACAAATCTTCAGATTCGGAGGATATTTGCAATGTATTGGACATTGATAAAAAATCCTTTTCTTTTGTAAAGCACCTGTAATGAATTCCTGCAATTTATTCAGACAAAAATGGCCACCGGAGCAAGAATAGTGAATTTAAATTATAAAAATCTGCACTTTTCAAGCCTGCTGCCCCAAAAATTGGTGTTTAATTTGCACGTAAAGAGAGCATGAATCCTTTCAATCAACACCTGAGCTCCTGTAACACCTGTGAAAACAACTATGCAGACGAAGATCAACCTTCTCCAAAGCATGCGCCAAATCTGGAAGCTTTTAGCCTTGTTAGCACTTTGTCTGAACAAAATTCTTCCTCTAATGGGGGCGCACTTTTCCTCCTAGCTGCAATTCTTTACCTGTGAATTAAATTATTCACCCATATGGCTGCCCATGCTTATATAACCTTCACAATTCTATAATTAATAATTGCCCTAACAATTAAAGGCAATTAATTAATTAAAAATCATGTTTTTTTTTTAAAAAATTAGCATGTTTAAGGACAGCCATCCAATAAATTAAATTAATCCAATTTAATCTTTCACACAGCACTTCACTCAAGCCCCACAGTGTGCTTTGACTATAGCCACTGAAAATAGAAATTAATTTAATGTTTTAATGCTTCAAAAAACATTAAATAATGCCCCAAATGGGGGCGCACTTTTTGAGAGGAAGGGGGCAGCCACTAAATAAATTAAATTTAATTAATTTAATTCCTTTATTTTATTCCACCTTTGATTTGTTGACCTCCTCCAAGCTTGGGCGCACTTTTTGAGAAGAAAGATTAATAAAAATAATCAATTTTAATTCTTTTAATCTCTCACCAAAGGGGGTGCACTTTTTTGCACATGTAATTCTATTTTTAAGAATTTTTTGATAACGGGATGCTTTACCCCTGCCAGGCAGGCACCAAAACCCCGTGATCCACTCAAGTGATTTTTATAACACGGGAAAAAGTACCTTGCCAGGCAAGTATAAAATTCCCACCCTGCTTGCGGCTTATATTTTTCCCATCGCAGCTTAAATCCTTTGTTTTCCAAAAATGCGCCCATCCCTGCAGGGGCTTTTCTGTGCACGACTTCGCTTTTTCCCAGTGATCCAGACCTCCGATGGCGACTTCCTCCAGGCACAATGTGCGTATATGTTTTCTAGCTGCTCCAGGCCAAAAAATCGGGCTTACCCGGCAAAGGAGTTGTTTCAGAGAAATTTTACATAAAACAGAACGGGATACCACAAAAACACGAAAAATTGCCAAAAGTTACAAATAAAGCCCAAAACTTAAAATAAGTTAAAATCCTTCTCGTACATAGGAATAATAACATATTCGCTCATAATGGAGTTAACACAGAGCACAAACAGCCTCATACAGGGCTCAAAATAATTAAATACAAATTTCTTGCAGACAAATCCCGACGACAGAATAAAACAATTTTGGGCATCTGGGTATTTGGCAAAAAAGGCTAATATGGCTCTTTAGGATTATTTTGACGCAATACAAGGCAATAAAAACAACAAACGACCCACTATTTTAAAAGTACGAAATTTTTTCGGATTGGGTAGTCACAGATTTCAGGGTGAAATCTGAGTGACACCACTTTGCAATCACCAAGTTCCATGCAAACATTAAATATCAAAAATTTATCATCAAATACCAAAGGACTCATACTTTGCAGAGCTGATCCTTCTTGCTTCATAGGACACTTTGCTAACATATATGCCTTCACCTTGCTTGAACATTGATCCAAAACACCTTTGACTAAAGTATGAGCAATACATGACTCCTCTTGTCTCAAACTTCCCTCAAACTAATGTTGAGGAGGGGCCTCATGTTCATTCAAAACCAAAGACATGATAGTTTGCATTGCATCCATTACATTTTCTGAATGACTATCATCTATGATAGTAAAGAATACATCGAACATCTATTGAATGAGATCATCACAATTAAGATCTAACATTGATATACAAGTTCTTACCTTTGCCATGTTCTTCAAGATCTTATACCTCTTATCAAATTAAGGGTTTGTGGTGTCCCAAAGCTTTTGAAAGCTTCCTATCATGAGCTCAAAGACCTCTTCCATGGTGGTGTCATTGTATGGCAAATTTGGGGCTATTATCCTTGTCACCTCGCTAATGCAAGTGATGACCATGAGCCTCACATCCACCTCATCAAGCCTCAATAGTTTGGATCTAGCCAAATGAATCACCAATGAATCTTTCGCTAAAAACATGGAGCCTGGTGTCATTCAGATTTCATCCTGAAATCTGCGACTACCCTATCTGAAAATTTTTCGTACTTCTAAAATAATGGGTTGTTTTGTATTTTTATTGCATAAAAGTTCTTGTATTGCGTCAAGATATTCCCAAAGAGCCATATTAGCCTTTTTTGCCAAATACCTAGATGCCCAAAATTGTTATATTCTGTCGTCAAGATTTGTTTGCAGGAAATTTGTATTTAATTATTTTGAGCCTCGTATGAGACTATTTGCGCTCCGTTTTAACTCTATTATGATCAAACATGTCATTATTCCTATGTACTAGAAGGGTTTTAACTTGGAATAAGTTTTGGGCTTTATTTGTGCCTTTTGGCAATTTTTCGTGTTTTTGTGTTGTTCTGTTTCATTTTCTGTGAAATTTCTCTAGAACAATTCCTTTGCCGGGTGAGCTCGATTTTTGGCTTGGAGCAGCTGGAAAACATATACGCACGTTATGCTGGAGAAAGTCACCATCGGAGGTCTGGATCACTGGGAAAAAATGAAGTCGTGCACGGAAAAGCCCCTGCGGGGTTGGGCACATTTGTGGAAAACAAAGGATTCAAGCTGCAATGGGAAAAATGGAAGCAGCAGGCAAGGTGGCAATTTTGTACCTGCTTAACAGGGTACTTTTTCCTGTGATATAAAATTCACTTAAGTTGCAGTGGAAAAGTTAGAGGTTGCAGGAAGGCGGGAATTTATTGCCTGCTTTGCAGGGTAAAAATTCCCATGATGAAATAAAAGGAAAGTGACTTAAGTGAAATAATGAGATTTTATTGCCTGCCTTGTAGGGTAAATAATCCCATTGTCAAAGTCAAATCACTTAAGTGGATCATGAGATTTCCGGGGCTGCCTTGCAGGGTAAAGAATCCCATTGTGAAAAATTCTTAAAAATAGAATTATATTGTGCAAAAAAGTGCGCCCCCTTTGGTGAGATGATGGCAGCCTTTAAGTGGATTTAATTAATTATTTCTCCTAAAATAGGCGCCCAAGCATGGAAGAAAGTCAATAAGTCAAAGGGGAATAAAAGAAATAGAATTAAATGGATTAAATTGACTAAATTTAATTTATTTAAAGGCTGCCCCCTTCATGTCAAAAAATGCGCCCCATTTAGGATATATTTAATGATTTTTAAGGCATTAAATCATTAGATTAAATTCTATTTTCAGTGGCTATTGTCAAGGCACACTGTGAAGCTTCAGTGAAGTGATGTGTGAAGTATTAAATTGAATTAATTTAATTTATTGGATGACTGTCCTTAAACATGCTATTTTTAAAAGAGAAGAGCATGATTTTTAATTAATTAATTGCCTTTAATTGTTAGGGCAATTATTAATTATAGAATTGTGAAGGTTATATAAGCATGGGCAGCCATATGGGTGAATTATTTGATTCACAGGTAAAGAATTGCAGCCAAGAGGAAAAATGCGCCCCATTTGAAGAAGGATTTTGCTCAGGCAAGGTGGAAACAAGGCTAAAAGCTTCCAAATTTGGCGCATGCTTTGAAGGAGGTTGATCTTTGTTTGTATAATTGTTTGCATAGGTGTTACAAGTGCTCAAGTGTTGTTGAAAAGATTCATGCTCTTTTTATGTGCAAATTAAACATCAATTTTTGGGGCAGCAGGCTTGAAAAGTGTAGATTTTTATAATTAAAATTCACTATTCATGCTCCGGAGGCCATTTTTGTCTGAATTAATTGCAGGAATTCATTACAGGTGCTTTATATAAGAAAAGGAGCTTTAATCAATGTCCAATACATTGATATATCCTCCGAATCTGAAGAATTGTCGAGATCTGCACCAGTTTTGAAGAAATCCGGCCAAGTAAGAAGAAAAAGAATTATTCAGACAAAGACAAAGCCATGGCAAAGAGAAATGAAAAAGAAAGCAAGATGGAGTCATGCATCACTTCCAAACTTGCAGACATAGGAGACACAGATCTAGGTCTGGAACCTCTTTCCGAATTGATTGATAGATTTAGAGCGGGAAAGACTTCACTCATGAGTGCGGTTAAAAGTAGTGGAATTATCCAAGCTGCAGCCTTTCCATGCACAGCCCAGTTGCCAAAGTTTGTTATAGAGTGCGCTAGATCTTACCATCCTTTATCTAGATCGCTACGGGAAAGACAATAATTCGGTTGGACGCAGAGTTCATCAATTATTGTTTGAAGATTCCAGTGCGAAAGGTGGTGACTTCCATTAGTTTTCAGGATGCCGGCAGCAAGTGGGAGAAGCATAGAGCTGATTGCGTGAGTATAATGAATCGCAGATACATGAAGAAGCCTAGATCTCCTTCAAAGTTCCCAAGAACTCTTCTGCGGTCCAATTTGGTGTAGGAGGTCGATGATGTGGTCAAATTGCTATGTAGGATGAATGGCGAGGCGAATGCTTACACTTTTCATACATGGATGTATGCTTTCATCAAGACCATTGAAGTCAACAAAATTGATTCTATAATCAATTGGTCGGAAATTATTAGCGACAACATTGGTGAGCAACTTTGGAACGTGAAGCGTTCTTTTAGCTTCAAAATGACTTCCTACTTGGTGTATGCTGCAACTTCACAAGGCGTATTTTTCAAGCTGGATAGATGTGGTGTTCTTTCTAAGGACCCCATTTTCGAATGCTACCCACAAGTTATTGTATCTACGTGCGAGAAAGATTTCAAAGTGGTCAACGATGAATTCTTCTATGATTTCATTTGCAGGCTAGACAAAGACTTAAAGGCCAATAGGGTAAGCAAGGAAGCGTGGCAAGCCGTGTCCAAGATTGACAGTCTGTTCATTCAGTTTACAGATTTCACATACCTCAGGGTTACGGGCTTTTTTGGAGAACCAATAAAGATGCCCAGGTATCCGAATGATAGATTGATCGCCATGGAGCTAAGCAGGCAACTTGTAGAATTACACGACCTTTAGTCAAAGCGGCACAAGTCTATGGGCTTCTTCCCAATCATCGTGGGACATTACAGCTGCATTAGCATTCATAGAGCTCAGGGGATGGAGACGCAAATGTTATCCGAGTATGAGCAAGAGTTCTTCCCTGCACGACTAAACTTCGATCTATTTGGAGTAGCCAGGAAGACGATCTCCCAGGAGTACGCACATGTGCCTTCATTAGAAGATTTCTAGATGAAGTGCAAAAGTGAGTACGAGGTTAGAAAGAGAGATTTCAGTAGACTGTCAGCATAGAAAGTGTTCAACTTTGGACTAGCGCGGATACCTGCGGATCTTAAAGATGATGGGAATGTGGTACTTGACACTTACCATCAAATGGGAGGAGATAAAGCCATACTTCAGGATAACGTAGGAGGTTGCCATACACTTGAGGAAAGATCTGAAGCTGTTTTGGTGAATACTTCAAACTGGTTGCTGACAAAAGGATATTGCCTTGATGAAGTATTGATGAATCAAATCACGGGCAATTTCGGCATAGGATATTCCCTCAAGCGGAAGCACGGAGGAGAAAGCAGCAGAAAGTCTGAGAAGTTGAAAGTACACTGAAGATCTCAGTCTAAGGAGAAGATCACTTCCACAGACATGACTTTGGTTCCAGCTTCTCCAGCACCCAGTACTTCACCAATTGTTGCACCTCAACAGGACACTTCCATGCCTCCACTGAATCCGGCGACATTCGTCTTCTCTCCTCAGCCACTCCGTTCAGCACCTGTTCCAGAGGAGATGTTGAAGCTGCAGATGGCAGAGTTTGAAAGAGCTTTGTCCTTGGATGATTCAGAGGATGGCAGCCATAACACCGTGGCACTTTCTGATGGGGAGGAGGCAGAGCGTGAGATGGTAGTGCATTCAACAACTTCTCATTCTCCGAGAAGTAACTTCTCGGAGTGGTTGGCTTCGCAGTTAGTTCCAGAAGCGAGAGTGGAGATGAACTTAGAAGAGCACGACTTGCAGCTACTTCAGAATCTGGGTGGAAGAGATAGAAGGCCTAAAGTTGCTAAAGCAACTTCTAGGTTGATCATCGAAGAATCAGGGCATAAGTTTGTTGAGATATCAATTCTGGCAGAAGGAAAGGAGGAGTTGACGGCAGAAGATGTTACAGTAACCAGAGGACCCCTCGGTCAAGCCACCACTGAAGGATTGAAGCAGCACACGCAGACATTGATAGATGCTCTATTCTTTAGGCTTGACAGTGAAAAGGCGGAGAAAGAAGAACTTCAGAAGCAGGTATCTCAGTTGTGCGAGATCATAGCCAAGGTTGCTAAGCCTTCCATTCAGCCCATTTCAGAGCAGGTGAGTGATCATTTTATGCAGGAAATGGAGGATGCAAGCAATCAAGTAAAAGCTATTGACGAATGGAAGGATTTGATTATGCGTCAAACTTCTGTACAACTTGGAGAAGTTCCAGCCTGCCTGAAGGTTATGGATGATGCAGCAAATCAGCTGCAGCAACTGGTGACGAGCATAGTGGACATGAACACAGTTGCTGAGAGTAACCTGAGTACTTTGGGAGAGATCAACAAGTTGCCAGGAGATGTATTGGTTGTAGAGCAAATTGTACCGGACGAATCAGTAGAGAAGGGGAAGCAGCTGGAGTTTGCAGTATCTTTCCGTTTGGAGATCTGCAAAGTTTTGCTGAAGAGGATGCAGACACTTGAGAGTAGGACATCATCCTTACCAGACAATATCATTTCTTTCACTGAGGACGTGGTCGGAGGTGTTACTTCATATGTGCAGATCGTTCCTAGCAAGGTGCCTAATTCTCTGGAAGGGTCTCTTCTGATGGTACAAAAGAGAATTGATAAAGCTACTAAGCCTTTCACGATGAATTCTATTAGTAGGCTGGTGGCGTTGCAGGCGAATATTGCAAGGTTTGGGCTGAGCTTGGAAGATGTGGAAGCATGCATCAAAGTGTTGAATGAAGGATTGCTGCAGTTTAGGACAGAGAAGGAAGCAGTGGCTAAAACAGATGGAAAGATGCTGAATCACATGTTCGACAAGTATATCCGATATAAGAACAAAAAGAAGACAAATGTTACAGTTGGCATGACTTCTTCTATTCTTTCTTTTTCTATTTTCTATGTTCTCGGATGAAATTGTAAAACTTTAAAGTTATTGGTTTTGCAACCATTGCTTAAAGTTATGTGGAACACTTCTATAAGTTAAGTGATACATGTGTCGCTTAAGGAGAAGTTAGTGGAGGATGATTGCCAAATGTCATCTTTACTTCTTGTTTGTGTTTTAGTTCAGTTAGACTTCCCATTTGTACTTTCCCTCCTACATTCTATAAGTAGGAGAAGAACCTCCGGGTTAATGATGAGAATTTGTAAGCAACAATCTTGTGTTCTAGACTGTGTTGAACCCCTGAGAGCCACTTAGAGCAAATGAATACAAAGGAGCAGGTTTCCGGAGAACTTTGTGTCACGGTGTATTGTGTTTCTTACTTTTAATCTTAGATCTCTTAATAAACTTTGTGTTATTTTAGATCTAGATCTAGAGTTGCCTTTGTTTTAGAATTATGTGTTTATATCTATTGGATTTTTCTATGTGCATGCAATCAGCTCTGCCATCTACTGATTGGGATGCACACCTTCCCCGTTTCTTCTATATGTTCATGTAATTACCTTCTTCTATAACTTTTCTTTTCTTTAAACATCTGCTTACTTGTTGCAAAACTGTTCAATTATGGTTCATGAACTGAATAGTTAAAGTAAAACCGCATTTAAATATTAGCATACTTAAATTGACAGATCTGACACGGGATCCTCATCGGTTAAATGAGGGAGATTTATCTCATGATTTCCTAGGTTTTGTGCTATGCAGAAAATCTAGCCAACAAAGCCATAATTTGATTGTTCTATTATAGCCAAACAACTTGCCGCTTCTTCTAGAGTGTTGAGAAACACTCTTCACATGCGGAGGATACTCGAGCCATCACCCAAGTCTGTAGAGCTTGGTCCTCAATTCCCCATCATTTGCTAGTTCCATGATTCAAAAGACTTTGTAAACAATACCTAGAAGAGTAGAGGAAAGATGCTCTGATACCATTGTGATGTCCCCTTTTTGGACAAATGGGAATTTTAATAAACTTCCACACCAATCAAATCAAGAAAGATTAGATCCTTTTGATTCAACCTCAAATAACCCAATGTCGGCTAATTACAACCCAAAATGTGGTTGGAAGTAGCTAAGGTGATAGGTGAGATGGGAGAATCAATTGGAATTCACACCTTTTCCATTTTTTTTTTGAGAGCAGCATTATTAATTTAAAATAGCTTGTAGACAGCTGAAAACTTCTAAAATTCATAACTTTCTTGATATTTAATCTTTTTCCATGAAACAAAGTGCACAATAAACTTGGGATTTCCCCCTTTCCAATGAACTAGAGATCAGATTTTTCTGAGCACTAAAACCCCTTCAAAATAGCACTTAAAATTCTAAATCTGGGCGTTAGGGTTAGAAGAAAATAATTAATAAAATATTTCCAAGACTTTTCTCGGCCTCCTAACACACCACAAAGTACCTCCCTTGCTCAGAAATAAAAGATCAACATATCAGATGAGCAGAACATGCCAAATAATTTTGGGAATTAATTAAAAAAACCCTGTCTATAGCATAACTTCAAAAAATCATATCTTTTGCTAGAGAAGTCCAAATGAGCTGAAACTTTGGATCTTGGGCCACAAAAATATGAAGAATAATATTCAAAATTAGTTTTTGCATAACAAACACGAAACCCTAATTTTTCCCTAAAAAGTAGGTCTCCCAACACATTTAGGGTATCAAATCATCTCCAAAAATTCTAAAATTAATTGTAAAACATAGTAGATCTGAAAACAAACAAATATGCTCCCAAATCATGCAACAATAGCCATGTTTTCACCATAAATAAATGCGCTAGGGCAAGGAAACTCTCCTAGTGCAATTTACCACTCACAACAAATGCAATACACACACTAATGGATCCTTATCAAGATCCGATTTACTTCAACTCCAAATAGAATGGGAGAGAGAGAGCACAATGAAGAGCTAGGGAATACATCCGTTGGGCATGCATCCCATTTCTCCAAGCATGGAGAGATATAAATGATCGAATCCAACATGAGGTGAAATGACCCACTCACATACCTTAAATCGACTTCCCAAAGGGATCAACCCACTTGGAGGGAAAATACACTTTTAAATTTGTAGTTACAAGTTGGATAGCCAAGTGGCCCCTTTTACATTAGTTTCCCTCTCATTAAAACATTTAATATGCTAAGACTGTGTGCACTTTATTATTTTCTAATTAAATAATAAAAAGTAACTAACCTATGTGCACATTTTTAAACTAACTAGAGATTCCCACTTGTAGCGCTAGGCATGCCAAGGGGCTACAATGCAAATAAAAGAGATGAACAAATATATTAGTAATGCCCCCAAAAAGGGGACTTTATAGTTTTGCATGATGGAGCAGTTGTTTTTGGTCTTGGATAACATGTTGACACCTTGTATGATGTGTTGGAGTGCTTGGAATGGTTTGGAGTGATGGTTTCATGTTGAAACCCTAGTGACCTAGTTAGCTCTATTAGGTCTCTCAAGAAGGTGTGAAGGAACATGTGTGCTTGGATGAATTTATCCACATAAGTTATGCATGTTAGTACTTGAACGTGTTTTTCAGGTCTCCCTTGATGTGTTCCATTCTTTGGTTGAGCTTGGAAGTGACTTTAAAGATGTTTGGAGCTTGATTCCTCAAGACCGGTTCTTGAGTCCAGTTTGGAAGTTTGGAGCAGTTTCAGAGATTGGCTTGGTTGGAGGCCTTGCACTATGAGTTGGAGAATAAAGTGACTTGATTCAGAAACTAGATTCAGAGACCTTTCCAATGGTATATGACTTAAGCCTTGATGACGAGGTTTGCTATATGAAGTTGGTCGTTCTTCAAGACTGAATTCTGGGTGCTTGAAGACCTAGTTATGCTTGCTTGCAACTTTGTGTGTTTCATGGTGGAGATGGATGTTTCAGTGCTTCCTGAGATTGTTGGTGATGGTTGAAGGTTGCTCTCATGTTACATGATGCTAATGGAGTCTTGACAAAGTTGTTTGATCCCCTTGGAGCTGTTGGTGCATTCGTTGGTGCTTGAGGAGCTTGTTGGAGATGTCTTGACCCTTGCCGACCTACTTAGTTCCTTTGAGTTGATTTATATGATGTTGTTGTTATGTTTTTGAGTTGGAATGACCGACCCATATGGTCATGGCCAACCTAGGGGTGTGTTGATGTAGTGTTGTGTATATCTGAGAGAGATATAGAGAGAGAGAGAGAGATAGTCTCATTCAGATATAGATATAGATAGAGAGAGAGAGAGATATAGATAGATCGAGAGATAGAGAGAGAGATACAGATAGAGATATGGACTATCTATATGGCTCGGTTGGACAAGCATATAGATAGTCGCCAGAATCGGACAGATAGCCCCGACAGGACCCGGACAGTTAGGTCTGGGAACGTCTGGAACCGGGTCGAAAGGGGTCGGGTTTGGGTTGGAACCGGACAGATAGGTCTAAATACCGAAAGGGGCTGGGTTGAACCAGATAGGTCTGGGCCAGGTTAGACCAGATAGGGCATCCCCCCTCCCCTCCCCTCTCTATCTAGATGGCTAGATGGCGAGATGGGGGACGACCAGATAGTATATCCATAGTTGGCTGGGTTGGAACCAGAACTATAACCGCCATCTGGGTTCGGGACTAGACCATATAGAGAAAGATCCCCGGTTCTAGTATCTGGCAGGCTCGGGACCGGACAGATAGGTCTAGAACGGGTTGAGTTCGGGACCGGACAGTTAGGTTTAGGCCGGGTAAATTGTTTTTGGTCATTTATGACTAGTTGTGTCCATGGGGTTATGAGCGACCTATGGGAGTTTGAAGAAGGGTTAAGATCAGAGCTAAGAAGAGTGATGAAGGCATGAGAAAGATTGAGGACTAGATATGCAAGTGCAATAGACCTATTTAGCCCATGAAGAAGAAAGATTGAGCGAGTTGAAGAAGAGCTTGTTTTGAGAGGGTTTGAAGAGAGGAGCTGCATTTGAGATCACAATCAGTTGTGTGAGCAACATATCTTTAGTGATCATCCATTCAAGTTCAAGTAAACAAGGTGGCGTTGGAGGTGGACCACCTTCAGACCCTACTGCGCCATTGGGGGGAAGCCCCGTGCAATGTTTCTCGAGTGCCTCCATCTCCCACCAAGCGCTCCTCGCCTTCAGCCGGTGGCGGCCGACACATCCGATCTCACCACCGTGCTTTCAGATGCACTTGCTGCTCTCCGGGGCCCTTACATCGACATAGTCACTCGCCAGCTTGCCGCCATAGCTAGGGCTCTCCGCCGCATTCGTCGGCTCACCAGCAAGGTTGGGGCTCACCATCTCGCTAGCATGGGTGGGGCTCTCCGCCGCATTCGTCGGCTCGCCAATAGGGTTGGGGCTCGCCACCTTGCCAACATGGGTGGGGCTCTCCGTCTGTCGCTGCCTTGCAACAGGACGCTCGGCACCTACCGCCACCTCCGCCACCTTATGACAAATTCCCTCGCCTCAACCTTGCCATTCCTACGCACGGGGAAGCAGACCCGGAGGAGGAACTTGCTACTGGTTGGGAGCTTTTGGATGCTGGCAAGGACCTTCCTGGTTCAGGGTGGTCAGATGATCGGGATCTGCCTGCCTTGGGCATGTTTGATGCTGCTGCTTGATGGCGTCTCTTAAGTGTTTTCAGGCGATGCCTTTTTTGTTGTACTCTCTTAGGCTCGACCTAGTTCGACTCTTGCTGTTCTAGGCTTGACCTAGCTTGTTCGTGGTTTTGGTGCGTGCTCTCATACCGCCTGCTTTTTTTTTGAAAGCTATCTTGTATCTTATTACATTAATATAATATAAGATCCCTTTTCATAAAAAAAAAATCTTCTGTGATGAGTAATATTCATGCAAGTCCTTTGTTATGAGTAATATTAGCAAAGATTTATAGGGCTAGGTGCTCGTTGTGAAGTGGGTGCTTCACTAAACAAGTCTTGTGTGATGTGTAACATTTATACAAACCCTTTGTTATGAGTAATATTAGCAAAGGTTTCAATGGGTTTTCTTCTCCTTGAGGGTTTCCCGCATTATATGATGTGTACTTGTGCTCTCTCTCTTGCTTTGTATACTTGTGGATGGTTATAACAATCTTAATAAGCTCACATGATTGTATATGTTGAATGGTTAATCTAAATGATGTTGTAAGCAATGGGAAATGAAGTTAAGGTTTTGTAGGACTGATTCACCCCCCCTTAGTCCATTGTACTTCTAATAATTTGCACTTGATGCCTGGGCATTTTATACACATTTGGTGGGTTTGCTGTCTGAATTATCTTAGACGATACTAGACACAACCTTGGATTCCTTCTTGGATAGGTAAGTATAATACCAACTTCATATTGAGACCAATCATCATCTCTTGCAAGGACATGATGTGCAGGTTGTGCACTTTCCAAGAAGTTGAAACTGATTGACCCTTCATTTTCATATGCTCAACCAGTATAAGATTAGGGAGAGGTACCTTTACATATTATTCTAGGATGGATACAGAGCTTCAGATCCTATAATCAGTACTTACTATAGCTAGCTCAAAATGGAATACAAATTTTTCGTTTAAACCATGGTGCAACTATGCGTAATGCACAACAATTGGTCATTTTCATGCTCATGCATCTGTAAGAGACTTCTTCCTTATATCATTATCATCAATTAGAATTAAGAAGACACTATGAGCCACCATTCTATTCAACTCATCCAACACTCAACTAAATTTAGGCTTTTGTATGTCCTTTATAAGCTTATTCAAGCATCTAAGTATAATCATTCACACACGCAATCTACTTAAAATATCCATCTATGACATCATCATCAACATAAAGCATAAGCTTTCTAGGCTATCCGAAAGAACATATTCCATTCATGAGATGATTTCTCAGGGGCTCGATCGAAGGAGAATCTCTCCCTCCTAAATCCCGACAAAGGAGGGGGAAAACTACTAGGGTTGGGATTTAAGCTTCAACAAGCAACCACAATCTTCATTTAAGAAACACATCATTGGATTTTGCTGGAATTTCACAATAAGTGCTCTAAAATACAATGTCTCAATAACTTCACATGGTCATGCTATACAGGGACACATCAAATACTATCCATGATACTAACCTCCAAGGGTATCTACTAACATGGTTTCTTAACTAGTACTATATCCACATCCATACACAAATATCGTTGGAAATCAATTTTGCACAAAGATTCGTCTCCTACCATGAAAGACATGTCTCAAAGACTAGTACTCGTCTCATAGACTTGCATTTTAGTGTTTTTTAAAATATATTTTGTACTCTTGACCCATATATGATGAGATATCAAAGATAAATATCAATATAATTATAGTCTTTTGTCGACATCTAATATCTTAACTTTGAATTTCAAGTTCTTAATGTTTTTTTACTATATTATGTTGTATAATATTGTTTTTTTCAATATATATATATATATATTTGCCATCTCTGAATACCCGTCTCCATTTTTTTTGATAAATGGCGTACCCATCCCTGTCTCTTGGTAACCATGTTGTAAACATATACATACATACATATATATTTAGAGGAAAATGAGGGGGCCAATCTCTATCTCAAATTGCACCTGCAACCCCACCCCAAATATGTTATCTTATAGTTATAGTTAGGGCTTCCCAACACACACACACACACACACATATGGTTAAACCTACACTTTCCGTCCCCCTATCTATATATTGTTAGGGGTGAGACTACTGAGAACGAACTATAAACTATATAGTAGTCATTCAAGTCAAGTCAACCGTACCACCCACATAGAAGATAGGGGGCTTCTCCCTTACACATCGAACCCCATATAAATATAAGGTCACACCTGCTGTCCATCAGCCCTAATATGTATTATATTGGGGAGGCATCCATCAAATAGATAGTATAGCCGATGAGCCATATAGCACATTGTGTCTCTGAATACTCGTCTCCTATTTTTTTGATAAATGGCATACCTGTCCCCGTCTCTTGGTAACCATGTTGGCAAAACACACACACACACATATACATATATATGCTTGATCCAGATTGAGGATTCAATCCGGTTGGTCAACACACCAACTGCGAAGGATTAGTGTGTTGTAATAAAGCCAAACTCTTCTATATTGAATTGACACAAATTTGCAAGAGTAATAAACAAAGCTTCATTGTAAGATAATAAGAAAGTTTATGAAAAGAAGGCAATCTATATGGAAGATAAACAAAGCTAACTTAACATGCATAGCATGCAAATATACGTTTTATTCTAAAGCTAAAAAACTAATAGTATCCTTTCAACATGCACATGCATGCAAATAGGACAATTCTAATAATAAGAGATATTCTAGAAGAGCGCCTAATAATGGCAGGACTAGCCTTTTGGAGCAAACTTTTCTGGGTTTGCTTGAATTTTTTGTTGTATGTTTTTGAAAAGATCGGCTTGCTAAAATCATATTCACCCACTTAAAGCCTGGTGTTGAGGCTCTGTTAGCTCATAAAACTGCTCCGAAGGCCTCAAAAAATTGACATTTATGATTTGTTGAAATTTCTCGAAAAATTGTAATTCTTTGAAACTCAACCATTACTCTTTTGTGGCAGTCCCAAGTCATTATTGGGATCATTTCCGTCTCCGAGTACATTTCAGGTTGAGACTCTTCCTTTTCTAGATCTTTAAGCATAACTTCATTAGGGAAAAGAGTGCAAGAGAGACCTAAGGTAGGGTTCTTACTAGATGGTCCTCTTTTATTGGACCCTCTCCCTTGCCCTTTGCATCCATCGCTGTTCACAACAAATTCTACACCTAGTGAATGTGAACTTTTTCCACTTTGAAGGGTTTCTCATGTAAATATTTGCAATCCTTTTCCGAATGATGATTCTCAGATGGAGAATCACTATTTGTGTATGTGTAGGGAAATGCCCTTGACCCCCACATTTCCATGTACATGTGTTTCCAAAATGGAAATGGGTACAAAACACCCTTGGTACGGCTTTGAAATGGTGTCCCGTCCCGGGTTCGTACTGGAAATGGTATGGAAATGGATTTGACATTTATGTAACGTTTCCAATATGAACCGGTGACATTTCGTCTTGTTTCCAATGGCACATGTTGCCAAAAAATACAAAAAAGTAAAAAAAAACATTTAACCCTAATTTGCAAACAAAATAGTCAAACAATCAAACCAATCAAATAGTCAAACAAACTTTGGGATATACATCTAGAGACCACTGATTTAGATGCTTCTGCAACTACTCTCGCCTAACTTTCAATACTTTGTATCGATGGTAACAATCAAGGAGTTCTACACAAGGGGTGGAGAGTGGGGCTAGTGTGATTGGCATTCATGGAGCTGCTGATTTGAGGAAAATCTAGATGATGTTTTCTAGAATCTAGATTATAATCATGTAATGTGAGATTTTAAGCATGTTGAAGACAATATTTTAAGCGCTTTATATTTTATGGACTAAAAATGAGTATTATGTATTTTATATAATATACTGTACAGAGGTTTCCGTGTTGTTTCTTACCCAAGTTTATTTTTGGAAATCAACGTTTCCGCATTTTGGACCCATACCCATTTCTGTTTCTGTTTCCTAGCAATATAGATATATCTATTTGAATTGGGTCTTTTCCTTTTGTGGGAACCTCAATCTCTCCCTAAACAATTAATGCTGCTATCGTACCACCATCTCTCTCCCCAAGTGAGGCCGAGGCATGGGAAGCCTCCATACACTTCATGATTCTTTTCTTAACCTAAGTCTTGACATATAAAACATCCTTCTCTCACAAGGTCTTGACACCTTAGGCCCAAGGTTCAAGAACAAAAACAATTGACACACAATACATAAACCAAGGACCAACACAAAAGCAAGATACAAAAGCAAAAAAGTTCTCACAAGGATAGGTCAAGGGGGGCCAAAGCCTCCATCTCATTTAAACCATCTCATGTGAACTAAATCTCCATGTCTCTCCATGAAAGCCATTGTAATATCCCCTTGTGGGATATTAATGATTTATCATTAATTACTTGCAAAATAAACAATTTAGAAGATAAACCCTCCTAGGTTTACCTCAACTAACCCTAGTGTTAGCTTCAATACAACCCAAATAGGGTTGGCGTGAGCCAAGGTGAGGGTTTAGATGGGAAATCTAGTTGGTATTTACACTCCTTTATCCAATACACTTTGCAGAAGTAAAAATATTAAATATTACTGCTGAAAATTAACTGAAACTTTAGAAATTAATAAATCTCAAAATACTAACTCTTTTGACTTGAAACCAAGTGCAGTAAAAAGGGAAAATTATGAGCTTCTAATCACAATAAATATTAGATCTCTCCATGCACTAGAAACCACTCAAAACAGCCCCCAAAATCTCAAACCCAGTAGCTAGGGTTAGGGTAAAATCTGCAACATAATTCCCGCACTTTTTCCTTCACTTTAAGAGTCAATAAATGTTGTTCCAGATCTGCAATTAATAAATCTATAACAACAAATTTATAATCACTTCAAAATCCCTTCCAAACACTGTTAGCACATGCCCAAACAAGTCGGTTTCATCAAGTAAAAACCAACAGCATATAATAAAAGATATTTATCATAAATCACACTCCAAACACTCAAAGCAAGCTTATGTCTTCTCCCAAAAATGGCGTCTTATACATATATAGAGAAATGATTGCAAAAAGTTATTACTTCAAGCTTATATGGGCACACACACTTCACAACTGATGGTGTTAATAAACACCTTTTGTTTTTTATCATAAGTGGGCATACATCCCTTCTTCAAGCATGAAGATAAGTTTTATAAACCGTCAACATGCCAAAAAAGGAGTAACCACATCTTCTTTTATAACTTTTGCTTGCACATCCTTCAAAGTTCTTCTCCATCTTTGGCGCCATCATCTAGGAGGAAATCTCATTTAAAAATGTGCCTGAAAGTCACCAACAACAAATATTAAATGCATAGGGATTTTAAAAAGATGCCCATATGAATCGACCCATGCTTAGGAATAATCACTTTGTCTCAAATATTAATTATTAAATGCTTCCAGGAAAATGCGACTTGCCTAGTCTCTTGATTTACCTTTTAAAAAATGCATTTATTACCTCAAGGTGAAGTCGAACTTCCCCTTTTATTTTGATTTGCATGTGCAAATCGATTTTATCTTCTTTTTAATTTTTTATAAATTAGGGGGACATTACAGCTATAATTTGGAATGTGCATGGTCTAGAGACCCATGATAAGGTACCTCTTGTTAGACAATTTAGTCATTCCAGGGAATAGGTAGATTTCCTACTGCTGCAAGAAGTTAAAGAAACTGGGACTCCCCTTGAGTTTGTGTTGAAATATATCTGGCCCAAAGCACTACATTTCTCTACTAAGCATCCAAAGGGAAAGGGGCCTCGCCCATCCTTCTTGACTATTAGTGGGCTGAAATGTTGATTAATTTTGGTATTTCTCTCTGCAATAGAGCCATCTGGGTTACCTTAAAGAAAAATGATCATATTTTTGGTCTATGTCCTAATGAATATTGAGAAAGAATTGAACTTTGGAACTAGCTAGACTCCAATATTTGCAATATACTGTGGATTATTGGTGGGGACCTCAATATAGTTGAAGATAAAGGGGATAAATAAGGGGGTTCCTTACTTGAATGGAAAGGCAATGACCTCTTGTTTTGGTCCAAATTGAAAAGGATACACAACTTGATTGACCCCATACTAAAAAACAAGGCTCAAAGTAAAGGCATTTGGTATACATGGTGCAACAATCAGCAAGGTAGGAAAATATAGTACTCAAGACTTGACAACTTCTACATGAATATGGATTTCTTCAGTATCCCAACTAAAGATAATGGAAATCTTGTAACTGTGCTCCTCTTTACTATGTGTGATCACCATCACATTGAATTATAGTTTTCTCTTAATTCTTCTTTACCTCAGAAAGAGATTGGATGGAAGGTTCTTTTCAAGCTAAATGTCTCCTAACTCCATGAACATGATTTTTGTGAAGGTTTTAGGCCTGTCTGGAACATTGCTACAGCTCTTTCCAATTCGTCCTCATATGTTCAAAATTGGATTAAATGCATGTAAGTCTCTAACATGTTTATGAGGTGATATGGTCAAACTAAAGCTAAAGCTAAAAGCAGAAGATTTTTGTTTTTCATGAAGTCTAGGAGCAAATTATATCCTCCGAGGCTTGTTTACAAAATGATCCATACAATTCTAAACTGCTTGAAGAGATGAATTAGATAAAAAATCACCATAGAGTCTTACAACGATACTTTGCAAAAGGGGGGCAAGTCTAATCAAGACTTGGCTCTAGTTATGGGATAAAGGAACTAAATATTTTTCAGGATTTTAAAGACCAAGCCGTTAGGAAAGAAGATTAAGGCCATTGAAATTGGTGGTGTCCTCTCTGAGGGCGTCAATGAGATAGAAAATGCCTTCCTTTCCTTCTACTCTAACCTCTTTGTTTTAGATAGCACCTTCTCTCAATTTGAGCAAAACAGGAAATTGTGTGCCAAGATCACTCCCCCAAAAATTCTCATTACGTTCTTTTGCCTTTAAGGACAATGATATCTCCCTTGATAAAATTCTCTATACCATTGAGTCTTTAAAAATTAAAAGATGAAAAAGCCCCAGAATTGGATGGATTTCCTGCTGATTTTTGTAAAGCTAATAAGGATTGGTAGGCCAAAATGTAATGTCCCTTTTTTCCATTTGAGAGCTATTAATTGGTCTTCTTGCCATTCCTTCTCCGTGGCAAAGCAGAGAAGAAGATGGAGGAGAACATTGAGCTTCCATTTGATATGTTTTTACTAATTTTTAATATGTTCTTTTAGTGTTTTTTTTCTTACGACAGGTCAATTGGGTTTTAATTAATTAATGGAAGCTAATGAAGGAAAAGAACATCTTTAAGAGGTCGGCCTTTTCTATTTGTGCATTGGTGCCAAAAAGATGATATAAAAGAAGATTAGAGGCATCATTTACATGGAGTCTTGGCGCATTTTGTTATACTTGGTCATAGAGAGCTAGTTGTTCCTTGTTCATCCACTTGAGGACGAAAACCCTCTTGTGAGGCCTCATTGAAGGATGAAAACCCTTCATGTGACTTAGGTGAAGGATGAAAACCCTTCATCATTGTTTGGTCTTGATGTGAAGAGCAGATTTGAAGATCTATTTGAAATTTACATCTGATATTTGAATTATTTATGGTGGAGCGACCTACCTTGGGTAGGGTTTGGAAACATTGGTGAAGAATTTGAGAAATCTAGTTTCACAATCTGATCTGTAATATTTTTAAAGGTTGGAATCTGAAGTTATATGAATTTAGAGGGTTTCTAAACCCATATTTCATATTTATCTTGTGGCTGCAATTTCCAGTGCATATTTATTTTCTAGCAGAGTATTCTTCGGTGTTTCTTTGTTATTTTGACTTCCAAAATCCCATAAAATACATATAAAATAGTGGCGAATTGATTGGTGGTGTATTATGGTGATTTTGGCATTTTTTGGTGCAAGTACAAGTCGCTGATTTTATTCTTCAGTCTGCTGCAATTTTATTTTTAGATCTACATTTAGAATATTTGATCAAAAGCCTCAAAAGGGTTATTACACAAAAAATCTTGGATGTTTATAGTGAAGCTATACAAAAGGGTTCTTTAGGACCCGAAATCAATAGAGGTGTCATCAAATTAATCCCCAAGGATGGAGACTCTCACCAGGTTAAAAATTGGAGGCCCATCACCCTCTTGATTGTGTCTTATAAAATCTTAGCTAAGGTCCTCTCTGGAAGGATTTCGATTGCACTTCCCAACCTTATTTTTGTCGCCCAAATTGGATGTGGAAGGTAGATATATCCTTGACAACCAGATTACTAGCTGGGAAGGTATGTATTGGGCTAAGGCTCTAAACAATATGTTTTTATGACACTGCTGGATTTTGATAAAGCTTATGCTAGAATAGAATGGCCATTATTGAGATGATGCTCTATGCTTTTAGATTCTAGGAAATATTTTGCAGGATCGTAATGCTCCTTTTCAAAGATGCCTTAGTTCTAATTGAACTTACTGATCCTTTTGAACCTATGTTGCCAAGATACGGGTACGGGTATGGGTTTGATATGCGGATACGTCAATTTTAAAAAACCCTTGGGTACGATACGTCTTGGATACGTCCATACATATATATTAAAAAATTATTAAATATATATATATATATATATATAGATAATCATTTTACTCATTTTTTATATATACTTACCACTTTATTTCTCCTTCAAATGATCGTCCTTGTTGGTTGTGATTGAAAGGATGTGATTGTAGAAAAATGTGCCCTAAAAAAAGACTATATTATAGGAATTTTTGTAGATCCCTTGTTGTATTTCGAACACATTTTTACCTTGTATTCTAAGTCATAAGGTTCGAGTTTGAGTTCGTGTTTGACGAGGTCAATGGATAAAGTTCGAAAAAAAATTTGCCATTAAATTCGAACAATAAATTATAAAATATCAAATATATAAACACTTAAAATAAATAATATGAGAACTTGAAAACATAAATATAATTTAAAACGTAAAAAGATAAATAAAAAATTAAAACAAACATTATATACAAATTAAAAGATAAAACAAAACTTTAAAAAGATATATTGTATATGTTATAACACAAAGAACGTATAACTTATAACATATTATTTTAATTTATTAATTTTGTGAGCTTCATCAAATCCTTCGTGTCCCAAGCTCAGCATTAGAAAATAATCGACATAGTTTTCGTGAGCATTATTACCTGCAGATAGAGCTTTCTCGCACCACACTGACGATTTCTCATACCAAAAAGAGATGAGTAACAGAGCTTTTTAGCCGTGGAGGAATTCTGTGCACTGGTTAGGGTCATTTTCGTCTGTACAGTTTATAACGATTGTATTTTCGCAACTATATTAGTCATGTTTTTGAGTGTCTGAAACCCTTCAAAACTGGGTTTGAAACACTTCAAAAAATCGTGATTTTTCATGCTTCACAACTGCATTTGAAACCCTTTGAAACCTTGTGATTTTCATGATTTTCGTGGTAGTAGATTTAATCTTGGGTTCGCCGCGGGTATGTCCGGATTCTTCCTGGGTATGCCATGGGTACGTCTAGACGTACCCATGGCGTACCTGAGAAGAACTCGGACGTACCCATCACGTATCCGTACCCGTACCCTAACGTATCCGTACTGGATACGGATCAGGAAGGGTACGGGGGGCTGGGGGACGTATCCTGGTAATGTAGTTTTGAACTGCAAATATCTATAAGACAAAGATGCTCCCTTACCCCTACCCTTTTTGTTATTGCAGCTGAAGCCCTTCATTATCGGCTTAGAGATGCCTCTCTTGGCCCTCCAATTAGAGGCATCTCCTTGCCCAACCAAGAGCTTCTCCTGTATATTCTTTTTGCTGATGATACAACTCTTTTCTTGTATTAGATGAGGATAACTTCAAACAAATTGCCTTAAAAAGGAAGATCTATTGTAATGCTTCAGGTTCTAAAATTGCTATTCATAAATCCTTGGTGTTGGGTTGGGATGACTCTCCCCCTGATTGACTTGCTAGGATTGGTTGGTCTTGGAAAGGCCCTAAAAAAATTGTTAGATATCTGGGGATTCTCTTTTCCTTGCCCCCCTCTTTTAAAGAGACGTTATGCTGGTTTTTTGACAAGATTAATAGAAAAGTTTCTCAAAAGTATGGTCACTTGCTGTCTCTCCTTGGCAGAATTTAGGTGTGTTAAATGGTGTTGTTTTCATATGGTATTTACTTATCCTCTTGTTGGATGTTTGGTACCCATCAATTTGATAAGCTGCATAATATGGTCAGACATTATCTATGGCTTGATGGAAAAGGGAATTGGAAAAGGTATGCTATTTCATTGGATATTTGTTGTTCTCCGAGAAAGTTTGGTGGGCAGGGTATCAAAAACCTCAAAACGCGGTATAACATTAGCTGTGAAATGGATTATTAGAGCTTTTAATGGTAACGAGCACAGGAACATCCTTGTTAGGAACAACATTGTGAGTGGTTTACCCAAGGGTAAACCCTTGTAGAAAGGATTATAAATTGCTGATCTGCTGATTGGCTTTCCCTGTTAAAGTTGTTGGCCTCCTTTATCTTTCAATCGATTTGGAAGGCTTGGGAGAGAGTGAACCATCTTGCTGTAGCCCAAGCTACATTCTGTGGTATAGGTCTCAGGTGTCAAGGTTACATATCAGTCTGGTGGAACTTGAAGCACTAGGATAAACTCCTAGCTTTAACTAGAGGCTGTTCTGCTTATTTTTGCTTTCTGAAAGGCATTCAAACCTTCAATGACCTGCAACTCTAAGGCTCGCAGTTGTCTTGGGAGAGATAAAAATAAAGTTCAATATCCCCCCTTCCCAGATCAGAATGCATACTATGGTTTCCAAAGATTTGCAGAGCTCAAAAAAGATTGATTTGATGATGGAAGATAAATTATTTTGGGACTCTGTAAAATGGATAAAAAGTAACCCAATCAATGAGATATCCTCTAAGCAAATTTATATGGAAACTCTCTCTCCTAGGATTGTCTTTCGTTTGATTAAAAAGTGAAATTTTTGTGATCCCTTGAATAATTGGTCATACATGTTTGCTGTTCTGTGGTCCTCATGCCTTGAACCTAAAAAATCCTGTTTTAGGTGGCTATTGATCCACAAAATGTTTGTTGTTAGCTCTGTTCTTACAAAATCTGGTCTTTCCAATTCATTTTGTACCTTGTGTGGGGAAGTGGATCCATTGAGCCATTTTTATTTTTATGCACCTTTCCTGCTTCTGTTTGGAAGCCTTGCCATTTTTCATGGTCAAAAGTTTTCATTAAAGATATTATATGGATCAATAATACTTTTGGATATGTGTATACTAAAAGGCAGGTTTTTTTTCTTCTTTAAAAAACTATGGCTTATCCTCTTCACCAAAATACTTTGGTTTATATGGAAAGAACATGATAATTAAGTCTTTCAGTTTAGGAGTAGGGTGCTTATTGACTTCACTAGTAAAGTGATAGTACATATTCCATCCGTGCAAATTTCCCTAAGATTGAAGATTTCTCAAATTGAATTGGAGAAATTCTTGAAGACCGGGATGATGAAAATTTCATCCAATTATCTTATTGGAGGTTTGGTGTCTCCCAGATTTCACCCTGAAATCTGCGACTACCCTATCCGAAAAATTTTCGTACTTTTAAAATAATGGGTCGTTTTGTGTTTTTATTGCCTGTAAGTTCTTGTATTGCGTCAAGATAATCCCAAAGAGCCATATTAGCCTTTTTCGCCAAATACCCAGATGCCCAAAGTTATATTCTGTTGTCAGGATTTGTCTGCGGGAAATCTGTATTTAATTATTTTGAGCCCCGTATGAGACTATTTGCACCCCGTTTTAACTCTGTTATGATCGAATATGTCATTACTCTTATGTGCCAGAAGGGTTTTAACTTGGAATAAGTTTTGGGCTTTATTTGTAACTTTTGACAATTTTTCGTGTTTTTGTATTGTCCCGTTTCGTTTTCTGTGAAATTTCTCTAGAACAATTCCTTTGCCGGGTAAGCCCGATTTTTGGCCTGGAGCAGCTGGAAAACATATACGCACATTATGTCCGGGGGAAGTCGCCATCAGAGGTCTGGATCATTGGGAAAAAGCGAAGTCGTGCACGGAAAAGCCCCTGCGGGGATGGGCGCATTTTTGGAAAACAAAGGATTTAAGCTGCAATGGGAAAAATAGAAGCTGCAGGCAGGGTGGGAATTTTGTACCTGCCTAGCAAGGTACTTTTTCCCGTGTTATAAAATCCACTTAAGCTGCAGTGGGAAAGTTAGTGGCTGCAGGCAGGTGGGAATTTATTGCCTGCCTTGTAGGGTAAAAATTCCCATGATAAAATAAAAGGAAAGTGATTTAAGTGAAATCATGGGATTTTAGTGCCTGCCTTGCAGGGTAAATAATCCCATTGTCAAAGTCAAATCATTTAAGTGGATCATGGGATTTTGGTGCCTGCCTTGCAGGGTAAAGAATCCCATTGTGGAAAAATTCTTAAAAATAGAATTATATGTGCAAAAAAGTGCGCCCCCTTTGGTGAGATGATGGAAGACTTAAAGTGATTATTTTAATTAATCTATCCTTTCAAAAAGTGCGCCCAAGCTTGGAGGAAGTCAACAAGTCAAAAGGGGAATAAAAGAAAGGATTAAAATGCATTAAATTTAATTTATTTAGTGGCTGCCCTCTTGCTCTCAAAAAGTGCGCCCCATTTGGGAGTTATTTAATGATTTTAAGGCATTAAATCATTAAATTAATTTCTATTTTCAGTGGCTATGGTCAAGGCACACTGTGAAGCTTCAGTGAAGTGATGTGTGAAGTATTAAATTGGATTAATTTAATTTATTGGATGGCTGTCCTTAAACATGCTATTTTTAAAAGAGAAGAGCATGATTTTTAATTAATTAATTGCCTTTAATTGTTAGGGCAATTATTAATTATAGAATTGTGAAGGTTATATAATCATGGGCAACCATATGGGTGAATTATTTGATTCACAGGTAAAGAATTGCAGCCAAGAGGAAAAGTGCGCCCCCATTTGAAGAAGGATTTTGCTCAGGCAAGGTGGCAACAAGGCTAAAAGCTTCTAGATTTGGCGCATGCTTTGAAGGAGGTTGATCTTTGTCTGCATAGTTGTTTGCATAGGTGTTACAGGTGCTCAGGTGTTGTTGAAAGGATTCATGATCTCTTTATGTGCAAATTAAACACCAATTTTTGGGGCAGCGGGCTTGAAAAGTGCAGATTTTTACAGTTAAAATTCACTATTCATGCTCTGGTGGCCATTTTTGTTTGAATAAATTGCAAGAATTTATTACAGATGTTTTACAGAAGAAAAGGAGCTTTTATCAATGTCCAATACATTGCAAATATCCTCCGAATCTGAAGAATTGTCCAGATCTACACCAGTATTGCAGAAATCCGGCCAAGTAAGAAGAAAAAGAATTATTCAGACGAAGATAGACAAAGCCATGGCGAAAAGAGATGAAAAAGAAAGCACGATGGAGTCATGCATTGCTTCCAAACTTGCAGACATAGGAGACAGATCTAGGCCTGGAACCTCTTTCCGAATTGATTGATAGATCTAGAGCGGGAAAGATTTCACTCATGCGTGCGGTCAAAAGCAGTACAATTATCCGAGTTGCAGCTTTTCCATGTACAACCCAATTGCCAGAATTTGTTATGGAGTGTGCTAGATCTTACCATCCTTCATCCAGATCAGTGCGTGATGCTTCGGGAAAGACAATAATTCGTCTGGATGCCAAGTTCATCAATTATTGTTTAAAGATTCCAGTGCGAAAGGTGGTGACTTCCATTAGCATTCAGGATGTTGACAGTAGATGGGAGAAGCATAGAGCTGATTGCATGAGCATAATGAATAGCCGATACATGAAGAAGCCTAGATTTCCTTCAAAGTTCTTGAGAACTCTTCCGCGGTCCAATTTGGTGCAGGAGGTAGATGATGTCGTCAAATTGCTATGCAGGATGAATGGCAAAGTGAATGCCTACACTTTCCGTACATGGATGTATGCTTTCATCAAGACCATTGAAATCAACAAGGTTGATTCTATAATCAATTGGTCGGAAATTATTAGCAACAACATCGGTGAGCAACTCCGGAACGTGAAGCATACTTTCAGCTTCAAGATGACTTCATACTTGGTGTATGCTGCAGGTTCACAAGGCATCTTTTCCAAGTTGGATAGATGTGGTGTTCTTTCTAAGGACCCCATTTGTGAGTGCTACCCGTAGCTTATTGTACCTACATGCGAGAAAGATTTCAAAGTGGTCAACGATGAATTCTTCCATGATTTCATCTGCAGGCTAAACAAAGACTTGAAGGCCAATAGGGCAAGCAAGGAAGCGTGGGAAGCTATGTCCAAGATTGGCAGTCTATTCATTCAATTTGCAGATTTCACATACCTCAGGGTTACGGGCTTTTCTGGAGAACCAATAAAGATGCCCAGGTATCTGAATGATAGATTGATCGCCATGGAGCTGAGCAGGCAACTTGTGGAGTTACACGACCTTCAGTCAAAGCGGCACAAGTCTACGGGCTTCTTCCCAATCACTGTGGGATATTACAGCTGCATTAGCATTCATAGAGCTCAGGGGAATGGAGGCGCAAATGTTATCCGAGTATGAGCAAGAGTTCTTCCCTGCACGGCTTAACTTCGATCCATTTGGAGTAGCCAGGAAGACAATCTCCCAGGAGTACGCACATGTGCCTTCGTTAGAAGATTTCTCGATGAAGTGCAGAAGTGAGTACGAGGTTAGAAAGAAAGATTTCAGCAGACTATCAGCAAAGCAAGTGTTCGACTTTGGACTAGCGCGGATACCTGCGGATCTTAAAGATGATGGGAACGTGGTACTTGACACTTACCATCAAATGGGAGGAGATAAGGCCATACTGCAGAATAACATAGGAGGCTGCAACACAATTGAAGAAAGGTCGGGAGCTGTGTTGGTGAATACTTCAAACTGGTTACAGAGAAAGGGATATTGCCTTGATGAAGCATTGATGAATCAAGTCACGAGCAACTTTGGCGCAGGAGATTCCCTCAAGCGAAAGCACGGAGGAGAAAGCGGCAGGAAAGTCGAGAAGTTGAAAGTGCATAGAAGATCTCAATCCATGGAGAGGATCACTTCTACGACCATGACTTTAACTCCAGTTTTTCCAGTACCCAGTACTTCACCAACTATTGCACTGCAGCAGCAGGACGCTTTCATGCCTCCACTGAATCCAGCGACATTCATCTTCTCCCCTCAGCCACTTCGTTCAGCGCCTGTTCCAGAGGATATGTTAAAGTTGCAGATGGCGGAATTTGAAAGGGCTTTGTCCTTGGATGACTTAGAAGATGGCAGCCACAACACTGTGGCACATTCTGACGGAGAAGATGCTGAGCGGAAGATGGTAGTACACTCAGCGACTTCTCATTCTCCGAGAAGTAACTTCTCGAAATGGTTGGCTTCGCAGTTGGTTCCAGAAGTTAGAATGGAGATGAACTTAGAGGAGCACGACTTGCAGCTACTCTAGAATCTGGGCAGAAGAGACAAAAGGCCTAAAGTTGCCAAAACAACTTCTAGGTTGATCATCGAGGATTCGGGAGAGAAGTTTGCTGAGATATCAATTCCGGTAGAAGGAAAGATAGAGGAGGAATTCACGGCAGAGGATGTGACAGTAACCAAAGTACCCCTCGGTCAAGCCACCACTAAAGGATTGAAGCAGGACACGCAGACATTGATGGATGCTTTATTCCTTAGGCTTGACAGTGAAAAGGCGGAGAAAGAAGAGCTGCAGAAGTAAGTATCTCAATTATGTGAGATCATAGCCAATGTTGCTAAGCCTTCCATTCAGCCCATTTCAGAGCAGGTGAGTGATCATCTTATGCAGGAATGAAAGACGCAAGCAATCAAGTAAAGGCTATTGATGAATGGAAGGATTTTATTATTCGTCAAGCTTCTGTACAACTTGGAGAAGTGCCAGCCCGCCTAAAGGTTATGGATGATGCAGCAAATCAACTGAAGCAACTGATGGAAAACATAGAAGGCATGAATACAGTTGCAGAGAGTAACCTGAGTATTTTGGCCGAGATCAACAAGCTGCCGGGAGATGTATTGATTGCGGAACAGATTGTATCAGACGGATCAGTCGAGAGGGGGAAGCAGCTAGAGTTTGCAGTATCTTTCCGTTTGGAAATCTGCAGAGTTTTGCTGAAGAGGATGCAGGCACTTGAGAGTAGGACATTAGATTTACCAGACAGTGTCATTTCTTTCACTGAGGAGAGAGTGGATGGGAATGTCACTTCATACGTGCGGATCGTCTCAACTAAGGTGCCTAATTCCTTGGAAGGATCTCTTCTGATGATACAAAAGAGAATTGATAAAGCTACTAAGCCTTTCACGATGAATTCTATCAGTAGACTGGTGGCGCTGTAGGCAGACATTGCGAGGTTTGGGCCGAATTTGGAAGATGTGGAAGTGTGCATCAAAGTGTTGAATGAAGGGTTATTGCAGTTCAGGACAGAGAAAGAAGTAGTGGCTAAAACAGATGGAAAGATGCTGAATTACATGTTCGAAAAGTATATCCGATATCAAAACAAGAAAAAGACAAACATTACAGCTGACATGACTTCTTCTATTCTTTCTTCTTCTATTTTCTATGTTCCCGGATGAAATTGTAAAACTTCTAAGTTATTGATTT
This sequence comes from Taxus chinensis, assembly GCA_019776745.2. Taxonomy (NCBI): domain Eukaryota; kingdom Viridiplantae; phylum Streptophyta; class Pinopsida; order Cupressales; family Taxaceae; genus Taxus; species Taxus chinensis. The sequence continues at coordinate 248,012,658 of CM034150.1, read as the reverse complement.
TGCAACCATTACTTAACGTCATGTGGAACCATTCTATTAGTTAAGTGATACATGTGTCACTTAAGGAGAAGATAGTTGAGGATGATTGCGAAATGTCATCTTTACTTGTTTATGTTTCAGTTTAGTTTGAGTTTTCCATTTGTACTTTCCCTCCTACATTCTATAAGTAGGAGAAGAACCTTCGGGTTAAGGAGCAATCAGAATTTGTAAGCAACAATCTTGTGTTCTAGACTTTGTGCTAAACCCCTGAGAGCAACTTGGAGCAAAGGAATACAAAGGAGCAGGTTTCCGAAGAACTTTGTGTCACGGTGTACTTTGTTTCTTGCTTTTAATCTTAGATCTCTTAATAAACTGTGTTATTTTAGATCTGGATCTAGAGCTGCCTTTGTTTTATAAGTCTGTTGTTCATATCTATTAAGTTTCTTCTATGTGCATGCAATTAATTCTGCTATCTACTAATTGGGATGCACATCTTCCCCATTTCTTCTCTGTATTTCCTTTACTTCCTTCTTCTATAAAATACTTCCTTTCTTGAACAGTTGCTTACTTGCTGCAGAACTTCTTAGTTATGGTTCATAAACTAAGTGGTTAAAGTAAAACCCCTGATAGATAATAACACATTTTTATTGACAAATTTGACACGGGAGCCTCACCGGTTAAATGAGGGAGATTTATCTTATGACTGCCTAGGTTTGATGCTATGCAGAAAATCTAGCCAACAAGGTTTCTTGAGATTCAGTCCCTTTCTGGACTGGCAGATTTTATGTATTGATGCTACATTGGTACAGATACCAGAATATGAATGGGAACTTATTAAGGATGCATACGTTGATCAAGTGGAATTTCCTAACCTATATTTAGTCGGTCTTCTTCTTCTGATGATAACCTTGATGTTAGTACGGCTGATTGTAATGAGGAGCTCCTAAACATTCTCCATGTCTCTTTGCAACAGTACTGAAAAGTTCTTGACGTGTCGGTTGTTTGTAATGAGTCTCTCAGAGTTGATAGTAACAGGGGTGAACTGCTTTTGGGATATGATGATGCGTCAGATTCTTCCTGTCCCTCTCAACCTGTGGGCAGTTCTGGATATGGTGGTGTGTTGCCTGTTTGGACGGAAGAATTCGATGAAAGCAATATGAACATTATGATCTATGAACTCAAGGATGTTATTGGTAACAATGGACAAAAGAAAAGAGAGAATTAATCAGCTTAGGGGTCTTAAAATGGGACATGTAATAAAACAAGCTGTTGAAAACATGGAGACCGACCATCATATTGATCAGAGCACCCAGGATATTTTTTGACAGAGGCAAGAAGATAAGTGTTGAGGGACCTGTGGATACTTTGGTTGGAATGGATCCTATTGAAGCTGAGAATGTGAATGAAATTAGCTAAAGGGCTGTTCAGATCTGTCGCTGCCTCTTTCCAAGGATTTCCATGTGACTGTTTTCTCTTGCTGGTTGGTGTTGGTGTTTTTTTATATTGATGTTGTGAACTTATTTGTAGTTTTTTATATTTTTTGATATTTCTCTCATTCAAAGAATTGATAATTGTACTTGATAATATTGTTGTCCTTAACGGAGACGTTGTTTTTGTTAATGCTTCATCAATATAAAAAATAAAAACAGATCAAAGGAGCAAAGAAAAATAAGAGAAACAAAGATAATCCAAGAAACCTCGAGGGAATTTTTGAAGAGGCTCTCATGTAGAAAAAATCTTCGTCTCCCAACACTAGTCAAGACACTTTGTCTCCCTACACAAGCCAAAGTTCCAAGCTTTCCTTAATGAGTGTCCACTTCTTTTTGCAAGTTGACAATGTGTTGTTGATCTTCCAATATGATTCTATTTTGTATAAATTTATATTTTGTAAAACCAAATCTTGATTCTTTTCTTTTGCTTCTTTCAAAGTTTTAGATTGAGCTTCCAGATTACCCCCGAAAGTCTCAATTAGCTCTTGCTTTTTCTATTTCCAGCACATGTAGTCTCCATTTCAAAATAGTTGTCTATGTCAATGAAGCTACTAGCTCCTTAGATTAATTCTCGTGCTTGCTTAATGCCTGAATTAAATAGTTCTCTTCTGTTGAATCGTACAACTCCAACTTGGCTGTGTTGAGGAATTGGACCCTCCTCCATGATAAAATCTTTCTTTCTATCATTACTTCCTATTTGATCGAAAGGAGGCAGTTTTTGCTAGATGTTCTTGAAGTATCTTGTTCTCCTTGCATTCTTCTTAATGGATATCCATACTAATGCAAAATTTGGGTGTTTATGGGTAGAGATTTTCGGATACTCATTTTGGCTATGTAAGCATAGGCCCTTGTGGGTTTTTACCCACTTTTTTGAAGACGTATGGCTTCCATATTTCACATGAAAACCTTATAATCTTATTTGTAATGACCCTTTCAAGGATTTCAACCAAACACACCAAATGCAGATCTGAAAATTAAATTGCAGCAGACTGAAAGTATAAAACTAGCGATTTGAACTATCACCAAATATGCCAAAAATCACCACAAATCAACTTGCCACAATTATTTATATATTTTATGGAATATTCAGAGCCAAAAACACAAAGAAATACCGAAGATCTCAATATTGGAAATTAATTATAAACTGGAAATTGCAGCCATAAGAAAAATATGAAATATGGGTCTAGAAACCCTCTAAATTCATCAAACTTCAGATTCCGGCTTTTAAAAATATTACAAATCAGATTATGAAACCAAATTTCTCAAATACTTCACCAAAAGTTCCAAATCCTACCCAATGTAGGTTGCTCCACCCTAAATAAATCAAATACTAGTTGGAAATTACAAATATCTCTTCAAATCAGCGCTTACTTGCTAACCAAACAATGATGAAGGGTTTTCGTCCTTCACCCAAGCCAATAGAAGGGTTTTTGTCCTTCTATGAGGCCTCACAAGAGTGTTTTCGTCCTCAAGTGGATGAACAAGGAGCAATAAGCTCACAATGCCCAAGTAGAATAAAATGCACCAAGTCTAGATGCAAATGATGCCTCTAATCTTCTTTTATATCCTCCTTTTGGCGCCAAGGCTTGAAATAACAAGACCGACCTCTTAAAGATGTTATTTTCCTTCATTAGCTTCCATTAATTAATTAAAACCCAGCCGACCTGTTATAAGAAAGAAAACAGTAAAAGAACATATTAAAAATTAGTAAAAAAATATCAAATGGAAGCTCAATATTCTCCTTCATCTTCTTCTCTTCTTTTCCACGGAGAAAGAATGGCAAGAAGACCAAATAATAACTCTCAAGTAGGAAAAAAGGACATTACATTATCAGACTGGAAACTTAGTTAAATTTCTTATTTCTGCGTTGAATCCCTCAACCAAAACCATATATACATGTTGAATTTCTCGAAGAACCAAAGTCCTCTAGTGAAGATAAGGTGTATGTCATTCGAATATTCAAAAATCAAAAGGATAAATCATTTTGGTTGGGAAAAAGTTCAATTTTTTGTGTAAATGCCATTTTGTACAAATCCGTCCGTGGATATCTCCAACTCGAGGCCAATATTTGTTGCATTTGTAAATCAGAGCCTACAAAGCCAAATATGAGACATTATCCTTGATGGAGTCTCCCACCAATAGGATTGTGTGATCCTCAATAGTTGGCAAGAGTGTTTAAAGAGTTGCAATGACTTAATGATTCATTGAGGTGGAGGATCTTTAGGGTGAGAAAGAACATCGTGGAAGGATCACGCCCTTAGAGGATCGAATCCCTTGGTGTAAGCCATTTTTTAAAAAATCTTTCTTAATATTTTAGCATTTTTTTTGTCCAATTTGTTGAGGTTCTCCATGTTACCATTCAAACATAGGTTAAACGTTCTAGAGAATATTGTTCCATTGTGTTATAAGCATATGATCTATCTGGTAGTTAATTATGACCATCACAAGTATTGTGAGTGTAGAGTGCATGTGCTATGTTTTGTCTTCTTTGATATATTAAATTTGTTTTGCGATCCAAAAAACCTTCAAGTGTTTTTTTTCTTTCTTATTCTTATACATATTGACCAAGGACAATATTGCCATGGTCATCTTCCATCACCTCAAGTTATAGAATTTATCATTTCCTATCCTAGATAATTTCATGCAAATAAATCTGTGAGAGGATATATGATGCACCAGAATTTCTAGTAAATAGGAAGTTAAGGCATCATTTGAATTTGAGTACTGCATTTCAAAACATATTTACTTTGTAAAGCAAGAGTTTGAAGTTTTCACTAAATTATTATGGACCACATAAAAGAAGATATTCTTACATGATGTGCTACATTATCTTCCTTGTTTACATTTTCAATATAAGTAATTTGGAATCTCAAGCACGAAATGGAATCTTTACGGCAACATTTATCATTATCATTTACACCTTAATATTGGCTAACTCTTTCAAGATTTAGCGGTCTAATATTTGATTTGCATCGAGTGCATGGTCAATGTTTAATTTTTATCTAGTTGAATCTCATAAATATTTTAATTTGAACTAATTTATACTCCATGTTTCTTGAATATTGTTATCATTTACAGATAGCTATCATGATTCGTTTATGACACCCAAATATAGTACTTTTTATGGGGGCAGTAACAATACTTCCAAGCCTATCAATAATCACAGAATTTTGCTCAAGGTAAGAGGCATTAACATGATTATATCTTGTATTATTTATAATTTCTCTGGTTCGTTTTTTGTGCCACTTAAGCTACTTTTTAAGTCCTATATCGGTTAGAGTGCATATATTAGAAAGCTTTATCTTATTTAGGTTTCTCTTTTGTAAGCAAATATTATATTGTTTGTGGCGAATATTCCTGAATAAAGAGAAATTTACAACTTGTTCTCTCTACAATCTATGCACTTCTTGGTAGATTTCCTGTATTTTCATGTCAAATAAAGTTCATAAAGCCAGAAGATGTACATACCTTTTCAGCAAATACTAGTTTTGCAAACTTCTTTTCTACATTGACATTTTTGTTTTCTTTTATAGGGGGAGCCTTTATAAAATTTTACGTTCTCGAAAAAATCTTGATGCGGTTGAGCAACGTCGAATACGGATGGCATTGGATGTGGTAGTAATTCTCAAAGATTATTTTGATAACTTAATCATGGTTTCTATTGTAGAGGCATTTGTGATTTGCATCAAATTAAACCATTCATATATTTATCATTTACATCAATGGCCATTTTCTTTGCACTCGTGCAAATTCTGGAGTTCAAAGAATTACTAATTTTTTATTTATGTTTTATCATATCTTTTCTTTGTTGCTTTTGGTTACTTAAACTTTAACTATAGCAATATGGTTCTTACACGATCTCTTTAACAATTTGAATGTTCTCAAGCCTTTCAACATATTTTCTTTTGTCGTTCACATGTTGATTATCATCTAGGCCTTAAGTTTTCACACATAGTTAATCTATTTAAGTACATAACCAAGTACATTGAAACCTTAACATTTAATACTGCTCAACCAACTATACCATGGTCTACCAAAATAAGATTACGCGAATATTCCACAAAATACATACAAACATGCCTTGTACAATAATTATTATATCAATATATCTAAGGTGCGAAATCTGGGGTAGTATTTATGATCTGAAATGGATTAAGTATAGTATGTAACACTTCACTTCTGTGTATCTATGTTTATGTAAATTCAATAAGTGGTTTGTATGACCCTTAAAGATACTTGAACTACACATATGCACTCGCTCCAAGGCAAGTCAATGACCAAGATAGAATGTGTTGGTGAGTTGAACAATAGGGAAGAACCTGTAGGAGGTTTGGATCCCCATGGAACCTTTCTCTAGTTAAAAAAAAAAACGAAAACAAAATAGATTCGTCACTTATGCATACATGATGTCCAAGCTCATCCCCGAGACAAAAAAGGACAAAGATGGGTTCAGGGTGACTTGAACCCTAAGTTGCCGCATTCGAATTCGTGTTCGAATTCGCCGATGATTAAATTCGTGAAAAATTCGCCGGTAAAAAAATCAGCGATTAAATTCGTGATTAAATTCGACTATGAGAAATATACATTTTTATTAAATATATAAAAACAAAAGATAAATTCACATTTCAAAAGAGAGATAATATCACATTACATTGATTTCATTACTAATCTATCTACAGGCGATCAAAGCTCATGATTATTTCAGAAGATTGCAAGAAGTTGATTGGTCGAAAAAGGTGCAAAAATGGATTTTATGAAAATAAGAAAAATATTGCCATCAATGCGTAGAGCTCAAGAAAATATGCACTTTTAGAGAAAACGACACCTGAAACGGAGCCACAGAATGAAAGTTATGGCACATGCAAGTTTTTGCTGCTACATCTTCCCGGACCCTTTCCAAAAATGGCAAATTTTTTCCTATCCTTCTGTTTTTTTCACCAAAAATCCAAAAAAGGAAAAAATTGCCAAAAAAGGAAAAAAACGCGAATTTAATCGCGATTTTAAAGGGGCTGTTAAAAATCGGCGAATTTCGAATTTTTTCCTTGAAAATCGCCGAATGCGGCAACTTAGCTTGAACCCATCATTCAGTCAACATGATTGGGTATGCGCATCTCCAAATCTGTGCCGAATATGAATGTAAGGAACACCAATGGCTTAGAATGAAAGTTGGAGTGTTTGGCATGTCCCTCTTTGAAGGCCGATTTTTGAAGACCTTAACCCATTCTTCTTCCCGTGGGTCTAAGGAGGAAAGCAAGGGGAAGATCTGAATTATATTTTTATTATTGTTTAGATAGTTTTATTTATTATCATGTATCTTATTGGGAAGCCTAGTGCTCCAATAGAGGAACTTAAGTAGCTAGGTAATAAAAGTATTATGAGCATGTAGGTTCCAAATACCATTTGAATATTCAAAAGCACTTACCTTAAGGGGTTGGCCATCATTTTTATGTTGTAAAGCACTCCTTGTGGCTATTTATGGAGGTCGCTTGGCCATTATTGAATCATGTTTTGGTGAAGATTCATATCTTGGCTAAGGTTTTCTTGTGAAGCACCTTATTTGCCTTTCTCAACGGAGAAGCCCCTTGATTGAGGATCTTTTCCAAGGACGGAAACCCTTGGTTGAAGACTTGTGGAGGATGAAAACCCTTCATGAGGTTTTATGTATGCAAGCTGATTTAAAAGACGATAAATTATCATTTTCTTGCATGATTGGTCTCTTTGGTTCAATGATCTATTTGTTTGGAGTGGAGCGACCCACTTGGGAGTGATTATTTGGTATGTGTGATGCTAATTGTGCAAATCTAAATTTGACTATCTTGTTCTCCATGTTTTCTAAGGCCAAGATCTAGATTTTTGTGAATTTTGGAGGTGTTCTACTATTTTTCCAAGCTTGATGATGTTCGCTGGTTAAGGGTTCCATAATTAAATAATTTCACACTCAATTCTGATCTCTAACAGCTGTTTGTGTTTGTTGAGGGTTTATTAATAATTTTGGCATAATATTTGAAGGGCATCAACAAGGTTTGTCCCACCTTTGATTTTTTATTTCCACAAAATCCTCAAAGGAAAGGGCATCACGCACCATTTCCGGAAGAGCTCTATAGCGAAACATCAAATCCTTGGAAGACTTTGGAGTGGCTTCTTCCTTAGCCACGAACTGGGGTTTGTAGGGCCTTGCAAAAAGGAATTTTCTCCTTCTTTGATTCACGGGGGCTATAAGAAAACTCTTCCCCTTTGGCCGAACCAACAACTTGTAAGTTTTGGATGGCTAGCGTAAGCCTACTCAATACCTCCTTCATTCTCTTCTTGTGTTTTCATAATCGTCTCCAATTTTTCTTCTCCAGACTCTGTTGTCTTCCTTTTTTCCCTCCTTTGGTAATACTGAATACCACCGTCATCTGCCATTCTTCACAGACTGGGGGGAAAGAGCTTTGATACCATTGTAATGTCCCTTTTTGGGGGACTTCAGGAAATGGCTAAAAGCTCTCAAATTAGACTTATAGGACTGTTGTTTTAAACCCTACAAAACTGATTTCCCAATCCTTCCTAGGCTAGCGACCTAATTTGGGGGTTCAAATCCACTTTAATGCCTTCAAAAACCCTTCGAATTAGCTCCACTTAATTCTCTAAAATTATTATATATCACCAACAATCATCTCATGTAAGAAAACTGATTTTTATTGCTCTAAATTTGGAGTTATGAATTTTAATAAAACCCTTGTCTGTAGCGTATTTTAAAAAATTCACAACAAAGCATCAAAAACTCCAAAAATTCATGAAACTTAAGATGTTGGCTTTATAAATTATAAAGAATTGGAGGATAATTTCAGATTTTCCAAAGAGTCACCACACATACCAAATTACCACACTAATGTAGGTTGCTCTACTTGAAATTGAATATAATTTTCACCAAAAAGACAACACTTGCAAGAGAAAGATACTTTATTCCTTTTCAAACTAGCTTGCGTACCAAAAATATTATGAAGGGTTTTCATCCTTCACATGTTTCCTAAGGATTTTTGTCTTTGGAAGAGATCCTCAACCCAAGGGGTTTCGTCCTTCAGAGAGAGTAAAAGGGCTACACTAGCCAACTTTCAACAAAGTAAGAATAATCTCCAAAACATGAATCATTAATGCCCCAACGGCCTCCTTAAATAGCCATAAGGAGTGCTTAAACAAACATTAACATCATGGCTGACCCCTTAAGTAGGTGCTTTTAAATATTAAAAAGGGTATTTGGAGCCTACATGCTCTCAATACCTTTATTACTAAACTACTTAAGTTTCTCTATTGGAGCACAAGGCTTCCAATAGGATAAATGATAATAACTATCTGAGAAATGATAAAAATATAATTCAGATTTCCCATGGCTTTTCTCCTTAGACCCACGAGGAAAGAACGGGTTAAGGTCTTCAAAATTTAGCCTCCAAAAAGGGACATCACAGATGACCATGGGGAAAGTTTGATGCTCCATAGGAAATCAAGGCAAAGGGGCACTCCTCGTGGTACTAAAGATGTGGAAAAATCAGAATTACAAGGGGTTAATGGGGCTAGAATTTTGGGTGACATTGTCGGGAGGCATGCCCATGTAATAAGGGCCTCTTTTGATGCTCATTATAATGATTAGCTCACTTGAAAGTTTAGGACAACCACATATGGTAAGGAATTTCATCATCTTCTAAGCAAGGATTTACTACAACACCTTCATAATGTATCTTTGCAATGTTTTGGTTATCCTAAGAAATATGCGAAGAAACTTGTGAAGATGAAGGGTACCAAATGGGAAGAGGATTCCACTTCCGCCCTAGGAAGTGGACTCTTTGTTGACAATCCTAAACATGGCCCACATATTTGGGACTTATGGGTTCCTCCTATGTCGCTGCCATATTTGCATCATGGAGGGCATCATGGTCAATTTGATAAGAGGAAGAACATGTTGAGGGACAAGGGGGACATAGATTCTGTTAGGAAATAAGAGATAAAATATGCGGAATAATCCCTTACAGAATCACAACAGTAGAAATTAATATGCAGAAAATATTACAGATCTCAAATAAAAGTGCAGAATAAATAACACAATACAAAGAGACAAAATTTAAAGTGGTTCACCCAATTTGGGCTACGTCCACCAAGAATCACTTGCTCAGATTTTATTACAAGCCTCCACTCTCTCAATACAATACCCAGATCCGTTTGGAGCTATGCTCAACAAACTCTACAAAATTCACACCCGAATTCAAAACACATCTGCAATACATTTGCTTGTCCTTCTATCATATGCATAAGACCATATAAATAGACAACTGCTTAAGTAGTTTTACAAAACCATGGGTATCAAACAATGGGCAAAAACAAAACCGTCCCATAAACCTATGGGTAGCCGAAGAGGCGGTTTTACAAAACAATGGGTACCGAAAAACCATGGGCCCAAAAACAGCCCATAACAGTTACCCATTACCCAAGGGTTAATAAACCACCCATGAAAATTTTCTTCGGGGGCTTCGACCTCAAACCCCCCTAACCCGCTCACCCGCGAGCGGAACCGCCGTAAAAATACCCGAGTGTAACACATAGAAGGTGTACCACACTCTAACATGAAAATAGGCTCCACAAACATAACAATCTCCCACTTGGAGACTGATTTCCACTAAGCAAGCTTCTCAACCCTTCACTGTCATCCGCGAAGGCCAACCAAAGTTGCACATAGCTTTAGTTTATCACTTGTGACCACCTTGGTCATCATGTCTACAGGATTCTGACTGGTATGAATCTTCTCCAACTTCAACTTATCTTCCTCCAAAGCTGTCCTGATGAAGTGATATCTCAACTGTATATGCTTCATCCTGGAGTGGAAAGCTGAGTTCTTAGCTAGGTGTGTAGCACTCTGACTATTACTATGCAGTTTACATTCCTCCTGCTTATGCCCCAACTCCTCAAGCAATTGTTGTAACCAAATCATCTTTTTGCTTGCCTCTGTGGCAGCAACACACTCAGCCTCCGTGGTTGACAAAGCCTCCAGCTTCTGTAGTCGTGAAATTCAGCTCACTGCTATCCCACCTACATTATAAATATAACCTGTCGTGCTCCTCCTGTTGTCTACATCTCCAACCATGTCTGAATCTACATAACCACGTAAAGTGGTGTCTGATCCACTGTAGCACAAAACTCTCCCCATGGTCCCTTTCAAATACCGAAGGATCCACTTTACTGCTTGCCAATGCTCTTTACCTGGATCACTCATAAATCTATTCACAGATCCCACTGCATGGGCAATATCAGGCCTAGTGCACACCATAGTATACATTAAACTACCAACTGCTGATGAGTAAGGTACCTTGGACATCTGGTTTCTTTCCTGCTCTGTCATGGGACACTGCTCCTTTGATAACTTGAAATGGCCTGCCAAAGGAGTCCCAACCGGTTTAGCATCCTACATGTTAAACCTGTCCAATACCTTCTTAATGTACTCTTCCTGAGATAAAGTCAACTTCCATTCCTTCCTATCCCGAGTTATCCTCATACCAAGGATTTGTCTGACTGCCCCCAAATCCTTCATATCAAAGGATTCACTTAGTTGTTTCTTGAGTACTTTTATTTTTTGCATGTTTTTACCTGCAACCAACATGTCATCAACATACAAACACAGGATAATATAACTTCCATCCTCAAATTTTTTTGTATACATGCAATGGTCAGAATGACATCTAATATAACCTTGCTCCATCATGAAGCTATCAAACTTCTTATCCCATTGACGTGGAGCTTGTTTCAAGCCATACAAGCTCTTCTCCAGTTTACACACCATCTCCTCTTTACCTTTGACCTCATAGCCCTCTGGTTGCTGCATATATAGTTCCTCCTCCAAATCACCATGGAGAAATGCAGTCTTTACATCTAACTGTTCTAAGTGCAAGTCTTCTGTTGCCACTATTCCAAGAACAGTTCTAATAGAAGTCATTTTTACTATAGGAGAAAATATCTCATCAAAATCTATACCTTGTTTTTGTGCAAACCCCGTAACCACCAACCGGGCCTTATATCTTTTCTTTCCTCCTTCATCTTTAACTCTATACACCCACTTGTTCTGCAATGCTCTTTTGCCTTCCGGTAGCTTCACCAAATCCCAAGTCTGGTTCTCCATGAGAGACTTATGCTCCTCATCCATGGCTTGCTCCCACTTCTTACTAGCATCTACCTGCATTGCTTCATCAAAACTCTCTGGTTCTCCACTATCAGTGAGTAATAAATAATAAAGAGAAGGAGAAAAGCGTTCAAGTTTTTTTCTTACCCTATAAGACCTCCTCACTGTAGGAGTTTGGGATTCTTGTTGAGAAGGTTCCTGAACTGATTCATGGGTCACTTTCCCATCCAGAAGATCCTCTACCACTACATTTTCTTTGTTGGATTCTTCACTGTTTTCCTACAACTGTTGCTTATACATGACTTTCTCATTAAAGACCACATCCCTAGACCGAATGATTTTCTTGTCCTTAATACTTCAACATTTAAATCTAAAGTCATCACCACCATAACCAATGATAAGGATCATATTCCTTATTTATCCTACCAGCTTCATCCTATCATTTTTTTTTATATGGACAAACACCTCACATTTTGGGACTCTAAGAAATCCATTCCAATAGTCAACTTTCTTATCTTACCATTTATCAATCCAAGGCATTTAAGAGTCCTTGGTTCAATCAAGCTACAAAAACTTGATTGCTAACATCTAATGATGTCCTTTATGACCTTGGGAGTCCCTGCATGTAACCAAATGCTCTTAGCACGTTCCAAGGTTATTGGTCTGCCTCTCCCCTATATCTTAAATCCTTAACATTCTTCATCACTTCTAAGGTAAAGGATGTGGTTATGCCTGTTAACTATCCAGTCTTAGAACAACACCCATTAAATTCACAAAGGTTGATAAAATACTAAACCTTCTCTCATTAGCTGACTTCTTGAGACATTTTAGCTTAAGACTTGTATCAATATTTCTGACCAAGAGACAACCCACTTACCAAAAGTGACATCATGTTTTAGGCCCTCAGATGGTATTTTGGTAATATCAATAATCAGAAGGGGAATTCTTATCCCTTAAAACATCATTTTAGGGAGTAACTACCTCCATAAAACTTGAACTCCTAAGAGATCCTACCTGAGCTATTCTTACACATTAGAATGTACTTTTTTTAACTTTGGTGGTCTTGATGGATTCATAGGAGATCTATTCTTTAGAAGGTTACCTTCCTCAAATTTTACCTTCACCTTTCTCTTCATATAGGCATGGTTTCTCACATAAATCCAACCTTCATCTTGAATTTCTGTCTATCACAAGTAAATTCTTATTTTTGGGGAACATGCCCTTATGGCTCATATCATTTTTTCTATAGGGTGCAATGATGATGTATTTGCATTAGAAGTCCTCAATTTGTGCAATCATTAGTACTAATTAGTGGTTAAACTACAATAGAATAAAAGACTTCTGAAGGATTGCCAGGTTCAAGAGGCACCCTTGAGTACCTTTCAAGCAGTTAGCTGTAAAGCATGCTCAATACAACCATCATCATCCAAAGAGTTGCCCCGCTGATATCATAATTTTTCCTTAATGTAGGCATAAGTCTGACATCCTTCAGAAGGTAGCCATGAATTCCCATAAGTGGAAGAAAACTCATCGAATTTCACAACCTTCTCTCCATACTAAATACTGCATGAGTTGCTCAGGATTCAACAATTGATATCTCTTCATGCCCATTAAGATACCCTTGAACATAAGATAATAAGGCCTATGTGGATTAGCATGGTTATAGAAGCCTTGTGTTTATTTTTGGGAATCCAAGATTTAGTAGCCTTGGATCCGAAGAGTAGAAAGTGCTTAAGCATCCTAGGTTTGCATCTAAACTAGGCTTCAAAGGATATCATCCCTCTTACTACCTTCCTGTGGAACACAATTCTTAATCCCGAACAAGCCAACAATTCACTTCTTTGCAATGCCCAATACTTTCAGACAGAATGGAACTTACAATCTTGAACCATACAAGTTGACCATGCTCCTTAAGCGTTTGGTTCTTTCACGGTTTCCTAACTAAATTCTTCTAAAGGGTCCCTGTAAACAATTATCCACTGTTGCAAAGAAATCCCTTCAGAATTACATAAATTCCTCAAACCTATTTATTCACAAATAGTTGCCTCGCATGGAATCAGTTCTACATACATGTTGATAGATCATTCTACTTCGAGTTAGCTGGAACCGAGATCCTTACCGTCCATGAAAAGGCTAATAAAAAAATTCAGGTACTTAAGATTTTAAATTAATACAGCCCTAAGTGTAACGCGATCAAAGTCTATTGTAACCGAAGGTTAGCATATATAACAGACCATATAGTAAATCAAAGGAGATGGGAAATGAGCTAGATTTTTCACTATGAACAAGATCTCAAAAGACGAGTAGCTTCATATTAAACATGTTTTTCCTTTATCAAATACTCTTGTTCAGAGGTAGAGGGTTTCCCATAGGGAAAAACCCTCACAAAAACCCATTAGAAAATTTGACACGGGGTAACCTGTTGAAACATTTCGTTTTGGCTGAATTGTTCAAGGTAATGACACAGTTCGGATGGTTCCAAAATTCTCATTTCGATCCAGCAATTCATGAATCCTCATCTGTCATGAGTCGAATAAGAAAGTGGGTGTCAAATTCATAAGTACAAGTGGAGTAGAAGGTATACAATTGATGAATGGTGATTTTCCTTCCCTGCAGTCATCTATAGACTGTTATTCTAAAGCTCATTGTATTTATCAACCCTAGATTAGGACCAAATTCCATCTGCTCATAGCTCCTTCACTCAAGGTGAATTATTTGGTAAACTAATAGCGATATTGGTAGATAGATCAGAAACACTCAATACTTGGTTAAATGATCCCCCATTCATCTGCTACCAAATAAGATTACTAGAAACAGAATCGCAACTGTAGTGTCATTATGCAACGTGATTTGGTACATGCCACATAGTTTGATGTTGGATAGCTCAACATGTGATGAAGTCATGTGGTGCAAGGAACTGGAATATATAATCCACTTCGATGAAGGAGAAAGTATAGCTACAAGTGCCTTTCCTTTCTTCTTACCAGATTTAGACTCTCTTGTAGTGGAAGACTCAGATTTTGTACAGTATTTTGTTTGATAGACTAAGGAACACATATATGATTCTTCTCAAGTAAATGATTAAGGTGATAAATTTGTTTTATCATACATTGATTCTCTTATTGACTTGTCTCCTTACAATAGGAACATTTACACTTTAATTTCTTTGCTTTAGGCTCAGACATGAAAGTGTTTGTGTTAGGTTTGATTTTGGCTTGGTTAGTCTTGGTTTCCTTCTTAGGTTGGTCCTTTTTCTTTCTTCTTTTCAGTATTCTTTCCCTTACCAATACTTACTACAAGGTAATGTCACTTGGACTTGAGAGACCTAATTTGAATGAGTTTTTCTTGTTCTCAAACTGTCAAATGAGGGCATATTCCAATAATTTCCCAAAGAGGCTTTTGTAGTGTGAAAAGTTGACTCAAATATGGAGTATTTAGGACCTAACTTAGAAAGAATTGAAAAAATTAACCAAGAATATTTCTTCTTTACTTTACATTCATTTAAGAATAATCTAGTGTGGACAAAAGCTGAGAAGAATGCCTAAAGGTTTTTAAATTCACTAGGATTTACTCCTAGTGGTTCATTTTTTAACTCATGCAATCTCATGTCATCTTGTTATCCAAAGATATGATCTAACATTTTTCACATGAAATTGGGAATTTTGGATGACTCAATGTAGAAGAAAACATCAGGAGAAACACACATACAAAGAAGACATAAGACTTCATCACTTTGGTTCAACCACTTAGATTTTTTGGGCTCATCGTCAGGTTCAGTCTCATCTCCCATGGTGATGTGAAATAACCATTTACCCCTTAGTTTTATTACCATTTTTTATCTCCATTTGAAGAATTTGAACGATGTAAGTAAAGGAATTGAAACTGCATCCATAGCAAAGAGAGAGAAATATGGAATGCAAAAAGGAAAAATACGCAACACAACCACCTAGGATAATATTATAACCCCATTTGATTTTGTAACTTTATAATTTAGTGTGTTGGATACAATCTAGTGCAAATGTGTGTCATGAAATAGTTGGTCACTCACCTTGAACTCAACATAATAATGCACAAGAGAGGAGATCATAATCAAGTTTCATTATTCATAGAAAATCTACACCGTAAACAAGCAGAACAAGCTAAAAATAAGAGAAGGGGTGAAAGTAAGTCTTGTTGTGAGAAAGAGTGTCTCATGCTGCAATAGAAACCCCCTTGTTGTAAGACTGTGGTGGACACACTCACTAGTCTGCAAACAATAATAATTGATATTACAATGCATAAAATGGCCTTAAGACGAGTCCCAGGGACTTCTAGGATGCCGAAAAATATCCCAGAAGGCATAAAATGCTAGAAGGGTGTTGCACACTCTAGAAATGGATTAGTAAAAAATTCCAATAACACTTAAAAATTGACCTTTTTGGGGCATCCAGTTATACTAATTTTAAAGTCAAAGGACTAAAATATTGACAATAAGTACTAAAAATGATTAAATTTTAACTACTAAATGAAATAAAAGAACTTATTTTTAATTTAGAAAAGGGGACATTACAAGAATCCTCAATGAATTGAAGAGTTTTTGTTTTTCAATCAAATAAGGAAGGTTTTCGTCCTCCTTGTTGGCCACACCAAAGGATTTTTGCTCTTAAGTGGAAGTAGTTGAGCAATCAACCGAAAAACCATGCAATGTTAATTTTAGACAAGATGATAATGCACAAATGAGCCAAGCGACCTCTTCTTATAAGTTGTGCAAAAACCAATTAGCATGCCCTCAGAGGACTGACTTCATAATGGATACTTTTTCTTGTATTTTTCATTTTTCTTTCCATCTTCCTCAACCGACCTAAATTTATATAGAAAACTTACTGATGGAAAATGCAATGCTCACGAAAATATCAACAGACTTGTTGAGATCTCACATCCTGAACTTCGGAAAGGTCATAATTGGCATTTTGGCCTCCTGTTTAGTTGGGGACTAAAAATCTCCTGTATTGTTGTGCCCCGATTGATAGATAGATAGAAGAGCAAGGGCGTCATTTCAGCTGGGCACAAGACATACAAAAATTTATACAAGATTTCACACCTTGGGATACAATGCATGCATGAGCCATGGTTACATGGTAAGCACAATGAATAAGCCCTAGAGACCAGGTCCAATGGAAGGAACTAATGGATTTGTAAGATAGTGAGGTTATGGTATGTAATGTCCGCTTTTTCAAAATTCATAAATAATAAATTAATGATTTGATAAAGTGTAAAATAAATTATTTTATGCACTTAGAATTATTATTAATTCAATTTGTAAAAGAAAAGGGGAAAAGAAATAAATTAGCTGATTTAAAAAAAGAATAAAGTAAATTTTACTTTATTTTAGTGTGTTGGAACTCCTCAAAGAAGGTCGTCCCACTTAAGTGGTTGGAAAAAAAGTAACATCAAATTAGAAAATAAAGTTACTTTATTAATCCCACATGGAGCGCCCCATGTGGAAAATAAAGAGGAAAAGGTATAGAAGGAAGCTAGGTAGCCGAAATGGCATCCCAGGGCTGTGGGAGCGGGAACGGGTGTGGCGACGGGAGCGGGCAAAGAGCGGCGAGGGGACTGCGGAAATGGACGGGTACGGCACAGGCCGTACTTGGGCGTTTCCGCAGTCCCCTCGCCACTCCCGTGCCACTCCTAAGCCGCTCCCAAGCCTAAACACGTTTTTTTTAATTTGTTTTTTATTTTTTTCATAAATTTTATACATAAATTTCAAGGGCATAAATTTTTTTATACATAATTTGTTTTTTATTTTTTATATAAATTTATATATTTGTTATATATAAATGTATTCTAGCTTGTTTGTTGTGGTTATTCACTTATTTAGCTTATAACTTGTCTTTCATATGCATAATATGTGGTTAATGAATTAAATTCCTATTTAGAAGGCTGAAATTTATATATTTTTTAATTTTTATATAGTTTTTGTACTGCCGTATGCTATGCTGTATCCGGGGTCAATTTTTTTTTGCCGTTTCCGCGTATCGGATACTCCGTACCCACTCCCGTATCCAAAACGTTTCGGCTACTTAGGAAGGAAGTGTGGGGGTTCATTTCAAGCATTCTTTTGGCCATTTGATAATTTTTAATTTGAGAGTTGAGTAATTTTTCTTCCTCTTCATCCATTAAGAACGAAAACCTTCCATGAAGGTCTATTGAGGACGAAATCCCTCAATAACAATCAGATTTGAGGACGAAAACCCTCCAAGTCTATATGCGTGGTCTCATTTCAGAGATCACATTGGGCTACAATCAGATTTCCTTCACGCATTTTCAGTTTTCATGCATTTTCAGCTGGGGTTTCTACTACAAATCTGATTTTTAGCAATTCGGAGTGTGGAACAGCCGCATGGGTCGATGTTTGGATCATCAAAGGGTTTGTGATCAGAATTCATCCATTTTGAGAGGTAGCACCAAGCTGCCGAGGGTTTATTGATCAATTTCTTCTCTCTCCTAGGGTAGCGACCCCTCCTTGGGAGGATTTCATTGGTTTCTAGTGCATGGCAACTCACTTTCCTTCCATGTTTCGATTCTTCATATTTTTTGAGGCTGATTGTACTTTCTGGAATTGTATTTGGGCTTTGGAATCATTATTTTCCGCCATAATTGTGACTGTCTTGCTGCTGTCATAAATTTAAGTAAAAAAATCAGTTGTTGGCCTGGATGATCATTTCCTTGTTCCTAAGTGTTTTGAAAATATTTGTTAAGCTTTGGAACCAGCTGGGTATATTTGTATTTGAGTATTTTGGTATGAAATTGCAAAAATCTGATTGCTGTTATAAATAAATCAGTTTGTTGTACATGTTGTCATACATTTCAGTTATTCTTCTTGCCAAAAAGTGTGACCCATATAGCTAAATGCCTAAAAGCTGACTTTTTTTATTAATTGTTGAGAAGCATCCAGTTTTGGTGCCTAGGGTTGGAGAAGCTTTCTTTTTATTATTCAGAGCATCTGCATGTTGATGTGAGTGCACAAGTGAATAAAATAATATTTTTAATTTGCTTGACATGCAAAAAAAATCTAAAAATAGAGGGCAGCAGGCTTTATAATCAGATTTTGGTGAAAGAATTAAGCATTCATGCCATGGATTCCATGTTTGTCTGAATTATTTGCAGGAATATTTCACTGGTGCTCATATTGGTAAAAAGAAGGCAAAGTCAATGTCAGATACATTGAATATATCTTCAGAATTAGAAGGAGAAATTGCAGGTTCTGCACAAACAGATCCAACTCTTATAATTGCAAAGGCTTCTGGCAAAAATTCATTCTCTTGTTTCTAATGCAGCCCATGTGGAAGTCATTGCATGGAAATTTCCTTTTAGGAGCTTGTGCATATGCTCCCAATCTTCCAGTTGAAGCCTTCATTGAATTTACTTGTGTTTTCCTTCGCCCGAAGTGCTTTCCAGAATTTAAAATTGCTCATATGCAATTAAAAAAAATGACGAGTTTTGTTTGAATTATTTATGGCAAATATTGCATTGGTGCATATACTGGAGAAGAATTGCAAAAACTTCAAGGATAAGAGGGAAGACAGGTCAAAGGCAGTACCCCCAAGCAAATCACAGTTAACTGCTTCCAGATCCAGTTTGGTGAGAATCAAACGAAAGAATTCAATAGCACATGGGAGTATCTCAGATCCACGACAAAGATATCATTTGTAATGTCCCCTTTTTCGAGACATTAATATTTATTTTTCATCTGCATTGTAACCTCTTAGCATGCCTAGCGCCACAAGTGGGAGTCTCTTTAGTTAGTTTAATGTGCACACAAGTTAGTTACTTTTATTTATTTAATTAAAAAATAAATAAAGTGCACATAGTCTTAGTATTATATATTTTAATGAGAGTTTATGTTTTCCCTCCAAAACGGAAAGGTCAGTCTTTATTGGATATTGCACCCCTTAGTTCTATAAAAGGGAGGTCGCATTTCTTTAGAGGGGATGTTGAATTTTGATCATTTGATTTTCAATCCATGCTTGGAGTTGGGATGCATGCCCATTAGTGTTCTCTCTCTTGTGTGGGAGTTATTGTGTTGGTTTGATATTCAATTGAAGTATTTTCATGAGATTTGCAAATTTACTTGTTGGTGATTCCCTTTCTAACTTTGGCGACTTGTCTAGACTATTGGCACATTTTATTGAGAGTAAATCTGCACGTTATTGGATTTATGAAGGGTCTTATGGTGCTTTAGGTCTGCTGGTTATTGCTGGTTTTATTCTAACTATGGTGACTTGAATAGGGCATCTTTTAGCATGTTATAAGGTTGAACAAGCTTTATTTGTAATCTGATCTGTGTTGGATCATTTTGCTAAGTTTGGGAAGTTAGTTTGAGTATATTAAGGGGTTATTAAGTGCTGGAAATTATTTGTGCAATTTATTCTAACCCTAACGATTGGGTTTGGGATTTCGGGGGCTGTTTTGAAGGGGTTTCAGTTATCATAAAATTCAGATTTTTATATCTTTGGAAAGCTCTTGCATTATAGATTAGTCTGCACTTTATTTCATGGCAAAAAATGAAGTATTGAGCAAGTCATGAATTTTCCAAGTTTCAGTTGTTTGTGTCAAGGTTTTATCTACATAGTTCAGATTTCATGGGTTGATTTGCATGTCTTCTACTTATCCAAAAATTGTGATTTATAGCTTGTTGGAAAACTAAAAATATTAAGAATCTTTTGGCATGAGTTTGATAGAAAAATAATGGATGGTGAAGGAGTTATTAATTTTTGAAGTTTGTAGAAATTTAGTGCATTTACTAATTAATTACTGTTGTAATTAATTTCAGATTTGATGTTATTAATTTCCTAACTGGTTCTCCCATCTAATCCACCACCTTGGCTCACTCCAACCCCTTTTGGGTTGTATTGAAGCTAACATTGGATTATTTGAGATCGAACTAGGAGGGTTTAGTCCTAGAGTCGATTCAGTAAATTAATTTGCACATTTGGATAATATCCCAAAAGGTGATATTTCAATGGTATCAAAGCTTCTTTCGTCTACTCTTGTGGGGGTTTGCGTGGAAAAAACGAGGAATAAGGAGAAATTAATTTCATAAATCTTGGAGTTGAATTGGTGCCCTAAATGTGCTGGGCGACCTATTTTTTGGGCAAAAACTAGGGTTTGGTGTTGGCTTTGCAAAATTTAGTTTTGGGATATTGTTCCTTATAGTTTTGTGACCCAAGATCCAAAATTTCAGCTCTTTTGGACTTCCCTAGCCAAAGATACGGATTTTTGAAGTTGCTATATTTTTCTGCAGTATTTTGGGTTTTAAAAATCAGATTTCAATTATTTTCAGAAAATTTCTTTTGGAAAAGTTGCTCCATAATATAATCTACCATTCCCCAAAGTTTCATACAATTCCGGGGTGTTTTGAAGCAAGTTATACAATTTTTCTAAATTTAGCTAAGGATAGTGACGAACTTACTATTTATAGTAAGTCTCCCATTTTTAGATTTAGAAAAAATTCTGTTTTTTAGATTGAAAAAAATATTTCAAACTTATTCCAAGTTGTTTGAGGTAAATCAAAGCAGTTTTCTTCTTTTCCGACGGGTATTGTTTTGCAGATCATGGAGATTGCCAGTGACAGGGGTTTGAGAACTAAGCTCTATAAGCTTGGGAAAAGGCTCAAAAAGCTTTTATTTGAGAAGAGTGTATTGCTCCACACTCTTGAAAAGATAGTGAGTTGTTTATGTTTGATAGAAGCAATCTAATTATAGCTATATGTTTTCAGTTATAGCTCCTTTGGTAACACACTTGGCTAGAACTAATTTGTTGAGACATGAGGAGGTGGATGTGAGACTTTTGGTCATTGCATGCATCAGTAAGATCACACGGATAACAGCCCCAAGTTCGCCATATGATGATACTACTATGGAGAAGGTATATGAGCTCATGATTGGAAGCTTTCAAAATCTTTGGGACATCACAAACCCTCACTTTGATAAGAGGGTTAAGATCTTGAAGAACATGGCTCAGGTAAGGTCTTTCATTCCAATGTTAGATCTTGATTGTAATGACCTCATTTTGCACATGTTTGAGGTTTTCTTTGATGTTATACATGAGAAACATTCACATGAAGTAATGGATGTTATGGAAACAATAATGTCCCTACTGTTAAATGAGCATGAAGAACCTCCACAACCTTTGCTATCCATACTTGTGGAAGGATTGGAACAAAAGGAGTCATGTCTTGCTCGCTCCTTAACAAGAAGAGTTGTAAATCAATGTGCAAGCAAAGTAAAGACATGCATCCAAGGTATGAGCACTTTTGTTTTTGATGATAAATTTTTGGCATCTAATGATTACATGGGTTTGAGTGGGTGCAAGGAAAAATCAGATTTGGTTAATGGACATGAAGAGGATATTAATGTCAAGCATATGCATGATCAAGGAGAAATGATGGCAAGGGAACATGTGATAAAAAAAAATCAGATTTGAGGGGAATTGTTCAACCCCACCACGAGCCATTTGAAGGGCAAGGAGAATGCATGGTCAATGATCTCACCATAGAAGGGTATACTCATTCATATAAAACACAATTTGTGTCTACTTCTATGTGGCAAAAAGAAGAAATCTTGAAGCATTCATTGTATTGTAATCTTTTAATGTTTGACAAATTATTAGTGCCTACTAATTACCTTTAGTTGAACATAAGTGTAGAAAGAGCAGGTTTTCGAGAGGACTATGAAGATGGGCTTGTGAAGAGGTATTCTTATGAAGTAAGGACATCACGGAATGTTTATGGTAATATGCAGTTCGCTGTAATTTTCTGAACAACAGGCCTTAATGGGCAATTGAAGGATTTGTCACCCAAGCATGAGTCTCATGGATGTCCCAAGTCATCACCCACCACGTATGAATGCTTGTAAGGAAGAAAAAGGGGCTTTGGATGAAGAAAATGGTAATGAGGAACTAGAGTGCTTGTTCCAAACTCAGAAATTTTTGAGTTTTGTAGATGTTAGGAGCAGCCCAAGGTATGATATTTCTATGTTTTATTTATCCTTCCATATGTCGAGTTTTAATGGGTATGATTTTGAGCATGATAAGGAGATGGATATGAGTGTGTAACATGGGGTATAATGGTCACATTCTTGTTGGCACTTTTGCTCCTAACAATTGGGTGCATATATGAGAATGATGGAAGAAAGAGTGACTATCACTCTTTTCAATGAAGGAAAGCCATAATAGTAAGCTTGCCGGTCCGTACAAAGAAATCATCATTAGAAGGACACAAAGGTATGATGGATTCCATATGTTTCTGCTTTCTCTCATAATGGAAAGTCATTTGCACAAAGATAAGGTACAAAGTTCCTTGGTCTCTCTATGATAATATTCATACATGCATGCACTATATTTCAGTTTTCTCCTCTACTTATGAGCATAGAAAGAAGAGAAAAATTGGGGTATCTATCTTGCACATATTGCTCCATGTGGAATGAGAATAAAAGGATTTGAGTTTTGCAAGTTCAGTTTGGATACAAGGATATCATTTCATTTCCTTTGTCAAAAGATGCTAACTCCTATCTCTTTAGAAGACTTGAAAGAAGGGTGGATCACATGGACTACACTTTGCATGGTAAGAAGTTCATTTTCAGATTTTGAGCTACAGTTACGTCTTCCATTTGAATGTCTGATTGATGTGCGTCCAAAAGTTATGTGTTGGGAATGTTTTGTTGTTGCTTATATTTGGGCTTCAATGGAAAGTTTGGGAAAGGTGAAGGAACATGGTATATGAACTCTTCTCAAAGCATTTAATTTTTAGCTATACATATGGATAATTTTTAGTTGATTATGGTTGGGGTTGAAAATTCAGTTATATGGGAGCCACTTGTAAACACTAGATTGATGTTCTTTCATGTTGGAGAAAAGATTTTGAAACATGCTAGCTGTTGCTCCATCATTTTTATGATTGACATCACTATGACCAGCCTCACTATCACTTCTATAATTCAGATTTTTGCCATGCATTTGATGATATGGTTGTTGGTGCTTGATTTTGGCTCATGGGTGAATATTTGGGGGTGGAAACCAGCCATCCTGACTTCTGATTTTTTGAAGGAATAATGCATGATTACAACAGTGTTGGGAGTCACATAACAGATTTTGGGGACAACCCATACATGAGGAAGATTTGGGAGCTCTCCATGCCTTAGAGAAATGAAGAAGAAACAAAAAAAGTGTTTCTCAACACATATTTTTCTAATGAGTTTGCTTCCTGTGCAGGATTGAAGACATGTGATGGAAGATTGTTGTCCTTTTCATTTCATGAGGGCATTTTTGAGTGGGCAGCCTTGAAGCTTAGCAAAGCTCATCCTATTGATGACTCTCTATGCCATGTTGAGGACACCATCTCTTGGAGCACATGTTATGGAGCTGATGACCCATCTTTTTGGGCTGACATGAGGGAAAAAAATTTGTTCTTTTCAACTCTTCACCACTTGACAGGGACCGGATCAAGGCTTTGGATGCACCACCCCACATCTTCTCTTTGGGGCATGATGCATGGATCTATGAGCTTGCTATTGCTTGAGGGCAAAAAATTTCCGAGAGGGGAGGACTGTAATGTCCCCTTTTTCGAGACATTAATATTTATTTTTCATCTGCATTGTAACCCTTTAGCATGCCTAGTGCTACAAGTGGGAGTCTCTTTAGTTAGTTTAATGTGCACATATGTTAGTTACTTTTATTTATTTAATTAAAAAATAAATAAAGTGCACATAGTCTTAGTATTATATATTTTAATGAGAGTTTATGTTTTCCCTCCAAAGGGGAAAGGTCGGTCTTTATTGGATATTGCACCTCTTAGTTCTATAAAAGGGAGGTCGCATTTCTTTAGAGGGGATGTTGAATTTTGATCATTTGATTTTCACTCCATGCTTGGAGTTGGGATGCATGCCCATTAGTGTTCTCTCTCTCTCTCTCTTGTGTGGGAGTTATTGTGTTGGTTGGATAATATCCCAGAAGAGAATATTACATCACTCTCAGATCATTCATTGCTAAAATAGATGAAGCAGAAGTACAATGCATATGGATCAACATGCAAAGCATGGAGGAAGGACAAGATTGAGAGTGTTGCAGCTCTCTTCTAATTTCTTCTCCTCTTTCTTCTTCTTTCTCTTATTTTCTCTGACAAAGTAATTGAGTAATAGAAGGTTATAGATTGGTTTAAAAAGCCGTTACTTTACGTTACTTGAAAAAGTCAATTACTTGGAAATAGGTGGTAGACATGCAAAATAGAAGGTTATATTTTCAGTTATAAATCATGCATGTCATTCAAAGAGGAATTCCAGGAGGAAGATTGCCAGTTGCTTCCCTTTTTCATAGCTTCCACATGCGGGAGTTCATTAAAAACTTCCTATTTGTAATTGCCCTCTATACATTATAAATAGAGGAAAAACCTACCGGTTAAAAAATCAGAATTCTTGTGTTCTAGTCTTTGAGCTGAAACCCTTGATATCTTTCTGAAAGCTAAGGAATTGAAAGGAGACAGATTTCCGGAGAACTTTGTGTCAACGATGCATTTGTTTCTTAATTCTATGTAGATCTTTGCATAAACTTTGTGTTATCTTAGATCTAGATTTGAAACTTTCCTTTTCTTTAAATTCTATATTGTGAGATCTGTTTGTTTCATCTATGTGCATGAGCCCGACTCTGTGAACTATTGGTTGGATTGCACATCTTCTTTGCTTTCTTCTCGAATTCAATTATTTCCCCCTTTTGTAAATATTTCTTTATAGCTGTTTACTTGCTGCAGAATTGCTTAGCCATGGCTCATGAGCTTTGCAATTAAAGTAAAACCCACAAACAGTTACTCAGATCCATAATTGATAAAAATCATACACTGGAGCCTCACTGGTAAATGAGGGAGATTTATCTCATGACTGCCTAGGTTTTCGGCTGTGCAGAAAATCTAGCCAACACACATTAAGTAAGTCTTTTAATATTATAATTAAGTTTTATTTGTTTTTCCTCCAAAAGGGAAAAGGTTGGCCATTTGAATGTTGCACCGCTTATGTTATAAAATGAGGTTGCATGGCCATTTTTGGGCATGTTGATTTGATCATTTATGTCTTTCCATGCTTTGAGAAATGGGATGTATGCCCTAGCTTTCATTGTTCTCTCTCTCTCTCATTCGACTTAGAATTGAAGCAAATATGATTTTGATAAGAATCCAATTATGTGTGTGTTGCATCTAGTGTGTGGCGAATTGCTTGGAAAAAAATTCTTTGCCCTAGCGAATTTATTTATGGTGCAATTCTAATTATTATTGCATGATTTGAAGCATAATTGTTGGTTTTCAGATCTGCTATGTTTTGCAATTAATTTCATAATTTTTGGAGATGATTTGATGTCCTAAATGTGTTGAACGACCTACTTTTTTTGAGCAAAATTAGGGTTTCGTGTTTGTTGTGCGAAAACTAATTTTGGAATATTATTCTTCATATTTTTTGTGGTCCAAAATCCAAAAGTATTGAAGGTTTTTGCGTGGTTGGTTAAGCGGGAAAATAATTTTGGAAGTTGCAACAGTTTGCGGGTGGGATTCTTTATTGTTTGTGACACATTTTGATGCTTAAAAATTGTGGTTTCAGTTCAGATTTGTTCTTGGCATTTTTGTGCATCAAAACAAGTGTTTAGAGGGTGAAAAAAGTTGAGGGAAGTGCTGGTTATTAATTTATTAATTTCTGCTAACCCTAGCGCCCAAATCTGGAAGTTGAGATGCTATTTTGAAGGGGTTTTCTAGTGCTCATGTAAAAATCTATTGATCTATTAGTTCATTTTCAAATTAATTCACTACTGAAATAAATCAGAGTTGAGAAAAATAAAAATTTGATTGTCTCCAAAATCGCCACCTCCACTTCTAGTTTATTGGTTGATGCACTTTGTTTGGGTTGAAGTTGTAATATTCTATTTGTCCAAAAAGGGGACATCAAATCATAGCAACTTTCCTCTACTCTTGTGGGGTTTTTGTTTGCAGATTTGGATACATAGTTATGAATTATGGGGTTAACAAGTGAAAGAAAAATGAAGTTTTCAGATTGTGGCTTGATCCTCCACACCTTTCGAGAGATGTGTTGCAATTTTGGAGGAAGCTGCTGTTTGTTTGATAAAACAATCGGATTAATTTTTCACTGCTGTGACTCTTTTGGCTATAAAAGGTGGATCATGGTCATCACTAATTTTGGTAATTGGTTGATATTGGGCTATTCTTGGTTTGATTTGGGTTGAAGTTGTAATATTCTATTTGTCCAAAAAGGGGACATCCACCAATCTACTCTTGTGGGGTTTTTGTTTGCAGATCACATACCTTGAAAATGCAGTTTTACACTTCCAACCCCATTTTGGGTTGTAATTTATGGCTCCATGTTTTCACATTGGGACTATTTGAGGCATGAGGTTGATTCATGGTCAAAAGGATTGGTAATCCTTCTTTGGTTCGATTTGGGTTGAAGTTGTAATTTTCTATTTGTCCAAAAAGGGGATATCACAGTGGTATCATAGCAACTTTCCTCTACTCTTGTGGGGTTTTTGTTTGCAGATCTGGATACATAGTGTATGAATCATGGGGTTAACAAGTGAAAGAAAAATGAAAATGCAGTTTTACAGATTGGGGAGATGGCTTGATCCTCCACACCTTTCGAGAGATGTGTTGCTTAGCATTTTGGAGGAAGCTGCAAATTGTTTGTCTATGATAAAACAATCGGATTATGGCTCCATGTTTTCAGCGATGGGCTCTTTGGTGACTCATTTGGCTAGACCCGAACTGTTGAGGCATGATGAGGTGGATGTGAGGCTCATGGTCATCACTTGCATTAGTGAAGTTACAAGGATCGCAGCCCCGAGTTTGCCATACAGTGACACCACCATGGAAGAAGTCTTCGAGCTCATGATAATGAGTTTTCAAAGGCTTTGGAACATCACAAACCCTTACTTTGGTAAGAGGGTTAAGATCTTGGAGAATATGACAAATGTGAGATCTTGTATACCAATGTTAAATCTTGATTGTGATGATCTTATTCTTCATATGTTCGAAGTATTCTTTTCTGTCCTACATGATAATCATTCAGAAAATATAAGGGTTACAATGCAAACTATGATGTCTTTGGTGTTGAATGAATATGAGGGTCCCCCACAACCATTGTTATCCATGCTTCAGGAAGGTTTGAGACAAAAGGAGTCATGTATTGCTCATACTTTAGCCAAAGGTATTTTGGATCAATGTTCAAACAAGGTGAAGGCATATATGTTGGCAAGGTCTCCTATGAAGTAAGAAGGATCAACTCTCCAAGCTATGAGTCCTTGGGTGTTTGATGATAAATTTTTGATATCTAATACTTGCATGGAACTTGGTGATTGCACAAAAAAATCAGTTTTGATTCAAGAGGAAGTAAAGGAAGAAAAGCCACCGGATGAAAGTAAGCAAGGGAAAAATTCATTGTTGATTGAAGAGGTTTCTTTGCCCTTTGATGATTGCATGCATGATGATAAAGTGATCATGGGAGATGAGTCAAAGAGGAAAGAGAAGCTTGATTTACAAGTTTGCATGGACAAACAAAACAAGGACAGCCAAGAGGTAATTAATGATCATTTATTGGTTGTTACTAATGCTACTTGGGTTGGTAATGAATGCAAGGATATGAGGGTGTGTGCCATGGTAAGAAGAGCCTATAACTCGCATTTCTTGCCAAAAACCATGCAAAACGAGTACTTTAGACCATTCTTAGCTCGCTGGCGAGTATTGCGAGCATAACAACAGTCATTAGAGGGGGTCTGCCAAATAAATGAAGTATTCATTGCTTTACTCAAAAATGAAGTTTAAGGAAGGAAGCCCCACACCCATCACAAATAAGGTTGCATGATTCCAAGGTAGAAGGTGATGTTTGGGTTGAAAAATCTAAGGAGTGTGAAGGTGTTCCATGGCACAAAGGTATGATGGGCAGCCCCAATCATGTTGTTTCAGATGTATTGCTTCCTTTCATAAGGAAATCCATTGGCACAATGAATGGTATGAGATTCTTTGCATGAGTTATATTTCTGATTTTCCTTTTTCTTATGTGAATGATGGAGTAAAAACAATGGGGTATCATCATGCACATGCTACCTCATGGTATGAAGAAGTGAACAACCACTTCGAATTATTTGTATTGACACTTCCATGTACTCGTGAGATGATCAAGTTGAATAATCTATTGTTCTTATATCATGGTGAATTTTGGTTTTGGGTCATAAGGAAGGTTGTTGGGGTCATGAAAGGAAAGTATAAACATTGTCTATTCATGTGTGAATTTGCAACCAAGAAGAGTATGTGTATGCCTAATATTTCCATTGATATTCACACTGCTGTCATGCACATTTTCAATTTGTTTGGAGACATGTTAGCATGCCCACAAAAGGATTCAGTCACACGGTATGCTAATTTTCAGTTTGGAGCATCATTGGTACATGTCACAACCATTTCCAGGCCATTTAGCACTGCTGTTGCGTTGGGAGCAGCAAAGAGGAAGGTATGGTGTTAATTTTTTCATGCTATGTTTTGGAAAATAAAGGCAAATATGATGAATATTCAGCTATGGCAAGGAAGAGGTGCAAAACTTGTCATAAAATTCACTTTGGATCAGCTCTACATCATGTGTGTGAATGTGTTTCAGAACTTGTTTTCATGGGAACAATGCATTGTGGGTTGTGAGAGTGTAGTGTTGGCCTTACCTAAGGTGAGTTGGGATACCTTGAGGTCAAATATTTTTATTTACACTGCTGTAATTTATTTCAGCAGTCTTCTTGTGGCTTTTAGAGCCATAAGGCATGAGGATAAGGGATATTTTTCCATTGGTACACTCACACATGGATCGAAGGATGAAGTAGGGCTCACATGGGGACAAATTTGGAGTTGTCAAGCTACTGATTATTTATCAGATTTTTATTTTAAGAACAGCAGTTGGTTTTTAGGAGTTCAAGGAAGTATGGGGCAGCATTGTGACATTTGGGGGCAACCCATACATGAAGGAGACTTGTGAGCCATTCACACCATGGAGACACATTGGAAAAGTGTTTTTCAACACTTATTTTTCTAATAAGTTTGCTTCATGTGCAGGATTGAAGACATGTGAAGAAAGACCGCTGTCCTACTCACTTCATGAGGGCATTATTGAGTGGGCAACCTTGGAGCTTAGCAAAGCTCATCCCTTTGATGACTCCCCATGCCATGTTGAGGACACCATTACTTGGAGCACCAATTACCGAGCTGAGGACCCACTTTTTTGGGTTGACATGGGGGAAGGAAACATGTTCTTCCAAGTGCTTCATCACTTGACTGGCACCGGAGTAAGACTTTGGATGCATCACTTCATCTCTTCTCTTGGGTGCATGATACGTGGATCTATGAGCTTGATATTTCTTGAGGGCAAGCAATCTCCGAGAGGGGAGGACTGTAATGTCCCCTTTTTCTGGGGCATTACTAATATATCGGTTCATCTTTTTCATTTGCATTATAACCCCTTGGCATGCCTAGCGCTAGAAGTGGGAGTCTTATTTAGTCTTTAAATGTGCACATAGTTATTATTTAATTAGAAAATAATAAAGTGCACATTAAGTGAGTCTTTTAATATTTTAATTAAGTTTTATTTGTTTTCCCTCCAAAAGGGAAAAGGTTGGCCATTTGAATGTTTCACCCCTTATGTTATAAAAGGAGGTTGTATGGCCATTTTTGGGCATGTTGATTTGATCATTTATGTCTCTCCATGCTTGGAGAAATGGGATGTATGCCCTAGCTCTCATTGTGCTCTCTCTCTCATTCGACTTGGAATTGAAGCAAATCTGATTTTGATAAGGATCCATTTATGTGTGTGTTGAATCTAGTGTGTGGCGAATTGCTTGGAAAAAAATTCCTTGCCCTAGTGAATTTATTTATGGCGCAAATTTGATTATTATTGCATGATTTGGAGCATAATTGTTGGTTTTTAGATCTGCTATGTTTTGCAATTAATTTCATAATTTTTGGAGATGATTTGATGCCCTAAATGTGCTGGGCGACCTACTTTTTAGGGAAAAATTAGGGTTTCGTGTCTGTTGTGCGAAAACTAATTTTAGAATATTATTCTTCATATTTTTGTGGCCCAAAATCCAAAGTTTGAAGGTTTTTGCTTGATTGGTTAAGCGAGAAATAATTTTAGAAGTTGCAGCAATCCGGGGTTGGATTATTAATTGTTTGTGACACATTTTGATGCTTAAAAATTGTGGTTTCAGTTCAGATCTGTTCTTGGCATTTTTGTGCATCAAAACAAGCTTTTAGAAGGTGAAAACAGTTGAGGGAAGTGCTGGTTATTAATTTATTAATTTCTGCTAACCCTAACGAACAAATTTGAAAGTTTATATGTTATTTTGAAGGGGTTTAAATGCTCAGAAAAATCTGATTTTTAGTTCATTGGAAAACTCTAAAATTCTAGTTTATTATGCACTTTGTTTCATGGAAAAATATGGAGTAGTGATTGAGTTATGAATTTTTTGAAGTTTTCAGCTATTGGCAACTATTTCAAATTAATTCACTGCTATAATAAAAATCAAAATTGAGAAGAATAAAACTCTGATTGTCTCCACCAATCTAGCTCACCAACTTGACCACTTTCAACCCCATTTGGGTTGTAATTGGATGACTTTGGGCTATTTTAGGTTGATTTAAAAGGATCTAATCCTTCTTGGTTCTATTTGGGTTGAAGTTGTAATTTTCTATTTGTTAAAAAAGGGGACATCACAACACAGCCTTTGATTGGGAATTGAAAAACATTTAAAATAGTGTGGATTTTGAGCACTTTGTCTTCTAAATTCAACCAAGCCATCCTTAGTATCCATGCAATTTTTAAAGCAAAAGCAAAATCACTTTAGTGATTGCGTGCGTATGCAAGACTTTTTCTTGCCTTTGCAAAGCATACTTTCCTTCATAAATCCACACTATTTTATAAAAGAAAGAGGCATTTAAAAGAATTGCGTGGATGTCTGAGGCTTTTTCTATTTGGCACGCAACTATTTCCCTCTCCAAGCACGCAGACATCCTTGCATCCCCTCTAAAAGCCCAAACATAGCCAATATAAACGCATGTAAAGTCTCCTAGTTAAGCCTTCAAAATGCCATGCATGTTGTTCCCAATCTCCCAGTTGAGCCCAAGTTGAGCATAC
Organism: Taxus chinensis; assembly: GCA_019776745.2. Classification (NCBI taxonomy): domain Eukaryota; kingdom Viridiplantae; phylum Streptophyta; class Pinopsida; order Cupressales; family Taxaceae; genus Taxus; species Taxus chinensis. The sequence continues at coordinate 247,980,853 of CM034150.1, read as the reverse complement.
TTCTCCTTGCTTACACCCGAAGTAATTCCCATAATCTAAGGCTGTCCATATGCATAAATAAAAGGGTGATGAGTTGAATGTTTGTCTGAATTGTTTACAGGAATGTTTCACTTGTGCACATACTTGTGAGAAGAAAGCTGAGGCCAATGTCAGATACATTAAATATATCTTCAGAATCAGGAGAAGCGGTTGCAGTTTCTACACAGAGATCCATATTTCACAACTGCAAGAGCTTCGGGTAAAGGTGGAAAAGGGAAATCTCAGGCCAAAACAAGTTCAGATAGAATGAAGTGTGATGACAAAGGTTATCCAATAGAATCATGCATAGTGTCCAAGCTTGCTAAAGCGAGTGATACAGACATGGGACATGTTTCTATTAGTGAATTAATTGACAGATCTAATGCAACTTTCCAGACACCCTTATGCAGGCTATAAGGGACAACGAAATCATTCAAGCTACAACATTTCTGGCTACTGCCCAGTTACTTGAATTTGTTCTAGAATGTGCTAAATTCTACCATCCTCTATCTAGAACAATCAAGGATACAACATGAAATATAGTGATAAGGTTGGATACTCAATACACCAATTACTTCCTCAAGATTCTTGCAAGATCTAGAGTAATTAAAATCATGCGTGTCATGAAAAGAGAAATTCTAGGAGAAAGATTCCCAACTATTTCCTTTTTCATAGCTTCCACTTGCGCAAAATCATTAAAAGTTTCCCATTTGTATTTTCCCTCTATACACTATAAATAGAGGAAGAAGCCTATGGGCTAAGAATCAATAATCAAAACTTGTTTAGCAAAGACTTTTGTAACTGGAGCATTTTTAAGATTTCAAACTTTCTACTGGAACCCTTGATGTGATTTCTGTAAAACATGGGATTGAATAAAAGGTGGATGTCTGGAAAACTTTGCATCTACAGAGCTTTGCTGAGTACTTCTATTCAAATGTTTTAGATAAACTTTGTGTTATCTTAGATCTAGGTTAGAAGTTATTTCTTTCCCTTATTGTTGAATGTTGTGATTTATCTGTTTATTTACTTTGTGTGGATGAGACAAACTCTGATAACTATTTTTTGATTCAACACATCTTCCTTCCTTCTTTTCCTACTTCTGTTTTTCCCTCTTCTACAAATATTCCCAACACAATTGCTTACTTGCTGCAAAATTACCCAGTTGTGGTTCACAAGTTGAGGAAATTAAAGTAAAACCCTCAAAAAGTAGTTTATAGGATTCACCACTGCAAATAGATAAGAATCTTACATGAGAGCTTTACTATTAGATGAAGGATATTTATCTCATTACTGTCTAGGTTTTACGCTGTGCATAAAATCTAGCCAACAGTTTTTTGCGACTCCACTGGGGACAACAAATTTAGCAGACTAAAGCTTTTCTTGTCTGTTCCCATCTATATTAAAATTTCAACCTAACAGAACGTCCATTTACCCGGTCTAGTAGGGCTCAAGGAAGGCCCAATCATTATTATAGACTACAGGAGAAATTTAATTTAAATCATCCTCCTCAATCAAAGATCCGCAGAGCAAGTCTTTCACCAAATAGAAGAGTGCAGACTTGTCGTGATCATTTCTAGCAGCTGAAATTATTCACCAGGTCTATTCTCAAAGAAGACGTGCTCCTTTCATAATGCGGAATCAACAACTTACCCCTGCAGCACTTGTTCCATGGGGGATGGTGTCACTCAGATTTCACCCTGAAATCTGCGACTACCATATCCGAAATTTTTTCATACTTTTAAAATAGTGGGTCGTTTGTTGTTTTTATTGCCTGAAAGTTCTTGTATTGCGTCAAGATAATCCCAAAGAGCCCTATTAGCCTTTTTCGCCAAATACCCAGATGCCCAAAATTGTTTTATTCTGTCGACGGGATTTGTCTGCGGGAAATTTGTATTTAATTATTTTGAGCCCTGTATGAGGCTATTTGCGCTCTGTTTTAACTCTATTATGAGCAAATATGTTATTATTCCTATGTGCTAGAAGGGTTTTAACTTATTTTAAGTTTTGGGCTTTATTTGTAACTTTTGACAATTTTTCGTGTTTTTGTGGTGTCCCGTTTCGTTTTCTGTGAAATCTCTCTGGAGCAATTCCTTTGCCGAGTAAGCCCGATTTTTTCCCTGGAGCATCTGGAAAACATATACGCACATTATGCTCGGAGGAAGTTGTCATTGGAGGTCTGAATCACTGGGAAAAAGCGAAGTTGTGCACAGAAAAGCCCCTGCGGGGATGGGCGCATTTTTGGAAAACAAAGGATTCAAGCTGCGATGGGAAAAATATAAGCCGCAGGCAGGGTGGGAATTTTATACCTGCCTGGCAGGGTACTTTTTCCCGTGTTATAAAAGTCACTTAAGCTGCAGTGGGAAAAATAAAGGCTGCAGGCAGGTGGGAATTTATTGCCTGCCTTGCAGGGTAAAAATTCCCATGATATAATAAAAGGAAAGTGACTTAAGTGAAATCATGGGATTTTAGTGCTTGCCTTGCAGGGTAAATAATCCCATTGTCAAAGTCAAATCACTTAAGTGGATCACGGGATTTTGGTGCCTGCCTTGCAGGGTAAAGAATCCCATTATGAAAAAATTCTTAAAAATAGAATTACATGTGCAAAAAAGTGCGCCCCCTTTGGTGAGAGAATAAAAGGATTGAATTGATTATTTTAATTAATCTTTCCTCTCAAAAAGTGCGCCCAAGTTTGGAGGAGGTCAAGAAGTCAAAGATGGAATAAAAGAAAGGAATTAAATTTAATTTATTTAGTGGCTGCCCTCTTCCTCTCAAAAAGTGCGCCCCATTTGGGAATTGTTTAATGTTTTTTAAGGCATTAAAACATTAAATTAATTTCTATTTTCAGTGGCTATGGTCAAAGCACACTGTGAAGCTTAAGTGAAGTGTTGTGTGAAGGATTAAATTGGATTAATTTAATTTATTGGATGGCTGTCCTTAAACATGCTATTTTAAAAAGAGAAAAAGCATAATTTTTAATTAATTAATTGCCTTTAATTGTTAGGGCAATTATTGATTATAGAATTATGAAGGTTATATAAGCATGGGCAGCCATATGAGTGAATTATTTAATTCACAGGTAAAGAATTGCAGCCAAGAGGAAAAGTGCGCCCCCATTAAAGGAAGGATTTTGTTCAGACAAAGTGCTAACAAGGCTAAAAGCTTCTAGATTTGGCGCATGCTTTGGAGGAGGTTGATCTTTGTCTGCATAATTGTTTTCACAGGTGTTACAGGAGCTCAGGTGTTGATTGAAAGGATTCATGCTCTCTTTATGTGCAAATTAAACACCAATTTTTGGGGCAGCAGGCTTGAAAAGTGCAGATTTTTATAATTTAAATTCACTATTCATGCTTCGGTGGCCATTTTTGTCTGAATAAATTGCAGGAATTCATTACAGGTGCTTTACAAAAGAAAAGGAGTTTTTATCAATGTCCAACACATTGCAAATATCCTCTGAATCTGAAGAATTGTCCAGATCTGCACCAGTATTGAAGAAATCCGGCCAAGTAAGAAGAAAAAGAATTATTCAGACGAAGATAGACAAAGCCATGGCGAAGGGAGCTGAAAAAGAAAGCACGATGGAGTCATGCATTGCTTCCAAACTTGCAGACATAGGAGACACAGATCTAGGCCCGGAACCTCTTGCTGATTTGATTGATAGATCCAGAGCGGGAAAGACTTCAACTCATGCGTGCGGTCAAAAGCAATGGAATTATTCGAGCTGCAGCCTTACCATGTATAGCCCAATTGCCAGAGTTCGTGGAGTGTGCTAGATCTTATCATCCTTCATCCAGATCAGTGCGTGATGCTTCGGGAAAGACAATAATTCGTTTGGATGCAGAGTTCATCAATTATTGTCTGAAGATTCCAGTGCGAAAGGTGGTGACTTCTATTAGCATTCAGGATGCTGACAGTAGGTGGGAGAAGCATAGAGCTGATTGTGTGAGCATAATGAATAGCCGGTTCATGAAGAAGCCTAGATCCCCTTCAAAGTTCCCGAGAACTCTTCCACGGTCCAATTTGGTGCAGGAGGCAGATGATGTCGTCAAATTGCTATGCAGGTTGAATGGCGAAGCGAATGCCTACACTTTCCGTACATGGATGTATGCTTTCATTAGGACCATTGAAATCAACAAGGTTGATTCTATAATCAATTGGTCGGAAATTATTAGCAGCAACATCGGTGAGCAACTTTGGAACATGAAGCGTACTTTCAATTTCAAGATGACTTCATACTTAGTGTATGCTACAGCTTCACAGGGTGTCTTTTCCAAGCTGGATAGATGTGTTCTTTCCAAGGACCCCATTTTCGAGTGTTACCCACAGCTTACTGCACCTGCGTGCGAGAAAGAATTCAAAGTGATAAACGATGACTTCTTCTACGATTTCATCTGCAGGCTAGACAAAGACTTGAAGGCCAACAGGGTAAGCAAGGAAGCGTGGGAAGCAGTGTCCAAGATTGGCAGTCTATTCATTCAATTTGTAGATTTCACATACCTCAGGGTTACGGGCTTTTCTGGAGAACCAATAAAGATGCCCAGGTATCTGAATGATAGATTGATCGCCATGGAGCTGAGCAGGCAACTTGTGGAGTTACACGACCTTCAGTCGAAGTGGCACAACTCTACGGGATTCTTCCCAATCACTGTGGGATATTACGGTTGCATCAGCATTCACAGAGCTCGAGGGATGGAAGCGCAAATGTTATCTGAGTATGAGCAAGAGTTCTTCCCTACGCGGCTTAACTTCGACCCATTTGGAGTAGCCAGGAAGACAATCTCCCAGGAGTATGCACATGTGCCTTCGTTAGCAGATTTCTGGATGAAGTGCAAAAGTGAGTACGAAGTTAAAAAGAAAGATTTCAGCAGGCTATCAACAAAGCAAGTGTTCGACTTTGGACTAGCGCGGATACCTGCGGATCTTAAAGATGACGGGAACGTGGTACTTGACACTTACCATCAAATGGGAGGAGATAAAGCCATACTGCAGAATAACATGGGAGGCTGTAACACAATTGAAGAAAGGTCGAGAGCTGTGTTGGTGAATACTTCAAACTGGTTGCTGACGAAGGGATATTGCCTTGATGAAGCATTGATGAATCAAATCACAAGCAACTTCGGTGCAGGAGATTCCCTCAAGCGAAAGCAGAAGGAGAAAGCAGCAGAAGGTCTGAGAAGTTGAAAGTACACAGAAGATCTCAAGAGAAAGAGAAGATCACTTCTACGACCATAGCTTTGACTCCGGCTTCTCCAGTACCCAGTACTTCACCAACTATTGCACCGCTAGCAGCAGGACGCTTCCATGCCTTCATTGAATCCGGCGACGTTCGTCTTCTCTCCACAGCCACTTCGTTCATCACCCGTTCCAGAGGAGATGTTGAAGCTGCAGATGAAGGAGTTCGAAAGAGCTTTGTCCTTGGATGTTTCAGAGGATGGCAGCCATAACACTGTGGCACTTTCTGACGGAGAGGATGCAGAGCGGGAGATGGTAGTGCACTTAGCGACTTCTCACTCCCCGAGAAGTAACTTCTTGGACTGGTTAGCTTTGCAGTTGGTTCCGGAAGCAAGAGTAGAGATGAACTTAGAGGAGCATGACTTGTAGCTACTTCAGGATCTGAGCAGAAGAGACAGAAGGCCTAAAGTTGCTAAGCAACTTCTAGGTTGATCATCGAAGATTCAGGAGAGAAGTTTGCTGAGATATCAATTCCGGCAGAAGGAAAGGTAGAAGAGGAGCTCACAGCAAAAGATGTGACGGTGACCAAAATACCACTCGATCAAACTACCACTGAAGGATTGAAGCAGGACACGCAGACATTGATAGATGCTTTATTCCTTAAGCTTGACAGTGAAAAGGCGGAGAAAGAAGAGCTACAGAAGCAAGTATCTCAATTATGTGAGATCATAGCCAAGGTTGCCAAACCTTCCATTCAGCCCATTTCAGAGCAGGTGAGTGATCATCTTATGCAGGAAATGGAAGATGCAAGCAATCAAGTAAAGGCTATTGATGAATGGAAGGATTTGATTATTCGTCAAGCTTCTGTACAACTTGGAGAAGTGCCAGCCCGCCTAAAGGTTATGGATGATGCAGCAGATCAGCTGAAGCAACTAATGGCGAACATAGAAGGCATGAATACAGTTGCAGAAAGTAACCTGAGTATTTTGGTCGAGATCAACAAGCTGCCGGGAGATGTATTGGTTGCAGAACAAATTGTACCGGATGGATCAGTCGAGAAGGGGAAGCAGCTAGAGTTTGCAGTATCTTTCCGTTTGGAAATCTGCAGAGTTTTGCTGAAGAGGATGCAAGCACTTGAGAGTAGAACATCAGATTTACCAGAAAGTGTCATTTCTTTCACTGAAGAAAGTGGACGGAGGTGTTACTTCACACGTACGGATTGTTTCTAGCAAAGTGCATAATTCCCTGGAAGATTCTCTTCAGATGGTAGAAAAGAGAATTGATAAAGCTACCAAGCCTTTCACAATGAATTCTATCAGTAGACTGGTGGCGCTGTAGGCAGACATTGCAAGGTTTGGGCCAAGCCTGGAAGATGTGGAAGCATGCATCAGAGTGTTGAATGAAGGGTTGCTGCAGTTCAGGACAGAGAAGGAAGCAGTGGCTAAAACAGATGGAAGGATGCTGAATTATATGTTCGACAAGTATATTAGATATCAGAACAAGAAGATGTAAACATTACAGCTGGCATGACTTCTTCTATTCTTTCTTCTTCTATTTTCTATGTTCCCGGATGAAATTGTAAAACTTCTAAGTTATTGGTTTTGCAACCATTACTTGAAGTCATGTGGAACAATTCTATTAGTTAAGTGATACATGTGTCACTTAAGAAGAAGTTAGTTGAGGATGATTGCCAAATATCATTTTTACTTGTTGTTCATGCTTTAGTTCAGTTCGAGTCTTCTATTTGTACTTTCCCTCCTACATTCTATAAGTAGGAGAAGAACCTCCGGGTTAATGATCGATCAGAATTTGTAAGAAGTAATCTTGTGTTCTAGACTTTGTGCTGAACCTCTGAGAGCAACTTGGAGCAAAGGAATACAAAGGAGCAGGTTTCCGGAGAACTTTGTGTCACGGTGTACTGTGTTTCTTGCTTTTAATCTTAGATCTCTTAATAAACTTTGTGTTATTTTAGATCTGGATCTAGAGCTGCCTTTGTTTTATAATTATGTGTGTTCATATCTATTAAGTTTCTTCTATGTGAATGTAATTAGCTCTGCCATCTACTAATTGGGATGCACATCTTCCCCATTTCTTCTCTGTATTTCCTTTGCTTCTTTCTTCTATAACTTTCCTTTCTTAAACAGCTGCTTACTTGCTGCAAAACTTCTTAGTTATGGTTCATGCACTAATTGGTTAAAGTAAAACCCCTGATAGATAATAACACATTTTTATTGACAAATTTGACACGGGAGCCTCACTAGTTAAATGAGGGAGATTTATCTCATGACTGCCTAGGTTTGATGCTATGCAGAAAATCTAGCCAACAGGGGACAAGTTTTGGACCTCTAAACTTGACTCCTATGCATGATTTACCTAAAGGGACGAGAAAGAATTTTCCAAAATTCTTTGGAGACGGCAAGCATAATCCATGACCACTTGGCGGCGTTTTTTATATCCTGAGGAGTGCTTACAGTTGAACATGAAGATGTATCTGTCAGATTCTTCATAGAGACTCTGCATGACTTGGCTGGATAATGGTTCTACCGGTTAGCTCCTAGTACCATAGTTGGAAAACTCGTAGGTTATTCGCCGAGTCCTCGACTAATTGCCAAACTTTCATGCAAACGAGTAAATCGCCAAAAATTCGCCAAAGACAACATTTCTTTGCTTTTTTGGCATTTTATTCCTTTTTGGGATTTTTGGTGTAGAAAAAACAAGCATAGAATAAAATTTGCTATTTTTGGAAAGGGTCCGGGAAGATGTATCCGCAAAAACTTGCATGTGTCATAACTTTCATTCTGTGGCTTCGTTTTAGGTGACGTTTTCTCTAAACGTGCATATTTTCTCGAGCTCTACGCATTGATGGCAATATTTTTCTTATTTTCATAAAATCCATTTTTGCACCTTTTTGGACCAAGCAACTTCTTGCAATCTTATGAAAGAATCATGAGCTTTGATCGCCTGTAGACAGATTAGTAATTAAAAATAATGGATAGCTTTCCAAAACTCGGTGAGTACTCGCCAAAACTCGGCAAGTATTTTCCCGTGCTCGGACTAATCATCCCAGCTGCCAGCTTGGTCGCAACTTGTTTATTCAAATGTTGACTTCACATATCAATAGATGCGCAGGTTTTTTTTTTTTGCTATTTTAAGACTTTTTTTTGTGTTTACACTCCAATTTGCGCATCCTCAGACACAAGACTGAAGGCTATCCTAAAGGTCCCAACAAAAAGAAAGCATTAATAACAATGAAAGAAAATGCTGCAAATACACAGTTTTGGCCGCAAATTTATGTTTTTTTAAAGAAATTTGAGTATTTTTTAAGTTGTCGAGTATTCCCAAGTATTGGCCGAATATTGCCGAGTTTTTTTATTGGGGGCCTGCCGAGTGCGAGTATTCCAACTATGCCTGGTACCATAACCAACTGGGCTACTATGTGAGATGCATTCCTGAAAAGATTTAAGTCAACTGAAGATTCCAGTACTTTCATAACTCAACTGACTCAGCTGAAGAAGGAGCCACCTGAGCACATGTGGGATTTTATTGCAAAATTCCAAAGAATCCATTACAAAATTTCGGCTTCTGCTTCTCTGAATGACGAGAATCAAAAGGTATTCTTCATCAATGCATTACTTCTTGAAGCAGGTTATCAACTACGAAGAGCACGTCCTACTGACTTGTTAGCAGCTCAAAACACGGCGGTTGAAATTGAAGATGGCCTTATCATGGCTAGAAAAATAAAGAGCAGTACTTCTAAAGCTGAAAGTTAATCCTCTTCTTCTGTTACTACTTCTGATTCACTGTTGGAAAAGTTAGTAAATGATATGTTGCAAATGAAGAAACAAATGGCTTAGGGCAACAACATTGCCCTTGCTCGGACTTTCAACAACAACAACCGAAACCGCATTGCTGGTCCTCAAAGATTAGCAATTGAAGATGCTCCTAGAAACAACATTGAGATGAGCGAAGAAGATTAGGAATCTGTTACCGATTAATTTGAGAATGATGATTTTGTAGATCCTACTGGCGACTCCAATATTGGTTACCTAGACTACGAATTTGAAAATGACTATGAGGAACTTCTTGAAGACGATCATGGTCATACTTACGCTGTATTTACAAGATCACAAAATCGCCAAGCTGAGGCATTAGATGATGAACAAAGAAAAGATTCCAGATCTGATATCACCATTCTCAGAAGGGGCAGCCCTTTACCTTCTTACTTAGCTCCCAGAGATAAGTATGTGAGTTCTTCATCTCAACCACAAAAAACGGCTCAGGTATCTGAAACTAACGCATTTATTCCTTCTTTTGACATTATTGATCATGTCAAGAAAACTAGAATTCAAATGTCAGAAGTTGAATACTTGAAAGCTTTTCTTGACTGGCTAAATAGGCTAGTCAAATACATGCAATCATCAGGACTATCTAATGCATCAAAAGGCCTTTTTCCTAAACCCAAAGATACTCCTTCCCAAAACAATGTTGCAGTTGTCAAACCCCCATCATCTTCTGAAAGAATAGAAACTTTTTATGTTTCCTGATTACTTAATGGTTTCGAGTTAAGCAACTGTATTTTAGATTCAAGTGCTTCCGACAATGTCTTGCCAGCTAAAGTTGCAGATGCTCTTGGGTTTACCTTGACAAAGACTATAGGAAGGTGCTACTCCATGGAAAGACAAGTCCCTTTAATTGGACAGATCAAAGATGCACAAGCTGTTTTGGCAGCTTTCCTTGACAAAAGATTGAAAATGACAATCTTAGTTGCAATTATTCCTGTCTCCTACAGAATGTCGCTGAGCAGAAACTTCTGCAAAGAATTGGGAGAAGTAAACATGGATTGGTCATGTGCTCATATTCCTATCAAAGGAATAAACCAGAAGCTGGAACTGGAAAAGAAGTCTAAATACACAGTTACGAAATCCGAGGATCCTAGATCTCAGATTCTTTTTCAGGAATTTGACCACGACGTCTATTACTTGGAAATGAGTAAAAATGTTCCAGAACTAGAACTTCAACCAGAACCAGAAGAAGATGAAATTTTTTGGACTCTGGAGTTTGACGACCGCTGTTGCTCTTTTGGATCAGGAGGCAACATTCTATTATTATCTCCAGATGATGAGATATACCCATACTTTTACAAGTTGATGTTTGAGAACACCAACAATACGGCGGAGTATGAAGCATTGCTGCTAGGAATGGAGCAAGCTAGAAAAAGGAGTAAAGCTCCTAAAATCCCAAGGAGATGCCGAAATTATAGTAAAACAAGTTCGAGGGCAATATCAAGTCAAAAGAGACAAGCTGAGGCACTACAGAGATAGAGTGCTTTCTGCCACATTTGATTTTGCAGCCTTCTCTGTCAATTTCATTCCAAGAGATCAGAATTCCAGGGCTGGCTCTTTAGCAGTCACAGTTGCACTATTAAATCTGGATAGACCACCATCCATATTCACAGAAGGAAACTTGTTGGCTAGATTTTATGCACAACATAAAGCCTTGGCAGTCATGAGATAAATCTCCTTCATTTAATGGTGAAGCTCCTGTGTAAGATGTTTATCAATTTGGTAAGGGTGAATCCTAATAACTATTTTCAGGGGTTTTACTTTAATTCCCACAGCTCGTGAACCACAACTGGGCAATTTTGCAGCAAGTAAGTAGTTGTGACTGGAATATTTGCAGAAAGGGAAAATAATAGAATTTAGGAAAGAAAGGAATATGTGTTGTATAAAACAATAGCTATCAGAGTGGGTCTCATCCACACAAATTAAATAAACAGAGAAAGATCACAACATTCAACAATGAGGGAAGGAAATAACGTCTAACCTAGATCTAAGATAACACAGTTTATCTAAAACCTCTTAAAATAAGCAACCAACAAATCACTGCAGACACAATTTTTCAGAAGTCCACCTTTTATTCAATCCTCAAGCTTTCACACCAATCACATCAAGGGTTCTAGCACAAAGTCTAAAAACTCAAGAATGCTCAAATTACAAAAGCTCTTGCTAAACAAGTTTTGCTAAAACAAATTGTGATTATTGATCATTTTGACCCTGATCTTTTTTGATAATTTAACATGTAGGCTCTTCCTCTATTTATAGTGCATAGAGAGCAATTACAAATAGGAAACTCTGAATGAACTGATGCATGTGGAAGTCGTAAAGGAAACACTTCACAGTATTTCCCCTAGAATTCCTCTTTGCATGACATACATGTCTTACAACTGAAAATAGAACCTTCTATTTTGCATGTCTGCCACCTATTTCCAAGTAATTGACTTATTCCAGTAACTTGAAGTAACGACTTTTAAACCAATCACCTAAGTTTTACAATTTAATTGATTACTCAATTACTTTGTCGGAGAAAATAAGAGAAAGAAGAAAAAAGAAAAGAAAAGAAATTATTCCTGCTGCAACACTCTCAGTCTTGTTCTTCTTCCATACTCTGCATGTTGATCCAACCTATATTGCACTTTTGCCTCATGAATGATATGAACGATACCTCTCCCTTGAATCTGAGAAGCTCTTTCTCCCACATGCAATTGACTCTTTTCCTTTGATTCTCACCAAACTAGATCTGGGAGCAGCTGACCGTGATTTTCTTGTGGGTGTTTCCTCTGACCTGTCTTCCCCTCTTATCCTTGAAGATTTTGCAGTTCTTCTCAAGTATGTGCACTAGTGAAATGTTTGCCGTAAACAATTCAGACAAAACTCATCACCCTTTTATTTTTAATTGCATATGAGCAATTTTGAATTCTGGAAAGCATTCCCGGTGAAAGCAAATATAAGTATACTCAATGTGGATTCAACTTGAAGATTGGGAGCACATGCAAAAGCTTTGGAAAGGAAATTTGCATGCAATGTATAAATAACTTCCATATGGGCTGCATTAGAAACAAGAAGATGAACTTCTTAAAATTCACACAATTCACTCACAAGAAATTGTGTGGATTTTACAAGGCATGGATTGTGTGAATTTGCAACAGGGAGGAAAAGTTGCGTGGATCTCGAGTGAGGAGGATTCTTTGCAAAAGGCAGACTAGAAAAGCAAAAACCACGACTTGGCTTTATAATTTCCCTTTAACACTTGCGTGGATTTTGCATAATGAGGATTGTGTGAAATTGCAAGGTGGACGATGCTTTTAAAATAGAAGACAACAGGTTGATGTTTCATGACAATCACTTAAGTGAAAAGTGCGTGGAAATTAGAAGGAAAAGCTGCTTTATTTTTAGTGGAAGACAAAGACATGGAAATCCACAATTTGGCTTTCATGACTTTTTCTTCAAAAAGTGCGTGGAAATTAGAAGACCGGGCTGCTCTATTTCACGACAAACATTTAAGTGATATTGCCCCCTTTAGGAATTTTGTGGATTTTGGCAGTTGAGGATTATTTGCAAAAGAAGACAAGACACTGGTAAACCACGATTTACACTTAAATGACTTTGCATTGGCTCCTTAGGATAATTGTGCTAATTTTCAAAGAGAAGGCTGTTTGTAACAAGAAGACAAGACACCAGAAAACCACGATTTGGCTAAAGACTTCTCTGTTTGGTTATTGCATGGATTCTGGTTGATGGGGGCAGCTTTAATTCATGAATTTGCACAAAGAAATCATTCCTTCCAAAAACTACGACTTATATCCACGCTGCTGCGTTAAAAACCAACAATTCATAATTAATTACATTCTTTTTCTGAGGCCATGGACGAATTCTAAAAAATCCCTAGGCCAAGGAACTGGTTAGGTAGGACGAAAGAAAAAGCCACAGGGAGTTGCCACACAGATCATGAAGAAAGACAAAAACCAAACACAAGAAATAAAATAAAAACAAATCTCGAAACAAGTTTCGGGAAATTGCTCGAATTTTTTTTCCAATTAGCTAGTCTGTAAAAAATTTCCCCCCCGGGTGAATGTTTTGCGGTAATAATGATGGGGTGAAGTGCTTTATATAACCCAAATTTCTTAGTTTTAGTTCAACCTATTTTTAAAAGAAATTTATTTATTTAATATAAAAATAAATAAAACGCTTTCAGACAAAGTCTGACAAAGGAATTGAGTGAGCTTTTTCATGTGGGTATTTGACAAAAGTGGCTTTATGACTCTTTAGGGATACCTTAGAGCAATGCAAACAAAACAAAACACAAAAACATGACCCGTTACTAAAAAAGTATGAAAAATTTAAAAAGGGGTAATCCCAGATTTCAGGGAGAAATCTTGGGGACACCAGTCAGCTCCGTTTGTGGACATCTTTACTTCTATCAAAATGAAAAAAGTGAAGATGAAATCCTAGCATCTTTTGTTTCGTGTCTTGTCTATTGAGTTCAGGGTCAAGCCAAAGGAAACACAAAACAAACAAAAACAAATGAAAAAAAAAAACAATTGAGAATTTTATTTATGTACACAGGTTTTACCTGTATCTCAATTCTTGAAGAGCTTCAGATGCTACCATTGAAAGGTAGTGGTAACTCAATGCCATCCTGGTAGGCAGGGATGAAAGTATCCATTCCGGCAGTTCTCTTGATCATGAAGGGCCCTTTCTAGAGTGAATCAAATTTTCCGTGCATGCCCTTCGGTTCGTTCCTCTTGTTCCACAAGAGTACCCAGTCTCCGATCTCAAAATTCCTTTCTCTAGCCTTGTCAAATAACTTGGGCAAGTCCTCATCAACTTCATCTTGTGATGGATCATCATGTTTAGAGCAGCACTTCCCAAGATTCACAATCTTGGGTTCATCCTCCGTACCTTGATTTACTAACTGTACTTCAGAGGAAGAACTCCCACCATATTCTTTATTTTTCTTCAAGTATTGATCATGCTTGTCGAAAGTCTGCTCTAAGGAAAGTAAACCCTTGGGGATTTTGTTACCTTTCAATTGGATTACTCTACAACTAGCATCATAATCTAGATTAGTTTCGCCTGTGACTATTTGTTGTGGTGGTGATTTACTCCCTTCAACATTCAACTCGTCAAAGTTGTCTTGTTTCTGAAATGCAGATATTTTTTTGTCGTCATCAGGGACTTTGGGATGGTAGACCATCTCCACTTTATAGTTTCCTTGTCTGAATATGGACGGCGGTCTATCCGGATTTAATAGTGCAGCTGTGACTACCAAAGAGTTTGCCTTGGAATTCTGATTTGTTGGAATGAAGTCGATAGAGAAGGCTGCAAAATCAAGTGTGACAGAAAACATTTTATCTCTGTACTGCTTCAGCTCATCTCTTTTGACTTTTTTTTGCCCTCGAACTTGCTTTACTATGAGCTTAACATCTCCTTGGGCTTTGAGGAGTTTTACTCCTTTCTTTCTAGCTTGCTCTGTTCCTAACAACAATGCTTCATACTCCGCCGTATTGTTGGTGTTCTTGAACATCAGCTTTTGGGAGTATGGGAATATCTCATGATTTGGAGATATTAATAGAACGTCGGATCGTGATCCAAAAGAACAACAATTACCTTTAAACTCCAGAGTCCAAACTTTTTCTTCTTCTGGTTCTGGGTCTGGTTGAAGTTCTGGCTCTGGAACGTGTTTATCTATTTCCAAGAAGTATGCAGCGTGGTCAGACCCCTGAAACAGAATCTGAGATCTAGGACCCTCGGATTTCGTAATCGTGTATTTAGAATTTTTTTCCAGCTCCAGCTTTTGGCTTATTCCCTTGACAAGAATATGGGCCCAGGACCAATCCATCTTTACTTCTCCTCCCAATTTATTGCAGAAGTTTCTGCTTAGCAACATCCCATTGCAGAAACAAATATTTGCAACTAGGATTTTCATCTTTAATTTTTTGTCAGGAAAATCTGCTAGAACAGCTTGTGCGTCTTTGATTTGTTTGATTAAAGGGACTTGTCTCTTAATGGAGTAGCACCTTCCTATTGTCTTTGTCAAAGTAAGCCCAAGAGCATCTGCAACTTTAGCTGGCATGACATTGTCAGAAGTCCCTGAATCTAAAATGCAGTTGCTTAACTTGAAACTATTAAGTAATAGAGAAACATAGAACTGTTCTACTCTTTCAGAAGATGGCGAGGGTTTAACAACTGCAACTTTATTTTGGGGAGAAGTATCTTTGGGTTTAGACAAAAGGCCCTTTGATGCATTGGATTGTCCTGGTGATTGCACATATTTGACTAGCCTATTTAGCTGCTCAGGAAAAGCTCTCAAGTATTCAGCCTCTGACATTTGAATTCTAGTTTTCTTGGCATGATCAATAATGTCAAAAGAAGGTATAGATGTGTTAGTTTCAAATACCTGAGATGCCTTTTGTGGTTGAGATGAAGAACTCGCATAATTATCTCTTGGAGTAAGGAAGAAGGTAAAGGGCTGCCCTTTCTGAGAATGGTGACATTAGATTTGGAATCTCTTCTTTGTTCATTAGCCAATGCCTCAGCTTGGTGAGTTTGTGATCTTGTAAATACTGCGTAAGTATGACCATGATCATCTTCAAGAAGCTCCTCATATTCATGTTCACATTTGTAGTTTAGGTAATTAATGTTAGAGTCGCCAGCAGGATCTACAAAATCATCATTCTCAAATTGATTAGTAACAACTTCCTGATCTTCTTCATTCATCTCAACATTGTTTCTGGGAGCAGCTTCAATTGCTAATCTTTGAGAACCAACAATGTGGTTCCGGTTGTTGAAATTCCGAGCAGGGGCAGTGTTGTTGCCCTGAGCCATTTGAGCCATTTGTTTCTTCATCTACAACATTTCATTTGCTAGTTTTTGCAATAGTGAATCATAAATAGTAGCAGATGAACTTTCAGCTTTAGAAGTACTACCTTTTGTTTTTCCAGCCATGATGAGGTCATCTTCAATTTCAACCACCATGTTTTGAGCTGTTAACAAGTCAGTAGGATGTGCTCTCCGCAGTTGATAACCTACTTCAGGAAGTAATGCATTGATGAAGAATACCTTTTGATTCTTGTCACTCAGAGAAGCAGAAGCCGGAATTTTGTATTCTTTGGAATTTTGCAATAAGGAGGAAAAAGTTGCGTGGATCTTGAGTGAGGAGGATTCTTCACAAAAGGCAGCCCAGACAAGCAAAAACCACGACTTGGCTTTATAATTTCCCTTTACACTTACGTGGATTTTGCATAATGAGGATTGTGTGAAATTGCATGGTGGAGGATGCTTTTAAAATAGAAGACAACAGGTTGATGTTTCACGATAATCACTTAAGTGAAAAGTGCGTGGAAATTAGAAGGAAAAACTGCTTTATTTTTAGTGGAAGACAAAGACTTGGAAATCCACGATTTGACGAGTTGTATTTTGAAGGGATTAACTCACCACCACGACAGACAACCACATGTGAAACTGATCCAGATCGTGATGACAGTAGTGGGATAATCCAATTGAAAGGTAACAAAATCCCAAAGGGTTTAATTTCCTTAGAAGAGATTTTCGACAAGCATGGTCAGTACCTGAAGAAAAATAAAGAATATGGTGATAGTTCTTCCTCTGAAGAGCAACCATTAAATCTAGGTACGGAGTATGAACCCAAGATTGTGAATCTTGGGAAGTGCTGCTCTAAACAAGAGTAAGAAGCATTCACAGAGCTTCTTAAAAAGTATGTTGACATCTTTGCATGGTCTTATAAAGACTTAAAGGCTTATTTTCCAAAAGAGTTGTAGCACTACATCCCCTTAAAGAGAAAATGAAGTGTGATGACAAAGGTTATCAAGCAAAATCATGCATAGTGTCCAAGTTTGCTGAAGTGAGTGATACAAACATGGGGCATGTGTCTATCAGCGAATTAATTGACATATCCAGGGCAACTTTCTGGACACCCCTTATGCGGGCTATAAGGGACAGTGGAATCATTCAAGTTGCAGCATTTCCGGCTACTGCTCAGTTACCTGAATTTGTTCTAGAATGTGCTAAATTCTACCATCCTCTATCTAGAACAATCAGGGATACAACAGGAAATATAGTGATAAGGCTGGATACTAAGTACATTAATTACTACCTCAAGATTCCCACAAGATCCAAAGTAATTAAAATCATGCATGTCATGAAAAGAGAAATTCTAGGAGAAAGATTCCCAATTGTTTCCTTTTTCATAGCTTCCACATGCGGAAAATCATTAAAAGTTTCCCATTTGTATTTTCCCTCTATACACTATAAATAGAGGAAGACGCCTACATGCTAAGAATCAATAATCAGAACTTGTTTAGCAAAGGATTTTGTAACTAGAGCATTTATAAGATTTCAGACTTTGTGCTGAAACCCTTGATGTGATTTCTGTAAAAGTTGGGATTGAATAAAAGGTGGATTTCTAGAGAACTTTGCGTCTACAATGCTTTGTTGAGTACTTCTATTTAGAGGCTTTAGATAAACTTTGTGTTATCTTAGATCTAGGCTAGAAGTTATTTCTTTCCCTTATTGTTGAATTTTGTGATTTCTCTGTTTATTTAATTTGTGTGGATGAGACAAACTCTGATAACTATTTGTTGATTCAGCACATCTTCCTTCTTTCTCTACTTTTGTTTTTCCTTGTTTTGTAAATATTCCCAACACAGCTGCTTATTTGTTGCAAAATTACCCAGCTGTGGTTCACGAGTTGAGGAAATTAAAAGTAAAACCCCCAAAAAATAGTTATTAGGATTCACCACTGCAAATAGATAAACATCTTACACGGGAGCTTCACCGTTAAATGAAGGAGATTTATCTCATGACTGCTTAGGTTTTACATTGTGCATAAAATCTAGCCAACAAAGCTTGAGCTACTGGAGCATAGTAAGATACATAATGTTTTTCTTGTTTCATGCCTCAAGAAGGCACTAGGACAGCACATTACACCTCTTAAGCTGTCACCATTAGATGAGGAGGGTAAATTGATTCTAGTTCTAGAAGCTATAGTGAATGTTCGTGAAAGGAAGCGAAGGAATTGGAGCATCAAGGAATATTTGGTTCATTGGAAGGGCTTGCCACTTGAGGATGCTACATGGGAAGGTGCAGCGATTTTGGAGCACCCAAGTTTGCAATTGCTTGAGGGAAAACAATTTTAGGAAGGGAGAACTTGTTAGTGTAGGATTTATTTTCCTCGCTTTATTTGTATTATCCTACTCAGGATATTCGACCTCATTTGGAGTTTCCCTACACTTATGGGATATGCTTGCTTAGGTGTACACTTGACTACACTATTCTAGGTGTTGGTTACCACTATTTTAGATGGAGATTGCCATGATTCTAGGAGGAGGTTACACATTCACCTCCTATATGTATATCTCTTACATTATTCTATTTGATTCGTATTGAGTTGGAGTTATTTCTATGTTATTGAAATTATCTCTCTTGTATTTTTATAATTTGTAGTCTTGTATGCTTGCATTGTTTTGTCTTGGGACAATTCACGTCTCGCATCATTCACCTGTGCAATGTTCGAACTAGTAGATCTGCGGCGCTTCTCCAATAGGACTGTAATGTCCCGTTTTCGAATTAATCCATTTAGAAGACTTCTAGTTCATTCCACTTCCTGTGGGTCGGAAGAAGGTGAAAAAGGGAAGTAATTGTTGATGTTTTTTAGTTTTCTTTGAGCATTTACCAAGTTCTTTCATGGTTTCTCTTGTTAGCTAGGTTGATTGGGTTGGAGGACTAAAAGGAAAAGACAAAAAAAGAAAAAACAACTCCATCATGAGGTTGGTCGTGGGGGAAACTCCCTGGTGGGGTTTGGCGCCACCAAAAGAAAATATAAGTAGTCGTTTGGGATCATTTTGGGCATACATCTTTATTATAGTTTTACACTTATTTTGTTTTGGGGTTGATTTCTCTATTAGATTTCAGTAGAGGGAAAAAATCCTTTAGTGTAGCACAGGAGGATGAAACCCTTCCTTGTTCAAGCTGGAGAACGAAAACTCTCCAATTGGTGGTTCCAAGGGCTTTAAAGAAGGTGATCTTGTTGGTTTGCAGCTAGAACTTGAAGGAGAACGAGTTGTCAAGGCCTTCTACATCAATTTTGTACCCTCTCCTAAGGTGGCAACTTGGGTAGAGAAAGGTTTATGTGCCTTCTAGGGAACAACTTGACATTTGAAGTTGATATTTGGAATATCCCCTTTTGGGATATTAATTAAAATTTACTAAACTACTTGCAAAGAAACAAACTTAGAAGAGAAACCCTTCCAAGTTCACCTCAACTAACCTAGTGTCGACTTTAATACAAACCAAATGGGGTTGGAGTGAGCCAAAGTAAGGGTTTAGATGTACTTAACTAGTCAGAGAAAACACTTCTTTAACCATATTAATTGCAGCAGTAGTAAATAAATAAAAATGCACTGAAATCAGCTGAAAACTTCAAAAATTAATATCTCATGCAATACTTGGAATTTTTGCGTGAAATGAATTGCACAATGAAGTAGAAATTATGATTTTTCAAATGATATATCAAACTGAATTTTCTGAACATGAAAACCCACTCAAATCTGCCCACAAAACTGCAAAACCATTTGTTAGGCTTAAGGGAAAAATATCAAATAACTTCTAGCCTTATCCTTGACTTCCCAGCACTCAAAAATACCAATTTCAGATCTGCAATAAATGATTTATGACAACAGCTCATAAACTATTAGAAAACTCTTCCAATGATTGCCAAAATTCCTCTACACAAATTGATTTAGCAAAGGTAATTACCAACAACATATGTAAGCTAAAAAATGGTCAATATCAATTATAACACATGCTGAAAATCATCATATTTAAACTTTCTTTAAATACCACCAATTTGCACATAAATCAAAACAAGGCGGCTTATAAAATAAGCAACTGTTAGAATCAGATTGCAATCTTCACACAAAGCTCACAAGTACCCTCACATAATAAGCTCATACATTCTCTAAAAATATCACATATAGGCAAGTAATTTTAAATGCAAAACTCATCAATTCATAGCTCAAAAAGGAACACAAATGGGTGGTGTTAATGAACAACTTTTATTTTTTGATTATTAGTGGGCATTTATCCCTCTTCAAGCATGAAGATAAGTTATAATAACCGTCAACATGCGAAAAATGGGTGCCCATCATATTTTTTTATAGAGTTTCCTTGTGCAATCTCTAAAGTCCCTTTCCTTTTTGGCGCCATCTTCTAGGGAGGAGAGCCTTTAATTTAAAATTGGCCTGAAAGTCAAACTCTAATGCAAATGTTAATTCCCCAAGGTAATATTTGAAATAAATGCTTGAAGAGGAATTAAATATAATATAGAGAATATAAAAAAGGAATCGACCTTGCCTAGATGAATCAATTCATCCCAAAAATATTAATAAATGTGCTCATAGGATAAATAAATCCTTCTCTAAAAAATGCGACTTGCCTCCATTAGTCCATCTACCTCCAAATAATCATTAATTGGCCCATGATAAATTGATTTTCCCCTTTTTTATTTATTTATTTTTGACTTGCACAAATAAATAATATTTTAATTTTAAATTCACATGCACAAATCAATTAATTATCCTTTTAATCCAAGGGGAGTGGATTAAAGGTCTTCAACTTGCCTCAATTAATTATGGCTTGGAAAAGGGAACATTACAGTCATCCCTTCCCAAAATTGTTTGCCCTCAAGCAATATGCAAGTTCTCAATCCATGAGCCCATGTATTCCTACCATTAAACTTTCACAAACGAGCTCCTATGCCTGTCAAATGAGAGAGCTGAAATAAAAACAACATTTTGCAACGATTTCACCATTCTTCCTTGAATTACCAAGGCTGCCCAAGAAAACCCACTGTTGTCATACCAAATATTGACAAGAAATCTGAAAAGTAATCATGAATTTGGCAAGAACAAACAATTTCCAGCTTGGCCCATGCATCAATAATGTTCCACAAAGTGTAAGAGGGCTCTTCAATCATGAACATGAAAGCAATTGGGTAATATAAGTGGCTGTAATAATTGAGAACAACAACCTTAGGGGCTTTAAATAAACATATGGCAGCTTTGAAACAAACCTTTTCAATCTTAGAAAAGAATAGAACATCCCTCTTTTTTTTCATCACTTGATTTTTAGGCTCTTGGGCATGAATCCTCAAGGTATGAACCACATGAACATGCATTTTTTGAATTAACCATGCAAAGAAGGTATCCCAAAAAGTATGAGAACACATGCCAAATCTTTTCTCATTTTACCACAAAAACCAGTCATCATGCCTATTCGAAAATTCATCATGTAGTGGTGCCATATGCTAGATATACTCAAATAACTACCTTGATATGGAAGAACTTTCCTTTTCCCAAGAGTGAATGCTTGGAACACCTAAGAGAGTATTCCAGGCTGCATACTTTCCGCTGTACATAACCCCAAAAAATTGCCCAACTCATGACGGGGAATGTGTATCCAACTATCCAATGAAGTAACAACCAAACATTCATCATGAGTGATTAGAATAGGCTTAAAAAATTGAAAATTACCATTTCTTACGGTTGCCTTCTTGCTTGTGATAGTGAGCAAGATGTGAATAACAAATGGAATAATGGTGCAACTACTATCACACCCATAATTCTTCCTGCAACTCCAAAATGTCAATGATGTAGGCACTAAAAGCAACTCATAATTGACCCACCAAACTTCAACAATTTGAAAATTCATTCCAACTATGACATTCGTTATATGTATGGTGGAAAACCAAGAGTAGGGCCAAAAGATGTTGAAATCTAAGTACAATTTTTTGGGCCAACCAATATGAAAAATAATGCACAAAAAGAAGACGGTACAACAGTGTTACCTTGTGTGACCATAAGATTTTGGGACCACCCATCATGTTCTTTTCCATTTCTCCTCAAGACCTAAACCGCAATCTTTTCCTCACATGCATTAGCCCAAGTAATGTAATCGAAACTGAATTGTATGGAAATGAAACTAAGGGTCTTACCACATTTTGAAATCACCCCTTTGCTGCCCTTACTTTCACTTGGACTGATTTTTAGAAGGTGTTGGCCTTCTTGCCAATGATCAAGGGCTGCCATAGGAAGATTCTTTATCCACTCATTACCTTTCATCTTGTCTTTGTTGTTAGCACCATCTTCATAATGAACAAGGCAAGATAAGGAAAAAGTATGATAATGATACAAATCAAAGTGTCAATTAAGCCTTAATAGTTGCCATAACTGATCTTCTCAATCATAAAGTCATCATCAACTCTTTGAAAAATATTGTAACTTTCTTACTTCCCCTTTAAGCAGATCTCCTAAAGCCCAATCATGTTTTC
The DNA here is from genome assembly GCA_019776745.2 of Taxus chinensis. NCBI lineage: Eukaryota > Viridiplantae > Streptophyta > Pinopsida > Cupressales > Taxaceae > Taxus > Taxus chinensis. The sequence goes on along the minus strand of CM034150.1, from coordinate 247,958,482 downwards.
CAACACTTATGCTTGCCATAGTCAATTCTGAACTTTCACTTATTCCCATTAAATCAGCTGAAAGAATCACAAAATCAGAATTGATAATCTTTGTAGAAAGTGGGAAATCATTTGGTTTCCATACCTTAGAGGGCCCATATAAGTGACCTTGACCCAAGGAGTCTTCTTGCTCCATTTTGCCGCCCATAATCCTCATTTTATCCCTGTCTCTTACATGTTTTTCATGAGGAATACAAGTCTGAAATAAAAAAGTGTGCAACCATAAATCAACCTCTTCATACCTTGAAATACTATCATGTGAGTTGTCCCCTTTTTTTGAAAGAGGAAATTCTGATATACTCTCTTCATGCTCAAACTGATTGCCAACATTATCATTCGGACTGGTGGCTTCAACCACTTTACTTTCAGTCCTAATTGGAGGATTTGAAATTTCTTCTTCCTTTTCAACCTTATTCCCACTTGACATATGATTAGCATCATCATTACCTTACATTGCAAACCCTTTTCGAACTCCGCCTTTGCTTCTTTCTTTGACATCATTTTCCTTTCATCACCATGTATGTAACCATTAGTAGATAAGCAAACATCTTTTTTTAACAAAGTTTCTTTACCTTGCTTATCGTGTTCCCTCAAGATGGTGTCCTCTTGGGGCTGCATATGGCGGAACTCTTGCTTGACACCACGAAGCTTACAATACCCTTGAAAAGACGAGTTCCTTTGTGGCCGAACTCAGAGATGCATAGTCTTGTTGCAAAGTCTCAAAGAAGTCAACATGATAAATTGGTCTACCCTTCTTTGGTTGTTCTTTGTGATGGCTCTTGCTTGGATCTATGATATCCTTCATCATGGCTGCCATGTTATTTTGGAGTTCTTTGAAGCTTGCTTTGATCACATCCTCCAAGAATTTTATTTGCTTGGGAGTGGGACCTCCACTCTCCTTCCCCATCTCTTTCCTGTGATACCCCTCAAACAAATTGCAATAAGTTTGAAATCATTTTCCCAATCTGAATATGCAAAAGCATAAACTTTTCTAGATCTGAAAATGGGAGACTTACTATAAATAGTAAGTTCGTCACTATCCCTAGCTGAATTTAGAAAAATTGCATAACTTGCTCAAAACACCCCAGAATTGCATGAAACTTTGGGGAATGATAGATAATATTATGGAACAACTTTTCCAAAAGGAATTTTCTGAAAATAATTGAAATCTGATTTTTAAAACCCAAAATATCGCAGAAAAATATAACAACTTCACAAATCCATATCTTTGGCTAGAGAAGTCCAAAAGAGTTGAAACTTTGGATCTTGGGCCACAAAAATATAAGGGACAATATCCCAAAACCATTTTTTGCATAGTTAACACAAAACCCTAATTTTGCCCTAAAAAATAGGTCGCCCAACACATTTAGGGCATCAACTTAGCTCCAAAAATTATGAAATTAACTTCTTATTCCTCCTAATTTTTGCCAACACAAACCCCACAAGAACAGAGGAAAGAAGCTCTGATACCATTGTAATATCCCCTTTTGGGATATTAATTAAAATTTACTAAACTACTTGCAAAGAAGCAAACTTAGAAGAGAAACCCTTGTAGGTTCAACTCAACTAACCCCGTGTCAGCTTCAATACAACCCAAATGTGGTTGGAGTGAGCCAAAGTAAGGGTTTAGATGGGCTAACTAGTCAGAGAAAACACTTCTTTAACCAATTTAATTGCAGTAGTAGTAAATAAATAAATATGCACTGAAATCAATTGAAAAATTCAAAAATTAATATCTCATGCACTACTCGGAATTTTTGCGTGAAACAAATTGTACAATGAAGTAGAAATTATGAGCTTTCAAATGATGTATCAAACTGAATTTTTTAAACATTAAAACCCACTCAAATCTACCCACAAAATTGCAAAATCAATCGTTAGGGTTAAGGGAAAAATATTAAATAATTTCCAGCCTTATCCTTGACTTCCCAGCACTCAAAAATACCAATTTCAGATCTGCAATAAATGATTTATGACAGCAGCTCATAAACTATTAGAAAACCCTTCCAATGATTGCCAAATTTCCTCTACACAAGTCGATTTACCATAAATAATTACCAGCAGCATATGTAAGTTAAAAATGGTCAAATCATGGCCATATCAATTAGAAAAACATGCTGGAAAATATCAGATTTAAACTTGCTTCAAATACCACCAATTTGCACCACATATACCTCCCAAACAAGTCGACTTGATGCACAATAATCAACAAAAAATAGATTGCAATCTTCACACAAAGCTCATAAATACTCTTACACAATAAACTCATATACTCTCTCAAAATAGTGACTCACATAGGCAAGTAAATTTAAGCAGAACTCATCAATTCATAGCTCAAGAAGAAATACACACTTCACAAATGGGTGGTGTTAATGAACACCTTTTGTTTTTTGATCACTAGTGCGCATTCATCCCTCTTCAAGCATGAAGATAAGTTATAATAACCGTCAACATGTGAAAGGGGTGCCCATCATCTTCTTTTATAGATTCTCCTTGCTCAATCTCCAAAGTCCCTTTCCATTTTTGGCGCCATAGTCTAGAGATGAGAGCCTTTAATTTGAAATAGCTTGAAAGTCAAACTTCAATGATAAAGTTAATTCCCCAAGGTAATATTTGAAATAAATGCTTGAAGAAGAATTAAATATAATATAGAGAATATCAAAAAGGAATCGACCTTGCCTAGATGAATCGATTCATCCCAAAAATATTAATAAATGTGCTCATAGGATAAATAAATCCTTCTCTAAAAAATGTGACTTGTCTCCATTAGTCCATCTACCTCCAAATAATCATTAATTGGCCCATGATAAATCGATTTTCCCCTTTTTTATTTATTTATTTTTGACTTGCACAAATAAATAATATTTTAATTTTAAATTCACATGCACAAATCAATTAATTATCCTTTTAATCCAAGGGGAGTGGATTAAAGGTCTTCAACTTGCCTCAATTAATTATGGCTTGGAAAAGGGGACATTACAATATTTATATTCCTCATAATTTATAGGACTGATTTCTCACTTCATTGGTATTTTTGGGGTTTTGGAATCATCATTTCCAGCCCTTAATGTGAGTTGTTCTGCTGGTTATTTAATTAATTTTAGCCGTGGCGTAATATCCCCGTTTAGGACAAGTTAGGAAATAATATAAATCTGATCACATACTGCTGGAAAATAATTAAATTTTCAAAAATTCATATCTTTGGCTAGAGAAGTCCAAATGAGCTGAAATTTTGGATATTGGACCTGTTGGCCGTCAAATAGGACTTTACGAAGAGCAACAGTCAGGGGACAAGTAGTCCCTCCTCTTTAATGGGAGAGGTTCCCTTATTCAGAAACGAACTTATTTACAAATATACAAAACATGATTTTCTGGTTGAACTTGGATATAACAAAAGTGTTTTCTATAAAGATCATCAATTACAAAAGGACCGAGGAATTAGAAAACGAGAATGAGCAGAAAGGCAACATGCAGAATTATAGATAACAGAGTAATTCTTTATGTATGCGAAGTTACAGTGAATTGAAACAAGATCATTTGTATCATATAAATAAGATGGAATTTAAAGACACAAAGTTCTGTAAATAACATTTGCCAGAACACAAAGTTTCTTAACATAACACAGACAAATGATCTTCACAAAAATTAAATGAAAGCTTGGGGATAAAAGAGATCAGATAGACAAAGAATGGAAAGCCCTTCTGTATTGATTTCTTTATGATCTATTTACACTTTCAGAAAATAAGCCAAGTTCTTCCTCCTTTCAAAATGGCGTGGAGAGGCCATTATATAGCTTACAAATCAGTTACTTTTTGTAACTACTTTTAACTAAAGATTAGTTAAGAATTGCCAATTGCAATACCTCAACTTATTACAATGAATCCGAGAAAAAGAATTAGAAAAGAAGAGAAGAATAAGGAGAAGAAGACAGGTGGTTATGAATGGGAGGGACCCACTGACTTCAAAATTCGCTGCCTGAATCTCTTCAAGGCCTCGGCTATGTCTCTGCCACGAGGGACTGACGTGTTGGCTGTAGACTGAGCCCAAAATCCGAGGCACTTCTCCATTTCCTTATTAAACTCGACATGATTATGAGTCTTTATTTGCTTCTTCAATGGCAGATTGAAGAGAGCAGATCTCCTTCATTTTCTCTTTGGAAATGGAGCTTTCCTTGAATAGATTATCTTTGACAAAAGCTCTGAATTGAGCTTTGATTTCTTGCAGGGAAAGAGGCACACCAGAAGTTTCATCCTGAAGATGACAGTGTATGTCTTTGAAAGCAGATACAACCAGTGTCTTGAAAGTCTCACCCTTCTGCCAGTTATTCTTCAGCTCTCCCAAAGCCTCCTCCAAGACTTTGATCTTCATATTGATAGTAATTCGGAGGGCAGAGCCGCAAACTAGACTCGGGAAGGAATTACAGAGGGAAGGGATACATGCGCAGGATTTTAGATTGCAAGGGTTCGAGCAAAGGATAGCATGGAAGCAGTGTGAAAAATGCATAGGGGGTTTGCTCGTTATATAGCCGATTAGGAGAGAGAAAGATAATGAATGCGCATTTAATACATACATACCAATTTGAATAAGCAAGATATTCGGGTAGAGCGGGAATAAGCACGAATGGCACTTGGTTCATTTGGGACATGTGAGACGCGAATGCGCGAAATACGCGGCTCGGCCGATTCGGGTGAAGCGGGGAAAAGACGCACAAATGCCTTTTGGAACATGCGGGACAAAAGTGCGCGAAACACGCGACTCGGCCGGATCGGACGAAAATGTGACAACAGGTCCGAGCGATCTTGGGACATTTGGGACATGAAAGCGCGAAGTACGCGGTTCGGGCGATTCGGCCAAAAATGGAACAACTTGCCAAATTGAACTTGGGACATTTGGGACGTGAAAGCGCGAAGTACGCGGTTCGGGCGTTTCGGCCGAAAATGGAACAACTTGCCTGTTTGAACTTGGGACACGCGGGACAAAAATGTTCGACAGGCCCGAAAAACACAAAATGACCCAAAAAACGCAGATTTTCTCAATTTCTCGACTTTTAACATTGAGTACAACAGAGAAGACACCTAAAACTCAAAATTTTGAAATTTTCACTTTCTTAAGAGCAGGGGAATTTTGAGTGGACAACAGCTGGCTCCTTCTGGGGATGACTTGGCATAAATTCAAGGAATGGGACAAGGTAAGAACTTAGACAAACTAGGGGAAGCAGACCAGTACCTTATCCATTGGGCCACGTAGTCAAAAAGCAAACCAATACAGAGGACAACACACCAAAACAAATAGGAAAGAAAAACAAAAACGCTGTACAGAATATACAAAGGACTCCCTAATCACCTATGACTTGAACAACTTAAGGTACTGCCCACTACAAGGAAGTGGGAGAGGAGAACCATCCATGTAATCAAGATAAAAGGAATTCTTACCAGCAAAGTGTCTGATCTTGAAAGGTCCGAGCCAAAGGGAATCAAACTTGCCATGGCTGCCACGAGGTTCATGTTTTTTATCCCATAACAACACAGTGTCTCCAACTTGGAAATCTCTGAACCTGGCTTTCTTATCAAACAGGACCTTTACCTTCTGCTGGTGAACAGATATCCTATCAGCAACCTCCAATCTGTCCTCATTCAGTTTGTGAAGGTACATAATTCTCTTATCCAAAGCATCACTGAAACTAGTATCTTCAATGGCCTTCATTAGATGCAAGGCTGGCAGCTCCACTGTCACTGGCAATTGAGCTTCTACTCCATATACCACTTGAAAAGGAGACATTCCAATAGCTCTCTTCGGTGTAATCCTGTCTGCCCAAAGAGCATCATAGAGCTTCTTGTGCCAGTTTCATTGAGACTCATTGACTAATTTCCTTATAATAGTCACCAAATTTTTATTAGTGGATTCTGCTTTCCCATTTCCCTGAGGATAGTAATCTGAGGAGTGAGCCAAAGAGATGCCATAGCCATAGCATAAATCCATTATTTCAGTTGAAGAGAAATTCGAAGCATTATTTGTCACAATCTTGTTAGGTACACCATACCTTACCAAGATGTTCTCTTTGATGAAGCTGCATACCACTTCGGAAGTAGTACTCTTAACTGAAATAGCTTCTACCCATTTGGTGAAATAATCCGTGGCAGTTAATACATGAGTATGACTAGCACTAGAAGCAGGATTAAGTGTTCTAATGAAATCCAAGCCCCACTGTTGAAAAGGTTCTTCAATTACAACTGGCTTAAGAGGTAAAGAGGCCAATTTGGGTCTTCCCACGAAGGTCTAACAAGCCTCACATTTATCAACCCACTTGGATGCATCTCTGAACAAGGAAGGCCAGTAATATCCTCCACGAAGTATCTTATGAGCAGTGACCGTTGATGAATAGTGCCCTCCACATGCCTGATCATGGAAAGCTGAGAGTAACTTTTTTTGTTGTTCCTTGTCCACACATTTCAAAAATCTTCCATCTAACCCATGTTTGAACAAGGCGTTTTCCCACAACACATATTGCACTGACCTTAGTTTAACAGTCCTCTTTTCTTTGGCAATTAAATGAGAGGGGCACTCTCCATAGGTGAGAAAATGAGTGATATCAGCATACCATTCATCAACTGAGCTAAGAAACAGAACGGTAGGAAGGCCAACTTTATTCTCCAGTAATTCATGCTTAGCTCCTTCAGCAATGAGCTCACAAAGACCTTTTCCACGGACAAGCTTGGTCGGTTTGATGTCAATATCATATTCTTGGACCTTAGCAACCCAGTTCCCTCTCTTTGATCCAAATTCCTGTTGTGTGAGAATTGACTTAACAGTTGTATCTGGAACCAACACCATGGAGTGAGAGTTGAGGATGTAAAAACGAAACTGCTTAACAGCTTTGACCACTGCAAAAGCATGTTTTTCCATCATGGTGTATTTTAACTCATGATCTTTCAGAATATAGCTCATGAACGCAATTGGGAGTTCATGCTCATTAGAGTCTTCTTGAGTCAAAACAGCAGCCAAGGTATTATCTGTGGCATAGCAATAGATAATAAAATCTTTGTTGAAATCAGGACAGGCTAAAACAGGAGTTTTAGCAATAGCTCTTTTAATACCTTCAAAAGATTCCTTTCCTTTAGAAGACCAACCAAACGTTTGTTTGCCTTTCATCATTTGGGAAATACTCAAAGTTAACTCTGCAAAATCAGGGATGAACCTTCTTAAAAAATTGATCTTACCAAAGAAAGAGTGCACGCCCTTTTTGCTGGTTGGGAGAGGAATTTGCTGGATAACTTGAACTCGCTCAGGATCAATCTTAATACCATCTTTAGAGACAATGTGCCCTAATAATTTCCCCTCTGTGACACAAAAGATAGATTTTTTAGGATTCAAATAAATCCCATGTTTCTCTGCATCTTAGTAGAACTGTCTCCCAGGTGGTCAAAATGATCCGCCCTTGTTTTAGAAAACACAGTCAAATCGTCAAGGTATATGACAATACACTTCCCTTTCAAACTTCCAAAATCCATATCCATAGCTCTCTGAAAAGTGGCACCAGCATTAATGAGCCCCAAAAGGCATTCTCTTGTAAGCAAAGGTACCCCAAGGAGTAGTGAAAGTTTTTTTGTGTTGATCTGCAGTATCAACCTCTACCTGATTATATCCCAAGAATCCATCAAGCATAGATAACATTTCAGATCCTGTTATTGCTTGCAAGACTTGATCCATCATGGGAAAAGGATAATTATCTTTCAAAGAATCCTGATTCAGATTCCTGAAATCAACACAGATGCGGATCTCACCATTTTTCTTCCTAACAGGCACAATATTAGCAATCCATGTTGAATGGTGAATGGGAAAAGTGATTTTGGCCTTCAACAACTTTTGTATTTCCTGAAAGATGCTGTCAGCTACTTTGGGGTTGTATTGCCTCTGTTTCTGCTTAAAAGGCTTAATTCCAGGTTTGAGAGGAATAAAATGTTGCATATCTTTTGGTTTGAAATCTTTTAAATCTTCATAAGAGTAAGAAAGAACATCCTTATACCTCTTTAAAAGGATCAATTGCTTTCTTCCTCTCATCGGCTATGCAACATTTTCCAATTTTCACGAGCTTAGGATCAGTAGAACTCCCAATATTAATATTGTCATATTCAGCTGATTGTTGATGTCCAATAGAAGCTCTAGACTTTACATATCTGTCATTTTTATCAAATAGTTCCTCTAAACTCACCAATCCTTTAAGAATCTTGTTTCCTTTGAGATTGATGCATCCATCCTGATCTGTTTCTTCTCCTTGGGTGACTACTTTTTCAAAGGGCACACTTTCACGAGGGCAGGTTGTCACTTCCTTCAAAATACAGCTGTTCAAAATTACCCTTGAGTTCTAAGAAAGAAAGTAAGTGTTGATCATTATTGAAAACTTGCCAGTTATTGGTATTATCAGGTACACTAGGTCAATGGACCATCTCAATGGTGAACTTGTCTTGAGAGAAATCAGGATGAGGAATCAGTAGTGACCCTGAGACTGCTAGTGAATCAGCCCTGCTGTTCTTCTCCCTAGGTATTGCTTTGATGGAGAAAGCATCAAGAAATTCAATGGAATCCCAAACCTGATTCTGGTAATGTTTCAACCTTCCATTTTTTACCTGGAAAAGGCTTCTTCACTTGCTTTACAAATCAATTCCGCATCACCACGAGCCAGAGAGATTCTTTACACCTTGTTCTTTGTCCGCTTACAGTCCAAGAATGAGAGCCTCATACTCTGCTATATTATTAGTATTTTCAAACTGAAGCTTGAAAGAAAAAGGATGAGGGCTCCCTTCAGGTGACACCAGTAGGACACCAGCTCTAGAACCGGCTGAGGAACAACTTCCATCAAAACTCTAAAAATCCAAACACCATTAGGATCTTTAGGTGACACTATTGGCGAGTTGGATTTCATCAGGGGACATAATCATGTAGTTACCATGCCCCATATCCTCATAGAGTATTTGTGCTTTAGGATTATCCGTTTTTTGTACAATATACTCAAATTGCTTCTCAGGAAGAAACTTCTTCATTTGTCCATTAACAGGTACGAGTGCATGTGGACCAATCCATTTGAATTTCTCCACCCACATCCTTACAGAAGTTCGCTACTTACCAACATCCCGTATGAAGGAGGAATATCTGCTACTAAGATGGTAGCCAAAACTCTCTTCTCAAGCAAAGCAGCAAAAGCCACTTGTGCATCTTTAATTCTTCCGACCAGGGGCACTTCCTTACTCTCCATAGAGTAACAAGATCCATAAGTGCGTGTGAGGGTCAAGCCTAAGGCATGAGCTACTTTAGCAGGCATCACATTGTCTGAGGCTCCTGAGTCTATGACATAATTACTGAGCCTATGGCCAGCTATAAGAAGTGTTACATAAAAATTGTTTAATTTTGTCATTAGGTGAGGTGACAGCGGCTACCAGACTAGGCTGTGGTGCAGAAGAAGGAGTGGGTAAAAGGCCTATAGAGGTGGTTTTAGAATGGGAATTGACAAAGTGAATCATTTTAGCAAATGCTTTGGGATGGGTTTGATAATACTCCAGCCTCTGAGATTTTAAACCTTAGTCTTTATCAGGTGATCAATAATATCAAAAGACCCAGAAGTGGACGGGCCATCATCACTTGAGATCCTAGGTTTATCAACTTTAGGGGAAAAAGAAGTAACTTTAATAGCAGGATTGATAGGACTCACCTTTGGTGTAGATGAAACGGGGATAGGAGATCCTCTTTTTGTAATTACAGGGATAGTTGTTGATTGCTCCTTAGATTTCTTGGGGGGCTGCGTCACTTTCTCCCTCTGATTTTTCTACTTTCGAGTCATGACAGTGAATGATTCGCTATTAATGTCTACTACTACTTCATCATAATCATCTCCATCATCAATGCCCTCAGTGGTGAAGAAATTAACTCGAGATCCCTCAAGTTCATCTACTTCATCATCAAATTCTTCCACAAATTCCTCGCAAGCTTCATTATCCTCATCATCATCCTGGTTCCTCAACTTCATAGGTTGCATTGACAGGAACTTTAACAGGAGGTCCCTTCCAAGCACTAATCTTGTTTGAGAAGCAGGAAAATGATTTCTGGGCTGAAAATTCCTCCTTAGAACGTCTGCATAGGGAGCATGGTGAGCCGATTGTTTCTTTATGGCAATGAGATCATTCACAATTTTTTGAACCAATGGATCAGTATTAGGTCCAGGGGTGGAAGAGGAGGAAGAAGTAGACTTAGATTTGGAAGGGTCTCTCCTCAACTTCCCTGACATGATTAAAATCATCCTCAACACTAACAACAAGAGTTTGATCTTCAGCCAATGTTGCGAGATTAGCCCTTCTTAGTGCTTAACTAACTTCAGGCGATTGGGCATTTAGGAAAGAAACATTTTTGGATTTGATCAACAGGTCGAGTATTTGGTGGAATTTTATTAATCAACCTGTTTGAATCGGGCCACAAATTCTCTCATGGGCTCTTGTGAATCTGTCTTTATCTGAGAGATTTGGGCTAGCAAGGCATGCACATCTTCTGCTGGTTTGAAACGGTTTTCCAAACCTAGTTCTCATTGTGTCCCATCTAGTGATAGCACCAGTCGGAAGGTGATAGAACCAGTCATAAGCATTATCTTGTAAAGTCTCAACAAATAGTCTCATGGAGACGTCTTCATGTTCAACTCCCAGAACTCCACATGCAACTATGAAGGCTGAGGTGTGTTTCATCAGGATGCACTTTGCCATCACCTTTGAATTTAGGGAAGTTCTTTCGGTTACCTCTGGGTAACTCATGCAAAGGTTGAGGAAGAGCAAGGGGCCCGACACGATGACCCCAGGGAAATGGTACCGCCCATTCTTGGAAAAATGGCTTGGAGAGGAACTGCAACACCATCAAGAATCAAAGCTCGAAGTTTAGGACTAGCTGGCTCTAAAGGAATACCACCTGTAGGAATTCTATCTTGAACAGGTGGAGTGCTTGTCGAACGAGTATTTCTATTTCTTGTTGAAGGGAAAGGAAAACCCTGCTACTCCAAAAGCTGAAACTTAGAATCTTCAATACCAACGGCCCTTCTCCCTCAAGTAAAACGCGGAGTCACCAGATCAAAGGATGATAAAAAATTATAGAACTGGAATATGATTTTTCCCACCGGGGTAAAAAAAAAATGGTTGGTCATCAAATAGGACTTTACGAAGAGCAACAGTCAGGGGACAAGAAGTCCCTCCTCTTTAATGGGAGAGGTTCCCTTATTCAGAAATGAACCTATTTACAAATATACAAAACAATGATTTTCTGGTTGAACTTGGATATTACGAAAGTGTTTTCTATAAAGATCATCAATTACAAAAGGACTGAGGAATTAGAAAACGAGAATGAGCAGAAAGGGCAACATGCAGAATTATAGATAACAGAGTAATTCTTTATGTATGTGAAGTTACAGTGAATTGAAACAAGATCATTTGTATCATATAAATAAGATGGAATTTAAAGACACAAAGTTCTGTAAATAACATATGCCAGAACACAAAGTTTCTTAACATAACACAGACAAATGATCTTCACAAAATTAAATGAAAGCTTGGGGATAAAAGAGATCAGATAGACAAAGAATGGAAAGCCCTTCTGTATTGATCTCTTTATGATCTATTTACACTTTCAGAAAATAAGCCAAGTTCTTCCTCCTCTTAAAATGGTGTGGAGGAGGCCATTATATAGCTTAAAAATCAGTTACTCTTTGTAACTACTTCTTTTAACTAAAGATTAGTTAAGGATTGCCAATCGCAATACCTCAACTTATTACAATGAATCTGAGAAAAAGAATTAGGAAAGAAGAGAAGAATAAGGAGAAGAAGACAGGTGGTTATGAATGGGAGGGACCCACTGACTTCAAAATTTTCTGCTTGAATCTCTTCAATGCCTCAGCTATGTCTCTGCCACGAGGGACTGACGTGCTAGCTGTAGACTGAGCCCAAAATCTGAGGCACTTCTCCATTTCCTTATCAAACTTGACATGAGTATAATAGTCTTTATTTTCTTCTTCAATGGAAGATTGAAGAGAGAAGATCTCCTTCATTTTCTCTTTGGAAATGGAGCTTTCCTTGAATAGATTATCTTTGACAAAAGCTCTGAATTGAGCTTTGATTTCTTGCAGGGAAAGAGGGCACACCAGAAGTTTCATCCTAAAGATGATAGTGTATGTCTTTGAAAGCAGATACAACCAGTGTCTTGAAAGCCTCACCCTTCTGCCAGTTATTCTTCAGCTCTCCCAAAGCCTCCTCTAAGACTTTGATCTTCATATTGATAGTAAATTCGGAGGGCAGAGCCACAAACTAGACTCGGGAAGGAATTACAGAGGGAAGGGATACACGCGCAGGATTTTAGATTGCAAGGGTTCGAGCAAAGGATAGCATGGAAGCAGTGTGAAAAAATGCATAGGGGGTTTTCTCGTTATATAGCCGATTAGGAGAGAGAAAGAATAATGAATGCGCATTTAATACATACCTACCAATTTGAATAAGGCAAGATATTCAGGTAGAGTGGGAAAAATAAGAACGAATGGCACTTGGTTCATTTGGGACATGTGAGACGTGAATACGAGAAACACGCGGCTCGGGCCGATTTGGGTGAAGTAGGGAAAAGACGCACAAATGCCTTTTGGAACATGTGGGACAAAAGTGCGTGGAAACCACCGCAACTCGGCCAGATCAGACAAAAATGTGACAACAAGTTCGAGCAATCTTGGGACATTTGGGACGTGAAAGCGGCGAAGTACGTGGTTCGGGTGATTCGGTCGAAAATGGAACAACTTGCCAAATTGAACTTGGGACATTTGGGACGTGAAAGCGCAAAGTACACGTTTCGGGCGTTTCAAGCCGAAAATGGAACAGCTTGCCCATTTGAACTTGGGACCTTTGGGACAAGAATTTCCGAAGGGCCCGAAAAAGACAAACTTCGGGGAAACCGGCCGATCGGGGAACAGAGCGCCCATTTGAACTTGGGACACCGCAGGACAAAAATGTTCGACAGGCCCCAAAAAACACACAAAATGACCCAAAAAAAACGTAGATTTTTTCAATTTCTTGTCTTTTAACTTTGGAGTACAACAGAGAAGACACCTAAAACTCAAAATTTTGAAATTTTCACTTTCTTAAGAGCAGGGGAATTTTGAGTGGACAACAGGACCACAAAAATATGAAGAGCAATATGCAAAATTCAGATTTCGCACAGCCAACACGAAACCCTAATTTTGCCATAAAAAGTAGGTCACCCAGCACATTTAGGGCACCAAAACTACTCCAAAAATTATAGAATCACTTTCTCCTTATTTCTCTTAATTGTTACAATCACATTCAATATTAAATTGATCCAAAACTGCAGATATGAAATTAATATCTAATTGTTAGCAACCAAATAGCTGCCAGCAGTTGAAATCTTCTAAAATTCATAACTCCTTCAATATTCCATGTTTTCCCTTCAAATAAAAAGCAGATAATTCTATAAATTAAGATATTTCCAAAGAAATAAAGATCTAAATTTTATGATAACCGAAACCCCTCCAAAACAGCCCCCAAAATCCCCAAACCAATTGCTAGGGTTAGAGCAAATTGCATAAATGATTTTCGGCACTCAATAACCCTGCAATACACTCAAAACAGTTGCCCAAACTTAGCAAAAATAAGCCAACACAGATCAGATTACAAATATAGTTTGTTCACCCTTAAAGCATGCTAAAAGATGCCCTATTCAAGTCGCCATAGTTGGAATAATTACAACATTAAATTCCAACCATAAAGACATCGAAAATCATCACCCACATCCCAAAGCAAGTCGCCAATATTAGCAAGTATGAATTATGCAAAGAACATACTTCAACACAAGAGAACTTAACAAATGGAACAAGAGAGAATACTTCAATTGATCAAAACCAGCTCACTCACTTCCAACGCAAGAGAGAGAGAAAAAAAAACATTAATGGGCATACATCCCAACTCCAAGCATGGAATATCAAATAAATATCATCATAACATAAGTCTAACAATGATCCTAACACTCCTTTTATAAGCAAGGAAGCACAAAATTCGAAATCCCTAGGAGAGGGAAATTATTAAATAAAAACAGTTTATTTTCCCTGTGTGGCGTCCCCTTTTAAAAGGGTGATTTTAATATTTAAAAACCATCTAAATATTATTTAATTAATTCCTTTTTTTAATTTACATTTTGGGAATTTAATTAATTAATTAAATATATTACTTGCTCCATAAATATTAAATAATTAAATAAATATTGCTTTATAATGTCAAATGATTGAAATCACTCTCTAGGCAATACTTTCTAATTATTTAATATAATTTTTCCCCTTGCAACATTCCTAAAACCCACGGGAAATGATAGGTTAAGGGTCTTCAAAAATGGGGACATTACACGTGGTTTATCACTCGTTTCTCATTTATTTTAGAATGTACTTTTCGATCTCGGATAACTATCATTATGATGGGACTAAAATATGGTGCTAGAAAGACTACTCTCAGGGATGTCTTAAGCTAGAAGCGTGAGAACTGGACGCACATAAGTGGAGTTATAGATCGTTGCTAGAGTTCAATGTCCCCAAGATTTCACTTTGAAATCACTACTAGGGTTTTACTAGCTCCTGTTTTTAAAATATGATTTCGTTCTTTTTAAGTTTAAGGGTTATGGTTTATGTTTTAGTTTCAGCACCCTAGTAAGTTGCTCGACATTACATACACAAGGTTATTGGATTATGCTCATCACGACTCCCCATAATCGCCAAATACACCACATGTTGAAGCTCACTCAATTCCTTATCACAGACTTTGTCTGAAAGCGTTTTATTTTTGGGTATATGTATTGTAAATAAATGTTCCCTTTTCTAAATTAAATATGATTAAGCTAATACTATTAGAGAATTGAGGCTTGGTCATTTATAAGCACTTGGCACCTTACATAACATTAGTTACCAAAGAGCATGGGGACCTAGGGGGATAAGTTTTTACGGAAGGACTAGCTAATTCCGGGATGGGAAGTCTTTTCAAGCAATTGTGGGGACGGCAAGGGGGACTTCTATTCAGGTTTTTTTGTTTTTTTTTTATTATCTTGAATGTTTTGGACTTTTAGTCTTTCAATCCGCTTTTCGTCTAGGAATCCCCATAGTCTATTCTAGGTACTTCTTAAGCTTAGACCTTTTCCCAAGCCTAGGGTTCTTGATAAAGTTATCCAGCGTTTTTAATTGCCAATCAATTTATCATGTCAAAGCTTGTATTTGAAGGTAACCCGATCAAACAAGTAGGAAACGTCTCCTTCAATTTTGCCATTGGTCCCCGAGGTTTAATCCAGTTTGAATAATGTAAACAAAATCTTGGGGATGCGTCCCCAGAGTTTGTCTTTTGTAATGCAGAGCAATTTATGGCTTAAGGAAGAAAATGTAGCATTTTGTAGGGTACATTCAAGGGGTGAAATCACTCAGGAAATTGCGTCAAGGATCCCAAATGCAGAGTTATGTCTAGTACTAAAAATAACAGTGACTTTCAAAGCTAAAAGTCATCCTTCAAAATCCACGAAGCTTTTAAAGAGAAAAGTCACTTATAGGAAGATGAAGTGGATCATTTGGGGATGCTATCCAGCTGCCTTCTATCATCTTCAGTTTAGCACGCTGAGCACTTCTTGCTTTTAATTTCCACACAACTTTGAAGGCAAGGTAACCCTCTTAGCAGTGCATCAGTTCATGGTTTTTCAAAGCTGCCTTCATCCTTTGAAATCCACGAAACTTTTAAAAGGAAATCCACTTAATGAAACCATGGATTTTCAATGCTTCAAGTTGGCTTCCACCTTAGCGATTCACGCTAATATTAAAAGAGGAATCTGCAGGCTAAGTGCTAGTGGAATCATCATTGAGCAGCCCTTTCAGGGGGTCAATTTTCACACAATTCTTAAAGAGAAATACCTAGTGCAAGTCATGGTTTTTGGGAAGCAAATAGAGCTTTGGTAGCCAATTGTTAGACCCTCTTCTGAGCTGCCGACTTTCATCTCTGGAGGATTTTCACGCTGGGCTTCCTACTTCTAATTTTCAACGCAAATTTCAAAGCAAAAGTCACTTAGCTAAAGCGTGAATTTTGGAGCTGCCTTCCATCTTCTATTGGTTGTCACGTTTGGGCTTGGAATCTTATCAGTTTCCAACGCAAAAATGGTAGAAGGATATTTGTAAACTGTCAAATCGTAATTCCAGTTAGTCTGAAAAAATCCAAAAAATCTTATTTCCACACTGCCTTGTCTTGTGTTATATTTCCACGCAAAAATTGGAAGAAGTCTTGCAAGAAAATAGTGATTTTGAGAGCTTCCCTATCCACTTGAATTTCTCACACTGCCCTTCCATTCTATTTTCTCACGCAAATATTAATCAGAGTGTTGCAATGGTTTAAAGATCGTGGTTTCAGTTTACAAGCTAGCCTCTGAATTTCAAGTATTTGAATCCACGAAGCCTCTTGTAATGGAGTTCCAAAATATTTAAAAGAGACTTCCGTGAATGGGACATCACTAGCTGGTCCTTATAACAAAGATCTTCCCATGCTGAACGGGTTTTCATGCTATAAGGTGACCAAGATTCACTCAAGTTTTCTGTCAAAGGAAATTTTAATAAGTTTGCCTCCTATCATTCCACTTGAACGCAGCCTAACATGTGCCAACAATAGGTTCATAAAGATGCCATGCTGATAGATCCTTATCAAAGCTCATGCATGTTAGGTTCCCGGATCTCCTAGTTGAGCACATGTTGCAAGGCCTACTTCTCTTTGCAAAATCTTCATGTGCCGAAGTACATTCCCAGATGTTCAAGGCTGCCCAGTATGTCAGGCGTTAAAAATAAAAGGGAGTCCCATGAGTCCAAATGTTTGGATCTGAATGCTAGGCCTTTCCGGACAATTCACTTCCTGCACATACTTGAGAAGAACTCATTTCAAAAGCTTCAAGGACAAGAGGTGATTGGGTAGGACAGACATTGCGGCAAACAAATCACGAGTATAGGGCTACTTCAAGGGGAAATGAGATTCGTGAATGCGATTATTCCTCTCACGGAGTTCCTCTCACGGAGCGAGTACCAGTTAAGAAGTTGATTTAAAGAGTTCTCCCTTAGTGATGAGGAGACCCAGTTTGATGAGATGTTCGGGCATGAGAGTCAAAGGAAACGAAAATCAGAACAACAAGATGGTTTTGAGAAAGAGCTTCAAGTCAACCATGTCAAGGCAGATGCTATCATTCCTATCATTCATGAGGCTTTACCAGTACAATACATGTTGGATTTTCAACATGCTAGAGTATGGAAGGAGAACCTATGGAATGCAGAATTGATTGTAGTTGGATGAACTTTAGCTAAAATCTTGAAGTTGTCTCCTCTATTGACTTCTTATTTTTGCTTCTTTCAACAAGATTCATTTTCTGACGACAAAGTAATTGAGTAATCAAGGTAAATTGTAGAAAGCTTAGGTCCTAACCCATTTAAAAGTCGTAAATCACAATGTCGAGGATGTACTGAGAAAATCTCAAACATGTTGGCTAGATTTTTTGCATAGACACAAAACCTAGGCAGTCACGAGATAAATCTCCCTCATTTTATCAGTGAGGCTCCCGTGTCAGATTTGTCAATTAAAGTATGCTAATATCTAAATGGGGTTTTACTTTAACTACTAAGTTCATAAACCATAACTGAACAGTTCTGCAGCAAGTAAGCAGCGGTTTAAAGAAAGGAAAAGTTATAGAAGGGGAAAGGTAATTACATAAACACACAGAAGAAATGGGGAAGATGTGCATCCCAATCAGTAGATGGCAGAGCTGATTGCATGCACATAGAAGAATCCAATAGATATAAACACAGAATTCTAAAACAAAGGCAACTCTAGATCCAGATCTAAAATAACATAGTTTATTAAGAGATCTAAAATTAAAAGCATAGAAACACAGTACACCGTGACACAAAGTTCTTCGGAAACCTGTTCCTTTGTATTCCTTTGCTCCAAGTGGCTCTCAGGGGTTTCAACACAAAGTCCTAGAACACACAGATTGCTGCTTACAAATTTTGATCATTAACCCGAAGGTTCTTCCTCTACTTATAGAATGTAGAGGGGCAATTACAAGTTGGAAGCTTTTAGTTGAACTGACACATGTGGAAGTCAGGAAAAGAAACAACTGACAATCTCCCTCCTAGAATTCCTCTTTGGCATGAACATGTATGATTTGCAACTGAAAATAGAATCTTTCTATTTTGCACGCCTGCCACCTATCTTCCAAGCAGTTGACTTCTTCAAGTAATGGCTTTTAAAACCAATCACTTTAAGTTGTATAATTTAATTGATCGCTCAATTACTTTATCGGAGGAAAGACGAAGGAAGAGGAAAGTTGTAGTTTTGTCCTTTTTCATGTGTGCATGCAACTGATTCAAACTGGAGCTTCAAGTAGCTAGATCTGGAAGTGGCTGGATCTGGAACTGGATCTGGGAGTAGCTGGATCTGGAAGCAAGCTGGAATTGGAAATAGCTGGATTTTGCCTTCGCCTTGTCTTCTTGTCTTATCCTTGAAGCTTTTGCAGTTCTTCTCCAGTACATGCATCAATGCAATGTTTTCCGTAGATAACTTATCATCCTTATTTTTAATTGCATATGATCAATTAAAAATTATGGAAAGCACTCTGGATGAATGAAAATTCAATGAAAGCTTCAACTGGAAGATTGGGAGCATTTGCATAAGATTTTGGAAGGAATTTTCCATGCACTAACTTCTTTCACAGGCTGCATTCGAAACAAGAGGATGAAGCCTTTGTGCCGGAAGCTTTTGCAACTATGAGATCTGGATCTAGATCTGCATGTGGATTTGCATCTGCATCTGGATATGGATCTGCACCTGCATAACAAACTCTGGCAACTGGGCTGTGGATGGAAAAGTTGCAGCTCGAATAATTCCACTGCTTTTAATCTGCACGCATGAGTGAAGTTTTTCCTGCACGCATGAGTGAAGTTTTTCCTGCACGCATGAGTGAAGTGTTTCCTGCTCTGGATTTGTCTATCAATTCAGCAAGAGGTTCCGAGCCTAGATCCGTGCCTCCAATATCTGCAAATTTAAAAGTGATGCATGACTCCATTGTGCTTTCTTTTTCATCTTTCTTCACCATAGCTTTGTCTATCTTTATCTGAAACAATTCTTTTTCTTCTTATTCAGACCGGAATTCTTAAAAACTGGTGCAAATCTAGATAATCCTTCAGATTTGGAGGAAATATTCAATGTATTGGACATTGATATAAGTCTCATTTTCTTTTGTAGAAGCACATGTATTGAACTCCTGCAATTAATTCAGACAAAGATGGCAACTAGAAGCATGCACAATGAATTTTAATCACAAAAAATTTGCACTAATTCAAGTCTGCTGCCCCAAAATTTGACGTTTTATTTGCATGCAAAGCAAGCATGAATTTTACCAACATCACTTGAGCACCTGTATCACTTCTATACACAATTATGCAGACACAAATCAGCCTTCTTCAAAGCATGCGCCAAAACTAGAAGCTTTTAGCATCAAATCCACCTTTCTTTTGAGCAAAATCCTTCTCCAATATGGGGCGCACTTTTCCTCTGGGTTGCACTTCTTCACCCGTGAATTAATTCATTCACCCTTATGGCAGCCCATGCTTATATAACCCTCATAATTCTATAATTAATAATTGCCCCTTCCTATTCTTGGCAATTAATTAATTAAAAATCATGTTTTTCTCTTTAACTGAGTGTGCTAAAATTGCAAGATTAAGGACAACCATCCATTAAATTAAATTTAATTAATTTAATCATCCACTCTTCACTTCACTTAAGCTTCACAGTGTGCTTTGACCATAGCCACTGGAAATAGGAATTTAATTTAATCATTTAATACTTTAAAAAGTATTAAATCCTTCTCAAAAGGGGCGCACTTTTTCACAAGAGGGGGCTGCCTATTAAATAAATTAAATTTATTTAATTTTGGACATTCTATTTTTAATTTCGTTTGTTCCACTTTTCCTTTGTTGACTTTTCCACAAGCCTGGGCACCAAAATTGGGTGAATAAATAATTAACATTAATCAATTTATTTAAGGCTGCATTTACTTATTCACCCAAGGTGGGTCGCACTTTTTGGACATATAGGAATTTCTAATTTTAAGAAGTCACATTACAATGGGAATTCTTTACCCTGCAAAGCAGCCCTGAAAAATCCCATGATTCACTTAAGTCGATTTGACTTTTATAATGGGATTATTTACCCTGCATGGCAAACAATAAAATCCCATGATTTCACTTAAGTCACTTTTCTTTTATTTTACCATGGGAATTTTTACCCTGCAAGGAAGGTAATAAATTCCCGTCTGCCTGCTGCCTCTAATTTTCCCACTGTCAACTTAAGTGACTTTTCTATCATGGGAAAAAGTACCCTGCAAGACAGGCAATAAAACCCCACTTGCCTGCTGCTTCTATTTTTCCCATGATCCATTTAAATCCTTTGTTTTCCAAAAATGCACCCAACCCCACAGGGGCTTTTTAGTGCACGACTTCGCCTTTTCCCAGTGAACCAGACCTCCGATGGTGACTTCCTTCTGGCACAATGTGCGTATGTGATCTCCGAATACTCCAGGCCAAGAATCGGGCTAACCCGGAAAAGGAATTGATCTAGAGAAATTTCACAGAAAACGAAACGAGAAAACACAAAAACACGAAAAATTGTCAAAAGTCAAACAATAAAGCCCAAAACTTATTTTTAGTTAAAACCCTTCTGGTATATAGGAATAATGATATGTTAGATCACAACAGGGTTAAAACGGAGCACAAATTGCCTCAAACGGGGCTCAAAATAATTAAATACAAATTTCCCACAGACAAATCCCGACGACAGAATATAACAATTTTGGGCATCTGGGTATTTGGCAAAAATGGTTAATATGGCTCTTTGAGAATATCTTGACACAATACAAGAACTTTTTGGCAATAAAAACACAAAATGACCCATTATTTTAAAAGTACGAAAATTTTTCGGATAGGGTAGTCATAGATTTCAGGATGAAATCTAGGGATACCACAACACATGGCAATTCGGTAAAGGAGGTGAACACTTTGAGGACAACCAAAGATATGAAGGTGTTTCAAATTTATTGCTTCCTACTATGTCATTACATGAAGCTCGTCATCATGGGCCGCATGCTAAAAATGGTGATAAGATGAAGGACACATGGATTAGCAAAGAGCACATAGATCCTTTCGTATGAGTTCAAAATTGTTTGTACATAAAAGTACAGGATCTGGGTGATCTTTGGAGATACAAGAAGGGTCACTCCTTGGGACCAAGTCCTACATTTGAAGACAAGGTCATGGAGATAGTCACCATTTCCGAGGCAACAAGTTGCTTGATGTTGAAAGGTGGTAGCATAATAGATGTTGTTTTGCTGTTGTTCAAGGTTTGAACTTGATTTTGATGGTTTCAAGCTACATACGGGGTGGCCACCATTGGATGTGTGAAGGAGAACTTAAGGAGGATGTGTTTCTTCAAATGGGTTTCACTATTCTGAGTTGTAGAGTTGCTGTCATCCACATTTCTAGCCTGCTTAACAGTTTGTATGCAACCATACAAGTAGTTTTAGCCATATGTTTGAGTAATTTTCAGTTTGATGCGGTTGTTGAAGTACTTTCAGTTAGTATATGGTTGATTCCAGCCCCTATATTATTGTCATTGTTGAATTTTGTGAAGGGTTTACAGTATGATAGCTGTTGTACCATTCTTTTTTCTACTGTTTGCAACAGATCCAGCCCCTTTACACTTTTATGATAGTCATAAAAGAGTGTCCAATCACCTGGTAGAAGAATTTCCAGCCTAATATCAATGTTGAATTGTTTGCAGCTGTTATAAAAGAATTTCCAGCCACTAAAATTGTGTTTGTGAGTGAGAAAAGGCAACGCTTCAACTACAACGATGCTTGGAGAAGCATGAATGGACCTTTGAGAGTCCATCATATGAGTGGGAATTATGAGGGGAATGCAAGCAATGGAAGAGATCTAGTTAACATGTCTATGAGACATGAAGAAGTGATGTTGAGAGCCCTTGTTTCCTTTAATGTGTTTGCTCTATGTGCAGGTCCATGAATGGAGAAGAAAGAGAAGAAAAGGCATAAGTGTGATTCACTCCAACATATTCACATATATGAGAATCAAGGCAACAAGGTGAAACAAGATGATAGCATAACAACAAGAAGTGATAAAGTTTGGCAAAAAAAGGGATACCTTCTCAATGGGACAGTGGTGGATAGAGGAATATGTGCATCACAACTCCCCTTAGTGGAGTAGGTAGAGAGTATGAAGAACGAAGAAGCAGTTGAGTTTGTTATTAGACCGAGTAAATGATGAAGAATATGAGATTGCAGCTGAAGATGAAGGGGTGAAAGGAATGTTTTTACAAGCCCAAGAAGCACACAGGAAGAAGTTGATACAGAAACAAAGGTAAAAGAGTTGCTTGATACATTTGGGACAACAATGAGATTATTCTCGGTATTGCTGCCATCACTTTTACCAGCCACTTGATTACTTCCTTTGCTCGCATACAAAGGAGTTTACAAATTCCTTCAAACAGAAAGAGTTTTATCCAATTGGTGATGGCGAGTATGGTATTTTTAGTACTTGTATGGCTGTTTCCAGCCCCTATATTACCCAAATTGTTGATGTTTTCAAGAAAAAATCACTTTAGTGAATGTTTGGAAAAATCCGTGATGAAAAAGGTTGGAAAGAAGTTTCAGCTAAAGGCATTTTTCATGACAGCCACCAAGGTAGCCATGAGCCAAATTGCCACCATTTATGCTATTGTCATCATCATTATCCCATTATTCCTGTTGCATTCATATTGATAAATATTGAATGTTCTCCCACCATAGTTGACAAGGTTGGAATGAAGAGTAAGGATGCCACAGTGGACTTTGTGCTAGCTTGTCTGGCTGCTGATTATTCATCAATTCTTTTCTCTAAAACTGAGACTATAGCAAATTGGAGGGCTTTGGGCATAGCTAAACATGCAAAGAATAAATTCGCCAATGTTGTTTTTAGAGATAAAAGCGAAGATGACAGGTTTGAGGTGATGGTCGATCACTTCATCAGGAAAGCTTTTTATATTTCATAGGCTGCCTGAGGACATTAATTGGAAGAGGGGCAGCAGGTGTGGGAGTATGGTTTGGCAAGAGCTCTTTCATTTGACAAGCATGGGATCTGGGCTCCTTGAGCATTACAACGTATTTCGTCACTTGGGCACAATGGTACTTAGGCATGTGAGCTTGCCTTGGCTTGAGAGTAAGCAAATTTGGGGAGAGAGGACTGTAATATCACCTTTTCTAAATTAAAGATGATTAATAATATTATTTAAGTCGGTCCTAGTCATTTCTAATCTTTGGGCAACTTAATAATAATATTTAATTAAAATAAAAAGTATTTTTAAGTACTTAACGTAAAATTGATGATTTAATTAAGTTGGCCAAATGTAAATTTATGCTATATTGTAAGGCAATTTATGTGTATTATTAAAAATAAAAGTGACTTTTAAATAAAGTAAGTTGGCCACCAAAATCAAAAGAAAGAGGAAAGAGAAGTTATAAAAGGAGGATGAAGGGGTTCATTTGGGGATCTATCATCCATCCTATCATCTTGGTTTTAGGAGTTGAGTACTTGTACTTCTACTTTCCAGCTATTGAGGACGGCAACCCTCTTAGCATTCATCACTTGAGGACAAAAACCCTTATTGTGATAAGGAATTTGGGGACAAAAACCCTCGATTTTTGTTGGTGGCTTCACTCGGAAGTCATATTTGTGCTATAAGGACAATCCGGAAAGATGGCAAAAAGGGGTACAAGCTCCATCATTGGCTAGCCGCAAGGGGTAGACAGGGTTGCTAGAGCTTTGGTAGAAGCTTTTAAGACCCTCTCCTAGGGTGGCGACTTGCATCTTGGAGGAGTTTGTTGGCTTCTAGGGCATGGACAACCCAAATTCTAGTTGTATTTGGCTTGTATTTGGCTTCTTCATAATTTTTAGAGTTGTTTGCACTCTTCCGTGGCTGTGTTTGGGCTTGGAATCATTATTTCCAGCCGTGTCTGGTAAAGTATATTTGCTGCTGTCATATTTTAATTCCATCTGATCTGAAAAATACAAATGTCATATTTTTCAGTGTTCCTCTTGTGTTATGTTTGTTCCGGCTCTTGAATAAAATAATTTGGACGGTTTCTATATTTATTTTCCAACTGTTTTTGCATGCATGATGCCATATAAAAATAAAAAACAGATTGTTGTTAGGGTTTGAAGATAATTTTGAGTTTGCTAGTTGAATTTGAAGTATTTGAATCATAAGGGTTTCAAGGAAAATCCCAAATTTTCCAGATCTGCTCTAAAAGGGACATTACACATAGGGATGTGGAGAGGACGTATGTAGAATGTCCTTAGCATTTAACCTTGTGATCTTTCTCCTTTATATGTATGGGCTTGATGTACATGTTTATATGGCGTGAAAGGACGGGCCTTTCATATCCCCTCTTTTGGCCAAAAGGATTTTCCCTTTGTATTCTCTCTATCGGTCTAATAGGACGACCCCTTTTGTTGTGAGTATGATGCTTAATTTTTGGGAGTTACGAGATGCTTGGGCAATAGAGGATTAAACGTCTAGTTAAGAAGAGAGAGAAAATGTTGGAACCACTTTCCACTGTATACGAATCTTTGCTTTTAGTGGGGAGGACATAAGAGACAAAATGGAAGCCATTGTTTGTGTTACTGGAAATGGTGAGTTATACAGACATGGAGTTGAGCACTATTTTGAAAGCGCAGATGATTGGAAACATTGGAAAGCTTAGTTGAGTTGAACAATTATCCTACTAGGGCATCTCATACGAAATTTTGAGATGTCCATTTCACCCTCCTACCAATGCAGATTCAAAAAAATTGAACAAAGAAATTGGCTACTGTGTACTCTAGCTCTGAGTAGGATTGCATTCATATCAAGACATTACAATTTTATATCTCTAACTTTTTCCTGGCCTCTTTTTGGTGCAAGTGGTAGAGCTATTACTAGCTCTCATCAATTTTTATTGTTGCCTGGCGTTGGTCACACCTAGCTTCTTTTGTCTAAATTTCACTCAACACCCCTGTATAATTTAAGTTGTGTGTTCAATCTCAGAACTGTCAGCCATTGGTGCATGAACAATGAACCTTATATGCTCAACTCTGAGTGTTATCATATCTTAATGGCAGAAACCTAATAACTCTTAGTTGTTTTTACATTGCTATAGTGTTTTTTGCTCAGGGTATCTATTAATGAATATGTCAGAAACATAGGAGTTTTCCTTTATGTAGTATTTTTGTGACTTGAATATAGTTGGATTGCAGGGCTACTGAAACACCAGTCTTAATGAATTTAATTTAACTAAGGGAAATCTTCTTTGAAGTTTACCATATGTATGTGAAATTCCAACTAAGCTCTTTTGTTATTCCTTATCTGAAGTTTCTGTGATCAAAGTTTTTTCCAATGAAGCACTTACTAAGGAAATTTATAATCTATTCACTGTAACTAAGATCAAAGTATGTAGACAAAATTGTTATACCATGCATGCAAGATGTTTACAATCTTGATTCTTCTATATTTTGTTCTGATATGTTGGACACTTTCTTCAACTATTCATTCTAAAGCTTCCATCTGTCAACTACAGGCCAAAGGGATGAATTATCTACATAAGTGCAGCCCTCCAATTATTCACAGAGATCTTAAGTCTCCAAATTTATTGGTGGACAAGAATTGGACTATAAAGGTGAATTTGTGAATGTATAATACAAGAAAAAACTTTTCCATTTGGTCCTTGCATTCCCCCAAATTAGTTGTATAGGTTAGTCTTTGTACGTTTGTACTCAAAGCTTCTAATTTTGTTGGTATCTGAAAACATTTAGAAAATCATATGATCTTAAGATGTGATAAAAGGATCATTTCAATTGAAATAAGATGTGACGCAAGGATCACTAAGAAAGTTATAAGCATAATCTGTCAAATTAGTTGAAATGAAATAACTCGTCTTATGCACAATTTCCATACTTGTTTTTAATACAAAATCACCCACTTTAACTAGTATAGGATTTTTTTTTTAAATTTTGAATAAATGTTTCATAAATTATCAGAAAACAATATTTACAACAAGATCTGTACAAAAGAATGAAGAAATGTACAGCGGTATGTACAAGGAAAATTACAGCTGAGTATGTAAAGCAATCAAAACAGCAATAAAATCAGAATAATTCCTAAGCTCTTAACTGTTTTTCCCCCCGGTGCATAAGAAACCTTTTGCGAATAATTGCAATCAAATTTCACCTTTCTAAGAGTGAAAAAAATCATCCTGAATGCATACCTCATCCCTGAATACATAATTACATCTAAGCTTCCATATAATGAACAAGGCAAAAAATCGTAGACAATTCCACACGCTCCTAAAAGGGTGGTGAATAAGAGCATTGGAGCCCCCCAGCAAGGATTCCCACTAATGTAAATTTTCCTAAAAAGAGCTGGCAGTCTAGATTGAACTAATTTCGAACATGATTTTGCAAAAGAACACTCCCACAAAAGACGCTTGATAGTTTCCAGCTTTTAGCAATGAAGACAAAGACCATCAATAAGACCACTCTTGAATAATTGAACGTTTGAAGGAAGCCCCTAATAAATTACAAGCCAACCAAAAACTCGAAGTTTATAGGAGACCCTTGTTGTCCACAACCGAAACTGCTTTTGCATCTGAAGAAATTCATCTTGTATTGAGAACTGGTGCAAGGTTTTGTTTTTAATGTAAAAGTTGATAAAGACGATGTGTGTCATATTGAGAGATCAAATGGCCATAAAGCCATTGTCAATCTCGCCAAATTGGCTGTTGCACATCCAAATTCATCTTAAACATATCTCCGTAGGGGATAAGATTCTAGATTTTCCTTATAGCATACTGATCTGTAGAGAATAAAGCATATTCACGAGGAATAATGTGATTTGGAGTTCAATTTTCTCCAATTGACTTCATGATTGATCCAATTACTCATTTCACTCAATGAGGGATGCAATTTGGGTCAATCATGCCTTGTTAACGTAATTGCAACCACATCAAGAGATTTGGGGCTCAATGTTTCCCAATTAGGTCCTTGATACAACGAATTACTCGATTTGTTGAATGGGCCAATCATGTGACCTGGCGAGGATACTAAGTTGACATGACTCTAAATGAGGATCTAGATGTGTTATATGTAGAAATGTCATATAAGTGATAGAGGTTGAAGACTTATCTGAGTTCTTGTGCAATAAGAAGTCAATTGACATAAGATGTAGAAATTCAATGCAAATTTATATTATATAAGTCCTGCACAAGATCTAAGAGGTTAGATTTAGGATGTCTACATACTACTTATTCTCTAGTTACCAATCAATTAACTACAAAGAATAGAAGGTGTAACGTCCCCAAATGGACATATTTTGCCCTAAATGGATTTTAGGCAAACCCCAACCACTAAATGCAACTTGTAGACAAAATACCAATAAAGTATCAAGCAGTTCTGAATTAAACATGGGAAGTGCGACTAGGGTATAAAAGGAAACTCACAAAAACCAACGCTTAAACTTTGATATTTTCATTCCAATCTGATCCTTCAATTTTATAAAGCTAAAATATGAAGAAAATACAGATTTTGATGCACAAGAAGGCTGAATTTTTTTTTTGAAACCCCAATCTGTAGAAAATTATGGCAACTTCAAAAATTCATAACTCACTCAAAAATGCTCCGATTCACACAAATAAACTATGCATGGACTCATAAAAATAGGGAGAATGCAATGATGTTACCCATTCATACAAATGACCACCATAAGTGCCCTAAAAATCCAAAACACCAATTCGCCCTAGGGTTTTGGGCTGAAAATTGCAGCAAAAACATATAGAAAAGAGTGGGAAATATAACAACAAACTTCTCTTCCAAACCCTTGACAAAGATCTTCAACCTTTATTCCTTCAACTTCTGAAAAGATACTGAAAATTATGGCTAACTCAATGATGCTCAATGGAATCCCTTGTGTAGAGAATCCTCACAAACTAGAGGAAGAGTTTTCGTCCTTCTTTAGACTCTAGGAGGGTTTTTATCCTCAGAGAGAAAATGCAAGCCAAAAGCTTTACACAAAAATCTGAAATTCGATAATAAACAAGTGATGCCCTCTCATAAGCAATTCAACTTGCTTTTATAGAAGAACTTGGCTAAATAGCCACCCTCAACTTCCAATTAGATTTCACCTTCTTCATTTAATTCTTTTTTTGTCGTGTACTTATCCCCACATGGGTTGCATTTTTCCCTAGGGGAAATAAAATCATAAAGTGACCCTTTTTTCTTTTTACAATTTCACTTTATCGTTTTATTTTTTATTTTTTTATTCACTCTATAATAAATTAATATGAGTGCTTTATAATATTTCTTTTTCTTATGCACTTTATAATAATTTATTATAACTAAAGTTCACATTTTATTCATTCCTTAGCCGTCGGGTAATAAAATGGGTTGTGTCTTCGACTAGGAAGGGGATATGTGATGTCCCATTTTTCAAATAAAAATTAAAATAGGGGAAATTCGATTTGCACATATGGATTTAAAAATCAAAATATATTTTATTTGTGCAAATAAAAAATAAGAGAGAAATCGATTTACCTTGGGATAATTAATGATGTTTGGAGGTAAATCAATTAATAAAGGCAAGTCGCACTTTTTGGAGGATGATTTATTATTTCTTTGGGCACATTTATCTATATTTTTGGCATGGGTCGATTCCTTTTGGGCATCAAGTTTAATATTAAATTTTCCTTTGTATTTTATTTTTAAAATCTTGCCTTGGAGAATTAACTTTTGCATTGGAGTTTGACTTTCAGGCTATTCAAATTAAAGGCTCTCATCTCTAGACTTTGGCGCCAAAAATGGAGAAGGAACTTTGGAGATTAGACAAGGAAAATATATAAAAGAAGATGATGGGCACTCTTTTTCGCATGTTGACAGTTATTATAACTTATCTTCATGCTTGAAGAGGGATGAATGCTCATTAGTGATAAAAAAATAAAAGGTGTTTATTAATGCCACCTATTTGTGATGCCTTCTTGAGCTATGAAATGATAAGTTTTGCTTAAGTTTATTTGCCCATGTGAAGTTGCCACTATTGTGAGAGTGAGAGCTTGTTTTTGAAGGGTTTTGAGCTATCTTTTAATCAATAAAAATTTGGATATTACTGTTGGTTTTTCATGGTATAAATCATCTTGTTTGGAGGAGGTTTGTGACATTTTTTTGAAAAGGTTCTGGCAAGGATAAAATATGAACTGTTCTTGCTCATTATTCTATTGCAAATGCTCTTTATTTCATGATATTTTGGGCTACTAATCTTGTTGGAATTTATTCTGAGTAAAGCAACTGGTTTGGAGAGTTTTTCATCATTATTTGGAAGTGTTTTGAAGGGTTTTCCAATCTGCTGTCATAAACTAATTATTACAGATCTGTAAGTGGTGATTTTGAGGGTTGGGAAGTCGAAAATAAGGCTGGAATCAATTTAATATTTCTCCCTTAACCCTAGAGACTTGTTTTGTAGATTTGGGGGCAGATTTGAGTGGGTTTCTGTGGGTTAAAAATTCAGTTTGATATATTAATTGAAAGCTCTTAATTTCCTCTCCATTGTGCAATTTATTTCATGCAAAAAGAGAAAATATTGACGGAGATTAATTTTTGAAGTTCGCAGCCATTTTTTAGCATATTTTAATTTATTTAATTACTGCTGCAATTTAATTGGTTAAATAAGTGTTTATTCCAACTAGTTAGCCCATCTAAACCCTTACCTTAGCTCATTCCAACCCCATTTAGGTTGTATTGAAGCCGATACTGGGTTAGTTGAGGTGAACCTAGAAGGGTTTCTCTTCTAAGTTTACTTTCATTGGAAGTAGTTTAAAAGAATTTAATTAATATCCCAAAAGGGGATATTACAGAGGTATCAGAGCATTCCTTCCTCTTTTTGTGTGGGTGATGTGGATACAGGGTAATAAGGAGTTTCAGTATTACAAAAGAAGGAATAAGGGAAATATGGATGATGGGGCATTCATTGTGGATCAAGTAAGGTTCTTGCAAGAACTAATGCAAGGTTGTGGTTTGGAGCTTCAAAAAACCATGAGTGAACAAATGACCAAGCTCATCATAGAAGCTTTGGGGAATGGCAAAATGCCAGACTCCAATGGAGAAGGGAGTTCCCATAGTGGGGAAAAGAATTCATCACGACCCACTCCTAAGTTTTTCAAGGGCACATTCCTTCCTAGGGAGAATCATAGAGGTGTTGAAGAACCATCAATGGTAGAGACCATTGAGGCATGTAACAAGGAATATGATACTTTGCATCCGGCCACAAGGGCGATGCTCACTTTTGATGAGTTTTGTGCTTTGAAGATGGGAAACAAGACCAAGAGAGCCCACAAGCAACCCCATATGGATGTTCAACAAAGATTGGGCAAGGTCTCTCTCCCAAGCTTTGATGGAACTAACAAGATAACAGTTAGAGCTTGGTTGCAAAAGATGGAGACCTATTTCTCCCTCAACCACATACAAGAAGAAGAGGCCCTCAAATTTGTTACTCTTCACCTTGAAGGCATGGCACATGAGTAGTGGTTCCATGGTATGCACACTCAAGGTCATGACTTGATTCATACAATGGAAGAATTTAGCCAAAGGATCATGGAGAGGTTTGATAGGAAGGATCCGGAGATTCATTTTCAATAGTTGGCTCAACTGAAACAATTGAGTAGTGTTGAGGAGTATGTGGCAGATTTTCAAAGGATTGCGGTGATGCTATCGGATGTTAGTGAGAAAAGGTTGATAGTCCTCTTTACTGAAGGTTTGATGGAACCTCTAAAAGGTTTGGTAAGAGCTTTTAATTTGCAAGAATGTATTACTAAATCTCTAGATTTAGAATGTGCTGCTTATAGAGGGGATTATGGGCCTAAAGGGCAGCGTTTTAATGCTTGACAACCCCTGTCCAAAAGTGGATTTAGAGGGCAGCCAAGGTCTGATTTACAATAGCCCACAAAGGTGCAAGGAAGGCAGCCCTTTGGGTCATCCAAAGAGGTCCCAAAGAGGTCCAATCAACCCTATGTGCCACCACATAAGAATCAACTCCAAAATAGTACACAAAAAGCTTAAAGAGATGAGTTAAGAAGAAGAGGTTTGTGTTTTGATTACAAGGCTCCATGGGTAAGAGGTCATAGTTGCAAAGGTAAAGGGAAAATCTATTTTATTGAAGTGGTAGATTCATAATTTGATTTGATATCAGATTTTGATGATATTAATGATGTGGTAAATGAGATGGATGATAAGCATGTGCAAGAGGAAAAAGAAGAAGAAATTGAAGGTACTTTTGCAGCTCTTTCTGGCACTCATAAGTATTTTCCTTTCTGGGTGGAAGGTATGCTATGCAAGCAAAAGGTAATCATTCTAATTGATAGTGGGGCCACTCATAACTTTATTAGTGAAAAATTAGTAACAAGGCTTGGTTTATGTGATGAGGTTTTTCAAGGATTTAATGTTACCATAACGGATGGGTTTATGTTATCATGCACTAGAAGAATTTCCAAGCTTTTTATTTCTATAGGGAACTACGAACTTATTGATGATTTCTATATAATTAACATGGAGGATATGGATCTTGTGTTAGGAGTGCAATGGGTGCATTCTTTGGGGGATTTCACCCTCAATTATTAGGATTTATTGCTAAAATTCGTGGAAGCAGGTAAGAGCGTCATTTTCCACGGTATGACAAGGAATTCAACTCTTTGTAATCATCCTCTAAGGGAAGTAGAAATTTGTTCCGTGTCTTTTATATCAACAGATTGGAAAGATTTAATCACCCTTGAGTATGCAAAAAACCAGTTTTCTAATGATGTGATTGAAGGGGCAATTGTTGATGAAAGGTACAAGGTGGTAGATGGCCTCAAACTCTACAAAGGGAGGGTGTATTTGACCCCAAAATCAGAAGTTAAACATTTGATTTTAAAATCTGCACATGATGCTCCTACAATTGGACATCAAGGGTACTTCTAGACCTACAAGTTGGTAAGGGAAAGGTTTACTTGGAAAGGCATGAAAAAAATATTCTTAAGCATGTTAGGGAATGTGTTATTTTCCAAAGAAATAAAAATGAACATACTTTTTGTAATATCCCCTTTTGGGATATTATCCAAATATACAGTTTTAATTTATCGAATCGACTCTAGAAGGATCAAACCCTCCTAGTTCAACCTCAAATAATCCAATGTTAGCTTCAATACAACCCAAATAGGGTTGGAGTGAGCCAAGGTGGTGGATTAGATGGGAGAACCAGTTAGGAAATTAATCACTTCAAATCTAAAATTAATTACAGCAGTAATTAATTAATAAATGCACTAGACTGCTGCAAACTTCAAAAATTAATAACTCCTTCACCATCCAATATTTTTCTATCAAACCAATGCCAAAAGATTCTTCATATTTTTAGCTTTCCAACAAGCTATAGATCACAATTTTTGGATAAGTAGAAGGCATGCAAATCAACCCACGAAATCTGAAACTGTGTAGATAAAACCCTGGCACAGACAACTGAAACTTGGAAAATTCATAACTTGCTCAATACTTCATCTTTTGCCTTGAAATAAAGTGCAAACTAATCTATAATTCAAGAGTTTTCCAAAGATATTAAAATTTGAATTTTTAGACCACCAAAAACCCTCCAAAACAGCCCCCAAAATCCCCAAACCAGTCGCTAGGGTTAGCATAAAACATGTAAATTATTTCCAGCTCTTAGAACCCTTCAAAAACATCCCAAAATGGCTACTCACACTCAGAAAAATAAGCCAACTAAGATCGGATTACAAATATAGCTTGTTCACCTTTAAAACATGCCAAGAG
This sequence comes from Taxus chinensis, assembly GCA_019776745.2. Lineage (NCBI taxonomy): Eukaryota > Viridiplantae > Streptophyta > Pinopsida > Cupressales > Taxaceae > Taxus > Taxus chinensis. The sequence continues at coordinate 247,925,442 of CM034150.1, read as the reverse complement.
ATGCTTAATTCAAGTCACCATAATTAGAATAAAACCATCAATAACCAGCAGCTCATAAACACTATGAAACCCCTCCAAAATCACCTAGGATGGATTTACAAAACACTATTGCAGATCAGATTGTTAAACCACTTCAATAGACACCCAAACATGCCCAAACAACCATTTATGCAAATCGTTATGGCTTAATTAATGCAATAATAACCAGCAGATCTAAAGCACCATAAAACCCTTCACAATATGCAATAACATGCAAATTTTACTCTCAATAAAATGCGCCAATACTCTAGACAAGTTGCCAAATCTAGAAAGCATAAATCATGCACAAAGTCACTTTAACACAATGAAACACAATGAATGGAACAAGAGAGTCTTCAATGTCTTCAACAGTGGCTTCCAAATGAGAGAGAGCAAAATGCAAGAACTAGGGTGTACATCCCAATACTCCAAGCATGGAGTGAAATCAAATGATCATCCAACATAACCCTCTAAGGAAATGCGACCTCCCTTTTTATAGAACTAAAGGGTGCAATATCCAATAAAGACCGACCTTTCCCTTTTGGAGAGAAAACATAAACTCTCATTAAAATATTTAATACTAAGACTATGTGCACTTTATTCATTTTTAATTAAATAAATAGAGGTAACTAATCTATGTGCACATTAAACTAACTAAAAAGACTCCCACTTGTAGTGTTAGGCATACCAAGGGGTTACAATGCAAATGAAAAATAAATATTAATAATGTCCCAAAAAAGGGGACATTACAGTCCTCCCTTCTCTAAAATTGCTTGCCCTCAAGCAATAGCAAGCTCATAGATCCATACGTCATGCCCCAAAGAGAAGATGTGGGATGGTACATCCAAAGCCTCGATCCAGTGCCTGTCAAGTGGCAAAGAGTTGGAAAGAACAAATTTATTTCCCTCATGTCAACCCAAAAAGATGGGTCATCAGCTCTATAATATGTGCTCCAAGCGATGGTGTCCTCAACATGGCATAGAGAGTCATCAAAAGGATGAGCTTTGTTAAGCTCCAAGGCTGCCCACTCAAAAAATGCCCTCATGAAATGAATAGGACAACAGTCTTCCATCACATGTCTTCAATCCTGCACATGAAACAAACTCATTAGAAAAACAAGTGTTGAGAAACACTTTTCCTGTTTCTTCTTCATGTCTCCAAGGCATGGAGAGCTCCCAAATCTTCCTCATGTATGGGTTGTCCCCAAAATCTGTTATGTGGCTCCCAACACTACTGTAATCATGCATTCTTCCTTCAAAAATCAGAATTAGGATGGCTGGTTTCCACCCCCAAATAGTCACCCATGAGCCAAAATCAAGCACCAACAACCATGTCACCAAATGTATCTGAATGTATGTAAAAAATCTAAATTTTGGAAGTGATAGTGTAAGCTGGTCCAAAAACACAATTGAAAATGAAGTAATACCATGTTCCTTTACTTTTTCCAAACTTTCCATTGAGGCCCAAATGCAAGCAACAACAACCAAACATATTATCAATCAAACACCCAAGTAAGACATAACTGCTGTTCAAAATCTGAAATCCAAGGTGAGAGGACCAGCAAGGAGATAAAAGTTAGCTAGCATGTCAACTTCAGAATTTTTTTCCCAACATGAATGATCATCAAGCTAGTGAACAAAAATGGCTCCCATGTAACCGAAATTTCATCCTCAACCATAACAAACTGAAAATTATCCAAAAACACAATTGAAAATGAAGTGTCTTGAGAAAAGTTCATACCATGTTCCTTCACTTTTTCCAAACTTTCCATTGAAGCCCAAATGCAAGCAACAACAACCAAACATTCCCAACACATGACCTTTGGAAGCACATCAATCAAACACCCAAGTGGAAGACATAACTGCTGTTCAAAATCTGAAAATGGACTTCTTACCATCCAAGGTGAAGTCCATGTGATCCATCCTTCCTTCAAGGCTTCCAAGGAGATAAAAGTTAGCATTATTTGAGAAAAAAAAAAGATGATATCCATGTATCCAGATAAAGCTTGTAAAACTCAAATCCTTTCATCCCCTTATTACATGAAACAACATATGCAAGGTGACAACACAAATTTCCTCTTCTTCTATACTCAAAAAAGGAGAGCTGAAATATAATGCATGCCAATGACCTATCATCATGGAGAAACCAAGGAGCCTTGTACCTTACTTTGTGCCAATAACTTTCCTTTATGAAAGGGAGAAAAACACTTGAAGCCTTCATATCGTTGTGCCTTCCAATGATGAATTCCTCATACGGACCAGCTAGCTTATTGTTATGACTTCCATCATTGGGAAGAGTGATAATCACTCTCTCTTTTTCCATCATGCACCCAATTGTTAGGAGCAAAAGTACCAACAAGAATGTGACCATTATACCCTATGTTACATACCATATTCATCTCCCTATCATGCTCAAAATCACACCCATCAAAACTCAACATATGAGGAGGAATAAAACAAAAAAGATCATACTTTGGGTTGCTCCCAACATTTACAAACTCAAAATTTCTGAGTTTGGAACAACACTTAGTTCCTCATTACTTTCCTTGTCTAAAACCCCTTTGTCCCCGCCACAAGCATTCATACTTGGTGGGTAATGACTTGGGACATCCATGAGACTCATGTTTGGGTGACAAACCTCATTCAATTGCCCATTAGGGTCTGCTATTCGGAAAATTACAGTTAATTGCAAATTACCATAAGCATTCCATGATGTCGTTCCTTCGTAAGCATACCTCTTCGAAAGCCCATCTTCATAGTCCTCTTGAAAACCTGCTCCTTTTGCACTTATGTTCAACTTGATGCAATTAGTAGGCACTAATAATTTGTCAAACATCAAAAGATTATTACCATGCAATGAATGCTTCAAGATTTCTTCTTTTTGCCACATAGAAGTAGACACAAATGATGTATTATATGAATGAGTATACCCTTCTATGGTGAGGTTATTGACCATGCCTTCTCCTTGCCCTTCAAATGGCTTGTGGTGGGGTCGAACAATTCCCTTCAAATCTGATTTTTCCATCACATATTCCCTTGCCATCATTTCTCCTTGATCATGCATATGCTTGACACTAATATCCTCTTCATGCCCATCAACCAAATCTGATTTCTCCTTGCACCCACTCAAACCCATGCAATCATTAGATGCCAAAAATTTATCATCAAAAACAAAAGTGCTCATACCTTGGATGCATGTCTTTACTTTGCTTGCACATTGATTTACAACTCTTCTTGCTAAGGAGTGAGCAATGCATGACTCCTTTTGTTCCAATCCTTCCACAAGTATGGATAACAAAGGTTGTGGAGGTTCCTCATACTCATTCAACATTAGGGACATTATTGTTTGCATAGCATCCATTACTTCATGTGAATGTTCCTTGTGTATAATATCAAAGAAAACCTCAAACATGTGTAAAATGAGGTCATTACAATCAAGATCTAACATTAGAATGCAAGACCTTACCTTAGTCATGTTCTTCAAGACCGTAACCCTCTTATCAAAGTGAGGGTTTGCGATGTCCCAAAACTTTTGAAAACTTCCAATTATGAGCTCATAGACCTCCATAATAGTGTCATCATATAGCAAACTTGGGGCTACTATCCGTGTGATCTCACTAATGCATGTGATGACCAAAAGTGTCACATCCACCTCTTCATGTCTCGACAAGCTAGATCTAGCCAAGTGTCACCAAAGGAGCTACAATTGAAAACATGGAGCTATAATCAGATTGCTCAAACAAACATAAACAACTTAGTATCTTTTCAAGAGTGTGGAGCAATACACTCTTCTCAAATGAAGGCTTATTGATCCTTTTCCCAAGCTTATAGAGCTTGGTCCTTAAACGTCTGTCACTACCAAGCTCCATGATTTATTCTGCAGACAAACCCACAAGGATGGAAGAAGGTTGATATGATACCACTATAATATCCCCTTTTGGGATATTATCCAAATATATAGTTTTAATTTATCGAATCGACTCTAGAAAGACCAAACCCTCCTAGTTCGACCTCAAATAATCCAATGTTAGCTTCAATACAACACAACTAGGGTTGGAATGAGCCAAGGTGGTGGATTAGATGGGAGAACCAGTTAGGAAATTAATCACTTCAAATCCGAAATTAATTACATCTGTAATTAATTAATAAATGTACTAGATTGTTGCAAACTTCAAAAATTAATAACTCCTTCACCGTCTAGTATTTTGCTATCAAACCAATGCCAAAAGATTATTCATATTTTTAGCTTTCGAACAAGCTATAGATCACAATTTTTGGATAAGTAGAAGGCATGCAAATCAACCCACAAAATCTGAAACTGTGTAGATAAAACCCTGACACTTAGAAAATTCATAACTTGCTCAATACTTCATATTTTTCCGTAAAATAAAGTGCAGACTAATCTATAATTCAAGAGATTTCCAAAGATATTAAAATCTGAATTTTTAGACCACCGAAAACCCTCCAAAACAGCCCCAAAAATCCCCAAACCAGTCGTTAGGGTTAGCATAAAACATGTAAATTATTTCCAGCTCTTAGAACCCTTCAAAAACATCCCAAAATGGCTACTCACACTCAGAAAAATAAGCCAACTAAGATCGGATTACAAATATAGCTTGTTCACCCTTAAAACATGCCAAGAGATGCTTAATTCAAGTCGTCATAATTAGAATAAAACCAACAATAACCAGCAGCTCATAAACACTATGAAACCCCTCTAGAATCACCTAGGATGGATTTACAAAACACTATTGCAGATCAGATTGTTAAACCACTTCAATAGACATGCAAACATGCCCAAACAACCATTTATGCAAATCGTTATGGCGTAATTAATGCAATAATAACCAGCAGATCTAAAGCACCACAAAACCCTTCACAATATTCAATAACATGCAAATTTTACTCTCAATAAAATGCACCAATACTCTAGACAAGTCGCGAAATCTAGAAAGCATAAATCATGCACAAAGTCACTTCAACATAATGAAACACAATGAATGGAACAAGAGAGTCTTCAATGTCTTCAACAATGGCTTCCAAATGAGAGAGAGCAAAATGCAAGAACTAGGGTGTACATCCCAATACTCCAAGCATGGAGTGAAATCAAATGATCATCCAACATAACCCTCTAAGGAAATGCGACACCCCTTTTATAGAACTAAAGGGTGCAATATCCAATAAAGACCGACCTTTCCTTTTTAGAGGGAAAACATAAACTCTCATTAAAATATTTAATACTAAGACTAGGTGCATTTTATTTATTTTTTAATTAAATAAAAAAAAGTAACTAACCTATGTGCACATTAAACTAACTAAAGAGACTCCCACTTGTAGCGCTAGGCATGCCAAGGGGTTACAATGCAAATGAAAAATAAATATTAATAATGTCCCAAAAAAGGGGACATTACACTTTTCCAGCTCGTCTTTTGCAGCCCCTAGCTATTCCCTCTCAAAAATGGGAAAGTGTGTCCATTGATTTTGTTACCGGATTGTCAAATGTTAATGGTAAGACTTGCATGTATGTAGTAGTGGATTGAATCTTGATCCTTAATGGAAACCCTTGAATGGAGAATCCTCACAATATAGAAGAGTTTTCGTTCTCTTTCTAGAAATCTAGAGGGTTTTTTCGTCCTCAAGAGATAATCTTTAAGGGTTTTCGTCCTTAGAAATTATTTTGCAAAGCTCTCAAGCTTAGACAAAAATCAAAATTTTATAAATGTATGAGATGCTTTGTAAAGCCAAATCCCCTTGCTTTCATAAGAAAACTTGGCTTAGTAGCCACCCACAACCACCAATCAAATGCCTTTCCCCACATTTAGTTCTTTCTTGGTATTTATTTCATCCCCAACATGGGTCGCATTTTTCCCTAGCCGAAATAAAAATATAAATTGACTATTTTCTTTTTCTAATTTCACTTTATCTTTTCTCTTTTATTTTTATCAAGTCAATAATAAATTAATATAAGTGTTTTTTATAAAGTTTCTTTTTATGCACTTAATAATAATTTATTAAGACTATAGTTTTCCTTTTTTATCACCCCTTAGCTGTCAGGAAACAAAATTGGGCTAAGGGTTTTCGACATGTTATTTTGGAGAAAGGGACATTTCAATTACAGTGGTATCAGAGTTTCAGTCTTCCCAACCTAAGGGTTTTCTTGCAAGAAGATCAAATGGCGGATAGATTTTTTGGGGATACTAGGTTTGAAAGGCTTGCCCTAGGGCAAGAAAGATTGGCCAATACAATGACTCAGTTGATCTATACCCTTCATGATCCAAATGGTGGAAAGAACTCTTCAAAGGAAGTCAATAATTCTCAACTATCCAAAGTGGACAACATTGCTACATGGTATGAGGAGTATAGGGCTCTTCCGGAGAAGATTTGTGATGCCATGTCATTTTTTGAGTTCATAGAATTAAGCAAGGGAAGATCAAGGTCCAAGCCTAGGTCACGAGCTACAAAAGAAGAAAGAGAAAAATCAGATTTGCAAGAGGGCTTTGAGGTGGAGTCCCAAGAAGACCATGTTGAGGGACATGGAAAGGTGTTGGTAGATTAAGAACCAAAATGAGTTTTTGATGCAGAGTATCTCCAAAGAAAGAGGTAGAAGTACCTATCATTTTCCGTAAGGATGAGCTCTTGGCTGATTTTTCACATAACACCATAGACACAGAAGGGTTTGATGAAAGTTTGAAGCATGAGCCCCAAGAGGAAAAAGAAATCATGGAGGGTGAGTCCCAAGGTAAAAGTTCTTTAATACTTAATGATGTTTCATTGATTTCTAATGGGTTTGTGTGCCTAAATGTGGAAAATAAATCAGATTTTCATAAGGGCAATGATGATGACAGTATGGAAGGGTATGTCCATGAAGGAAGGGAACTTCTGGTTCCTCATGATTGCCTTCAATTCGCTGGAAATTTCCAAACAACAGTCAATGATGGGCTGATTGAGGAAGGTTATAACCTTGGAGAGAGTTCCGGAGATGTTCCAAACAAGTACCAACAAAATAAGGGTGGGATTCTTGTTGGCAGCCCAAGGTATGATATAAATGATCACATTTTATCTTCCTCTACGCCACTGCCATACTTGTGTCATTTTGGGCAGCATGTTGGTGAGATCGATCACATGTCATGTTTGATGCCTTGTAATGTGAAGAGCTTGTTTAATAACATATGGCACATAGATCTTTTATGACAATCTCAAGGTTATGTGAGCATAATTGTTGGGGTTTTGGATGATCCTTTGAGTCATAAGAAAGAGGAAAATCAGATCAACAAAAGGTTGATGAGGAAGGAACCTCATTGGACACGTGTGGATTTTCAGTCTGCTATAAATTCCAAAACAGCAGCCAAGGGTAAGCCACTTGACTTATTTTATGATCATAGCATGAGTATATGGCATCACATTAGGTTACTACATTGTTTTGGTCCTCCTAAGGAATATTCTAACCACCTTGTGAAGATGAAGGGTACCAAGTGGGAAGTGAGAGAGCTGGGTTTACAAAATTGGGAGTTGAATTCAATTTTTCAAAAGAAATTAATGATATTCAGCTGGCTGAACTTTTCCAAACTGCAGTCACCAAGGAGCAAATCACTGGGAGCATCCACAAAGAACAATCCTAATTTCGTCATCATCCGAAGAAATGTCAAAATCCTTTGATGTTCTATGATAGTTTATTGAATTCTAAGGGTCACATAGGGAAGTCACATAAGGAAGTCAAATCAGATTTACTAAGGACCTATGAGGATGACATCATGTCTGAAAAAATAGCACCATTAGAATATATTTTGAGTCATGGCAGTGTTGTAGGCAGCCCCTGGTATAAGATTATTTCAATTTTGTGGCTTGTTGATATGTCATTGCTAATATGTTTCCCTCACACACAACTGATTGGGGAAGGTGATCAGATTCCGTGTTTTCTATGTCCTCCTATATCACCACTGATTGGACATCATTATGCACCTTATACTCCACAGAATAATGAGGTAAGAAGTAATTTTTGATATGTGGATTCTTGGGCTCAATTTCAAAATTGTTTCCGCATGTGGAATATATGTGCAATGTTGGGAGGATACCAATGTTTGGGGCACCAAGGGCATGTTGGTAAGTCTGATTTTCCATTCCATGATTCCATGAATATGGAAAAGCTAGAGAGAATATGGTGGAAGGAAAGCACCCTTACTCTAATGTTTGGCACACTAACTTATCACTCATTCCAGATGAAGGGTCGTCGTCATAACCAAGGAGTCACTATGCTTGTAGAAACTGACACCATCACCCCTTGTGCAATGAAAATAGTACAGCTGTCAATTCTCTTTGGAGATCATCAGGTATGTGATAAATTTTTTGTGATTGAACTAGCTAATGATGAAATTGTTCTTGGGATTCAATGGTTGCAAACATTGGGGGAGTTCACCCTCAACTATCATAATAAAGAAATGAAATTCGGTGACAAAGTTGAGAAAATCAGAATTCATGGCAAGAAGGAACAACATAGGACAATTGTTTTGGGGCAGCAAGTAAGGCACTTGCAATCAGAAAATTCTCCACAAGGAAGGGTGCTCACACTTGGTAGGAATATTTATTACTATGAAGTGGGTTCAGAAGAGCATAATGGGGTGAGAAACACCACCTTCAGCCATGAATATAGAGCTGGTTTGAGTCAAGTCCAAGCTAACTATGGCATGAAGAATCTGGATGGTCTTTGGAGATGCAAGGTGGATCACTTTTTGGAACCAAGCTTCACACTTGAAAACAAAGGTATAAAGATAGTCGCCGTTATGGGGGCAGTGAGATGTTTGATATGGGAAGTGGGTAAGCCATGTGATTTTTTTATATTCGATGTCATACGAATAGATTCAATCATTGGAGTTAATAAATGGCTGTTCTTGGGCATTGTTGGGACTTATTCCATCAATGTTGGGGTGTTTTCAGCCCCAGTCACTTTGCTAAACTTGTCAAGCACGTTTTCACTTTTTTTGACACAACCCCTTCACATCGACCTTATGGTAGTCACACTCCACACAAGGTACAATTCAATCAATACAGCCCAATGTTTGACGGACATATAGATGCATATGCCCTAGATAGCTAGCTTAACATAGTCTATTCATACTACGCGGTGAATCAATTCTCAAATAGAAAAAAAACTACTTCTCTTCTAAAGGTTATTTATCTGTAAAGAAATGGCAGGATAACTACTGCACTGCATGTGAAGATGATGACTTAGACACTCCTATAGATGCCTAGAATGGTTTCATAGAAGTATTCAAAAATACCTATTACCCTGTTGGAAACTATGATGACCATACACAAGTTTGTACAGTTGCACTTAGGCTGTGATCAATTTGTTCAAAGAGTACATGGACACTTTTCATACTTGATTGCAAAAATAAATGCTTAAGAATCTGAACCAAATCTTATCTTGAAGTATAGGTTAGGTTTGAGACTGTGCATCCAATCTGACATTGATTTTCTCTAGATCTCCCCTTTGAGAGGATTCTATAGATTTGTTTGTAAATTCAAAGAAAAAGCTAAGCAAACATCTAAGAAAAAAGAATCCAAGTTTAGGACAAAACACAATCCAAAAAATCAAGATTGGAATAAAGCAAAATTATAAACAAGGGAATGTCCCTTCATGCCATCCTCAAAAGAAGACCACACTGTCAAAAAATTAGAATAAGTAGTTGAAGAATGGAAAGTGGTGTACAGTTCATAACACTAGTTGTCACTCCACGGATGAATGCCATGCTAGGAAAACTCTACTTGCACAACTCGAAGCAGCATTTACTAACACTGCGACACTTTACAGAGGAAGAAAATCATGGATTCTGAGCCTAATGCTATTGTAGGTACCACCAAAATTGCTTCTTCCTCCTAAATTGATTAAAAAGAAGCAGAAAGATTGTTCCATTCTCAAATGTGGGTTAAACAATTGGTACACTTCATCATTGACAGTGGAAGTCAAAAGACCCTGATTTCTCCTAGCGCAGTTTGCAGACAGAACTTACCATCAATGCCTCACCCAAAAACATACTCCATTGGATGGTTCAAATTGTGTTTTGAGAAACGTGTTACTCATAAGTATCACCTGGTGTACAGAATCAATCATTTTCAAGATGCAGTCCTTTGTGATGTTGCACCATTAGAGGTGATGTATTGCCTGGTCAATCATAGTAATACCATCAACATGTACTCTATAAAGAAAAACCCAATCTTTTTGTTATAGATGTTGGTGATATAAGATAACAGATTCCGGAAGTAGTTCCTAAGATTTCACTAATGAGAGCCAAGCAGTGCAAGAAGCTTCTCATCTCTAGCAAGATGTCTGTATTCCTACTGGCTAGATCTGAATAAACGAACCTCCTTGCAGCACAAACTCAGACCAGAACTCCAACTGACATGCAGCAGCTGCACAACATGCTGGATGCGTCAAAGATACCTTTGAATCATCTAAAGAAGTGCCTGCACACTTGTGGTAAAGTCAACTATTGATTTGATCGTACAATTGCATCTACCCAATCCATCTTTGCACCGCAGATCATTTCTAGAGAATGAAGGTATCGCCTTGTGTTAGCCCAATTGTGCTCGTGGCAAAGAAGGATGGCACATGGAGGTTGCGCATTGATTACAGAGCTCTCAACAAGATCACAATCAAGAATTGCTATCTTATTCCAAGGATTGAGGACCTAGCAGACTAGCCCCATGGCACTCAATTCTTCACCAAAATCGATCTTAAGTCTGGGTATGATCAGATTGCTATTGAACCTACAAACATTTGGAAGACAACCTTCAAAGCCAATGCGCCTTCTAAATTTATGCGGATGCTGAATTTTGTCCTCTAGCCCTTTGCAAATTCATTCGTTGTAGTCTACCTCGATGATGTCCTAATCTTTAGAAAAACATGGGATGAACACTTGCACCAGATCCAACAAGTTATCCATGCTTTGCGGTAGTGAAAGCAATATGCTAACATGAGGAAATGGTCATTTTCCATGTGGGAGATGCAATATATGGGATACTTAGTAGTAGCACAAGGAGTTCATGTGGACCCGCTCATGATCTGCATCATCTAGGATTGGCCTACACGAAAGAATATCATAGAGCTTGGCAGCTTCTTGGGATTAGAAAATTTGTATAGGAGGATTGTGCTTGGTTTCCCTCACATCACTTGGCCACTGAATCAGGTTACCAAAGGTGGGCTAAAGCAGCTTTCATTTGGTTAGCTGCACAACAAAAAGCATTCAAAGACTTGAAATGCAGATTCTGTTCTGTGCCAGTACTTGTTCTACCTGATGTTTAACAACCATTCAAGATAGTGACCGATGCATTTGATCATGCGTTGAAAGCAGGCCTCACTTAACATGGTCATCCAGTTTCTTACCACAAAAAAACTTTTACTGCGCCGATAAGGAAATACCCAACATATGATTATTGGTTTTATTCTATTGATCATGAATGTAAGTGATCCACATAGATCGCAAGCTGCAGCAAGAACAACATTAGAAATGGTCTTCTTATCATTAGCAGTTCCATTTGGACATCAAGCATAAGAAGGGAAGTACCAATTTAGTAGCAGATTGTTTGAGTCAACCTCTCTTCACTGTACTTGACACATGTGGACATGAAATAAACACTTGGTCAAGATTATATCCATCTGATTCAGATTTGGTAGAAATCTATCATGATTTGCTTGGTGGTAAATCAGTTTTATATTTCCACTTGCAAGATGGAATCCTATATCATTTTGGTCACTTGTGTGTACCCCACAAGGAAGAGAAGTAAAAACTAATATGGGAAACTCATTTTAGCAAGGTTGCAGGACACTTTGGATTTGAAAAGACCCTTGCAGTATTACCGAAGTATTTTTACTAGCCACTGCTCAGGTTAGATGTTGTCAAATACATTAGGTCTTATACTTCATGTGCAATTGCCCAACTGATCAACAGCAAGCAAGGTTTGTGCACACCTGTGTGGATTCCAACGAGACGGTGGGAGTCCTTTTTCATAGAATTTATCTTATGCTACTCTACTACCAAGCAAGGTAATGATTGTGTTTATGTAGTCGATGGATTACCAAGGATGGAAATTCTCACACCTTGTATGAAAGCAATCTCAGCCCTAGAAACGACTCAGCTATATTTTCAGCATTCTTGGTTCACTTTAAGATACCAAAAACCATCATCTGTGATAGAGATACAAGATCCTTGAGCAATTTCTTGAAAGCACTTTGGTCTATGGTAGACACAAAGTTGAACAAGATTACCACATTCCATCCTCTGATGATGGATAGATAGAAGCGATAAACATGATGATAGTGCATCTCCTAAGAATGTACAATTCAAAGAAACAACACAAATGGGATAAAATCCTTCCTGTCATTCATCACAATTACAACAGAGCTCTGTTCAACTCTACCACACACAATCCTTTTCAAGTCTGCTTTGGTTTCCAACCTTTGGAACCCATCAATGTAGCTTATCCTACACTTCCATCAACAGTGGCAACTCCTTCATCTCAAAAGGAAGTTGACAAATCTGTTAAGTTAATTGAGCACATTCAACAACTTCAGCAGCAAGTGCAAACCATTAAGGCTGCTACTAAGAACAAGCAAAGCTATGATCAACACCACACACCGTACACCCTTCAGCTTGGTGATCCAGTATGGCTTCGTTAGTAGAAGGGAAGACTGACAAGGCCTTACTGCAAGCTTCTTCCATTTTGGTAGGGGCCCTACGTCATCACCAAGCAAGTAGGAGATAACATTTTCAAGCTCAATCTTCCTTTCTACCTTGGATTGTATTCAGTCTTCAACACAGAACTACAATGCACTAGTAGAATTGTATTAGGGTCAAACAGACATGTCAACAAGAGGTCCCTTTCTTGCAGATCATTAATGCAGGGCAAGTACCTTCCCAGGGAAAATGGTTCACAGAAGTGCAGGTTGCCAAAAAGATTCCACATCTTGTTCCGCTACTACATGTAATTGGGACCATTGCTCTTCAAGGAGAGGTGACTAATCCAAGAGGATGTGATCCTTAAATCGATTTGTGGCACCTCGATGTTGCTCTGCAACATGATCTGTCTTCACCAACAGCTTCAACATCATCCCACACGTGTGCTTTCCACAAAGTCCTAACTCCTCTGCAATGCTGCAAAACACCTACAGTGTCAGCATTATACCAGTCTGCTCTGCAATAACGTCATTAGAAGACAAAAAACTAATAATTAGTTATGAAGTGGTTGTTACCAACCATTCTAATGGTCTGACTGTCGGCTCATCTTCCTAGTGTTATTAGTACGTTATTCTATTCTTTGTAGGAAGAGAGAATAAAGTTAGGAGTATGCAGACATCACACATCTGACCTCTCAGATCTTGTACAAGACTGTGTAATACAACTTTGCAATAACAATTATAATCTGGTGTCCATTGCCTTACTACATTCTGATATATCTTTCAGCATTTATCATTCAATATACGCGTCCACAATAACCCATTTAATCTGTTAAGTATGGTCTTCTACTAGGTCTCTTCCTGGGCTCCGGATCATAGGTTTTGGGAAAAGAATGGGTCAATATGAGTACCAATCTTCTTAGACCCCGTAGATGATTAACATACTTGAACATGGCTTGAAGATTTAACCATTTGAGCAAGGAAACTCCCATTTTACTGCAAAACTCCCTTAACTGCTGTCCCATCAATTTTTTTCTTACTCCTCTAAGTGCGCTTGTATGAACAAGGAAGGAGTCACTATAGCCAAATAATTTTGCTTTTCACCTCCTTCCTAACTCCAAGAATGACAAGCATCAGTCCTCGCAACTTCCATAAAGCTGAATATTTCAACAATATTCCCTCATCTTGTAGCTGTATATCTACTACCTGTATTTTTTCTTAACAAAATCTATTTCACTGAATGGGAAAGATGAGAAGGGTCTCATTTTCAATATTTTCTGGGAGATTCTTCATGGTTGATGTTAATCCCCATTTTTTGGTTTTGAATTTATCCTCTTTTTTTACTGTATTTCCCAGTCCACTAGGTAGTATGCAAATCTGATAAATTTCTCACAAGTAATATTTTGGACCACATAGGTGAACAATTGGTTATGGAAAGAGGGTTTTAATTTCACTGTAAATTTCATATCATACTAATTTCATTTTTAATGCAAAATATTATTGGTCTTACTCATCACCTTCTGCAATGTGATTTGCTCAATCAGCCTGTTTGACAAGTATGGGCCAATTTCCAAGATGATTTTTCTACTATTGTGGAACCATGCCGTCTAACATGTGATTTCTTCTTAAATCATTCTATTGATGTTTTTTTCCTCTATTTTATCATTGGTGCCATAGTAACCTCTTTCGGGGTCGATTCATTCACTTCTAACTTTTCAGGACTTAAATTAAATACACTAGGGACCTCAGCTGGCTCAGACAAAAAACTTGTTAATGTACGCACACCTAGAAGCATTAAAACATCCTCATATAGGCACAATCAATAAACCATGTACAGGTGCATTATTTTGAAACTATCATGTATACTACTAATTAGCATAAGAAAATATTGAACAATTGATTTAATTGTAATGAGTAGAATAGCATTATTTTGAAATTATCATATATACTGCAAATTTTCATGAGCAAAAATTGATCAGTCAATTTAATCATAATGAGTAAAATAGCATCCATAGCATATATCAAATAAAACATCCTGATTATAGATACATGCCATGGTAAAGAGCTATCTTACACAGATAATGACCATAGAAAAGTCAAAGAAAAGTACAGTCAAAATGACTAGTCAAAGAAAAGTACAGTCAAAATGACTAGTCTAAGGTGTCGCCTGGCTGCTAGGGCACTATAAGATTTCATTAAGGTGTCGCCTGGCTGCTAGGGCACTATAAGATTTCATACTCATGATATAAACTAAAAAGTTAAGGGCATTCTGTAACTATTGGAAGAAACTGTCTTCCTTAGATGGATGCAAGGAAAATAAGTTGTGTTGTTTTTATCTCATTTTAATATCTTTCATATCAAGCTAATATGGTGATACTGGAGGCATATCAAAAGGTGTGACATTTCTTTATACTTTTTAGGTGGGTGATTTTGGTCTCTCCCAAACAAAACATGGTACATATTTATCTTCAAAATCTAATATTGGAACGGTAAGCACATTTTTTGTTTTTTATTCAAGAGGTATTATTAATTGTTCACTATTAGTTGAACTTTGATGTTGTTATACTAGACGTAATTATTGGAATTTATGACTTAAATACATTATTTTGTGATGTAGCCTGAGTGGATGGCTCCGGAAGTCTTGCATAATGAATGTTCTGACGAAAAGTAGGTTTTACTTTATACTACCTCCTCCTATCATGCATTATATGTGTGCGTGCGTGCGTGTACACAAACACACATACTATACATATACACATGAATATGCATATATACATATACATATACATATATGCCTCTCTCTCTCTCTCTCTCTATATATATATATATATATATATATACATATGTATGTCTATATCCTTACTATCGATCATGAGAATGTTTTGAGGAAGTTCAAAAATTATCTAGATGCGAGACACTATTTCTTACTCGTTCACTTTTTATTTTAGGCATGGATTCTAGAATATGAAACAACGGTGATGAAACATATGGTTATCAACTACATAGAAGAAATAGATGCACCAAAAAATTCAGCAATACCTACCAGAAGTTTAGATACAACCATCAACATATCATGAAACAACTCAACAAAATTTGGAAATAAATGTGCCTTTTTTGATCGAATTGTACTAATAGCATACATGGTCTCTAGATGTAGGCCTGGGTTTACATAGAATTCAAAAACTTTTTTATGGGAATCTTTGATTTATGGTAATTCTTGTAAACTCTTTTGATCAGAGCTATGAATCGAAGGGTTACATGACCCCACCCATACAAAGCATCTGAAACTCACCAACTAAGATTAACTCAAGTTAACCAAAAGCCCGAGTACAAACAAAGAGGGCCCCATTGAGAAGAGAACAAGACCGTTTTAATGGAGCCAACCAAAATCCATAGACAGCAGCATGGATGACACAAAAACCAAAATAACAGAATGAGTTTCAAAAGAGAGAATATCGGTGAAAGAAGAACCGACACCAATTTTAGACTGTCAGTAGTCATGGTAAGCATCCATTGCCAAACAATGTGTCCCAGATCCTCTGCCATCTACCCGAGTTGCATTCTAAACCTACGGCTATAGCTGCCGCAAATTGAGGGATTTTCTGCCAAGCAGGAGGAGGAAGTCCAGCCATTAGGCTCGGTCTGCAACAATTCATTGGAAAGATTGTCAATTATCGAATGCTTTGAGGAAAGCATGCATCAACAATATCCAGGGGGGGTAAACGACAAGGTGTCTAAGGGAAACGAAACCCTTGCCACTTGAAGATCGTCTACGTGTGCTCTGTACAGAAATGAAGTAATTCTCTGTATTTTTCACCAAGCCACTGAAGCCCCTAACTAGGACCAATAGCTAGTTGCATCCACCTCCTCGACCCAAAGCCAGGGATTTTAGGGAGTCAAAAATCGGACAAACGTTCCTCGTGCATACCACCCTTGTGGACGGGGTAGCCCATATTTTGATTAATCTTAAGTTCACCTTTTGGCTCAGTGTCATTTTTCTAATATCTCCACATTCAAGCCGATTACTCGCAGTTTATATATGAACATCGCATGTTTTCCCACTTGACATTCCTTCATTTTCTGATTCTTACAATATGACCAACCTAGGTTAGATTATAATGCCTAGCAGTGAACAATATTTGCACTTTTAGGGCATCAAACTATCCTCCAAACAAGGTGCAAATGGATGTATCATTTCTCCTATATATGACCACCTTGGCCAATTTTATTTATGAAACCAACCACCTTCTATGATCTTGTTTGTTGTTATTTCAATGAGTATGTTTTTTTAAACGAGGTGCCTTTAATGTTCATCATAGGAGTGACTTTTGGCAGGAAATTGATGAAGTGACATATATAAGTAAATGCCACAGAGGCTTCAAACAATCACAAAAACAATTTGGAGATCATTATTCAAGGGCCTTACACTTATCCTAAATCTTCCCAGAGTAGCCCTAGAGTAGTCCATTAGAAAAATATAAAATATGAAGGTCAAAATTGCTTGTTGTCAAGTGAAGGAGCATTTTAAGTGCATTGTCAATTTAAATAGTGGTATATCATATAGGACTATTGGTGTCACTCAGATTTCACCCTGAAATCTGCGACTACCCTATCCGAAAAAATTTCGTACTTTTAAAATAATGGGTCGTTTTGTGTTTTTATTGCCTGAAAGTTCTTATATTGCGTCAAGATAATCCTAAAGAGCCATATTAGCCTTTTTCGCCAAATACCCAGATGCCCAAAATTGTTTTATTCTGTCATCGGGATTTGTCTACGGGAAATTTGTATTTAATTATTTTGAGCCCCGTATGAGGCTATTTGCACTCCGTTTTAACTCTATTATGAGCGAATATGTTATTATTCCTATGTGCCAGAAGGGTTTTAACTTGGAATAAGTTTTGGGCTTTATTTGTAACTTTTGGCAATTTTTCGTGTTTTTGTGGTGTCCCGTTTCGTTTTTTGTGAAATTTCTCTGGAACAATTCCTTTGCCGGGTAAGCCCGATTTTTGGCCTAGAGCAGCTGGAAAACATATACACACATTATGCCTGGAGGAAGTCGCCATCGGAGGTCTGGATCACTGGGAAAAAGCGAAGTCGTGCACAGAAAAGCCCCTGCGGGGATGGGCGCATTTTTGGAAAACAAAGGATTTAAGCTGCAAGGGGAAAAATATAAGCCGCAGGCAGGGTGGGAATTTTATACCTGCCTAGCAGGGTACTTTTTCCCGTGTTATAAATGTCACTTAAGCTGCAGTGGGATAAATAGAGGCTGCAGGCAGGGGGGAATTTATTACCTGCCTTGCAGGGTAAAAATTCCCATGATAAAATAAAAGAAAAGTGATTTAAGTGAAATCATGGGATTTTAGTGCCTGCCTTGCAGGGTAAATAATCCCATTGTCAAAGTCAAATCACTTAAGTGGATCATGGGATTTTGGTGCATGCCTTGCAGGGTAAAGAATCCCATTGTGAAAAAATTCTTAAAAATAGAATTACATGTGCAAAAAAGTGCACCCCCTTTGGTGAGAGAATGGCAGCCTTAAATTGATTATTTTAATTAATCTATTCTCTCGAAAAGTGTGCCCAAGTTTGGAGGAAGTCAACAAGTCAAAGTTGAAATAAAAGAAAGGATTTAAAAGCATTAAATTTAATTTATTTAATGGTTGCCCTCTTCCTCTCAAAAAGTGCGCCCCATTTGGGTATTATTTAATGTTTTTTAAGGCATTAAAACATTAAATTAATTTCTATTTTCAGTGGCAATGATCAAAACACACTGTGAAGCTTAAGTGAAGTGATGTGTGAAGGATTAAATTGGATTAATTTAATTTATTTGATGGTTGTCCTTAAACATGCTATTTTTAAAAGAGAAAAGCATGATTTTTAATTAATTAATTACCTTTAAATGTTAGGGCAATTATTAATTATAGAATTGTAAAGGTTATATAAGCATGGGCAGCCATATGGGTGAATTATTTGATTCACAGGTAAAGAATTGCAGCCAAGTGGAAAAGTGCGCCCCCATTAGAAGAAAGATTTTGCTCAAACAAGGTGGCAACATGGCTAAAAGCTTCCAGATTTGGCGCATGCTTTGAAGGAGGTTGATCTTTGTCTGCATAATTGTTTGCATATGTGTTACAGGTGCTCAAGTGTTGTTGAAAGGATTCATGCTCTCTTTATGTGTAAATTAAACACCAATTTTTGGGACAGCAGGCTTGAAATGTGTAGATTTTTTACAATTAAAATTCACTATTCATTCTCTGGTGGCCATTTTTGTCTAAATAAATTGCAGGAATTCATTACAGGTGTTTTACAAAAGAAAAGGAGTTTTTATCAATGTCCAACACATTGCAAATATCCTCCGAATCTGAAGAATTGTCTAGATATGCACCAATATTGAAGAAATCTGGCCAAGTAAGAAGAAAAAGAATTATTCAGACGAAGATAGACAAAGCTATGGCGAAAAGAGATGAAAAAGAAAGCACGATGGAGTCATGCATTGCTTCCAAACTTGCAGACATAGGAGACACAGATCTAGGCCCGGAACCTCTTTCTGATTTGATTGATAGATCCAGAGCAGGAAAGACTTCACTCATGCGTGCGGTCAAAAGCAGTGGAATTATCCGAGCAGCAGCTTTTCCATGTACAACCCAATTGCCAGAGTTTTTGGAGTGTGTTAGATCTTATCATTCTTCATCCAGATCAATGCATGATGCTTCGAGAAAGACAATAATTCGTTTGGACGCGGAGTTCATCAATTATTGTTTGAAGATTCTAGTGCGAAAGGTGGTGACTTCCATTAGCATTCAGGATGCTGACAGTAGATGGGAGAAGCATAGAGCTGATTGCGTGAGCATCATGAATAGCCGATACATGTGGAAGCCTAGATCTCCTTCAAATTTCCCGCGAACTCTTCCACTGGTCCAATTTGGTGTAGGAGGTAGATGATGTCGTCAAATTGCTATGCAAGATGAATGGTGAAGCGAATGCCTGCACTTTCCATACATGGATGTATGCTTTCATAAGGACCATTGAAATCAATAAGGTTGATTCTATAATCAATTGGTCAGAAATTATTAGCAACAACATCGGTGAGCAACTCCAGAACGTGAAGCGTACTTTCAACTTCAAGATGAGCTTCATACCAAGTGTATGCATGCAGCTTCACAAGGCGTCTTTTCCAAGCTGGATAGATGTGGTGTTCTTTCCAAGGACCCCATTTTCGAGTGCTACCCGCAGCTTACTGCACCTATAGGCGAGAAAGACTTCAAAGTGATCAACGATGACTTATCTGCAGGTTAGACAAAGACCTAAAGGCCAACAGGGTAAGCAAGGAAGCGTGGGAAGCTGTGTCCAAGATTGGAAGTCTATTCATTCAATTTTGAGATTTCACATACCTCAGGGTTACGGGTTTTTCTGGAGAACCAATAAAGATGCCCAGGTATTCGAATGACAGATTGATCGCCATGGAGCTAAGCAGGCAACTTGTGGAGTTACACGACCTTCAGTCAAAGCGACACAAGTCTACGGGCTTCTTTCCAATCACTGTGGGATATTACAGCTGCATTAGCATTCACAAAGCTCGAGGGATGGAAGCGCAAATGTTATCCGAGTATGAGCAAGAGTTCTTCCCTGGACGGCTGAACTTCGATCCATTTGGAGTAGCCAGGAAGACAATCTCCCAGCAGTACGCACATGTGCCTTCATTAGAAGATTTCTGGATGAAGTGCAAAAGTGAGTACGAGGTTAGAAAGAGAGATTTCAGCAGGCTGTTAGCAAAGCAAGTGTTCGACTTTGGACTAGCGCGGATACCTGCGGATCTTAAAGATGATGGGAATGTGGTACTTGACACTTACCATCAAATGGGAGGAGATAAAGCCATACTACAGAATAACAGAGGAGGCTGCAACACACTTGAAGAAAGATCTGGAGCCGTGTTGGTAAATACTTCAAGCTGGCTGCTGACGAAGGGATATTGTCTTGATGAAGCATTGATGAATCAAGTCACGAGCAACTTCGGCGCAGGAGATTCCCTCAAGCGAAAGCACGGAGGAGAAAGCAGCAGGAAAGTCGAGAAGTTGAAAGTACATAGAAGATCTCAATCCAAGGAGAGGATCACTTCTACGACAATGACTTTAACTCCAGTTTCTCCAGTACCCAATGCATCACCAACTATTGCACCGCAGCAGTAGGATGCTTCCATGCCTCCACTGAATCCAGCGACATTCATCTTCTCCCCTCAGCCACTTCATTCAGCACCTGTTCCAGAGGATACGTTAAAGCTGCAGATGGTGGAATTTGAAGGGCTTTGTCCTTGGATGACTCAGAAGATGGCAACCATATCACTATGGCACTTTCTGACAGAGAGGATGCAGAGCGGGAGATGGTAGTGTACTCAACGACTTCTCACTCTTCGAGAAGTAATTTCTTGGAATGGCTAGCTTTGCAGTTTGTTCCAGAAGCGAGAATGGAGATGAACTTAGAGGAGCATGACTTGCAGCTACTCCAGGATCTAAGTAAAACAGACAGAAGGCCTAAAGTTGCTAAAGCAACTTCTAGGTTGATCATCGAGGATTCGGGAGAGAAGTTTGCTGAGATATCAATTCCGGCAGAAGGAAAGATAGAAGAGGAGCTCACGGCAGAAGATGTGACAGTGACCAAAGTACCCCTCGGTCAAGCCACCACTAAAGGATTGAAGCAAGACACGCAGACATTGATAGATGCTTTATTCCTTAGGCTTGACAGTGAGAAAGCGGAGAAAGAACAGCTGCAGAAGCAAGTATCTCAATTATGTGAGATCATAGCCAAGGTTGTTAAACCTTCCGTTCAGCCCATTTCAAAGCAGGTGAGTGATCATCTTATGCAGGAAATGGAGGATGCAAGCAATCAAGTAAAGACTATTGACGAATGGAAGGATTTGATTATTCGTCAAGCTTCTGTACAACTTGGAGAAGTGTCAGCCCGCTTAAAGGTTACGAACGATGCAGCAAATCAACTAAAGCAACTGATGGCAAACATAGAAGGCATGAATACAATTGCAGAGAGTAACCTGAGTATTTTGGCCGAGATCAACAAGCTGCCAGGAGATGTATTGATTGCGGAGCAGATTGTACTGGATGGATCAGTTGAGAAGGGGAAGCAGTTAGAATTTGCAGTATCTTTCCATTTGGAAATTTGCAAAGTTTTGCTAAAAAGGATGCAGGCACTTGAAAGTAGGACGTCATCCTTACCCGACAGCATCATTTCTTTCACGGAAGAGGATGTGGTCGGAGGCGTTACTTACGTGCGGATTGTTTCTAACGAGGTGCCTAATTCTCTGGAAGGGTCTCTCCTGATGGTACAAAAGAGAATTGATAAAGCTACCAAACCTTTCAGGATGAATTCTATCAGTAGACTGGTGGCACTGCAGGCAGACATTGCGAGGTTTGGGCCGAGCTTGGAGGATGTGGAAGCGTGCATCAAAGTGTTGAATGAAGGGTTGCTGCAATTTAGGACAGAGAAAGAAGCAGTGGCTAAAACAGATGGAAGGATGCTGAATTATATGTTCGACAAGTATATCAGATATCAGAACAAGAAGATCTAGACATTACTGCTGGCATGACTTCTATTCTTTCTTCTTCTATTTTCTATGTTCCCAGATGAAATTGTAAAACTTCTAAGTTATTGGTTTTACAAGCATTACTTGAAATCATGTGGAACCATTCTATTAGTTAAGTGATACACGTGTCACTTAAGAAGAAGTTAGTTGAGGATGATTGCCAAATGTCATCTTTACTTGTTGTTCATGCTTTAGTTCAGTTTGAGTTTTCCATTTGTACTTTCCCTCCTACATTCTATAAGTAGGAGAAGAACCTTCGGGTTAATGATCGATCAGAATTTGTAAGCAGCAATCTTGTGTTCTAGACTTTGTGCTGAACCCCTGAGAGCAACTTGGAGCAAAGGAATACAAAGGAGCAGGTTTCTAGAGAACTTTGTGTCACGGTGTACTTTGTTTCTTGCTTTTAATCTTAGATTTCTTGATAAACTTTGTGTTATTTTAAATCTGGATCTAGGGTTGCCTTTGTTTTATAATTCTGTGTGTTCATATCTATTAAGTTTCTTCTATGTGCATGCAATTAGCTCTGCTATCTACTAATTGGGATGCACATCTTCCCCATTTCTTCTCTGTATTTCCTTTACTTCCTTCTATAAAATACTTCCTTTCTTGAACAGTTGCTTACTTGCTGCAGAACTTCTTAGTTATGGTTCATGAACTAAGTGGTTAAAGTAAAACCCTTGATAGATAATAACACATTTTTATTGACAAATCTGACACAGGAGCCTCACCGGTTAAATGAGGGAGATTTATCTCATGACTGCCTAGGTTTGATGCTATGCAGAAAATCTAGCCAACTCTTCTCCAATCAAACCCTAGCTGGAAATCTGCAACATCAACCTTCTTGAAGCCCTTGGAAACAACAAATTGAAGAGTTTTCGTTCTTCAATCAAGCAAGGAAGGTTTTCGTCCTCCTTGTTAGCCACATGAGTTTTTTCCCTTAAGTGGAAGTGATTGAGCAATCAGCCCAAAAACCATGCAAGTTATAACTTTTGATAAGAGATGATGCCCAAATGAGTGTAATGTCCCTTTTTCCCACTTGAGGGTCATTATTTGGACTTCTTGCCATTCCTTCTCCATGGCAAAGAAGTAGAAGAGTTGGGGAAGAACCTTGAGCTTCCATTTGCTTTCGTTTTCTCTAATTTTATGTTTTCTTTTTAGTGTTTTCCTTCTTAATGCAGGTAGGCTGGGTTAATTCAAATAAAGGAAGCTTAATGATGGAATAAAACATCTCTTATGGGCCGGCCTTACCTTTTCAAGCTTTTGTCCAATGGAGGAATATAAAAGGAGTCTTGAGACATCATTTGTGCATCTAGTTTTGGCACATTTTCCTAATCTTGAGCATTGAGAGCTTGTTGCTCCTTGTTCTTCCACTTGAGGAAGAAAACCCTCGTGTGTGGTTTCCTAGAAGGGTGAAAACCCTTCTAGTGGTTTGGGTGAAAGACGGAAAACCTTCATCATTGCTTGGTATTGAAAACATTCACTTTCATATTTTTATTTGCTTCCTACATGTGGAGCGACCTACCTTGGTGTAGGGTTTGATGGTCTAGAGGGCACAAAGTTGCATTTTCAGTTCATAATCTGATTTGACATATTTATTAAGGCCATAATCTACATTGTCTTGATTTGGGGGGGTTTCTAGACCCATAATTCATAATTTTGTTGTGGCTGCTCTTCGCTGGTTATTTATTAATTTCCAGTAGTGTGTTGATTCAGATTTCTAATTGTTTATGGTTCTATTAGATGCCTAATATATATATTTAATTTGTGGCAAGGTTATTTGAAGTGAAATTGGTGATTTGCATATATTTTTATACCGGTGCTTGAAGAAATCAGTTTGCTGGTTTTTATTTCAGTCCGCTAGTTATAGAAATTAGATTTGGTTAATTGGTGATATGTCTAATTTCCTTAGTTGTTGGCTTAATCCCTTGAAAGGGACATTTCAGTGGTATCAGAGCTTAGATCTTCAAAGGCCAAGGGTTTAATGGAAGAAGGAAACAAGGGTTTCATCCATTACCAAAGAAGAAAGAAGGCGGACAAGGAGGACCAGCCAAGGGAGGAAGGAAGCATGGGTGATCTTGACTCTCAAGAAGAAAAAGTTGACAAACTAATTACCGGCCAAGAGGGACTTGCAAATACCATGGATTTTCTTGCCCTATCCCTCCAAAGGATCAATGAACCTAGGGTTCAAAGTGGTGAAGATAGCTCGACTAGAGCTAATAATGCTAGGCGACCTGTGGGATCAGCACGAGGATCGATTACGAAGCCCATTTTCCCTCCTAGAGAGGGGGTTATTCTAGAGGAAGAAGCTAGGCCTAAGGGTGGACGGAACATTGTTGTAAGTTATGAGGAATATGTGGCCTTACCAAGGGAGATTCGTGAGGCTATTTCATTCGCTGAATTCATCGGAGTGAATAGAGGAAGACCTAGGCCCGAGCCTAGACATCACATGCCACAAAGAGAGGTCCAGAATGTATTGGGTAAGATGACCTTTTCTACATTTGATGGATCAGCTAAGGGTACCGCTAGGGCTTCGATTCAAAAGTTGAACACATACTTGTCTTTGAAGCCTATGGTGGAAGAGGATGCTATCAAATTTGCCACATTACATCTTGAAGGAGTTGCTCATGAATGGTGGTTCCATGGGCTTGTGACATAAGGGCATAATGAGATACATGCCTATGATGAGTTTTGTGAAAGACTCATTGATTGCTTTGATAGAGTGGATCCGGAGGTGCATTTCCGTGAGCTTGCATACTTGAGGCAACAAGGCACCGTGGAAGAATATGTGACCAAGTTTCAAAGGCTTTCCGTTACGATCACGGATGTATCCAAAAGAAGGCTCATAGTGCTCTTTGTTGAAGGTTTGATTGAACCCCTCAAGGGTTTGGTTTGTGCCTTCGATCCATTGTCTCTACAAGAGGCAATTAAGAATGCCCTAGGTCTTGAAGGTGCTACCCCAAAATCAGCAGGTAGCAGCAGTCTTCCCAAGGTGAATTCAAGTGGAGGACAACCCACCAAGTAGCCAAGAAGCTTCCCTTTGGACCAGCCAAAGAGACCTCTCCAAAAGGTGTCAAATACGCATACTGATCTGCCAAAAACCAGCCATGAAAAGGAGGTTAGAAATGAGCTTAGAAGGAAGAATTTATGCTTCTCATGCAAGCATCCATGGACTCCTGGGCATCGCTGTTTGGGCAAGGGTAAAGTGCATTATATTGAAGTAATTTCTAATTGTGGATATGAAGATAGTAATGTGGAGGAAGCTAGGCATGATCATATGTTGAAAGAAGATCCGGAAGAAGTGGATAGGACTCTTGCTACCTTGATGGGAGCACGTAGTTACAACTCTTTTCACATTAAGTGTGATCTACAAGGGCACAAGGTCACCATTTTAATTGATGGGTGAGCCACTCACAACTTCATAGATGCATGTTTGGTAGCAAATCGGAAATTGAAAGTTGAAGACTTCAAAGGTTTCATTGTGTGGCTTCCTAGAAGGACGAAAACCCTTCTAGTGGTTTGGAAAAAGGATGAAAACCCTTCTTCATTGCTTGGTATTGAAGTAAAGGGCAGATTTGTAGAGGAAACATTCACTTTTAGATTTTTATTTGCATCCTACAAGTGGAGCGACCTACCTTGGTGTAGGGTTTGATGGTCTAGAGGGCACAAAGTTGCATTTTCAGTTCATAATCTGATTTGTCATATTTATTAAGGCCGGAATCCACATTATGTTGATTTTTGGGGGTTTCTAGACCCATAATTCATAATTTTGTTGTGGTTGCTCTTCATTGGTTATTTATTAATTTCCAGTAGTGTGTTGATTCAGATTTTTCATTGTTTATGGTTCTATTAGATGCCTAAAATATATACTTAATTTGTGGCAAGGTTAATTGAACTGAAATTGGTGATTTGCATATATTTTTATACTGCTGCTTGAAGAAATCAGTTCGCTGGTTTTTATTTCAGTCTGCTGGTTATAGAAATCAGATTTGGTTAATTGGTGATTTGTCTGATTTCCGTGGTTGTTGGCTTAATCCCGTGAAAGGGACATTTCAATGAGCCAAGCGAACCCTTTTTATACTCCTTTATGGCGACAAAACCAATTAGGAAGCCTTCAACTAAGACCCACCTCATAAGGATGCTTTTCTTTTGTTTTCACTTTGGCCTTTCACCTTCTTAACCCAGCTGACCTGACTCATATCGAAAACTATGAAAGAAGAATGCAAATGCTCATGAAAATAACTGAAAAATGTGACAATCACTTCCATTGTTCATTTTCTTCTAGCCCACAAAAAGTGGAATGGGCTCAAAGTCTCCAAAACAAACTAGCTTGGAAAAGGGAACATTATAGTTTAGGTAACTATATTATTTTGAATCACCCTATGGTTTTGGTTCTCCCCAAAAATGGCTCTGGTCATAATTACCTAGAGATGAGTACAAAAACAAAGAGATGAGGTGTTGGCTAGATTTTCTGCACAGCCGAAAACCTAGGCAATCATGAGATAAATCTCTTTCATTTACCGGTGAGGCTCTCGTGTATGATTTTTATTAATAATGGATTTGAGTAACTGTTTGTGGGTTTTACTTTAATTGCAAAGCTCATGAGCCATAGCTAGGCAATTTTGCAACAAGTAAGCAGCTGTAAAGAAATATTTACATAAGAGGAAAATAATTGAATTCGGGAAGAAAGAAGAGAAAATGTGCAATCCAACCAATAGTTCGCTGAGTTGGTCTCATGCACATAGATAAACAAACAAATCTCAAAATACAAAATTTAAAGGAAATGAAAGTTTCAAATCTAGATCTGAGATAACACAAAGTTTATGCAAAGATCTACACATAAATAAGAAACAAATGCACCGTTGACACAAAGTTCTCCAGAAATCTGTCTCCTTTCAATTCCTTAGCTTTCAGAAAGATATCAAGGGTTTCAGCTCAAAGTCTGGAACACAAGAATGCTGATTACAAATTCTGATCCTTTAACCCGTAGGTTCTTTCTCTATTTATAGTGTATAGAGGGCAATTACAAATAAGAAGTTTTTTTAATGAATTGCCCCATGTTGAAAATATGAAAAAGGGAAGCAGCTGGAAAACTTCCTCCTGGAATTCCTCTTTACATGACATGCATAATTTATAACTGAAAATAAAACCTTCTATTTTGCATGTCTGCCACCTATTTCCAAGTAATTGACTTCTCCAGTAACTTGAAGTAATGGCTTTTAAACCAATCACTTAAGTTTTACAATTTAATTGATTACTCAATTACTTTATCGGAGAAAATAAGAGAAAGAAAAAGAAAGAGAAGAACTTAGAAGAAAGTTACTACACTCCCAGTCTTGTTCTTTTTCCATATTCTGCATGCACTGGACTCTTTTGCCTTTGATTCTCACCAAACTGGATCTGGAAGTAGCTGACTGTGATTTGCTTGTGGGTGCTACCTCTGACCTATCTTCCCCTTTCATCCTTGAAGCTTTTGCAATTCTTCTCCAGTATATGCACCAGTGTAATGTTTGTCATAAATAATTCAGACAAAACGCATCTTTTATTTTTAATTGTATATGAACAATTTTAAATTATGGAAAGCACTCTGGGTGAAGGCAAAATACAAGTATATTCAATGAAGGCTTCAACTGAAAGATTGGGAGCACATGTACAAGCTCCTGGAAGGAATTTTCCATGCAATGATTTCTACTTGGGATGCATTAGTAACAAGAGGATGAATTTTTGCCGGAAGCCTTTGCAATTATGAGATCTGGATCTATTTCTCCCTCTGATTCTGAAGATATATTCAATGTATAAGATATTGGCTTCTGCTTTCTTCACCAATATGGGCATCTGTGATGAATGCCTGCAATTGATTAGACAAATATGGAGTCCATGGCATGAATACTCAATTTTCATCACCAAAATCTACTTATAAAGCCTGCTGCCCTCTATTTTTAGACTTTTCTTGCATGCCAAGAAAGCTAAAAATATTATTTTATTCACTTGTGCACTCACATCAACATGCAGATGCTCTGAATAATAAAAAGAAAGCTTCTCCAACCCTAGGCACCAAAACTGGATGCTTCCCGACAATTAAAAAAATCAGTTTTTAGACATTTAGATATGCCAAAATGGGTCGCACTTTTTGGCTAGAAGTCATGTTAAAAATAAGAAGTCAAAGCAATGGGAATTTTCACCTTGCAAGGCAGGAAATAAATTCCCGCTTTCACTTAAGTGACTTTACTTACATAATGGGAATTTTCATCCTGCAAGGCAGGCAAGAAATTCCCACTTTTCACTTAAGTGACTTTACTTTCATAATGGGAATTTTCACCCTGCTAGGTAGGCAAGAAAATCCCACTTTCACTTAAGTGACTTTACTTTCATAATGGGAATTTTCACCCTGCTAGGCAGGCAAGAAAATCCCACTTTCACTTAAGTGACTTTACTTTCATAATGGGAATTTTCACCCTGCAAGGCAGGGAAGAAATTTTTACTTTTCACTTAAGTGACTTTACCTTCATAATGAGAATTTTCACCCTGCAAGGCACGCAAGAAATTTTCGCCTGCCTGCCATCTCCAAAAATCTCATTGGCAGCTTAAGTGATTTGACTTGATGGGAAAAAGTAACCTGCTAGGGAGGCAAGAAATTCCCGCCTGCCTGCCACTGCAAAAATTCCTATTGGCAGCTTAAGTGATTTCTTCCAAAGAAATGTGACTTGCATGAAAAGATAACTCTTTTCCAAAAGTACGACTTGCATTATGACTTCCGCCTTTAAAATTGCATGAAAATTCGTCACGTAAGGCAGCGTGGAAATTGGACACAGAAGGCAGCCTTGAAAATTGCGATTGGCATGAAGACAACATTTCTTTCCTTTTTTGGATTTTTGGTGAAGAAAAAAATTGGACGTGGAAGGCAGCCTTGAAAAATGTGACTTGCATGAAGACAACATTTCTTTCCTTTTTTTGATTTTTGGTGAAGAAAAGACAAGGAAAGAATAAAATTTGCCATTTTTGGAAAGGGTCCGGGAAGATGTAGCAGCAAAAACTTGCATGTGCCATAACTTTCATTCCGGGGCTCCGTTTTAGGTGTCGTTTTCTCTAAAAGTGAATATTTTCTCAAGCTCTACACGTTGATGGCAATATTTTTCTTATTTTCATAGAATCCATTTTTGCACCCTTTTGGACCAAGTAACTTCTTGCAATCTTCTGAAAGAATCCTGAGCTCTGATCACCTGTAGACAGATTAGTAATTTAAAAAAAACACTGGATAGCTTTTCAAAACCCTAAGCCTGGGGAAAGATCTGGCAAGAACAATGAATAGGCTATGGGAATTGCCAGAGAAAACAAACCAAAACACAAACAAAAAGAAATAAAACAAAACAAAAACAGCTGCGGGCAATTGCTCGAAACATTTCTCCATTTAGATAATCTGTAAAAACTCTTCCCACCGGGTGAATGTTCTGTGGTAATAATGATGGGGTGAAGTGCTTTATATAACCTAAATCCTCCAATTTTAGCTCAATCTATTTTTAAAAGAACTTTATTTATTTAATAAATAAGTAAATAAAATTCTTTCAGACAAACCCTGACGAAGGGATGGAGTGAGTTTTAGCATGTGGGTATTTGGCGAATTTGGCTTTTATGACTCTTTGGGGTTACTTTAGAGCGATGCAAACATCTGCAAGCAAAACAAACAAAAAACGATCCGTTACTTTCAAAAAATCAAATTTTTTTAAAAGGGGTAGTTCCCGATTTCAAGGTGAAATTTCGGGGACACCATGAGGACACATACTCGAAGATGACATATGTACATGTGTGTATATATACATACTTTACAGAGAAAAATATATGTACATCGTAATTTACCCTAATAAAATGGTAATAAAGATATCGACAAAAGATGAGTAATTGTATTCATATTTTTCATTCATGTTTCATCATATTAGGGTCAAGACTCCAAGAGTACAAACTACATAAAAAACATTGGTACGCAAATCTTCGAGACGAGCCCCATTCTTCGCGACACATCTCTGGCAAGGTGACTCTCCTTGGAACACTGGGTGTGGATCTCCTCACAAATCTATAAGATTACTTTCCAAAACATTTGACAATGTTTTTGGGAAGGACTTGACATTTCTAGGTTGTTCGCAAGACGAACATATGGCAAGGGTCTACTAGAAGTTAAAAATAAAAAATAATATATAAAAAGCAGTATTAAGCAGGGACACATCCCCTAGATTTTGGTGAGATCCTAAACATGTTGGGGAGTTGGAGGGGACGTCCCCTATTTTAAAAAATAAAATAAAAAGTTTTCTGATGTATTTAGTATTAAAACGTTATTAATATTACCAAAAAACATTGAATTCTAATCTCAAAGGTACCTAAAACACAATAAATATGGTTTAAATCCCCAAATTTCATTGAATAAAGTCAATATTTAAATCTCAATAATTAAATATTTTTTAATAGCCGTCCCCAAAATTTGGTAACTTTTTCACCGTCTCGGAAACCCCATCCCTTTGTCCCCCATCCCTATGACAAGCCAACTATGATAAAATGTTTTAAAAACTTATATAACATATAAACCTGTAATGTCCTTTTTTGGGGACTCTTAGGAAACTATGCAAAGCTAAAGACGAACAACACTTTTCAGATTTTTAGTAGGTTAGTGTATAAAATAAATATATAAAAACCCTTAACTGCTACCAACAAACACCCTTATAGGGCAACGACCCTTTTTGGGGTTTCAAACCCACTTTAGTGCCCTCAAAACCCTTGAAATCAGCTACATTTAAGTCTCTTAAATCATTATATATTACCAACAATCATATCATGCAAGAAAACTAATTTTTATAAGCTTGGAAGTGAGAGATCTCAGTATGATAAAACCCTCAACTACAGAAATTAATTAAATATTCCAAAACTGTAACTAACTTGAGAGAGCTTGAAAAAATAGTAAAACCATAGTTTGCATACTCGTATTCGGATAATACTCGGTAGACCCCCAAAAAATTTTTTGGCAAAAACTCGGCAATATTCGGCCAATACTCAACTTAAAAAATACTCAAATTTCTTTAAAAAACATAAATTTTAAGCAACACAGCTAAAAAATGTATCAAATGAGCCCATAAAATGTTGGAGAAGTGTTTTCTATTAGATTTGAATACAAATACAATACAAAATCGGATCATCATGCGAATACAACAACCAACTGATAAGTAATATGAATTTATGATGATTGACATTGAAAAATATCATCATAAATTTCATATCTACGCAAGTTACAATATACAATAAATTACATTTTCCTCTTCCCCAATCTAGAGAAATATTGGGGAGAGTGTCTAGTGCCTCTACTAGTCCCCACACTCGGCTGCGTCTCTTCACTCCTAGAAGGCTGCGACTCTGGTTCGATCCTGGAACTAGATGGTGGTGTTGGTGGCTCCTCTGCTGCATGTTGGAGATCACCTCCAAAGATGTCATCTAATCCAATATCTCCTCGAAGTCCTGCTAGTGCGTCTCCCTCGATAGCTTCTCTCTCAAAAGAAGCAATCTCATTCTCTGTGAACGCAGGGATTTCCTCTTCTTGCCCAGTCCACTCGTCGTATGGATCTATCTCATCCAAATCATTGAGCTCCTCTGATGTGGCCTCCACTTTTCTTGTGTGAAGCCAGAGATTGTATTAAACAAAAACCAAGTCGTTGAGCCGTTTTTGACTCAACTTGTTGCGCTTCTTCGTGTGAATGGCCTCAAACAAACTCCATTTGCGTTCACATCCAGAAGCGCTACAAGGTTGAGATAGAATTATGAGGGCTAGCTTTTGAAGATGTGGGGTATTCCCTCCCCAATCCTCCAACCAAGAACCTACAAACAAGATAATCAAAAATTTATCAATAATTAATAAAATCAAATTTGTAACTAATAAGTAACTTGGTAAACATTCTAATTTTTATTACCTGGTGACTGCATGGTTCTCCCTCAAACAGCTAGCACCGAAGAGAAGAGCCTCCCCCTTGCATGTTTGTAACTCTGCAGCTCTAAAATGACGAGGTCCCTCGTCTCAACATTTGGTATCATCCTCTCAATACATGTTGAAAGGCCCTCCATAACCTCTTCGTTCGTATCTGTGAAGCTATCGAAGTAGAAATACTTGGGGTTAAGGTAGTACCCCGTTGCATGAATAGGTTGATGGAGTTGATTGTTCCACCTCCTATCAATAATGTCCCAAAAGGGACCATATCTGACGATATCCCCCATATAATAATTTTGGATACTCTTTGGCCCTATCCATGGCCTCATAAATAAACCCCATGGGGTTTTGCTCCCCATCAACCAATCGCAAAACCCTCACCAATGGTTCTGACACCTACACACAAATTAGAATGTAAGCTTACAAACTTACAATACAAATAAAGTAAAAAAATAAAAACAATATATTTATAATTTAACAAATTAAAATAAAGGAATGAAATATAAATCGAAATTTGAAATTACCTTGATGATCTCTATATCTCTCTTTGCAAAAATATCATCAAAAACTGTCTTTGCAACCCTCTCTCCGTCAGCTTTCTTTGAATATTGTGAGTCTAGCCATGCTTGACTGACAAACATTTGTTTCAAAGGTGTCAACAAACTAGAAATACTTTGCAACGTCAACAAGTTAGTTGCAAACTTTGTGACACTGGCTCAAACAAGCTCTTTCCCCTTTGTGTGTTCTCTCATCAAGCTCAGAACCCAAGGGTGATTGTATATGTACTTCGTTATGGTTTTTGCATCTTCTACAGCCGGCCTCACCCAATCAATTTTGCCTATGTCCTCCAAAAGAAGGTCAAGGCAATGGGATGCAAAAGGAGTCCAAAAGAGTGATGGATATCTCTCCTGCAGTAGTCTCCTAGCCGCCACATATGTTGTTGCATTGTTTGTGACAACTTGCACAACATTCTGTACACCAACCTCTAATACAACTGTCTCAAACATAACACTCAACATCAATAGACTTTAAAAACACCATCTCACCGTTTGAAGCTGCTAAAAAATTAATGAGGGTGCGGTTCCTTCCATCCGTCCACCCATGTAAAAGAATGGTGCATCCAAATTTTTGCCATTGTTTCTTGTGATCTTCTAGCATGGTAGTGGCATCTACAATTGCACCCTCAAGTAATTTCCCACTCAAATCTTTTGGAAAGGGTTCCTTATACCCTTTCCCTACACCTGTCAACGCTGTCACCAAATACTCCCAATATGGGCTCTTTGCCACATTGAACGACAGGTTGTTGTAGTACCAAAAATTTGCACAAGCTTTATCCATTTCCTCGTGCATATCTTTGTTTCAGGCTGTACCTTCCAATGAAGGTTGTGCTCCAGGCGTGTTCCTTGCCACAAAAAACTCGGTATGCCTTTGCTCGAACTCGATGAAGATGCACTTCTTCCGGCTCTTCCGCTTCGTATGCGTGGACCACAAGTAGAGCCCACAATTGTTGCCGTATCCTCTAAATCCTCTACCATTGCAGCCCCGGGTCTAATAGCTTGTGCTATGGCTGTCTTCAGCCTTGCCTTCTCTAGTTTCTTATCCTCTAACTCTGTCAACTCTGCTCTCATCTCTCGCTTTGCCTCTTCCGACACGTTGGGGCAAACCATAACATCTTGGCAAACAATACATGAAAGGTGATATTTCAAACGATTGATGCCTCCATTTTTCGGTTACAAAAATTGCAAAAAACTTCATTCTCACTAGCTCCACATACACCATACTTCCATGCTTTAGAACGGGCATTCAGAGGAACGGTCCCTGCTAGTGATGTTGACCCAGATGCCGAATCTGATGCCATTGTTAAGCTCTAATCTGCAACACAATGCACATTTAAAAAATTAGAAAACGTAAACTTAATTTAATTTTTTTTTAAAACGTGCCTGAATAACAAATTTGTGAAAATAAAACAAAAAAAACATTACAAGCATTCAATTTTACATTACATGTATTTAGAATTACAAAACGAATCAATTACAATACACATACATAAAATTTAACTAGTTTACAATGAATTTGCGTAAAAAAAAAAAAATACATACCTCTGGCTGCAAATGAGTATAAAAAAATTACAAGCATTCGATTTTACATTACATGTATTTAGAATTACAAAATGAATCGATTACAATACACATACATAAAATTTAACTAATTTACAATGAATTTGCGTAAAAAAAAATGCATACCTCTGGCTGCAAATGAGTATAAAAAAATTACAAGCATTCGATTTTACATTACATGTACTTAGAATTACAAAACGAATCGATTACAATACACATACATAAAATTTAACTAATTTACAATGAATTTGCGTAAAAAAAATACGTACCTCTTACTGCAAATGAGTATAAAAAAATTACAAGCATTTGATTTTACATTACATGTATTTAGAATCACAATATGAATTTATAAAACCTAAATAATATACACAAATTTTGAAAAAACTTAAAAGAATTAAAAAAAATAACCTACCTCCAAATGCAATTCTCCAAATTCGCTCCAAAATCCACTTAACACAACCAATGCAAGCTCAAATGGTTGTGTGAGTGAATATGAGGGAGTAAAGGGCCTTAAAAAGAGCCAAAACCGTGTAAAAACAGTGTTTTTTGCCTTTGAAATTCGTGTTTCCGCGTATGACTGTGTATGGCGAGTTTTACCCACGAACTTGCTGAGTTGTGGCGAGTACTCGTTGAGTTAACTCGACAAGTACTCGCCACAACTTGGTAAGTTTTTTTTGACCTGTTTGGCGATTTTATGGCAAGTTACTCGTTTTGCATAGTTTTTGGCGAGTTTTTAATAACTCGGCAAGTTATATGCGAGTATTTCAACTATGAGTAAAACACCTCCAAATTTAATAAAACTTCAGATATTGGCCTCTAAAAATATGAAGAACATGATTCTAATCTCAAATCCACAAAATTGTTACAAGAACATACCAAATATTCCTCCAAGTTGGTCGCCTACTTGGAATAGCTAATACATATGTCAAATTACACCATAAAGTTGGTTAGTTCACTCTAGGAAGGCCAAATATGCATTAACATTCATAAGCAGTGCAAAGATCTTCAATTAATGACCGATTGAGCTCTTTAGGGCAACTTGCCTAGGGCTAGAATTAAGAGAACAGTAGTAAAGAGATCCCTAAGGGGGTGGAGACTCCCATGTTGAAGTCTTCCTTGGTCTTGGTGAAGGTTTTCATCCTCACACAAGGCTCTCCAAGGGTTTTCGTCCTTTGGAGAGGGAGAGAGATGTTTCACAAGAAATCTTTCCAAAATAATAGAATTCACATATATTATCAAAGGGCCAAACAACCTCTTTTTAATAATGGCCAACCCAAATAAAAATTACTTTTTAATTATCTAATTTGTATTTGGAGCCTACACGCTCAAAATACTTTATCTTCTAATTAAATAAGTTCTTTTATTGGAGCACTAGGCTTCCCAATAGGAATACATCATGATAATAATAAAAATATCTGCTTAGATAATGACAAAAATGCCATTCAAGTCTTCCCCTTGCTTCCTCAAACCCACAAGGAAGAATATGGGTTAAGGATTTCAAATCCACTAGTCTCCAAAAAGGGACATGACAATCCCCCCTTCCCAAGATTGCTTGTCCCCAAGCAATTACAAGTACCCCAATCCCAAATAAATATTAGTTGCTCCTTCTTTGATGTACCTGCACATGAAAGAAATTCATTAAAAGGAAAAATGTGTCCCCCTTCTTCATCCACTCTTGCTTTGTAGATATATGACCAACTCTTCTTCTTTTCTTGTCAAGGCCTCATAAATACCATCCAAGCATTGGTTGTTCCCAATTTCCTTCATGCTGTCCCAAACACCAATGTAATCTTGTTTTTTCCCTTCAAAAATCAGAATGTCAGTGGTTGGGAACCACCTTAAATCAACCATGAACATACCAATGTTTGTAGAAGCTTGGAATGCCTTCAACTATATGATTGAAAGCTCTTTTTCTAGTGTCTTATAAGTAGGAACTTAGCTGGAAAAGTTGTGAACAACAAATGAAAGTAAAGTACAACAGCTGTATGCATGACATCCCTTCAAGAATTTCCACATTATCTATGAGATGGGGGCTGGAAACAACCCAACATTGATGGAATGTGTCCCAAAAATGTCCAAGAACCTCCATTTACTAACTCCAATGATTGAAACTACTTGTATGACATCAAATACAAAAAGATCATATGGCTTACCCACATTCCATATCAAGCATCTCGCTGCCTTGGTAATGGTGACTATCCTTCTACCACTATTTTCTAGTGTGAGGCTTGGTTCTGAAAAGTGATTTGTCTTGCACCTCCAAACACCATCCGGATTCCCCATCTTCATGTACAAACAACTTGGATTATGTATGAGGAGATCTGTGTTTTTTTCCCTTTAACATGTTCTCCCAATGAGCTGATATATGGAAAAGGGAACCAAAACAACATTCCTTCTTCCTAGCTACCATGTAACCTTCATTCACTATGCCTTGAAGTCTGATTTTTTTTATTCTAATCCAAAACTTCAGTCTTCTATTACTGTAGTTAAGGGTGAATTTCCCCAATGATTTCAACCAATGTATCTCAAGAATAATCTTTGTTTCAGTTAGCTTAATTAAAGAAAACTCATGACATACTTCATACCTTTCTATGAGGATGAGCAGCTGGAATATGTTCTTTGTGCATAGTGCATTCTTCAAAAAACATGGACCATCCATTTTCCTTATGTCTGAAATATGTACATCTGTAATTATATCCTGATGGTTCCTCTTTTTCCACCACCTCTCCAGCCCTTCCATGGAACCATGGGTTAGCAATCTATGGAATGGATAATCAGAATTTTCATCATGCCGTAGATGCCTAAAACATACCATGATAAATTTGTTCCCCATACTGATTTTGAAATTAGCAATCCCTCTTTTTATAGGGCTCAACGCATCACTTATATTCCCTAAGTGAAAACAATCTTGAGATTGAATCCAAACATCCATACGTTCTTTACCACAAGAGGTACTTCTTACCTCATCATCCCTTGACATATGTTGTGCATGATGATATCCCATTAGTGGTCTCATAGGACACCATAACCATAAATTATGATCATTCCTCCATATCTGAAATGACAAAGTTGTAAGCAATGAACCTGAGATACTTACATGCCTTGGTTTGCTTACAACAATATTATAACTTAGAGATTCCAAGTTAGGTGCAATACTCTTGTAGGGAACATCTTTGGGCTCCTTTCCCCAGCTGAAAATGTCATTAATTTTCTTGTTATTAACCGTTGTTAGGAACAATCCAGAAAGTTGAACATTATTAATTTCACCTCCTAAGTCTTGTAAATCAAGTTATTTCTCTTCTCCCTTGGTACCCTTCATCTTCACAAAGTGGTGAGGGTATTCTTTATGATGACCAAAATATTGTAAAGACATAGAATGTAGAAAATCCTTACTAAGAATATGATGAAATGGTTTATTGTAGGTTGTCCTAAAATTTCGAGGGAGCTAAAGATTAACATGAGCATCAAAAGAGGATCTCATTACACGGGCATCTATCCTAACAAGGTCACCCAGAATGCTAGCTTCATTGACCCCATGCGATCCTAATTTTCCTCCATTCTTAGCACCATGAGGATTGCCCCTTTGCCATGATTTACTATGGAGCATCAAACTTGCCCCAAGGTCATCTTTTCCAACAAATTACCCATGAGTGTAAATCTGAAAATGGCATGATAGAAAGCAACAAATTTGAACTATCCTCATACCTTTGGTGGTCTTCATGTGAAATTGTTGTAGTCTTCTCCATAGCCATTGGCAATTGAGCTTATTTAACACCTAGCAAATTTGATTTTTCTTCAAACCTTTGTGTCTTCATGGTGTTTCCCAGAGAATCCATCAAAAGTTCCACTTGGGCAAGAGTGTTGGGGTTTCTTAGGACCCCCAAGGGTTGTTCCATCTTGGTAACCAACTGCTGCAATATATATGTAATATCCCCTTGTGGGATATTAATTAATTATTATTAATCTACTCGTAAAAAGAAGCAAACTTAGAAGAGAAACCCTTCTAGGTTCACCTCAACTAACCCAGTGTCGGCTTCAATACAACCCAAATGGGGTTGGAGTGAGTCAAGGTAAGAGTTCAAATGGGCTATCTAGTTGGAATTTGCACTTCTTTAACCAATAAACTTGCAAAAGTAGAAAAATAAATTAATATGCCTGGAAATAGCTGAAAATGACAACAAACTTTAATAATTGCAGAAGGAAAATAAAATCATGCACTTTCCAATGAACTAACAATCTGAATTTTCTGATCACAAAAACCCACTCAAAGCATCCCCCGAAATTGCGGTTGAAGTCTCTAGGGTTAGGGAAAATTATAAAATTGATTCCAGCTCAAACATACACCTCTCCACACTCAAAATTATCACTTTCAGATCTGCATTAATAGATCTGTAATAGCAGATTGAAGAAGACTTCAAACCCTTCCAAAATATGATAGAAAATCACATAACCTAGCCGATTTATTTATCATAAATTCCAGCAAGGTTAGTAGCTCCAAATATCATGAAACAAGTGCATTTGCAATAGAATAATAAGCAAGAACAGTTCAGATTTTATCCTTGCAAAAATACCACTAAGAAACACCATAAATCTCCCTCTACAAGTTGATTTATATAATGACAAAACCAACAGCAATTTCCAGAATTTATTGATCAAGTAGTGGCCCAAAAACTCTCCAAATAATATCACAAGCTCTCACAATAATGGCGACTTTACTTAGATTGCATAGAAATGCAAATAACTCATCAACTCAAGCTCAAAGTGCATACACACTTCACTCAAAAGTGGTGTTGAAGAACACCTTTTGTTTTAGATCATTAGTGGGCATACATCCCTTCTTCAAGCACGAAGATAAGTTTAATAAACTGTCAACATGCGAAAAAAGAGTACCCACATCTTCTTTTATATCTTTTGCCTTGCACACCCTCCAAAGTTCTCTCTCCATCTTTGGCGCCAAAAGCTAGGAGGGAATATCATTTTAAAAAGTGCCTGGAGATCACACTCAAAGAAAATATTAAATGCATAGGGAAATTAAATCAAATGGGGCCCATATGGATCGACCCATGCCTAGAAGAAATCGATTTATTTCAAATACCAACCATTAAATAATTCCCAAAAAAATGCGACTTGCTTAGTCACTTAATTCACCTTAAAAATAAGTAATTATTATTCCAAGGTGAAATCGAATTTCTCTTTTATTTTTGATTTGCACAATAAGATATATTTTATTTTTAAATTTACATGTCCAAATCGATTTTCTCTTCTTTTTAATTTTAATTAAAAAGAGGGACATTACAATATATTCTTCCTTCTTTGCCTTGGATGGCCATCCTCTCCATCATGTAGCTGATCCACCACATGCCCTTTTACTTGTTTCTTCACGAGGGAACGGTTTTTCCCTTCTAGGATCAAGTGGCTCGTTGGTGTGATTCAGTTCTTAGGCCTTGTGCCATTGCCCACTCTCTTGTTTTCTAATTCCACGAATTGCTCAAAGAAAAGGGCATCACGCATCCTTTTCGGAAGGGCTTGGCACTCTTCTGTCAATATGTCAACCCTTGAAACTATTTTCTCCTTGAGTGAACCATCACCTTGCATATTTTGGATGGCTAGGGTAAGCCTCTCCAATGCATCCACTATTCTTCCTTGTGTTCTCACGATCCTTCCTAATTTGTTTTCCATGCTTCACAAGTTGGGAGGATGATGCTATGATACCACTGTAATGTTCCTTTCTGGGGATTCTTAGGAAACTATGCAAAACTTAAGATAGAAAACACTTTTTAGATTTTTAGTAGTCTATTAGTGCCTGAAATAAATATATAAAAACCCTTAATTGCTGCCAGCAAACACCCTTCTATGCCAACAACCCTTTTTGAGGTTTCAAACCCACTTTAGTGCCCTCAAAACCCTTGAAATCAGCTACCTTTAAGTCTCTAAACTCATTATATATTACTAACAGTCATATCATGCAAGAAAACTTTTTTTATTAAGCTTGGAAGTGAGAGATATGATTTTTATGATAAAACCCTCAACTGCAGAAATTAATTAAATATTCAAGAATTGTAACTAACTTGAGAAAGCTTGGAAAAATAGTAAACCACCTCCAAAATTAATAAAACTTCAGATCTTGGCCTCTAAAAATATGAAGAACATGATTCTAATCTCAAACCCACAAAATTGTTGCAAGAACACACCAAACTATTCCTCCAAGTTGGTCACCCTACTTGGAACAATCAATACATATGTCAAATTATACCATAAAGTTGGTCGCTCCACTCTAAGAAGGTCAAACATGCATTAACAATCATAAGTAGTGCAAAGATCTTC
This sequence comes from Taxus chinensis, assembly GCA_019776745.2. Lineage (NCBI taxonomy): Eukaryota > Viridiplantae > Streptophyta > Pinopsida > Cupressales > Taxaceae > Taxus > Taxus chinensis. The sequence goes on along the minus strand of CM034150.1, from coordinate 247,884,770 downwards.
AATTAATGACAAATTGAGCTCCTTAGGGCAAATCGCCCAAGGCTAGAATTAAGAGAACAACAACAAAGAGATCCCTCAAGGTGGTGGAGACTCCCGTGTTGAAGTTTTCCCTGGTCTTGGTGAAGGGTTTCGTTCTCACACAAATTTCTCCAAGGGTTTTTGTCCTTAGGAGAGGGAGAGAGATGCTTCACAAGCAATCTTTCCAAAACAATAGAATTCACATATATTATCAAATGGCCAAGCAACCTCCTTTTATAACTATAAGGGGGGCTACATTTCAAATGATGGTCGACCCAAATAAAAAGTACTTTTTAATTATCTAATTTGTATATGGAGCCTACATGCTCAAACTAATTTATCTTCTAATTAAATAAGTTCTTTTATTGGAGCCTTAGGCTTCCTAATAGGAATACACGATGAAAATAATAAAAAATATATGCTTAACATAAGGGAATGTTCGATAACTGTTGGCTAGATTTTCTACATTGTTGAAAACCTAGGCAGTCATGAGATAAATCTCCCTCATTTACCGGTGAGGCTCCCTTGTCAAATTTGTCAATTAAAATATGCTAGTATCTATATGGGGTTTTACTTTAACCATGTAGCTCATGAACCATAGTTGTATAGTTTTGCAACAAGTAAGCAGCTGTTTAAAGAAAGGAAATATTTAAAGAAGAAGGGAATAATAAAACACAGGGTAGAAATAGGGAAGATGTGCAACCCAATCAATAGATAACAAAGTTGATTGCATGCACATAGACAAGACCAATAGATATCAACACACAGAATTATAAACAAAGGCAACTTTCAGATCTAGATCTAAAATAACACAAAGTTTATAAGTAGATCTAAGACAAAAGCTAGAAACAAAATGCATTGTGACACAAAGTTCTCTGGAAATCTGCTCCTTTCTATTCCTTTGCTTCAAATAGCTATCAGGGATTTCAGCACAAAGTCTGGAATACAAGAATGTTGCTTACAAATTCTGATCTTTAACCCGAAAGTTCTTCTTCTACTTATAGAATGTAGAAGGGAAAATACAAATGGGAAACTCAACTGAACTGGAACATAGACAAAAAGCAAAGATAACATCTGGCAATCATCCCCCTCTAATTCCTCTTCAAGTGACATGCATCCGGGTCCATATTCAAACTTATACACATCTATCACTTAACTAATAGAATCGTTCCACATAACTTAAAGTAATGGTTTCAAAACCAATAACTTTAAAGTTTTACAATTACATCTGGGAACGTGGAAAATAGAAGAAGAAAGACATGCCAGCTGTAACATTTACATTTTCTTTTTGTTCTGATACTGAATATACTTGTCGAACATGTAATTCAACATCTTCCCATTTGTCTTAGCCACAGCTTCCTTTTCTGTCCTGAATTGCAGTAAGCCTTCGTTCAATACCCTGATACACGCTTCCACATCCTCCAAGCTAGGCCCGAACTTCTCAATATCTGACTGCAGTGCCACCAATTTGCTGATGGAATTCATCATGAAAGGCTTAACAGCTCCATCAATTCTTTCTTGCACCATCAGAAGAGATCCTTCCAGAAAATTAGGCACTTTGCTAGGAATGATCCATGTGTATGAAGTAACATTCCCGACCACTTCCTCATTAGTGAAAGCAATGACATTCTTTGGTAAAGATGATGCCATACTCTTAAGTGCCTGCATCCTTTTCAGCATAATTCTGCAGATCTCCAAACGGAAAGATACTGCAAACTCAAATTGCTTCCCCTTCTCAACTGATCCGTCGGGCACAATCTGTTCCGCAATCAACATCTTTCTCGGCAGCTTATTTATTTCAGCCAAAGTACTCAGGTTACTCTCAGCAACTGTGTTCATATCTATCGTGTTTGTCACCAGTTGCTTCAGCTGATCTGATGCATCTTTCATAACCTTTAGACGGGCTGGCACCTCTCCGAGTTGTACAGAAGCTTGTCAAATGATCAGACTTTGCTATTCGTTGATAGCTTTAACCTGGTTACTTGCATCTTCCATTTCCTGCATCAGATGATCACTCCCCTGCTTTTGTGCTGAAATGGGTTGAGTGGAAGATTTAGCAACCTTGGCAATGATCTCGCACAACTGAGATACCTGCTTCTGAAGTTCAACTTTCTCCGCCTTTTCTTTGTCAAGCCTAAGGAATAGAGCAACTATCAATGTCTGTGTGTCCTGCTTCAATCCTTTTGTAGTGGCTTGACCTATGGGTACTCTGGTTACTGTTATATCTTTTGCCGTGAGCTCATCCTCTTTCCCTTCTGCCGGAACTGACATCTCAGTGAACTTCTGCCCCGACTCCTCAATGATCAACCTTGAAGTCACCTTAGCAACTTTAGGTTTTCTGTTTTTTCCGCCTAAATTCAAGATCAGCTGCAAGTCATGTTTCTCCAAGTTGATTTCTTCTCTAGCCTCTGGAACCAACTGCGAAGTGAACCATTTTGAGAAATTACTTCTCAGAGAATGAGAAGGTTCTGAGTGTACCACTATCTCGCACTCTGATTCCTCTCCATTTGAAACCGCTACAATGTTGTGGCTGTCATCCTCTGGGTCATCCAAAGACAAAGCTTTAAATTCTGCCATCTGCAGCTTCAACGTTTCTTCAGGAAGAGGTGCTGAACGGAGTGGCTGAGGAGAGAAGATGAATGTTGCCGGATACAACGGAGGAATGGCAGTATCTTGCTAAGGTGCAACAGTCGGTGAAGTACTTGATGCTGAAGAAGTCAGAACTAACATCATAGCAGTAGAAGTGATCTTCTCCTTCGAATGAGACCTTCTGTGCACTTTAATCTTCTCAGGCCTTCTGCTGCTTTCTCCTCCGTGCTTCCTCTTGAGGGAATCCCCTGTGCCGAAGTTGCCCGTGATTTGATTCATCAAGGCAGTATCCCCTCGTCAACAACCAGTTTGAAGTATTGACCAGAACAGCAGCAGTCCTTTCCTCGATCATATGGCAACCCCCTACGTTCTCCTGAAGTACAACTCTATCTCCTCCCATCCAATAGTATGTGTCAAGTAACACAGGCCCATCACCTTTAAGATCCGTAGGTATCCGTGCTAATCCAAAGTCAAACACTTGCCGCGCTGATAACCTGTTGAAATCTTTCTATCTAACCTCGTACTCGCTTCTGCATTTCATCCAGAAATCTTCCAATGAAGGCACGTGCACGTACTCCTGGGAGATTGTCTTCCTTGCCACTCCAAATGGATCGAAGTTCAGCCGTGTTGGGAAAAACTCTTGCTCGAAAGAACTCTTGCTCGTACTCAGAGAACATCTCCACTTCAATTCCTCTGGCCTTATGAATGCTCTGACAGCTATAATGGCCCACAGTGATCGGGAAGAAGACTGTAGACTTGTGTCGTTTCAACTGTAGGTCATGCATCTCCACGAGTTGTCTGCTCAACTCCATGATGACCAATCTATCACTCGGATATCTGGGCAACTTAACTGGTTCTCTAGAAAAGCCGGTGACCCTGAGGTATGTAAAATCCGCAAACTGAATGAAGATACTGCCAATTTTGGACACAGCTTCCCACGCTTCCTTGCTCACCCTGTTGGCCTTTAGATCGCCATCCAGCCTGCAAATGAATTTGTAGAAGAATCCATCGTTGACCACCTTGTAATCTTTCCTACATACAGGAACAGTAAGTTGTGGGTAGCACTCGAAAATAGGGTCCTTGGAAAGAACACCACATCTATCTAGCTTGGAGAAGATCCCCTGTGAAGCTGCTGCATAAACCAAATACAAAGTCATTTTGAAGCTGTAAGTACGTCTCACGTTCCGGAGCTGCTCACCAATGTCATCGCTAATGATTTTTGACCGATTGATTATTGAATCTGCTTTGTTGATTTCAATGGTCCTGATGAAAGCATACATCCATGCGCGGAAGTTGTGAGCATTCGCTTTGCCATTTACCCTGCATAACAATTTGGCAATATCATCCACCTCTTGTACCAGATTGGATCGTGGAAGAGTTCTCGGGAACTTGGAAGGAGATCTAGGCTTCTTCATGTATCTGTTGTTCATTATGCCCACGCAGTCAACCTTATACTTTTCCCATCTATTGCCGGCATCCTGTATGCTAATAGTAGTGACCAATTTTGTGCCGGAATCTTCAAATAATAATTGATGAACTGTGTGTCCAACCGGATTATTGTTTTCCCCGCAGCATCTCAGACTGATCTGGATAATGGATGGTAAGACCTAGCACATTCCATGACGAACTCTGGCAACTAGGCTGTGAATGGAAATGCTTCAGCTCAAATGATTCCACTGCTTTTGACTGCACGCATGAGGGAAGTCTTTCCAGCTCTGGATCTGTCAATCAATTTGGAAATAGGTTCTGGACCTAGATCTGTATCTCTGATGTCAACAAACTTAGAAGTGATGCATGACTCTGTTGTGCTCTCTTTTTCATTCCTCTTTTCCATGGTCGTATCTATCTTTGTCTGAGCAATTCTTTTTCTCTTTATTTGACCGGAATTCTTCACAACCAGTGCAGATCTAGATATTTCTTCAGATTCGGAGGATATGTTCAATGTATTGGACATTGATTTAAGCTCCCTTTCTCTTAAAAAAGCACCTGTAATGAATTCCTGCAATTAATTCAGACAAAGACGGCAACCAGAATATGAACACTGGATTTTAATTATAAAAATCTGCATATATCAAGCTTGCTGCCCCAAAAATTTGATGTTTTGTTTGCATGCAAAGGAAGCATGAATTTTATCAACTTCACCTGAGCACCTGTACCACTATGTAGACAATTATTCAGACACAAATCAAGCTCCTTCAAACCTAGGCGCCAAATTTTGAAGCTTCCAACAGTAAAAACACCTTCTTCTGAGCAAAATTCCTCTTCAAATGGGGTGCACTTTTTGTCTGGGCTGCACTTCCTTGCTAAAGAATTAATTAATTCATTCTTATGGCAACCTTTGCTTATATAACCCTCATCATTCTATAATTAATTATTGCCCCTCCTATTCCTGGCAATTAATTAATTAATTAATAAGCTTTTCTCTTCAAATGGGGCGTCTATTTTGTGCATGTTCATGGCTGCCATTAAATAAATTAAATTTATTTAATTTTAGCTCTCTACTTCCAGGTCACTTAAGCTTCACAGTATGCTTTGACCTCATCCACTGAAAATAGGAATTAATTATATCAATTAATACTTTAAAAAAATATTATTCTTCTTCCAAATGGGGCGCACTTTTTGACATGAAGGGGCTGCATTAAATAAATAATATTTATTTAATTTTAGAATTTCTAATTCTAATTTCCTTTATCCACTTTTCCTTTGTTGACTTTTCCACATGCTTGGGCGCCAAATTTGGAGAAGGAATTAATGAATTTAATGCATTTAAAGTTGCCCTTCTTTCCCAAAGGGGTCACACTTTTTGACATAGGCAATTTCTATTTTTAAAAGCCAATTTTCAATGGGATTATTCACCCTGCACCGCAGCTCCAAAAATCCCATGATCCACTTAAGTTGTTTGACTTTCATAATGAGATTTTTTACCCTACAAGGCAGGTAAGAAAATCCCATCAATGCCTTAAGTGATTTTCTTTTATTTCACAATGGGAATTTTCACCCTGCAAGGCAGGTAAGAAATTCCCCCCTGCCCCCGCTGCCTCTAAATTTTCCCATTGTGACTTAAGTGGCGTTGCTTTCCATGGGAAAAAGTACCCTTGCTAGGCAGGTACAAAAATCCCACCTGCCTGACTACTACCAAAAATCCCATTGTAGCTTTAAAAGGTCTCCTTTTTCCCAAAAATGCGGCCTACCCAGAAGAAGCTTTTTCGTGCACGACTTTCGTCGTTTCAGAGAAAACCAGACCTCCTTTGACAAATTCCTTCTGGCATAATGTCCATAGGTGATCTCCAGATACTCCAGGCAAGAAATCAGACCAAAACTGGCAAAGGAATTGACCCAGAGAAATTTCATAGAAAACAAAACGAGAAAACACCAAAAACACAAAATGTTGCCAGAAGTCACAAATAAAGCCCAAAATTCATTCTTGGTTAAAAGCCTACTGGTATATGGGAATATTGACATGTAAGATCACAACAGGGTTAAACTGGAGCACAATTTACCTAAAACGGGGCTCAAAATAAATTAAATACAAATTTCCCGCAGGCAAACCCCAGCGACAAAATATAACGATTTTGGGCATCTGGGTATTTGGCGAAATTGGCTAATATGGCTCCTTGGGAATATTTTTACACAATACAGAAACTTCCTGACAATAAAAATACAAAACGACCCATTATTTTAAAAGTACGAAATTTTTTTACATGGGGTAGTCTTAGATTTCAGGGTGAAATCTGGGGACACTAATAACATAGATGAAGCAATCAGATCTAAAGTGAAGATAGGAACAAATGACAAGTTGTGATGGGTAAAGGCATTGTATCCATTCTCACCAAGCAAGGAGACAAGAAGCAAGTCAACAATGTCTTCTATGTCCCAAGGTTGAAGTATAACCTATTAAGTATTTGACAACTTGTCCAAAATGGATATAAGGTGAGGTTTAAAAACAAAGAATGTAGTATATATGATAGAAGTGGAAGCAACAAGCTGATTGCAACAGTGAAGATGACACAAAATAGAATGTTTCCCTTGAGGATGCAAAGTGTAGCAGCAACAACAACAATGTTCAAAACAATAGCTATTGCGATAACACACACATTCATACTAACCATCTCAGGTACATCACACACTACATCAGTTACACACTTGTTTCCACCCTAGGTTCACTCTCATAAAATGAAAATGGTTAAACAGATTTCTCTTATTGAACACGCTCCATAAAGTATGTGAAGGTTCCATATTGGGAAAGCAACATTCGAAATGATTTTCCCTTCAGGTAAATCTTGGAGAGCAAGCTCACCTACTTGAGCTGATACATTCAGATTTATGTGGTCCCATGAAGACTCTCTCCTTGTCTAAAAGTGTGTATTTCACTACACTTTTGTAGATTACTTTAGTAGAAGGACATTGATTTATTATCTTAAAAATAAATCAGAGACATTTAAAGTATTCAAACCTCGTTTAAGGCCATGGTTGAGAAGCCACAAATTCACCATTATATAAAGACATTGAGAACTGATAGAGGGTGAGAGAATATATATCAAATGAGTTTTTAAACTTCTATAAGGAGCTCATGAGATCAAGAAATAATTCATACAACAAGGTATACACCTCATACAAAATGGTGTAGAAGAGGAAGAATATAACCATTCAAGAAATTATAAGAAGCGTGATCAAATCTAGAGGATTGTCTGATGAATTCTTGGTAGAAACGGTTGGAACAACAGTCTATTTGCTGAATACATGTCCTATAAAGAGTGCGAGGAACAATATACCTCAACAAGCATGGAGTGGAAGAAAGCCCAGTGTTGAACACTTGAGAGTTTTTGGGTGTGTAGCATATGCACATGTTTCCAAACAAAGAAGATCAAAGTGGGATAACAGAGGAGAAAAGTGCATTTTCATTGGATATAATGAGGAATCAAAAGCTTACATATTATACAATCCAATTACAAAGGAACCACATAATCAACATATATGTTCTATTCATTAAGGAAGCATCTTGGGGAGATTTACAAGAAGTGGAACATGCCACAAACAAAATAAAATGCACCTATTATTGATGTATGAAACAACATATGGTAGAACAACATAATGCACCAAGTTAGACACCCATTTCAAAAAAGGGTGAATCTTCAAATGGAAGCAGCCAACAAAGCATGCAAGGACAAAAAATGAGGCATCTTCATCATCATAAGACTCATTCCAGTGACATCAAAATCGAATGAGAAGTGTTCAAGAGATTTATGACACAATCAAGGTTATGAAGAAAATGAAGATGAGATGATTAATTTTGTTTTATTTTCAATAGCATCTTATTCTATTTATTATGAGGAAGCAATTAAGGACCATAAATGGTGTGAAGCAATGGATGAAGAAATGCATGCAAGAGAGAAGAATGGAACGTGGGAGCTAGTAGATCTTCCAGTCGGAAAGGCAGCCATTGGAGTTAAGTAAATTTATAAAACCAAGACTACTCCCTCGAAGGAAAAATTGAAAGACACAAGGATAGCATTAGTTGTTTGAAGGCTATAAATAAAGTTCTGGATGTGATTATAATGAGACATTTTATTTACAGTAGCAAGGTTAGAAACTATGAGATCCCACAATTATTAATTCATAGCTTCATTAATCATAAATGGAAGGTCCATCAAATGGATGTTAAATCAATTTTCTGAATGGATTATTGGAAGAAGTTAAGTTTATGTGGGATAACCACCTGGTTATGAAATCCCAAGGTTATGAGAGAAAAGTATTACAAGCTCAAGTAAGAATTATATGGACTCAAACAAGCACTAAGGGCATGGTATAGTTGGATAGAATCCTAATCTGATTAGTAATGGCTTTAGCAAAAGTAGTAGTGAGCCCACACTCTACATCAAAGAAAGAAATGGTAAGATTTTTAATTGTTGTTTTGTATGTAGATGATTTAATTGTTTACTGTAAATTCAAGAAAAGACAATAGATGAATTTAAATCAGTCATGTAGAAGGAATTTGAGATGACTGATTTGGGATTGTTGAAGTATTTTCTTGGCCCCATTGAAGTCAAACAAACAGATACAGGAAATATTTTTCTCTTAAGCATAAAGTATGCAAAATAAATTTTATAAAGATTTAGAATTTTGGATAGCAAACCAACATCTACTCCAGATGAATTAAGTCTAAAATTGACTAAAGATGATTGCAGCAAATAATGTGGATCCTACAAGATAAAAAAGCACGGTAGGAAAATTGATGTATTTAACTGCAACTAGAACTGATATAATGTATCCAATTAGTTTAATTTATAGATTCATGGAGACTCCAAAGGAGACATAATTGGATCAAGCAGGAAAGTGTATTTTGAGGTATGTGAATGGCACAAGGAATGCTAATGAATGATTTTCAATTAGTTGGATACACAAATAGTGATTGGGCAGGAAGCCTTAATGATAGAAAAAACACATCTGGATATGTGTTTAATATTGGGACAGGAGCCATTTCATGGGCTTCGAAGAAACAGTCAGTTGTTTCATTGTCTATTGTTGAAGCAGAGTATATTGCAACAAACTTAGTTGCTTGTCAAATGCCAATTTGGTTAAGGAGAATCCTCTCAGATTTACATGAAGAGTAAACAAGGAGGTTCTACAATTTTCTGTGATAATATGTATTCAATTGTATTGTCTAAAGAATCTAGTTTTTCAATAGAAGTGAGCAAGCATATAGAAATAATCCATATCATTTCATTCATGAATTGGTTAAGAAAGGATGAAATTGAGCTTAATTTTTGTAAGTCAGAGTAAGCATAGCTAGCTTACATTTTTACCAAACCTCTTGTCAAAAGAAAGGTTTGAGCATTTAAGATAAATGTCTGGGCGTCGTAGATGTCTAGGATTTAAAATCAGTCCTTGATTAGATTTTGTTCGACTCAAGATTAAGGGGGAGTGTTCAAAATTAATGGTTTTTAGTAATCTTGAGCCTTGCTCACAGGTTTTCAAACCTATGTTTAACCCTCTCCCCCAACTTCCTTAGTTGGTGAAAAGTATTTATGTCATATTTGTAGTTGTGTTATTTTTGGTCATTGAGTTTTGAATTTTGCCAATGTGAGCCACGCCAAAATGTGGAATCATTTCCAGGCATGGTTAATATTCTAATTCCTTTCAGGTCACAACAACCACTTGAATTAACCACTATGATGGGGCATTACAGGTTTTGGGTGACTTATCATTTCAAGGTCGAGGTAGCTAAGACTCAAGCTTTTTAGGCTTTCCAGGAAGAGACACATGGTTAAAATCTTTGTACTTGGAGATGACAGATCCCAGAAGAAATCCTCAACTTCATATTTCTAGTCGGAACTATGATTCATTGGCAATAAGCCATGTTTGGTCAAGATAAATCAACAAGAGTCAGGGAAGAGATATGTCAGTATGGCTACATTTCACTATGGAGTGTCAGCAGTTTAAATCAGACTGGAGCTAATGAGTTACGATGTAAAGCCGCAACCAATAAATGACAATGCCATGCAATTTAACTAAGCAAGTGGGTGAAAAGTTGGTGCATGGAGCTTTCCCATTGGATAGTGGACTTTGCAGTAATGACATGCTATGGATGAAAACAGTAGAACAAGATGGTCGAGTTCACATTGAGCACAGATCAAAATTAGTTCGCACAAGCTTGAGCAACATTTCTGACAAGATCTATAAGGATTGTAGACTGACAACTGCAAAGATATGTGGAGCTATTATTATTGATCTTTTTTGCGTCGAGAGAATGGTAATTTTTGATTCCTAATTCTTCCGACACTGATGCAACCAATTAAAGACAAACACATGGAGTATTTCAGTTTAGCTTAATGAACAATGGATTTGAGCGGATTTAAAAGGCCACAGATTGAGCCAGGAGCTAATTGATCTTTCGGGTCTGTGTCGAAGGTCAACGTCTTTTGAAAGACACGGGGAGCTATATAATTGGCTCGAAAATTATAGCAGGAAGAGGATAGAGATATATGCAGCAACATAGTAACAGAGTCATGAGGAGAAGGATTTATAACAGAGCATATGAGTCCGTAGCTCGAGGTTTTATATAGAAGAAAGACACGTGCATTAGCATAGAGCTAGAAGAAGAAAGAATACGAAGAATATTCAGTGAAGAATACAGAGCAATAGCTCGAGGCAGATATTGTAAAATAGACAAAAAAAATATACAGAGCCGTAGCTCTGAGTTTGTAAGAAGTGTTTTAAATCGAATATAGTAGTTATATTTTGTGTGCTTTTGTGTCGTGGTTGTGTCTTTCTGTGTGTTGGTTGCAGTTGGCACCAAATTTTGCCAACAACCAACAAGTACATCAGGTCATATAAAACGCATGTAATCGCTAAAATTGCATTCAAGAAGTAGGTACTGTACACCCCATTGCCAACTGCTGACAAACCTTGGGAGTCAATTTCAGTGGATTTAATGTTACAACTGCCTATAACTAAGCATGCTTATGGTTTTGTTTGTAGTGAATGGAAGGTTCTCCAACATGGCGGTTGAGACACATTACAAGGACATCTCAGCAAAACACATTGAGAATGTGTAGGTTCGCGTTCTGTTCCCTTTATACCAAGTCAACGCATGGGATCCACAAGCCCATTTCTATACTTATCGATGGGTGAGGGGTGATAGTTAGAGAAGTATATAATGGCGAGGATTAGTTTTGTTGTAAGGAAATTACTTTGAATAAATAAGAATATCAGCAGCAAGAGAACACCAAAGAACACAATATTGTAGATAAATGATCACAATATATAAGTAGAATAGCTTAGCCACTTCGAGGGGGAAACCTCCAAACCATGCGATAAGACTCAAATGCTCAATATGATGATGAAGTACTACCTACTAACCTCTATATATACTACGCCTATGCTATGGCCATCACTAAGGTTGACCCACTAATGATAATATAACACATATGAAAGAGATACATCATGATAAGAAGTTATGATAGCCACAAGTCGGCTATATACATCCAATGTAATATATACAATTAAGGGTGTAGCATGCCCCTCCCCTTCGAAGCAACATTGTCCCCAATGTTGAGAAGCTCTGGATGCGGCTGTAAGAAATTCGCATCCTCCTAAGTTGCGTCTTCATTGTCTAGATTTTTCCACTTGATCAAATACTCAATGATGACCCTTGTCCTTAATCGCTTGGTGTGTGTCTGAAGGATGCATTTTCGTTCCAAGATGATTATTCCCTCCTTGTCAAGCTCTGGTAACACTATTTGGGTTGATACCGTCTGTCCAATTACCTTCTTCAGACAAGATACATGGAAGACTGGATGTATTCGAGTGGCCGGAGGAAGTTCCAGTTTGTATGCTACACTGCCAATCTTCTGTAACACTTGATAAGGGCCATAATACTTAGGTGAAAGCTTGTTATCATTTTTCTGTTTTTTCAAGGACATTTACTTATATGGTTGTAAACGTACAAAAACCCAATCACCAACTTCAAAATGTCTTTAACTACGATGTTGGTCTTCATGTTGCTTCATGCAGTTTTGTGCCATGGCCAAGTTCTCCCTGAGACTAGAAAGTACCTCTTGTTGGTGTTGAATATGTTCTTCAACTGCTCGAACCCTTGGTTGAAGTCTCAAAGATGAGGTGATGGATGGTGAATGGTACCCATATAATGCAAAGAAAGGAGACATTTTAGATGAAGTATGAAAGGAGGTGTTATACCCCCATTCTGCCAGTGGTAACCATTGGACCCACCTCGCTTGCTTATCTGACGTAAAACAACGAAGATATCCCTCCAAGAACTTTTTTATCACCTGTGTTTTCCCATCAGACTGGGGATGATAAGATGAACTATGAGCTAGTTGTGTTCCCAAACACGAGAACAAGTAAGTCCAAAAATTACTACTAAAGATAGAGTCTTGGTCATTTACTATAATCTTTGGTGTCCCATGTAGCTTCTGAATTGTAGTCCATGAAGGCTGTTACCACCATGTACTTACAAAAAATGGGTGTGCCAAGGCACAAAAATGAGCATATTTGGTGAGTCTATCCACCATAACCATGATGACATTTTTTCCCTTCAGATTTAGGAAATCCTGTGATAAAGTCCATGGAAACCTCTTCCCACCACTAGCTAGGAATAGATAGAGGTTGTAGAGGACCTAGGGACTTTGAACTATTTCACCCTTATTTTGCTAACAAACCATGCATTCTGCCACAAATTTTTGGACATCCCCTTTGAACCCCTCCCAGAAGAAATCCATTTTTTGACTTGGATGATAAATCTTCAAGAATCCAGAGTGCCCCCCTACTGGAGAAGCAGTGAAGCTTCAGATACAATCCTATTTTTAAGAGTTTGATTTCTTACATAAGACATAACCTATCTTTATACCATAAAAACATCCCCTTTCAATAAAAAAATTTCACACATTCTTGGATTCATGTCTGGAGATGATGAACTGAGGTTTTGTGTGGCTAGGTCATTTCTCCATTTGGACCTTACCTAATCTATCCAATCTTCCTGTAATATGAATATGGCACATAACAAGGCCTCAGCCAATTGAGTCATCTTTCCGTGACAGAGCATCCACAACTACATTCTCCTTTCCCTTTCTTATAGATAATATCAAAATCATATCCCAACATCTTGGAGACCCATTTTTGTTGTTCTTTAGTTGATAAATGATTACTCCAAGAAGTATTTCAAGACTATCATGATCTGTCTTCACTTTGAAAGTGTCTTCTTATGAGATATGGTCTCCATTGCTTTCACTGTATGAAGTATGGCTAGCATTTCCTTCTCATAAACTCAGCTTGGAAATATTCTTACCTTTGAATTGACGTGTCTCTAAAAGGTAATAGGATGGCCCTTCTTGCATAAGTAACTACCCCCATACCATACCCCTGATGCATCACATTCAACAATGAATGTTTTGGAAAAATCTAGCAGTAGCCAAGAACTGGAGTGGTGCACATAGCCTCCTATCAGTTTCTCAAATGTCATTTGTTGCATCCTCATTCCAATGGAAGGAGTCCTTCTTTAATAAAGTTGTGAGTGGTGCAACTATGCTTCCATAAATGCCTTACGAATCTTCGGTAATAACCTGTAAGCCCCAAAAATCCTCGAGAGATTCTTTAAGGGTTTTTGGAACCTTCCACTCCATCATGGATTTTGATCTTATTAGGATCCACTTTAACCCCTTCATGTAAGAGATAATGTGACCCAAATATTCAACCTCCTTGAGTCCAAAAGAACGCTTAGAGGGATTTGTATAAAGTTGATGTTGCTCAAGGGTTTCCAAAACCTTATTTACATGATGAAAATGTTCCTCCCATGTTTTGCTATAAATTAATATATCATCAAAAAACACTAAGACAAACTTCCGTAGGAATGATTTGAAAGATAGAATTCATCAAGCTTTGAAATGTAGAGGGTGCATTTATTAGTCCAAAAGGCATTACCAAGAACTCATAATGGCCTTCATGTGTCCTGAAGGTTGTTTTATGAATATCTTCATCCCTAATTCTAATCGCCCATTATATTTATGTATTCCTATTGGCGAATTAGCGCTCCAATAGATGGCTATGTAATTAGGAAATAAAATAAGTATTTTTCGCATATAGGCCCAATACTTAATGAACTTTTAAAAGATCCTCCCTTAAGGGGTCAACCTTTGTGGATTGCATTGTAATAAGCACCCCTTATGTCTATATAAGGAGGTCGCTTAGTCATTTGTAAGTATGGTTTTTGGTAAATCTATCTTATTGTTGAAGGTTGATTGTTGAAGCCCTTTCTCCACCTCATTCAAGGAGGAAAACCCTTGAATTGAGTTCCTCCCAAGGATGAAAAGCCTTGAGGAGAGGGTAGTGTGGACGAAAACTCACATTATCTCATTTGTGTTAATCTCATTGTTGGTTATAACAGATTTCTGCCCTAAGCAACTTGCTTAGAGGTATGTTGTCAAGGATATTGTTGGTTTCTATGTGATTTCTTTGCATGGTTGAGTTCCCTATGATTTATAAAAGTGAAATCTTCCTTCATCAATTGTTGGTGCAAATTATATTTAATTTAAAGAGGGGCGACCTATATTGGAGTGATGTTTTGGTACGTGCGGTGACATTTAGGCAAATATGGAATTATCATCTTATTCTCTATATTTTATAAGGCCAATATCTCAAGTTTCATGATTCTTGGTGCTTTCTATGTTAAGTTATGAATTTTTAAAGATACACTATAGACAAGGGTTTTATGAAATTCATATCTTCATATCTAGGGCATTAAAAATCAGATTTCTTGCATTACATGATTGTTGAGGTTATAACATAATTTTAGAAATTCAAGTGGGGTTAATTGAAGGGTTTTAAAGGCTCAAAAGTGAAGTTGAATTCCACAAACAGTTCGCTGCCCTAGAATATTGCAAAAATCAAATTACTTTCAGTTGGTTGGTTTCTAAAATCAGATTTGGAGATCTTTCGTTTTGAGCTAATTACCTTAATTTTCACTTTTGTTCTCGAAAGGGTCATTACAGTGACCCATTGAATGTGTCATGTTTCAACCATCAGAATGACTTCCTTTCTTGGGAGGAAGATAGGTCGAAATGTCCTAGATGAAGAATCACTCATGATTCTTGTTGATTGAATATTATTGGTTTCCCTTAAAGAGCTTCCTTCACCATTTAGGTTTTGCATGGCATGGATCAACTATGCCATCCTATTCGCCAATCTTTCTTGCCCTAGGGCAAACCTCTCAACCCTAACATCTAAATATATGTTCGCCATTTATCTAATCCTAAATGAAACCCTCTAGGACAGGAGGATTGATGCTCTGATACCATTCTAATGTTTCTTTCTAGGTCCGAAACTGAAAAAAGGGAAATAGCACAAGCCCAAATGAGAGTAATCTGATTTTTATAACAGCAGTTTTGAAATTATATGAAACCCTAGCAACGAACTGAATCTACACTTTTAGGGCATCAAACACCCTCCAAACAATATGAAAATAGGTGTACAAATCCTCCTAAATATTATATTCGATCAATGGAATATACACAAGGCCAAAGTACTCCAAAACATGTGCAAATTATGAAAATATACCCAACTGTGATTAAATAAATGACAGCAGAAATACCGCTCACAATAAGGGTTGGAAATGGAGATTCCAATCCCCAAAAATATCATAAAAGTGTGAAATCGGCCTCTAAAATTATGAGGAAGATGAATATCAAATCTAATTGCCAAGACGGGCCCTAGAAGGCACTCAACCCGTCCTCCAAGAAAGTCGCTACCCTAGGAGAGGGTCCAAAATTGATGTAGAAACCATAGGAGCTCTCCTTCTATCAAACCCTTGCTGAAAACCAGCAACATCACTTTCCTTGAAGCCCCTAGGAACCACCAATTGAAGAGTTTTCATTCTTCAATTTGAACAAGGAATGGTTTCGTCCTCCTTGTATGACACACCAAAGGATCTTCACCCCCTAGTGGAAGGAATTGAGCAATCAACCCAAAAACCATGTAAGTATATTTTTTTATGACAAGATAGATGCCTAAAATGAGTTCAAGCGACCCGTTTTTTTACCCCTTTGGTGGCACCAAAACCAATAAGGGACTCCTCTCTCATGACCGACCTCATAAGGATGTTTTGCTTTTAACTCTTTGGATCTTCACCTCTTCAACCCAGCCAACCTGGTCTATGTATAAACTCTATTAAGCAGAATGCAAGTGCTTATAAAAACACTAAAACATGTGACAAGTACTTACCTTGCTTAGTTTCTTCTTGCCCCGGGAAGTGGAATGAGCTAGAAGTCCTCCAATCATACTAGTTTGAAAAGGGGGACATTACATAACTGAGTAATAGACAAAATATGTTTATTCATGCTATGAACATACCTAGGAACATACATAATATTGACTATAATTTTTCAACATTATTGAACACTATGCGAATATCTCTTATCCCGTCTACTACAATTGACTCCCCATCAACTAATAAAACTGAATTAGAAATATTTGTATTTGCAATAGGCCTATCTAAAATTATATATATGGAGGGGGGGCCTCCTATCTATATATGGCATCCATCAAGTATCAAGGTTCATAGATGGGGAAGGATGAGATAATATGGTTGGGATGGGGTCCTGTGGATGGGGTGGAGATGGGTGCAAATCTATGTGAATCAGATTATTCGATTGGCCTTGGGTTAAATGTACATTGTATATCGACCCTTTCCTAATTTGGTGGTTTGTCTAATGAGAGGGGGGTTGTTGTTCCAAAATAAATAAGAGGTAGGTGGGTGCCATTTTACATACTAGTCCCTACGACATGTAAAATGTCTGGGTACGTTGGAATCAATGAATCAACAATTGGTAGCATTTTTGTTTGAATATGTTGTTAGCTAATTTTGACTTCGCAAAATTAATAAACGTGAAAATTTTAAAAAAATCAAAAGTGTTATTTTGTGTGTTTTATCACTCTCATCGCGATCGTCTTATTCTCATGGTCATTTTGGTTTTCATTTCATCCATTTTGAATAAGCCCTTCTTATTTAATTAATATTTACCCTATTATTTAATAAAATTAATATTTATTAAATTTTGGGGTTTTTAATTAATAAATATTAATTTAATATTCATGAAAGTTGTTCGAAAAACTTGGAAGAACTTTTCTTTTTTTTTAATTGCCATAACTGCTGTGAGCAATTGTCGGGGGCAATTATTCTTCCGCTTCCAATTGTCATAGACAATTTTAATTTTGCTTCTATCATCCGGAAATTGAGAAGGAGACGGTTACAAGAGGTTGCAGAAGCAGGGAAAATTGGGAAGAAGGAGAAACAAGGAAATATCGCAGATATCCAGAGCCAGAAGAAGGAAAAGCTCATTCTACAGGGACTCCTTGGCTTTCACACAGAAACCTGGCATGGGCATTAGCTAGAGCCAGGTAACCTTGAAATCTCCAAGTAGTTGTCTCCATTGCGGGATCACAAGCTTAGGAATCATCTTTCATCAATTGCTCATTTCTGGTTGGACATGTGGCCTTTGGTGCGTGCTTGGGAATTCTTCTGCTCACAAACTCAAACCCAACTCTCATTTTTGGACTGATATCTATACAGCCTGCGCTCAATCTCGATCCACATAGCATGCATGAAGCTCAAAGCTCATGATAATGTGAAACGACTCAAGTTTTGGGTCTTTCTTTTCACTTGCATATTGTTTCTTGTTTATTATTAATTTTGGTTTGTTTTTGGCTTTATTGTGGGCATATAAAGCCACGTACAGGCTGGGTACAGCTGCTCATGAGATCCACGCATTTGCTTGAATACTAAATCAAACCCAGCAAAAGAAGATGTCAGGAAATCCATGCACCAAGAGGAATAATCATTCACTGCTAAAGAGGTGAAGTTCAACGCATTTCCTAAAGTCTGCACACAGGCCACGAAGAAGGTAAAGAAGTAGCTGTCAAAAATCATTTCAAAACGCAGCCACAGGAAGAAGATCCACGCAGCCGAAGAAGGAAGATCCACACGGGCGAAAGCAATATATTCCTGCACATTGGGAAGATTCCACATAATCCAAACGGATTCATAGAGAAGAAAGGACATACACAGGCCATGTTGAGGAAGCCACACATGCATAGGCACTTAGAGCACTTCCCACGCAGGTTGAAGACAGTTGTCAACGCATGATCAGGCAGAAATCCCATGCCAGTTGTCAAGGAGGCAGGAAGTAGTTTCAACGCATGCACCAGTAGTTTACGCATTCACTTTGGCAAATATCCATGCATGCCTAGAGAAGAGAAATAAGTCTATACAGCCCAAGATAATTGTTCACGTTTGCAAGGAAAAACCATTTAATGCTATAATAAGAGGAGGATTTGGAAAATCAAGCTTCTCATGCATTGGTCAGAAGCAATA
This sequence comes from Taxus chinensis, assembly GCA_019776745.2. Lineage (NCBI taxonomy): Eukaryota > Viridiplantae > Streptophyta > Pinopsida > Cupressales > Taxaceae > Taxus > Taxus chinensis. Next base: position 247,866,283 of record CM034150.1, on the reverse strand, counting down.
AGCCTCACACGCATATGCAAAAATGGAGGATCCATCATGTGTTTATCAGGAAATCCAAGCGCAACCACGAAGGTGAAATGAAGTTAAAAATTTATTCAAAACACACAACCGGGAATAATAATTTTTTTCCAAAATAATAGTATTTACTTGGTTCGTGATTTGAGCTTAGTCTCAATATTTGGTTTGTATTACTGTTTTGAAAATTTGTGACTCGATACCGCTAAATTTCTTTTTATTTATAAAATAATAATAATAAAAAGAGTCGTATTATTCTTGTAGCAATGGTGGTCCCGAGACTTAGACCCAGCACCTTTCCAATGTATGTTTTCTTTTCGCTTTCCATTTTAAAAATTCATAATGGGTGAATCCTCTAATAAGTCGGTGCTAAAATACGCATATCAAGGATTAGTCCCAGCATCGTCCTTAAATTTAGTGTATGATAATATTTTAGATACTGATATGGGTCACGTGGATATGGTTCAATTCTGTGACAGGGTAAGAGGGGAAGGGAGAACTGTTTTCTTGAAAAGGCTTTATCATTGTGGCTTACCTCAAGCGGCAGCGTTTCCAGTTGCCATACAACGCCCCAAATTTGTCCTAGCTTGTGCCAAACATTATGATCCTGAACATCGAGGAATTTTTAATGACAGAGATGAACCTTTTCTTCTCGATTCTCCAGATCATATGGAGGATTTGTTAAGAGTGCCACTTCATGAAGAAAATGCTAACATCACTCAAGAATCGGCACAACAATTTTGGGATGAAAATCCTTTGAGATGGTCAAAGATGGTTAATAAGAATTGGTTGGTCAAACCAAAAACTCACACTTCAAGAATTCCCAAAGAGTTGTTTCGGGTAGAGTTTCATGAAGAAATAGGAGATATGATTACTCTCCTCAACAAGGTTTTTGGTCTTCCTTCCGCTAGAAATTTTCATCCTTGGATGTACAAGTTCATTTGTATCATTCTTGATGCAAAGATGTTCATTGATTGGGCAAGTATCGTTAGCAATACTCTCCATAAGCAATTGGTTGAGGTAAGGATGACAAGTCATTTTTACATGACCTCATATTTGATTTATGTTGTAGCAAGGAGGATATTTTCAAGGCTAACAATGGGGAACTTGGTTTATCCAGTTTCCCTCTTACTCCTATATACGAGTCAATGGATTTGTGGGAGCTTCTTATAGACTTCCTAAATATGTGAGTGGCAAAATGGCATTGATGGAACTTTCGCGTCATCTTTTCAAAATCCATTGCCTACTGGTGGATAAATGCAAAGGAGGCATTCATTTCCTGATTCAGATTAGGGAATGCTATCCAAATTCCCACAATGCAGAACTTATGGAAAAAGAATTTTCCCTCATGACTATACATTCTTTCACAAGTAAGGCTCAATTCAATATTAAAGGATCCATGGAAAAATCCCTAGGAGCAAGATATAGGCACAAGGCAAACATAGAAGACTATTGGGCAGAATGTGCGGATGACAGGGAGGTAAGACAACGACAATTTTCTTGTCTCACATTGGCTCAGATAGCAAATTACAGATTGAGGGATCCTCCTTTGACCCTTGCTAATAATGGGATTGATCTTATGGATCCTGCCTATGATCAGATAGTTTTCACTCCACTCCCTAGTATTGATTGGAGTAAAGGAGATGAAACTTCTCTAGATGTCATAAATCAACCTGTGTTGAAAAGGACTATGATGTAGTATAAGAATCGGATAGCCAATCCTCTTCCATTTCAGGCACATATGTCTGAGATACATAAACTGCCAACTAGAGGAGGACTTACACAGAAAAAGGTGGTGCAAACTTCTTCACACCAGTCTCCACCAACATCATCACACGCATTTCAGAGGGAAATTCGGTGGTTACCCAACCCTGTCTCTAATAAAGAAGCAGTGTCTCAAGAATCGGTAAAAAGTGTGCATCTTTAGGAAGGAAAAGAACGTGTCTTAGGTATTTCTACCCCAAACTCACCTGTTCACATCACTGAGAGTTCCAATAGGCCCACCAAAGATCCAAAACATCAATGTCATACATTAGAGTCCAAACAAATCCTAGTGGTACATATATCTAATTCTTCCAAGCATCTAGGTGATAAGGGTATTTCACAAGAACATGAGGATAATCAAGAATGTGTTACAGATGCTACTTCGCCAAGGATTGAGGCCACAGAACAACTACCTACTGGTTTTAGTCATGAGAAAGGCAAAGAAGATTTTTCTTCTAGTTCTCGACTTTTCTGTGTCGAATTAATGAATGAAACACCGATCTGGGTTGACTCTGAAATAAAAAAGAGAGAGATTGGTCAAAGTGGCCAACATTGATTTGGAATCTCTTTCTGCCCTTTCCAACAAAGTTGTGCTAAAAAAGCCTAAGGTCTTCTCCGAAGTAGTATCCAAGATAGCCCTTGGAAAGACCACTTTTGAAAGTGATGTTGCTACGGCAAAGGATTCAATGAATAGTGTGCTTAAAAGGTTGGAGAGATACAAATCTCAAATTTCCCAACTCAAGGAAGAAAAGAATCAGTTGATTTCATATGTTCAGCATTTGATCAGCCCAATTACGTCTTCTTTTCCTGTTCTAGAGATGGTGGCCATCCCAAATCAAGAAATTCTCAATCAATCGAAGGATGTGATCATTCTAGGGCACACTCTAAGGTCATGGGTTTCTGAGATAGAAATTGGTGGGTTAAGAACAATTGCTGAGGTGATAAAAATATCTGAGAATATTTATGCCTACCCTGATTCAATGTTTCCATTCAAGGAATGCCTCATTACAGAATTAATAACACTAGATCATATTTTTCCAAGTCTTCAGGAGCTTTCTCGCATGGAATCTACATTCTTAACCTTAGAGAGAATACTTGAGTTTGATCATCGCATGAGACGAATTCTATGGTTAAATCATGCTAAGTCCAGGAAAATGATTCTGGAAGACTTAGTAATTCAGTTTGACAATTTGTGCAATGAAGCCTACACCGCACTCTCTTCCATTCAAGTCTTCATCGAAGAGATTCCTTGTACCTTTGTCAACGAACACAGCCAAAGGAATTCAGTACAACATCTGGTGGAGTAGTTTACAAAATTGATACATGAAATGTATACTCCTGTTGATGTTTTTTCCACTTCTTCTATGGATCAATGTTTCAGAATCAAACACCTTTGCAAAGAGATCCAATCTAAAGTTGCAGACCTGCATACCATACCAAGTAAGATTCTTGAAATGCAGGTACTTTGTGAGGCTGGTCTTCTCCCAAGTTTTCCGGAGGAAGAGAAGATGCACCGGACATTGCAAAAGCTCAAATCTTTTGAATTGGAAAAGAATCAGGATCCTTGTCTTGCCATCAACATGGTAAGGCGATTTCCTATATTTTCTCATGGGTGGGAGAGTCCATTTCTCATACGATTGAGATAGGTGGACCCCATTTCAATGGATAACGCACTGGTTTTTGTCGTATGTTTTAAAAGTGATATTTTTAAATGATGTTATTATTGAACTCACTTTTGGAAAAACTTAAGAGATTTCTATTTTTAGTTGCTTTTAATAAAGTTGGTTGAGAAAGTCAAAGTCACTTAAGTGCCCTATTTGATGTTCATGTAAACCCTAACTACCTTATAACCAAATTTTGGGTTATAAAAGGAAGTCAGGGGCTCATTTGTAAGGGTGACTTTGAGAGAGGAGAAGAAAATAATTTTGTGTGCAAGCTTTATTTCAAAGAAAGAAACTTTTTGTTCTTTTGAGAAGACATTTTGGAGTTAATGAAATATGAACTTTGTATCCCATTCATTGTCTCTTATAGCATTTGATGTTCTTATGTTCATTAGATGTTAGTGTTTGAATCTTGCATGCAAATATTATCTTGGATCTTATTTTTCAACGCTACTAATATGTTGTTCTCGTTCACAGTGATCAAGCTCCGATTATCTACTTGCTCACGTGTGTTCCCTTTTTACTCATTCTCATTTAGCTAATGCAAACATTTTTTTATTTGTGTTAGTTATTTAGTGTTCTTCTCCATGCAATATTAGGCTCTTCTTTTACCTAACTATTGCATGTTCCTTCCATCCATTCCTTTCCATACCTTTCCTTCATTCCATTCCATCTCCCTCATTCACGTTTCTTTCCATTGATGTTCCAAAACACCCCCCACATACAATTTTAAATGTACAGATGTAAATACAGTTTTGGTTTTCAATAAAGGCAGTCTCATCTTCATTGAGGAGGGACTTCGTTCCCACACTGTTGCATGTCATTTGCATGCGTGCAAATCCATATGCTAACAAAATATGATGCCACAAGGGCATTCTCTTGATCAGAATCTTGTTCATCTTCAACTACTACCGTATTTTCCTAATTTTCTGACCTTTTGTTGTGGGGAAAATCATATTGTCGCTTCCAACAATTGTTTTTGACATGCTTGACCTTATGACAGTAATGGTATGTCACCTTTTATTTGTAAGATGATTCACCATGAATATGTTTCCACTTCCCCTTTGAATGAGAAGCAAATGCACTTTCCATTGATCCAAACCTAAACTCACTAGTCGAGCCGATGCACAATCATGTAGGGCAAAGCCTTCTTGTCGGGTGCGCTATTGGAAGAGTTTCTCTTCCACTCAGCCCCCATTCTTAGGAACAAGGGAGCTTTCCGTGAGGCCTCCTTATGGCTGGGTGGAGAGCAACGGTTTTCGCCAGGAGCATTCCCTGGAGACTCTAACCCTTTTGGGCGGGGTCGGTATCACTAGATGTAAACAACAAATGGTCTTTGTTGCTCGGTATCTTTCGCAGGGAGGATTGACACAGACTGGGTTCCACTGGTGGGTGCACTATCAGACTTGTAGAAACTGAAGTTGAGGGGTGATTCCTGAAAACTACGCTTTCCCCTAACCGTCCTCAGCAAGGAACGCTTCCAGTTCAGGAAAACTAGGAAAAAATTGCATTCCTTATGTAGTAAATAGGAATTAACTTGGCCAGATGTTTGGGTTTTGGTTTTCCGCAATAAAGTGTAAAGCATCCACAAATGTTTTATAGCAGGGCTATAAACTATTTAAAACAAGAGCAACCAACTTGTCATTATCCACCTTTTTGTTGATGGCAGCGATCTGGTCTTGGAGATCATTCAATGCTCTTATAAGGACTTACACTCGTTCATCTTTGTTGAAAACAATAAAATCTTCAGGTATTGAACCCGACCTTTCTCTAAAGTTTGATACTTGTGTAATGTCCCTAAGTGGGCACTTTAAAACAATTTTGAATTTTCGAGAAACCCTACTTTTTATCCTTAAGGCAGAAGTAATGGAAAATTGATTTTTCCGTAAACTCTTATAAAAAATACAACAATCAGGAAATTATGGAAAAATAACCTTATAAATGAAGATACAAAAATCTGAAAATACCCTTTTATTCAAAGAAATATGAATAACGTAAATCTCAAATTTTAATTGCCAACCCTAGGGAAGAATACAGAATTTTTATAGGAAATGACAGCTTCCTTCAAACCCTTATGGACAAAATACAGCAGTTTGATTTTTTTATGAAATAACAACAAAATAGACATGCCGGCAAGGGCCAAAGCATTTAGAAAACCTCTTAGCACATGAATATAATGGAAAAGAATTTTTACAACCAAGAATTGAATTTATTTCTATTATATTTCAAACAAGACTGCACGGAAACGCCCTAGACCCCCTCGTACCAGGCTGGGTATGTACCTGGTACGGGTACATCCCGGGTAAGCTGTGGGTATATACCCACAAGCCCTGGGTTCGTTCCGTGAGTACCCACAGTTTTTTCTTTTTTTTAAGTGCAAAAAAATAAATAAAACATGAGGGCTTTGATTGGAATTGAACTTTGGAAAGTTCGTGTGAGATTCAATATTGCCAATAGGCTCCGAAGGGTCGAAAGAGATGAAAAGGACTTCTTTAAATTTCCTAAATGCAGTTCTAAAACTCCAAAGGGTGTAGGCAACCCTAGAAATGGGTGCAAATGTCTCCAAATACCTTACCAAATTCGATTCCATCTGATAGGTGGATGCTCTAGTGTAGAAACATTGAAAATCATATTTGCATATGATGCCCTAGCTCTAAAAATATGGCCTTTAACTCTGAAAATATGATCTTTAGCTCAAATGTGTTCTTTGTGTGATATCACCAAGGATAAATTGAGGGTTTTCATCCCCAAAATATGAATGCCAATGAGGGTTTTCGTCCTCAGTAGCGGAATACACAAGACGGTTTCCATCTTCTAATGCAAAGGTTGGAGAAACAACTCAAACTCTTCATGAAAATTATGATAATGACCAAAGATGTTCTCCAAGTGACCGCCCACTTTCTTTTATAACTTTTCCTGTCACGTTCCGCGATGAAAGAGTCCCAAAAACAACTTTCCCCTTTTTTATTTTAATGTTAACTTTATTTTTATAAAATAACATAAGCGCCTTCTTAAAAGTCACTTTCTAATTTGTCATTATGAAATCACTTTATTATAAAGTCACTTTTTCACCCATGCACATGAGTTGTTTTTATAACTTCAACTAATTTAGTGACTTATTTCGAGAGAAGGGGACATTACAGTTCACCCCTCCCAAAGATTGTTTGTCCCCAAGCAATGCCTGAACTGCCCTCAAATACCAGGATCCCAAACCAATCTCAGGAACTCTTCACCATATACTTTTTTTGCACCACTCTAAACTAACTAGAATCTGCCAAGCCTAGATCCCATATCATCCTTAGGAGTGAACCATCTGACACCATGCAAAGCACCGTACCGCAAGCTGAAACCTTCATGAATTTATTCCACTTAGCTTACTTGCATGCTAGAAAAAGGTTGCAATAGCCATAGTTCATGGTTATTGTGGATGTCTCTACATCACAAAACCTGAACCACTGTCTTTTGCACGGTATAATAGAGAAGCCTTAAAAGCACAATATAAACCCAAATTCTTAAGACAACATTCAACATTTTGTAATGTCCCTTTCTAGGGCTGAAACTGATGATAAGGGTTTGGGCTCAAACCCCAACCAACAAACTCTGATGTTTATGACAACCACAAATAATTTACTTCAAACCCTTATGGAAACAACTGAAAATGTAATTAGCAACAAGAAGGAAACTGAAATTTTTATGACAATTGAATTGTGAAGACAGCCAACAATGATTCCACACAAACCCTTGCTGTGAACCAGTATTTATTCTCTTAGGCCAGAAAATTGTAATGGCACTTCAATGGCATCAATTCCCATGCAACGCAAGATGAAAATGAATAGAATGCTTCCAAATGTTTTATTCAACCATGGAAATATTTATCCAGCCAATATCCTCCAAAATAAATAAGAAATGAAGAGATAAATCACAGCTGTAATTAATTAAACGACAACATAAGTACAACCAACACACGGGGCTGGAAATAATGATTAATGAAACCCAAAAATACTCCAAAGTGTGGATTCAGCCTCATAAATTGTGAAGAACACTTACATCAACTCAAAACGCCAAAATGTGCCCTAGAACTGTCATAGAGATGTTTCAAGAGCTTACCTTCTTCATCAAATTTTTGTGGGTGATGTTTGGTTTGGGTAGCTATCAACTTAGATTCCTTAGCTCTTCTTAACCATTCATCACACCTTTTCTGGGTCCTCATTACGTCTTCTGCACTTGACTGCAAACTAGCCGGTTTCTTTTCAATACTTAGATCCACTTTTGTTGCTGATGGCGGATCATTCAATTCTGCCTCATTTATGTGATCTATGTACTCCTTTTCTGCTGAACTCTTTGTGCAAACAGTGAATAGTTCTTCCTTCTTCACAATTTCTTGCAACTCTGATTTCTCTTCTTTCTTCTTCAACCTTCTTATGTATTTATATGGTCCTCTTTTATTCAGATTCCTCATTTCAAGTAGCTCCAAGTAATCATCAAAGGAAAATTCAGATTTAAGCATCCCTTGGTACTGGTCAAGAATCCTGGGCGCTTCACTTTGGGCATGGCAACTTGTTTTGAAGATTCGCCCAAATATCATTTGCCATAGTAATATTCCACACTGCAGGAATTAAATCACCTGAAATGGGGAATTTCAGCAACAAAATAACCTTCTCGTGATGCTCGTCATATTCAACAAGATTTGTATTAGATATCACCATGTCTCAAATCCTTTTTGACTGAAACTTTATAATTATGATCAACAAGTATTTGGGATTCTAGCAAAATAAGATTTTAATATTAACCATTATTTTTTATTCATACAAAAAACATCACAAAATTACTTGAAATAGTGAATCATGGTTTGCAAGTCATGTCAGAAAAATCATTTGTTTTTGCAATTTCGTGAATTTTTCTACATCTGGTCTGTGGTGTTTGAAAACGTCTAAAAATGTCTTTCCTTTTACTCTTGACTGCTCACATTATACAATATTTTTGTTTTCTTTCTATATAGAAACATTTTTACAAAAACTTCTTTCCATGCCCTAGCAAAATTATCCGCTGCACTTTCACCGCAAAATCGTGTTTTTATTGTAAACTCCAAAACATCTATAGATTTGTGGCATACTCCAAAACATATGCAGATTCATTCGTATTCTCACGCTCTATTATTTTCCTTGTACAGACGCATTGTGCTATCATTTTTCTACAAAATACGTCTTCCTTTTTCCTTCAAACTGACTGCAAATGGAGATTTTTTTACCTCCTAGAAAACACAACCCTTTTGGTTTGCATGATATATGCACTATCGCTTCTTGTCAACAAAATGTTCCTCGACATACTCTTCTGATGCTTTCAAACCAGAACTACAAATCTTGCATTTCAACTCGCATTTGGACTGCTTGTGATCTTCATGTTTCGCTCGGTCTTTGTTCAGTCTTCTATAATAGTGTTTTTACTAGGGCTCTCAGGATGTCCTCCTTTGTCACTATATGTACCCTTCTCCGAAGGCTTCCTTGAACAGGTGTAAACCTCTTCCTCTTTTTTCTGCAATTTGTACCCATTTCCCAGGGCTTCCTAAAACTCTACTTTGTTTGTACTTGACTAGGACTTCCTTGAATGCCTGCAACTTATTTTTTGTTCCTTCCTTCAAAGGCTTCCTATAACCATAGTATGCATACTCAGCAAGTACTGCCATTTTTTTTCCCTGGCCGAGTATTCACTTGAAAAACTCGCTAGAACTTGCACAACCATGTTTTTGGCAAATACTCATGAGCCTTTGGTGAATACTCGTAAGTTTTTCACAAATATTTTGTGAGTTTTGACGAATACTCGCGACTTTTTGGAGAGACTTTTTTTTTTAAAATATGTTTCTTAAAATTTATGTTTTTAATAGAAATTTGTGTATTTTTTAAGCTGCCGGGTATTGCTGAATATTTGCCGAGTCTTGCTGAGTCAATTTTTTTGGGACTGCTAAGTATTTTCCGAATACGAGTACACAAACTATGCCTATAACAATTGGCTTTGATACCAATTTAAGTAAATATGAGAGAGAAAGAAGAGAAATGGAAGACATATGACACATTGACATACTCATGTGTGTCCATCTTTTATTATTCACAAAGTAGTTACATACAGTTGAGGAAGTAATGCATGAACAAGTAGAATGCGTTAACTAATAGTTAATTAGTTAATGTTTGCTTAATAACTTTAGTAATAGGAAGCCCATGATAGGAATTTTTAGAATTCTGGCCATTAAGGGTTCAGTAGGAGCCAAAAATAACAAATGGCGAGGACTTCTATTGAATAATCAAATGTTCTTATGTTGAGGGCATCCTATATCTCACGCAAATGAGTAGATAATTGTTGGGTTCCCTTCTACCAACACCCTCACGCTTCATCAATGGTGCATTGCCTCTTTTAAATTGATTTCATCTGTTCTCTAGTAGAGGTGTAGTGTCCTTACTCTTCATCATGCTTCTTTCATGCAACAAACTTTCTCCTTCAAACTGGTAGGGGATTGAGTTTTACTAACGACCTTTATTTTGAGATAAAAATGGATTTTGTGAGAAATTGTATGAAGATGGGTTTCAAATGTCACAAGATAAAGTATTCATTGAATGGAAAATATGTCATCCATGTGACAAGAACCTCCTATAGATTTTCAGAACCTCATAGAGCCATTGAATTTTTTCAAGCGTCCCACTCATTTTTCTACCAAACCAAGATTGTCTAGCATTCGGGAATCACTGGGTTAGTTTTGAGATTCCTTTGAAGGTCTTGGCAAGTTTATGTTTCAGTTTGAATCCTTGGTGGAATAATCTGAAATTTTCAAGTATCTAGGATCCCTGGACAGCCAGGTCTCGATGGAGTTAACATTGAATTGAAAACAAACTCGTTTTCTGTTTAATGCTATATTTCTAGGTCTACCAGGAAAGTGGGAATGTTGTAAATCAACTTATTTTAAATTTTCGAAGTCCTTACTTTTTGCTTTGTACATTCTTCTTCCCAATGACCAAGAATTCTTCAACCATCCTCTGGGTTGTTGGGATTAGCATCACAGTTACTCTTAAGCAGTTTTATGAGTGGTCATTATAACACGGAAAATCATCTTTCACTGACGCATATTAAGTGCATGAATGAACTTGGGTCATCAAGATTTCCAATTACCAATCTGTTGTTTCCATTGTTATCCTTCACTCGTCGTAGCCCCCTAGCAAATCTCATTCCTTTCCTGAGAAGAAAATCAAGAAAATATCATCACTCCTATCCCTTATATCAATGTCATTGTTTAGAGTCATATGCAAAAAAACAAAAAAGAGGAACTTTTGTGTTGTATCTCAAGGGAAAAGTGTATTGTTGGTTTATTTTTCATGGTCTTAGGTTCGAGGCCTAATTTTTTTATGCTATGATTCAGACCATAGGAATGTTTTCAATTATGCAGAACGTAGTGAGGGTTTCCCTTTTAATATTTTGTATATTGAGTTCCATTCCTTACATTGATTAATATGAATATTTTAGAGATATATCTAACTTTTTTTATGTTACCCAGATCTGATGTTTATAGCTTTGGAGTCGTTTTGTGGGAACTGGCTACTCTTCAAATACCATGGGCTGGAATGAGCTCCATGCAGGTATATAGTTTATAAATGTTTTTTTTTGTGTTGTTTCAATTAAAGTGATAGTGCAAATGAAATCTGTTTTGTATCTATCCTATTATAATAATAAAGGAACATGAATACAATAGTTGCAATATGTTCTTCCTTGGATTCCTTTGCTTTCTAGGTAAACCTTAATCTAGGGAGCCAATTGTTTTGTGTGATTCTATGTATTATCATCATAATACAGTCTACTACTGAAGCTTCGTAACCATCTTCAATAAAATAGCCAATATTAACTTTAGAGGACTTAACACATAAAGGTGTTGTTATTATGTGACTACTACAACATTTGGCCAAAAAAATTGACATCGTTTTCGACGTCAAAATCAAAGGATTCGGAGGGTGAAAATGTGGAAATGGAAGTTGAAACCAAGGTCAAAATTTATATGTTGGATTTTTTTTTTCAAACTTTCGACGTCACAATCAGGTGGAAATTTCAACATATAAACATTTACATGTCAAGCTCTATCATACTCTATTGGTTACTGAATTCTACATGCCTTGATTGATTTTGACATCAGTTGAGGTGAACTGTAATGTCCCTTTTTCCCACCTAAGAGATGGAAATCGGTCTTCTTGCCATTCCTTTTCCATGCAAAGAAGAAAAAATGATTGAGAAGACCCTTGAGCATCTTTATAATATATTTTATCCAATATTTTTATATTTCTTTTAGTGTTTTCTTGCATTATACAGGTCGGGCTTTTCTAATTGAGCATTGGCGCCAAAAAGGAGGATATAAATGGAGATTAGAGGCATCATTTGCATCTAGACTTGGCGCATTTTATTCTACTTGGGCATTGAGAGCTTGTTGCTCCTTATTCATCCACTTGAGGACGAAAACCCTCTTGTGAGGCTTCATTGAAGGACGAAAACCCTTCATCATTGATGGGTCTTGAAATAAAGAGCTGATTTGAAGATATATTTGTAATTTCCAACTTGTATTTAAATTATTTAGGGTGAGGTGACCTACCTTGGGTAGGGTTTGGAACTATTGGTGAAGAATTTGAGAAATTTGGTTTCATAATCTGATTTGTAATATTTTTAAAGGCCGGAATCTGAAGTTTGATGAATTTAGAGGGTTTCTAGACCCATATTTCATATTTCTCTTGTGGCTACAATTTCCAGTAGTGTATTCTTCAACATTTATTTGTGATTTTGGCTTCTAATATTCCATGATATATATATATATATATATTATATATATATAAGTGTATTCTTCAACATTTATTTGTGATTTTGGCTTCTAATATTCCATTATATATATATATATATATATATATATTAGCGAGTTGGTTTGTGGTGATTTTTGGCATTTTTGGTGATAGTTCAAGTCGCTGATTTTAGTCTTTTAGTCGGCTACAATTTAAATTTCAGATCTGCATTTGGTGTGTTTGGTTGAAACCCTCAAAAGGGTTATTATAGCGGTATCAAAGCACGGATCTTCAAAGGCCTAGGGTTTCAATGGAAAAATTCAAGTTTGAAGAATTGATGGCACGGATGAACCATAACCCACAGGTCCAAGGAAGCAACAATGGTGCATGGAAGGGTAAGATCTCTAATTTTGATGGCACTAACAAACCTACAGTGAGATCATAATGGTTGTCAAAATTGGAAGCATACTTGTAAACAAACCCTATGTGTGTGGAGGATGCCCTTGTCATTTGGAAGGGATAACAAGAGATTGGTGGTACCATGTGTTAGAAACTCAAGGAGAAGAATTGGTTTCTTTCTTTGATGATTTCAGTCAAAGGATCATAGGAAGGTTCGATGTGCAAGCTTGCAAGGATGAGCAAGGTAAGAAATTTTCATTGGTGGAAGATGTTCATATGTCTTCTAATGATTGCTTGCATGATAGTAAAGTAACAGGTGGTGGAGTCATAGAATTTGAACCAAAGGAAGAAAAAAAATCAGATCTATAGGTTGGGAGAGAGAGCTTGGTGGTAGGAAACCTTTGTCCTAATAGATGTGAGGACAATAAGCTTGGTGGAATTTTTATAACAGCAGATCATCTCAGCCCTATGAAAGCTCAAGAACATGGAAAAATTGTCAAGCAAATATCTTCTTGCAATAAAACCCTCGGGTTGGGAAGGCTAAAGCTCTAATACCAATATAATGCCCCTTTCAGGCTCAAATTTGAGGAATCTGGAGTTTCCCCAAAACCCTAATGGAACATTACTGAAAATGATGCCAACCACATGTAGAAAACCTAATTTTTATGACAACAAATTGATTTTATGCAAAAATTAGGGCAGCAACCTGTTTTAGGTCCACAAAACCCTAAGCGACCTAGGTAGAAATCAAATTTTAGCCTTTCCCACACACAAATCTTCAAAAATACATCAACAACATGAAACACTTGATGAATTCATGCAAAATAAATACTTCAACAATAAATTACAAACAGTTGGAATTAATTATTGCTCAGAAACAACTGAAACTTCAAAATTTCATATCTTCCTAAATACTTGGAGATAAAATGCAAATGATAGCTCAAAATGACCACAAATATCAACTATCCAAAAAAATTAAAATCAGATTTTTCCAACCACGAAAACCCACCGAAAGTGATCCCGAAATCTCCAAATGGTATATCAAGCTAGAAATGAATGTGGAAGCCCCTGAAAAGCGTGCCCCAAATGGAATATGTGCCATAGCACTTATAGAAACCCTTTCCGTTCTGAAATTCTGATTTTTGAAGCTCAAATGTGACTCTCGGATGAAATTGCCAATGCAACAAATGAGGGTTTCCCTCCCCAAGTGTTGTGACTATTGAGGGTTTTCATCCCCAATAGGATCCAATGAGGGTTTCGTCCTGAAAGGATGGGTGAAAATGAGAGCTCAATGCTCCAATTACCAAAAGAGAAGTATATAATTCATAAGATGATGTCCACAAATGAGCCCCCATGATTTGCTTGTATAGCCTTTACTTTTCTTTCTTTGTGGAGCGCTCCATGTATGCCTTTATTTCTTTTTTAATATTTGTTTTTCCCTCCTAAAGAAGGACGTGTTATCCAAAATTCACCCCCCAGGGTTAATTTGATAACATGCATTAGAATTCTCAAGTCCCAGGCAGATAATTGATTCAGAGCAAACATCATGTTTCTGGGGTTCCCTCAGATTTTTTCTAACTCCCCTGACCAAAGAAGAAAAAGAGCAAGCTCTGAGAAGATGCGAAGAAGTTGCAGAAGATAAGCTTGGGCCAGAAAAAAATGTGAAAATCGGCTAAGTCCTAGTCCCTGGGACAGTCAGGACATTTGGGACATCAAGACGCGGATCGGCCGAAAAGCCTCCAGGCGGCCCGCTAAGCATTTGGGATAATCGGGCCAGAAGTACGCGGCAGATGCGAGAGGCTGATCCGGCCGAAAGAGGAAGAAAGTCGTTAACTGCTGAGCGGGACAGTTCGGGACAAGAGTACGCGAAGTACGCGAACCGCCCGGATCGGCCGAAAAGGAGAACTTTCGCACTAACTGCTTTGGGACATCTGGGACAAAGGTATGCAAACCGGCCGGTTCAGCCGAAATGAGAACAAACAGTCCGGAAGCAAATGGGACATCTGGGCCGCGAGGACGCGAACCGGCCGAATCGGGCGAACCGGAGGAATTTGTCCCAGGCAGCACTGGGACATCCGGGACAAAAAGACGTGAAAGAGCCGGCAGGCCCGCAGACCAATCAAATCATGACACATGTCGCAAGGGAGGCAGTCCAAAAGTCAAAGGGCGAGGTTTCGAGCACTGACCCGAACCAATGAAATGGCGCCACGTGTCCAAGTTTAAGGGGCCCACAAGGAAATTTCAAAAGGAAAGCCCGCGAAAGGCAGAGGAGAGAGAATTGCTCGTCCAATCAACACGTGCCACGTGTCATCAAGGTGGCAGAGCGCGGGAAAGATTTCAAAACACGTTTTGGCCCGTTTTGGCCCGTTTTTGCCCTAAATCTTCAGATCGCCATAACTTTCGATCCAGAGCTCGGATTTGCACGTTCTTTATATCAACGGAAAGCTTATGAAATTCTCTGCATGATTCTGGGATCAATCTCGAATTTTGGTGCAGTCTGGAGAGAGAAAATCAAGAAACGGCTCTGACGCGTGATCATGGCCAGAAGCGACGTTTCAACAACCAGTTTTAATGCACATGGGTCGCATTCTTCTTCAGCATGGCCAGAAATGATGTCTCAACCACCGATTTTAATGAAGAATGCGTTTTGGTCAATGGTTGGGCTGTTTACACATTTTCCTATGTTTTCTATCTCCTGGGCTCGACCCATGCATTGTATAAAGCCAGATTTGGCTCATTTTAAAAGATATAACAAGTTGTTCATCTTTTCTGCTCTGCCCTCCCTTCTTTTCTTCTCTAGGGTTAAAAATGGAGTTCGAACCTCCTCCCTTGCTCTGTAACGGTGTTTTTGCCTTTTACTATTGAAATGATGTTCTGTGCAACTTCTGGAGCAACAAAACGTGTTTTGTGATGCATCTGTCCATCCTTGCTCATTTTTGCTTGTTTCTCTTCTTGCCTCTCTTCATTGCAGGTATTTGTGCATGTTTGAATGTTCATTGCAGGTTTGGAGCTGTGTTCATGGAGTTTTGGGACATTTTCTGTGTGAAATCTAGCCTTGAGCCTGTGATGCATCTGTCCATCCTTCCCATTGCTCACCTCTCTTTGTCCCATGGCAGTTTTGATAGATGTCTAACATTCTCCTTCTCTGGTGTATCACCGTTTTAGTGTAGGCTTTTGTTCTTTTCCTTTCTCTCTCTCTCTCTCTGTCTCCTTGGCATTGTTAGATTAGGATTAGATTAGCTTGCCTGCACTGGAATAGCTTGTGGCAGGTAGTTTAGGAGTAGGAACCAGCCTTCTCTGGAGATTCCTCTCTCAGTTTCACAAGTCCCACGCTTGGAGAGAGGTTTCCATGTTGTGTAATCACACTGGATGCCTGAGTGATCAACCTAGAATCCTGATCTGCATCCAGGGGTGCTGTGATTTTGCACTAACAGTTCTGGCACGCCCGGTGGGACCTTAGAGGTCTTCCACTTCATCTTTTACAGGTTGATGTGCTCCTGTGAAGATTTTAGCCTTTGGAGGCACTTGCAAACACATCTTGTGACTCCATCTGGTCAACAACCCATCTCTGAAGTTGCAGACCTTCCCTTCCATTCATTTTCATTCATCCTCCATCCATTCTTCCTTCCATCTCTTCCATCTTCTTTCCCATTCCATGAGGTTGTGCAATCATGACTTCGTTTCCATCATGGAATCCACATCAACAACAGCAGTATATCACACCTCCAACATGTTTTACAAATCCTCCAAATCAGCATTTTGAGCAGATTCAAGATCAGTATGCATACCCATATGAGCAGCTGTGCCAAAGTCAGTTTGGCTATGGAGCTTTCCAAGAGCAAGGGTGTGCATACAATGAAGACCATCAGATCCAAGATGCTGGTCTGTTGGAGAAGATCCAAAAGATGGAGGTAAACATAGTGCAGTCCAGGGCTCAGGCACAAATGAGAGCTTTCAGAATTGGTTACAGGACTCCTTGTCCATGGGGAGGTCCTTTTCCAAGACACTTCAGCCCTCAAGAGAAGCTGGACTTCATGATAAAGATGCTGCCCCAACTTGCACAATGGACAGCAGAAATGGAGGCCTATACATTCGGTGTTGAACAACCTTGTCAATGGGTAAGTTCTACACCATCATCTGGTTTTTCTCTTCCCATTACTCAAGCAGCATCATCTCATTTGGACTTGCAAATTTTAAACTCTCCATCTGCTGTCCCAAATGTTGATCCCATGTCTCCACCTCTCAGTCTTCCACCACACCTCAATTCTTCTTTCCTTTTTCCTTCCAAACAGTCATCCTCTCCACAAGAGCTAAATGAAATACCTCCCACTCCAAAGAAACAAGAGGTTTCACCTCCTCCACCACCGCAAAAAATTGTAAAATCAGTTGAGTTTCAACCTATCCCTCCTCTTGCATTCCCAATTCCATGTGGGGAAGAAGAAATTGAAAAAATCAGTCATCAAGGACAGCAAGAGGAAGAGCCAAACAAAAAAGAAATGACAGATAAATTGAGGAATTGGGCTGCCAAATTTGGGATAACAAAGATCCCCTTGATGGTTAAGCCTACAGAAGAGGATAAGGTTGAACAAATGGTGGTCGTAACTGATTTTGTTGCAGCAGAAGAAGAGCAAAAGGAAGAAGCAGATCAGCAATCAGTTTGCTCAGAGTGTAGTGTCCATGTTGGCACTCTATTTGAAGGAAATGCTGATCCAATTCAAGTTGCACAATCAGCCATGGAGGAAGAAAGCTTTGAAGAAGATCTTGCAGTCCCAACTTGCCCTCTAGAGCAGCAGATTGAAGAGTTTGACTTGACAAACTTCATGCTGAAGGAAGAGTTCAATCAAGAGCAAGATTGTCTTCAAACATTGAAAGAAGGAGAAGCTGCTCCAAATCCAAAAGAAGAAGAGCACATTCCAGCTGTGGGGGAGAAAATTGCAGATCCAAGAGCTCTGAGCACAAAGCAGGCTACAGGAGAACCTTCAGTTCTTCTTTCTACTTCACCTCTCTCAAGTTTCAGTGCTGAAGAGGAGTTTGACCTCTCAAACTCAATGTTGAAGGGAGAAAGAAACCATGGTGGTCAAGTTACAGATCAAGAGGACACCATGGAGGAAATTGAACATGAGCAGCAGGACAGCAATGAGGCAGTTTACCTGTCAGATTTGGAGAACTGTTTTGATGGAGAAGAGCCGGTTGAGTTTCCACCTTTCTCTCTTTCATCATCCACACTCCAAACACTTGAGTCTGCTGTCATGAAGGAGGGAATTCATTTACAACAGCCTGCATCTTATAATAGCTCTTCGGAATCAAGATTGGAAGATTTTAGTCTTTCATGTTCTTCATTGGAGGAAGAGAAAGGACAGAGGAATTTCACCATTTCTTCCACACCATCCATTCAAGAAGGTCTACAAGAAGACTCCATTCTTGGGGTTGAAAATCACAGCAATGGGCATACTCAAAGGACCATACCTTGCCCAATCAGGTATTTGGCTTCATTGGAGCCAAAGGAGAAGTCACAACCAGTCATGCTTTCTTCTGAGCATGAGGGTGAGCTACAAAGTACCAAGGATCAGCTGCCATACCTCTTCAATTCAAATGCAGAGCAACTAAAAGAGGTATCGGATTTGTTTTCAGCTGATACTTTGATGATTTGGATAGAAGACCAGCTTCTTGTTGATTTTCCATCCATCCAAACAGCCATGATCAGTGCCAAATCAATTGCATGGCTGCCACTTTTGAGAAAGGGAAGCTATTTCTCACAACCAATTACAGGGTTTGTTTAGCTTGCTTTTGCTTCCAGTTAAAGTAGAGTAGGTAAGTTTGCTTTCAGTAGAAGAAGTGCTTGTGCACACTCTGCATGTTCCATTTGGGACATGTATGATTTTTAGTTTTGTACATAGTTTTGGTGTTGTTGGTTCTGCTCTTGCACAGTTCGTTTCAGTGGCATCTTGGTGAGAACACTCCATGTCCGGTGGGTTTCAAGTGGCTCAGAGGGAAGTTTTCAAAGTTCAGATCAGTTGCAGGTTACAACTCAGGACTCCATGCCCAATGGATGCTTCAGGCAACTGGTAACTTCATCTAACAGGCAGATGACCCCACTGAGTCGCCAAATTGTTATCCAAAATTCACCCCCAGGGTTAATTTGATAACATGCATTAGAATTCTCAAGTCCCAGGCAGATAATTGATTCAGAGCAAACATCATGTTTCTGGGGTTCCCTCAGATTTTTTCTAACTCCCCTGACCAAAGAAGAAAAAGAGCAAGCTCTGAGAAGATGCGAAGAAGTTGCAGAAGATAAGCTTGGGCCAGAAAAAAATGTGAAAATCGGCTAAGTCCTAGTCCCCGGGACAGTCGGGACATTTGGGACATCAAGACGCGGATCGGCTGAAAAGCCTCCAGGCGGCCCGCTAAGCATTTGGGACAATCGGGCCAGAAGTACGCGGCGGACGCGAGAGGCTGATCCGGCTGAAAGAGGAAGAAAGTCGTTAACTGCTGAGCGGGACAGTTCGGGACAAGAGTACGCGAAGTACGCGAACCGCCTGGATCGGCCGAAAAGGAGAACTTTCGCACTAACTGCTTTGGGACATCTGGGACAAAGGTACGCGAACCGGCCAGTTCAGCCGAAATGAGAACAAACAGTCCGGAAGCAAATGGGACATCTGGGCCGCGAGGACGCGAACTGGCCGAATCGGGCGAACCGGAGGAATTTGTCCCAGGCAGCACTGGGACATCCGGGACAAAAAGACATGAAAGAGCCGGCAGGCCCGCAGACCAATCAAATCATGACACGTGTCGCAAGGGAGGCAGTCCAAAAGTCAAAGGGCGAGGTTTCGAGCACTAACCCGAACCAATGAAATGGCGCCACGTGTCCAAGTTTAAGGGGCCCACAAGGAAATTTCAAAAGGAAAGCCCGCGAAAGGCAGAGGAGAGAGAATTTCTCGTCCAATCAACACGTGCCACGTGTCATCAAGGTGGCAGAGCGCGGGAAAGATTTCAAAACACGTTTTGGCCTGTTTTTGCCCTAAATCTTCAGATCGCCATAACTTTCGATCCAGAGCTCGGATTTGCACGTTCTTTATATCAACGGAAAGCTTATGAAATTCTCTGCATGATTCTGGGATCAATCTCGAATTTTGGTGCAGTCTGGAGAGAGAAAATCAAGAAACGGCTCTGACGCGTGATCATGGCCAGAAGCGACGTTTCAACAACCAGTTTTAATGCACATGGGTCGCATTCTTCTTCAGCATGACCAGAAATGATGTCTCAACCACCGATTTTAATGAAGAATGCGTTTTGGTCAATGGTTGGGCTGCTTACACATTTTCCTATGTTTTCTGTCTCCTGGGCTCGACCCATGCATTGTATAAAGCCAGATTTGGCTCATTTTAAAAGATATAACAAGTTGTTCATCTTTTCTGCTCTGCCCTCCCTTCTTTTCTTCTCTAGGGTTAAAAATGGAGTTCGAACCTCCTCCCTTGCTCTGTAATGGCGTTTTTGCCTTTTACTATTGAAATGATGTTCTGTGCAACTTCTGGAGCAACAAAACGTGTTTTGTGATGCATCTGTCCATCCTTGCTCGTTTTTGCTTGTTTCTCTTCTTGCCTCTCTTCATTGCAGGTATTTGTGCATGTTTGAATGTTCATTGCAGGTTTGGAGCTGTGTTCATGGAGTTTTGGGACATTTTCTGTGTGAAATCTATCCTTGAGCCTGTGATGCATCTGTCCATCCTTCCCATTGCTCACCTCTCTTTGTCCCATGGCAGTTTTGATAGATGTCCAACATTCTCCTTCTCTGGTGTATCACCGTTTTAGTGTAGGCTTTTGTTCTTTTCCTTTCTCTCTCTCTCTCTCTGTCTCCTTGGCATTGTTAGATTAGGATTAGATTAGCTTGCCTGCACTGGAATAGTTTGTGGCAGGTAGTTTAGGAGCAGGAACCAGCCTTCTCTGGAGATTCCTCTCTCAGTTTCACAAGTCCCACGCTTGGAGAGAGGTTTCCATGTTGTGCAATCACACTGGATGCCTGAGTGATCAACGTAGAAGCCTGATCTGCATCCAGGGGTGCTGTGATTTTGCACTAACGGGATGACCTCTCCTTTTTCTTTTATTTAGTATTTAAAAATAATTTTTATTTTAATAATAATAATATGAAGTTGTCCCAAAATATGAATTGACTAGGCCCAACTTAAAATATTAGTAATTATTTTTTAATTTATAAAAGGGGACATTACAAATTGGAGATTAAATCAAACAATAAAACATACAAAAATAATTAGGCTTTTACTATCATAAAACTAAACACATGTATTGGGAGACCTTGTGTTGGGAAGTAAGCCCTTGATGAGTTGGTCCCCTTCATCCTCATTTTGGTATGGATGTATACAATTATCTGTACCTGTTTCCCACCTTTACATTCAACATAGGTCATATCCACCCAAAACAATAATGTTATAACATTAAATACAAATATACTAGAAACAAAAAAACATACACATCCATGCATCAAATCACTCACATCAAAGCTGGAAATTTATAATATTCATTTCAATTTTTTGCAAAATCAAAACTAGTTGTTTTCAACATTTTCCACTGCTTGACTGAATCATCATAATAAAACAATCACCTTTATCTAAACCACCATCAAAGTATGTATATGGTTATAATCACCACATAGGCTAATGTCAACGTGCAAATAATAAAATCTATGTATCAAGGTATCGTCAACCCATGCCAACAAAAAATAAGATAATAGTGCTCAATACAAAATGGATGAATCAAATTACAAGTCCAAACACCCCATGTTAATATAACAAGAGAAATGAACCTAATAATGAGATAAGCAAACCAACCTAATCTAAACAATGCGCCGAAGAGTAGTGAAAACTACACAGGTACATAAACATCAACAATGGAGATCATGATACAAGAAACCTGTGTAAAGACAGGCAAAGCAAGTGCTAGAATCATATTGCAGGCCAAAACCCTAGAGGACACATTCGTCTATCCCAAGACAAATTCGGCTATGAATCTATCCCATGTTGAACAAACTTGTTCAACATTAGTTCCCAATTCCCATTTTTTTTAGAGAGCTTTACGACACTCTTCACAACTCTTTCATCCAGTGTAAGATCACTGCCACCTTATCTGATCTTGAAGAACGGTAATATCTTTCAAAATCCCTAACCCTATTGTACTTTTACTATCCTATTTTATAGTCTGTTGAGCGATTTGATCATCCATCTATAATTTGGGACTATGATTTAGGCATTTGCAATTCTGAATTTTCTTAATTCAACAAAGTGATATCTAAATTACGATAAACCTTAGAATGGATATTCCATTTTGATGAACACGCTTTATCTATCAATTCACGCAACCTACGGCTTCATGTGTCAGCCCTAGGGTTTCAAATTTTCAAATCTTATTTTCACTATCATAGCTACTCTTAAGGTTTTTCTCAAAACCTTAATTTGCTTCTGTGTATTATACATTGCTACAATTAAGCCTTTGGAATACATTTTACTTGCTATATTTTAGCTTGATCCTAAATCTTTATAATCTTGGGCTAGCCTTTTTTCAATAGTTAATGAGGATGGTTATCCAGTTTCCCTCAATTTTTTATTGTATTTTCCTGATAAATCTGTAATTTTATTTGTTAAACTTGGAAGGCACTAGGTGGATTCAGATTTTTGCTAAGTTTTGAGGAAAATAGGAGACAAATAAGGGGCTTCAATGAGAAACCTCAATTGACTGGGGAAGACTCCAAGTTTATATTGCCCATGGCCTAAAGAAATTCATAACTACGTGAACATCCTATATGAGGTGGACATTGCGAAGCGCATTCATCATGATGAGGCATTAGTAAGGAGGATGGTGGAGAAAAAGACAGGATTGTGTAAGATATAGCCTATAGAGTCTTAGAGTATGTTGGGTAGAAGACTTTTTAAATAGTATATAAGTATGTTTTACGGTTTTAAGTTTTTAGCTTTTACCTATTCTAGGATATCTCTCTTTTCTGATCATGTAGTATGCATCAATTTAGTTACTCCTTTCCATCTAGCAGGCAGCAATCGTTATCTTAAGTGCTTTTGCTATAGATTCATCAATACTCATTACTTTGTTGGCTAGATTTTCTGCATAGCTGAAAACCTAGGCAGTCATGAGATAAATCTCCCTCATTTACCGGTGAGGCTCCCATGTAAGATTTTGTCAATTATATTTCCTAGTATCTATCTGTTGGTTTTACTTTAATTGCTTAGCTCATGTTGCCACCATAACTAGGCAATTTTGCAACAAGTAAGCAGTTGTAAGCAATATGTGCAGGAAAGGGAAATAATTAAATACGAGAAGAAAAGAAAGGAAATGTGCAACCTAACCATAGTTGACAGAGTTGATTACATGCACATAGACGAAACAAATAGATCTTGAAATGCAAAATTTGAAGCAAAGGAAAGTTTTCAGATCTAGATCTAAGACAACACAAAGTTTATGCAAAGATCTAAAAAATAAATGAGAAACGAATGCACCATTGACACAAAGTTCTTTGGAAATCTTCCTCTTTTCTATTCCTCTACTTGCAGAAAAGCTATCAAGGGTTTCAGCTCAAAGTCTGGAACACAAGAATGTTGATTACAAATTCTGATCCTTTAACCCATAGGTTCTTCCTCTATTTATAGTGTATAAAGGGCAATTACAAATAGGAAGCTTTTAAATGAATTCCCGCATGCGGAAGCTATGAAAAGGGAAACAACTGGCAATCTTCCTCCTGGAATTCCTCTTTGCATGACATGCATGATTTATAACTGAAAAATAGAACCTTCTATTTTGCATGTCTGCCACCTATTTCCAAGTAATTGACTTCTTCAAGTAACAGATTTTAAACCAATCACTTAAGATTTATAATTTAATTGACTGCTCAATTAATTTGTCAAAGAAAATAAAAGAAAGAGGAAAAGAAATAAGAAGAAAGTTGCAACCCTCTCAGTCTTGTTCTTCTTCCATATTCTGCATGTGGTTGACTCTTTTGCCTTTGATTCTCACCAAACTGGATCTGGAAGCTATGCATGACTGTGATTTGCTTGTGGGTATTGCCTTTGAATTGTCTTCCCTCTTATCCTTGAAGTTTTTGTAGTTCTTCTCCAGTACATGCACCAGTGCAATGTTTGCCGTAAATAATTCAGACAAAACTCATCATTTTTATTTTTAATTGCATATGAGCAATTTTAAATTCTAGAAAGCACTCTGGGTGAATGCAAATACAAGTAAATTCAATGAAGGCTTCAACTGGAAGATTGGGAGCACATGCACAAGATCCTGGAAGGAATTTTCCATGCACTGACTTCTACATGGGTTGCGTTAGAAACAAGAGGATGATTTTTTTGCCGGAAGCCTTTGCAATTATGAGATCTGGATCTGTTAATTAAATCTGTGATAGGTTCGGGGCCTATGTCTGTATCATTGACTTCAGCAAATCTGGAAGCTATGCATGATTCTGTTGATCCTTTCCTTTCATCATGCTTCATCATGGCTAGAACAATCTTTGTCTGAGCTCTTTTTCTTTCAATTCTGTCTGAATCCCTTGCAATTGGATCCATTTGTGCAGATCTGGCAACTTCTTTAGATTCAGAAGATATATTCAATGTACTTGGCATTGATTTGAGCACATGTGATGAATACCTGCAACTTTATTCAGACAAAGATGGAGTCCATGGCATGAATACTTGATTTTTATCACCAAAATCTGCATATAAAGTCTGCTGCCCTAAAATTTGAGGTTTTGCTTGCATGCAAAGCAAGAAAAAATATTATTTAATTCACCTGGGCACATATACCAACATGCAGATGCTCAGAATGACCAAAATTAGGCTATTCCAACCCTAGGCGCCAAAACTGGAAGCTTCCCGGCAGTGGAAAATAAACTTTAATGCAAAATCCTCCTTCTTTTGGCACCAAAACCTGTCTGGGCTGCAATCCTCATCAAAAAGAATTAATTGCTTCTCCTTTATGGCATCCCATGCTTATATAACCTCCAACATGCTATTTTTAATAATTGCCCTTCCTATTTCTGGCAATTTAATTGATAAACAATCATGTTTATTCACCCAAATTGGGCCCCCAATTATGCATGTTGCTGGTTGCTTTTAAAAAAATTTATTTTATTTATTTTTAGCATGCATCCTTGACTTCTCCTTAGCTCTTCCACTTGCATTGACTTTCCTTCTATTTATGGCGCCAAAATTGGGTGAATAAAACATTAATAAATATTATTAAATGCATTGTTATTCACCCAAGGTGGGTCGTACCTTTTGGCAAGGGTAGTTGCTAAAAATAAGAAGTCAACTTGATGGGAATTTCCACCCTGCACTGCAGCTCCAAAAATCCCCTCTTTCACTTAAGTTGTTTGACTTTCATAATGAGAATTTTTACCCTGCAAGGCAGGTAAGAAATTCCCGCCTACCTGCCACCTCTAATATTCCCATTGCAACTTAAATCTATTTATTCCAAAAAGTGTGACTTGTATGGAAAATAGTCTTATCTGATAAAGTGTGACTTGCATGGGTGAATAAACCTCTTTGGTGGGAAAAGTTAGCCTGCTAGGCAGGCAAGAAAGTCCCACCGGTGCTTTAAATTATTTTTCTTTATTTTATAATGAGAATTTTCTTCCTGCAAGGCAAATAAGAAATTCCCGCCTACCTGCCGCCTCTAATTTTCTCATCACAACTTAAGTGACTTTGCCTTCATGGGAAAAAGTACCCTGTAAGGTAGGTAAGAAATTCCCGTTTGCCTGCCACTACCAAAAATTTCATTGCAGCTTACCTTCATTCATTCCAAAAAGTACGACTTGCTTGGGAGAGGCTTTTTGTGCATGACTTCATCTTTTTTGGTCAGAAGTTTGCTTTCTGAGGTTGATTCCTTCTGGTGCAGTGGCAGTAAATGATCTCCAGATGCTTCAGGTAATTAAATAGACTATACTGGACAAGGAACAGACCTAGGGGAATTTCACAGAGAAACTGCGGAGAAAACTGGAGAAAAATGCAAAAGAAATAAATAAAAGCAAAAAACGTTGCCAGAAGTCACAGACAAAGCTCTGAATTCATTCCAAGTGAAAATCCTATTGAGATGTGTGAATATTGGCATGCAAAACTTCAACAGGATTCAACCGGAGCACAATTTACTTCAAACGGGGCATTATTTATTTAATAAATAATTAAATAAAAATTTCCCGCAGACAAAACTTGGCGAAGGGATAAAATGAGTTTGGGCATCTGGGTATTTGTCGAAATTGGCTCATATGATTCATTGGGAATATCTTAACGTAATACAGACATCTTCTGGCAATAAAAACACAAGAAGAATTTTTTAAACATGGGGTAGTCTCAGATTTCAGGGTAAAATCTGGAGACACCAAACTTTCAAGTTCTTAGCTTCAAGAATGGCATCGGGTTCAACTGCACATAGGCCTAAGAAGTCAAATGACCTTGCATGGAAGCATTGTGTAGATAGCCCAGAGAACGACTCTGAGATGAGTGTAGGCCTTGAGACTCTAAGAGAGATGGTTTTTTCCCTAGTTGTTTATGAGGCAAGAAAAAGTAAAAATAAGGATGGATGATACAGTTGCAGCTGCGATGAATAAGGGGTAGAAGGAGATGATTCTAATGAGTTATGAGCCTTTAGTTCTTCTATTTCCCAAAGGGTGGTTCTGGTACAAGGCTCGTCTATGAACGGTAGTTTGGGTTCACTTGGATAGATGTTTTTGTTCCTGGAAATGCCCCTAGGGAACAACCTTCACTCAAAGGTACAACTTGGAACCTGGAAATGCAAAATGAAGCAAAGGTGGATGTTGCAAACTTCTGTAATGTCCCTTTCTAGGGCTTAAACTGAGGATAAGGGTTTGGCCACAATCCCTAAGAATCAGATCTAGAAATACACCAACACCCAACTGAAAATAATCTGATTTTTATAACAGCAAATCCAACAATAATAGAAACCCTAGCAGCGAACTGGAAATTACACTTTTAGGGTATCAAAATTAGCTTAGAACATTAATCAATATACCTCTAGGGAAGCGAACTGTAGCAGCACTTGGGAACAATCATTCACATGTAATATGGGCATAAAATTAACACAGAAATATCTAAAATACTCACTAAATCCAGTAAGATGAAATCTTGAGCAAATATGTATTTTGTAAATTTATTTCAAGTGCAAATATAGCTGAAACTTCAAAAATTTATAACTCCATCAATACTTGGAGTTTCAACACAAACCAATGCTCAAAATGATCTTGAAGAGACCAGTTAACCAATGAAAGTGAAATCACAATTTTCCAACCTTGAAAACCCACTGAAAAGTGATCCTAAAATCTCCAAATGGGTAGATCAAGCTGAAAATGAATGTGGCAGCCCCCAAAAGCATGCCCTGACTGAAGTAGGAGTGCCCTAAGCATGGATAAACACCTTGTTGCTCTAGAAATCTAACAATTAAGTCCACTTGTGACTCCCATATGAAGCCACCAATGCAAAAAATGAGGATTTTCATCCCCAAGTGTTGTGACTATTGAGGGTTTCATCCCCAATAGGATCCAATGAGGGTTTTCGTCCTCAAAGTTGAGCCACACCAAAGTTCTTCGTCTTCAGTGGAGAGTAGGGCACGTCGTGCACAAACCCAAGATATCAATCTTTGAAATAAACATGCATAACCTTTCTTAGGCCATTTGATCCACCTTTATATCTTCCTTTTTGGCGCCAATGATGAATTAGAAGCCCAATGCACTTTTTAATCTTCCCTTAAAAAGACCGACTTCATAAGAGTATTTAAAAAATATTTTTTATTTTATAATAATAATATGAAGTTGTCCTAAAATAAGAATTGGCTAGGCCCAACTTAAAATATTATTAATTATTTTTAATTTAGAAAGGGGACATTACAACTTCTGGTATCACAACAACATTCCATTCAATGTGGCGAAAAGCCCATACTAGGAGAATGTGGTAATTGTGTCGACCATTGTTGGGAAGGGGTTCAAAGCCCCTGCTCATGATTTGAGAGGCCCAATGTTAGAGGATGCCATCAAAAATACACATCGTTGTTGATGAGCAAAAAAAATATGGCATAAAAAGGGTTGTAGCATTTTATTTGATGGGTGGAAAGATGGAAGGAACCACACCTTGATTATCTTTCTAGTGGATTCAAGTGTGCAGTCAACATTCTTAAAGTTAATTGATGCCTCCTGATAAGTGATAAATGCAATCAATTTGTGTGATATGTTGGACAAGGTTGTCATGGAACTGGGTGTGGAGAATGTCATCTAGGTTGTGACTAATAATGCAACAACATATGTAGTAGCGGGGAGACTTCTTGAGGAGAGGCATTCTTCACTTTTTTGGATCCTTTGCACAACCCATTGCATTGATCTTCTACTTGAAGACTTGGCAAAGTTGACATGGGTGAAAAATGTGGTTGAAGAGGTGAGAAATATCACAGATACATCTACAATCATCCTTGGGTGTTGAGCTTGATGAAAGAGCATGCCAACGGAAATAAGCTTGTGTGACCATGAGCCACACAATTTGTCCCAAACTTCATCACATTGCAAAGCATTACAACCTCATAACCATATCTTAAGTAGATGTTTGTGAGCACACGATTGGTTGTCTCCCTATAACAAGGGTGTTGAAGGGGAGAGAGTCGTGAAGACCATTTTTGATGATGTTTTTGCAAAGACCACATTTGAGATCATCAAGGTAACTTTAAACTTAATTTTTTTTATTTATCATTTATTTTTTTATATTTTTTCACTCAAAATTATCTTAATTTCAATTTTTAAAATTGCTCGTTATTTTTTTGTAGGTATTAAGAGTCTTTAGTAAGAGTTCTAAGGTTGGTGGATGGGGGAAAAATATAATGGGTTATTGGTATGAGGCCATAGAAAATTATTATGTGAAAAATACAAGAAAATATGAGCCCATTTGGCACCTAGTTGATCAAAGATGGAACAAGCAGCTCCGTCAACATACACATGCAATGGCCGACTACTTGAACCCCAAGTTTTTCTTCTCCGATTCATTTATTAAAAGGAGAAAGACTCAACAGCTAGGTATAAACAAATTGAGTCATTTTTTTTTACTTTAAGAACATAGATACTAGACTTCTTTAATAAATGCAAATCTAGTTGTCATACAACTTTATAAATGCCATATTTGCATATTTTTTATAGGAAGATTATTGTGTAAAAACACCAAATCTTCAAAGCCTAGCAATCCACATTTTTTGCCAGCCATGTAGCTCTTCTAGGTGTCAACAAAATTGGAGCATGTTTGAAGTCGTTCACACAAAGAAGCGCAACAAGTTGACAACATGGCACCTCAATGACCTTGTTTTTGTCTGATACAATCTTCATCTTCATGTGAAACAAGTGGAGGGGCAATAAAGTCATGAGACAATTGACTTGGATGATATCAATCTATATTCAAATTGGATCATTGAGCCTAAGGGCATAGACGAGCCCATGTTTATTGAAGAGATTACTGCTTTGGAGAGGGAAGGAAAAGAAGGATTAGCTGACTCGATAGAAAGGACATCGAGAGGGGTTGGTGAGGATCTGCAGATGCTTATTGATTGTGTACTCACAAAAATTTAAGGGGCCAGTGACAAACTCTCTAATCTGGAAACCATGGTTTCTCGAGAGATATCAGTTCCTGTTTTCTGTGCTTAGAGCAGAGGATTCATATGACTCCAGTCCTTGGTTCAGGAACTCCACACACATAATGATAACATGGAACGGAGAATGAAGCAGCTGTTACACAAGCTTCAACCTGTACATTTCCATCACTACTGTGGAAACTCGGTCACGACTGTTGGGGCTGCTCTGGGTTACGAAGCTTTTCTAAGTTTCTAGATCTCATCTTTCTAAGTCATATGGACAGTTTAGCGATACATGATAGTCTCCTAGCATTTTGTATATTTCATATCCTTTTGTGTAAACCATTTTGTTTTTCTCTGGCTTTTGGATTTGAAATTGTATTCTCTTCTGTTAGTTGTGGGGCTGGTGAATTTAGACAAACATTTGACACAAAGCAAAATGAAAAATCTGAATACTGACGTATTTCACAGGCTTTCTGCCATATGTTTCTTATAATATAAATATATATTTTATTTTTAGGGGAAAAAAATCCCATCCCTCTTCAAATGAAAGGATTAAGGCAAGATGCTCATTTTGCTAAGGGAGTTATTCTTCCACATACCTTAATCCAAAGGCTGATATTTTAATTTGTATTTCTTCTTACTACCATCCCCTGTAGGCATGGTTGGGCAAAAGTCTGGATCTGTTAACTTTTTTTATAATGTTACTACCCTAAAGCTTCTTTAGTAGGGTACCAACACAAACATCTTACCTCACAAGTACTCCACAAAGCAAGAGCTATAGACCCTAGTTCACCTGATTGGTATCTCTTCACCATTTTCTTCACTCTGCAGTGCAAAGATCGGCCTTAAAAAATAGGAGAGATGTTTCATCTACCTCCACTGCCTCTTCAAGATTTTCATCCAATGCAACACTTGCTCGCCATTACAGATTATGCGAGGTGAAGAACCTTGTCTTCTAACGACACTGTTAGACAGATCTATAAGACTTTATAGTGGTTATAGCTAAATAGTATAACTTTCATTGGCTTATAGCTATTTTATTTTGATCATGTGTTTTTACTTATATTATACTTCAGTCTCTAATATACAATTTAGTACTTTGAAATAGGTTGCTTATGCACTCCTTTGCTCTATGTGTACTAGGAATACCTTCCTGCCTCGCTTTCTATTTTTGGTGGCTTCCTTAAAGGTATAAATTCTCTCCTTTCTTCCCTCAGGACTCTGCCTAATTAATTTCTTCTTTGGAAAACAGGTCGTTGGTGCAGTAGGGTTTCAAGGTGAAACTCTGACAATTCCAGATTCAGTTAATCCTGCAGTTGCATCCATAATTGGTTCGTGTTGGAAAAGGTAAACAAATCCTATTCAAGTTTTCCATTTTAATTTTAAGGTGGTAGCAGAGACAGTTGAAGCAACAGCATCTTATGATCTGAAGATTAATGGAGCATGTACGAGTACAATTACCAGCATTTAAATTCTTGAATGCAGTGATCCAAAGGTCAGACCAAGTTTCACACAGATTATGCAAAATCTCAAGCATCTTCAGAAAACTACTATAGCACAACAATCTTAATTATGAAGTCTCCCAGGACAGTTAGCAATGCAAACTATTTCAACATTAAAATCTCTTACCCAATGATGCTCTGAAATCTAGGATCTTCATGTTGCAATTGGCAGGATATTGCATAGACATGATCTTTTTTTTGTTATTTAATCTCATGTTAGGAAATGCTCTCAAGCACAGAAATGCAACAATAATCACTAAAACTAATGCAAAGTCTAGTGTGAGCCCCAAAGAAATGTGATGATGCAACAGGAATAAGTATCTGATCTGTGAGGTGCAGAAACAATTAACATGGAGCTGCTCTTAGTGCAAGGATCTCATGAATTTTGACTTCCCAATTCAAATTGACAATACAAAGCTGTGGGAGTAGTTCTGTCATATGGTTGCAGGAAGATCATTACATGAGCATGGTTTTTTTATAGGATAGACATTTGCATTTTATAAATGTGATGTAATCCACTATCTATTGTTTCTACCATGTGATGTGATGTAATCCTTCAAAAAAATAAAAATGCAAACTAATCTAGTTTTAAGTGTTTAACACTGATATTTTTGAGTAGCCTCTCAAATATTGCAGAATTTAATTTCATCATTGATATTGAGGTAACGATGCTGAATTAGCATCCACTGGATTTTGGTATAATGGTAATGGGGACACTTGAAAGGAAGCTCATAACTCCAACAGATGTGACAAGCTTGTGTCATAACAATTATGGGGTACATTCTAGCATGACTCATGATCTAAGCCTAGCTCTGTAAGAGAAGCATTTTTTGTTTTTGTAAAGGAGCAATTTCCCATCAAAACATTTCTTGCTCTTATCATGGATTTTCCTTCCATGTTAATGGAAGTTTCTCTGGCATATAATATAGTCCTGCAACTCATACCAGGTGGTGCCAAGTTCTAAACTATCTTATTGAAGTATAGGATACATTCTAGTGTGAACCCATGTTTTAAGCCTAGCTGCAAGAGAGAAGCATTTTTGTTGTCTTTGTAAAGGAGCAATTTCCCATCAAAATATTTCTTCTTGTTTTCATGGATTTGCCTTCTATGTTAATGTAAGTTGCTTTGGCATATAATATACTTCTGCAACTTATAGTAGGTGGGCTGTCATGTACCCCTTTCAAATAAAGTCTAAAAATTAATAATATAACTTAAGTGTTGAAAAGTGACTATAAAACACATTAATGTTATTATTCTTAAATAAAGACGTCCCCTTTTTAAATAAAATCTAAAAATTAATAATATAACTTAAGTGTCAAAAAGTGACTTTATAAAACACATTTATGTTATTATTATTAAATAAATGTGACTTTTCTATTTTAAGTGAGCTCAATGATTAAATAGAAAGTCTTTTTATTAAATAAAGTTCAAGGCCCATATGTGGCACCCGACTTGGGAGAAGTAACGAAAAGGTTATAAAAGGAAGTGTTAGGGTCATTTGGAGTATCTTTTGTCTATTATCTTTCTCATGTTGGAAAATGTTGAGCATTTTGCTTGTTTGTGCATTGAGGATGAAAACCCTCCATTGCATTCATCACTTGAGGACAAAAACCCCTCATTGTGATCATATTTGAGGACTAAAACCCTCAATATTTTCTTGGTGGCTTCACTCAAGGGTCACATTTGAGCACAATTTAGGATCCTTAGAGCTAGGGCACAACTATTTTCAATTTGTGTCAGGTTGTAGTTCAGCGAAGGCACGTTTTCTACTTTTCACACTTCAGATTTACGTTTCAAGCGAAGAAATTTAGCCAATTGAGAAACAATCCACTAGACTTCAATCAGGGACAATTAGGGCACGATATGCAACCATTTCTAGGGTTGTCTACACCCCTTTGGATTTCAGATCAGCATTTAGGGCATCAACAATAGACGGAATTGGTTGGTTTTAGTTTGTAGTGTATCCTTTTGGTCTCCTCTTGTCATCTGGAGCGTCTTTTGTGAGAAAATTGTTGCAATCTTATGCGGATATTTTTCTTGTTTTATGGTGTGAAAATAAATAAAAATAAAGTCAATCTTTGGTTGGAAAATTATTTTTCATCATCTACTTGTATCAAGAGGGTTTCTAGATGCTTTGGGCCTTTTCAGTATTTGCGTATTGTGATTATTTGATAAATAAAGGAAGATTTCATATTGTTGTATTTTCTATCTTAAGGGTTTGCATAAAACTTAGATTGTTATATTTTGTATAAGGGTTTCAGGGAAATTCCAAAATTCATAGATTTGTCCCATACGGAACATTACATGGGCCCAAATTCTAAATTCGTTGATTGATAATCCAAAAAGATTGTCGGTAATCAATTTCATTAAGATTTCTCTCTTCATATGACCAAATGGTTTTCCAAATGTATACAGCAGAATGTTTTCTGACATTAAAAACTCATCAGGAGGAATGTCACCTATAATGAAACTAGCACCTACACCTTTAGGGGTTGCAAGCGAATCGCCAATAGGCAATTTTTAGGGCTGAGATTTTTTGGCGGAGGATTTCTGGCATGGGTTTTCCGACCTAAGTTTTCTAGCAGCTGTTTACTGGCAAGATTTTTTGGTATATGTTTTTCAAGGGGTTTCTGACATTTTTTGGCGACGTTTTCTAGAAGAGGTCTTCCGACGGGTTGAAAGCGGTTTTCCTCCGTGGGATAAATTTTCTGAGCACTTTTTGGTGGTTTACCGACGTGAGAAATTTTCCTACTATTTTTTGGGAATTCATTCCCACAATAAAAGCCTATCAACTCATAAAAGGGTGAAAGAGTCAAAACATTCAAACAAATTGAAATGATTGTGGTCAATAAGTTTGCTTTGTATATTTTAAGGGAAAATCTATTTTTTGATATGGTTATTCTAAGGTCAGTTTTTAATGGGATGCTTGACTATTGGAAAAAATAATGTCAAATACTAGCTTCCTATTGCATACAGAAATCTTGAATTTATCTATTCACATGCCACATTATTTTATATGCATCTATGTAATATGTATTTTTTGAAAATAAATCTATGTTCCACGAGGAGACATTCCCGCCGCCCTGCCCTCCCCCCAAAACTGACATTTCAAAGACTTGAGATGTCTCCAAGACTTGAGGATGGCTGGGAAACGTCCCCTCATCATCCTGCCACTGCCACCAGATGTACGGGGACACCCCTGAAACGTTTTCCTCAAAGAGGGGACATTTCTAAGACTTCCCCCAATTTTGGGGACTCTATATAGGTTCGAGCCCTATCCATACACACTCCACTAAGATATCTAGCAACCTCAACTATATATATATATATGGGAGGACCCCGATAATTCTACATGGCAACGACCTAAAGTAAAGGCTGGAAGCCGATAGGAAGAGTTCCAACAATGAGGAATCTATATTGTGCTTGGAAGCCAGTTGCAAGCAACATAGGTTTTTGGCGGAGTGAGAGAGTCATGTCGAGCCACTATCTATATATGG
The DNA here is from genome assembly GCA_019776745.2 of Taxus chinensis. Taxonomy (NCBI): domain Eukaryota; kingdom Viridiplantae; phylum Streptophyta; class Pinopsida; order Cupressales; family Taxaceae; genus Taxus; species Taxus chinensis. The sequence continues at coordinate 247,832,010 of CM034150.1, read as the reverse complement.
GCATTGAATACTCTTTATTTCCATGAGAGCTAGACTAGGGGCGGTGTTTGCATAGTATATAGTCAATGTAATTTAACTTAACTTGGCTCAAGGGCTCTCCTTTGTTGGAAGAGAACATGTCATATATAGATAGGCCCTCCATCCCTTATTTCAATAGAGGGCTGAGGGGGGTCGCCCCCCTCACCCTCTAAATAGAGAATGAGACATCCCAAAGACTTCTAGAAATCTCTCGACCCATCCCAAGGACTCTTAGCCGTCTCTGGAGGCATAAGGCTATCAAAAAAATTAATCAGTTTGTTTTATAATTGTTGGGCCCCAACCCTAATCTTAGTACTCAATGTGTCCCAACCACCCTCATAGCACTCAAAAAAAATTATAAATAAGAGTTGCACTCTCACTCTGAATCACAATGAAAAATTCAAAGCAAAATTGAAAGCATTAGCAAGCAAGAGTGAAAGCAATAACTGTTATCCAATTTCACCCCCCAGGGTTGAATTGATAACATACATCAGGATTCCCAAGTCCCAGGCTGAAAAAGAACGAGCTCTGAGAGAATGCGAGAAGTTGCAGAAAATAAGCCTGGGCCAGAAAAAATTGTGAAAATCGACTAAGTCCTTGTCCTAGAAATATTTGGGACATGCGGGACACCAAGGCGCAGTTTGGCCGAAACGCCTCCAGGCGGCCCGCAAAGCAAAGAGACATCTGGGACAGATGGACGCAAAATGCCCGAATCGGCCGAAAGAAAGAAAATTTGTCCAAGTCCTTCACCGAGAGCGCGGGACAAGAGTACGCAGAAGACCCGAACCGGCCGGTTCGGCCGAAACAGGGAACTTTCGCACTGGGACATCTGGGTCGTGAGTGCGCGGAGGATGCGAACGGGCTGGTTCGGCCGAAACGGAAAATTTTAGCACAAGGACAAGTGGGACAAAGGGACGCACGGGACGCGGATAGCCGAAGGAGCCGAAAGCCAATCAGATAATGCCACGTGTCACTGGCAGAAAGGGGACGTGGAAGCCCATTTTGGGCAAACCGGAAGAATGTTCCAGACAGCACTGGGACATCCGGGACAAAAACACGTGGTGGACGCGAAAATCCGGCATGCCCGTGGATGAATCACAGCATGACACGTGTCGTCAAGGAAAAAGGTCCAAAAAGTCAAAGGGGCGAGTTTTCGAGCACTGATCCAAACCAATGAAATAGTGCCACGTGTCCAAGTTTAGGGGCCCACAAAAAAACCCGTGAAAAGGTGGAGAGAGGGAATTGCCCAGCGAACCAGAGCCTGCCACGTGTCGTCCAGATGGCAAGCGCGGGAAAAGAAATTTAAAAATCCGTTTTCACCTATTTGTGCCCTAAATCTTCAGATCATCATATCTTTCGATCCAGAGCTCGGATTTGCACGTTCTTTATATCAACGGAAAGCTGTTGAAATTCTCTACATGATTCTGGGGTCAATCTTGCATTTTGGTGTAGTTTGGAGGGAGAAAATTAAGGAAACGTCTCTGACGCGTGTAATGCTTCAACAACCAACTTTAATGCAGCAGACAGCTCGCCGCTCCTGTTAGACAACCTGCCGTTTTGCCAGGATCCGCCACTTGGATCATATGAGATGATTTTAAATGCTACCAAGAAGTGGTTGGAGCACATTCTGGATTTCCTCTCTCTCCCCTCTCATTTCTTCATATATATTGTACAAGAGGAGCTCTTTTAGAAGGGGACATTTTTTGTTTTGCACTCTTCCTTCTCTTCTGCTCGCAAGAGAATTTGTGGAGCTTTCAAGCCTCCCATATGGATTGTAATGCCATTTTTTGCCTCTTGGCCACTGTAATGTACTGTATCAATCCTTGAGCAATATATATATGTCTGTGATTGATTCTAAACCCTCTCATGTATTCATTGCTGTCATTTTTGATCTCTTATTGCAGTTTGGTCACCTGTGCATGGTGTTGTATTGCATTTATGTGGTCTGTGTTTAATTTTGCAAAACGAGTGTCCAACATTCCTCGGTGCATCACCTCCGTAGTTTAGGTTTTATTTTTATGCATTCTCTACCCTGTCTCCTTGGCAAATTAGATTAGGTTGTAGTAAAACCTCTGCATTTTATCAATGCATCTAAATAGAGGAATAGGAACCAACCTTCTCTGGAGAATCCTTTCTCATCTTTACAAGTCCCACACTTGGAGAAAGGATTCCATGTTGTGCAATCACACTGGATGCCTGAACATCAACCTAGAAGCCTGATCTGCATCCAGGGGTGCTGTGAGTCTGCAACAACAGTTTTGGCACGCCCGGTGGGACACTAGAGGTCTCATTTTTATTGCAGCAAAGTTGATATGCATTTGCTGCAGTTTTCTTGCTTATAAGAGCTGTTATTTGCATATCTGGCGACTCCAAGGGGAAGAATCAACTGGTTTCAGCAGTGCAGGCTTGAAAACTCATGAGAAGAATCACCACAAGGTTAAGAGCTGAAGAAGAAGAAGAAGTGCCGTTTGAATACCTGCAACTATCTCCAAGAAGAAGGCAAAGAGGAAGAAGGAATTCAAAAGGTCTCCATCTCCACCAAACAGAACTCTCTCAACTCTTCCACCTGACAGGCCTTTCATTCAGTATACAAGGGTTCTAAGACCAATCAGAATGGCTCAGAACAACCCCTACGTCAACTTCACAGGCAACAGCCCACTTACTCTCAATGCACAACATCTAGTTCCTATTGCAGCCTTGAAGAACATTCCCTACTTCACTGGAGGAAATCAGACTACTCCAGGTGATCATGTTAAAGATATTGCTAACCTTTGTGCAATCCATGAAATCGATGAAATGCAAGTGGCTGTCAAGTTATTGGGATCTTCATTCAAGGGTAAAGCATTGCAATGGTTCAGAAGCCTTGGAGCTGGTTCTATCACAAACTGGAATCAGCTGTGTATTGCACTTCATGAGCAATTTGGAGAGAAGGGAGACAACTTGTCTCTTTTGGAACAGCTGACAATTATCAAGAGAGCCCCCAACGAGCAGCTGACTGACTTCGACTTCAAATTTCAAAGGTCTTGGGATAGGATTCTAGTAGTAGTCAGGCCAACAGCATGAGGTGTTTTTCTATATTACCTTAAAGCTTTGAATTCTGATATTTCTATGTTAATTCAGTCCATGGGAGGCACAACAATCCCTATGGCTTATAGCATTTCCATTAGAGCCGAAAACTGTCTTATTCAAGCTGGTAAACTGGCTCCTAGGCCTCCCATGCCCTTGTATCTAAACTTAGAAAATCCAAGCACTAGTCAAGCACCCACTTTGGCTCCTGTTCCAACTCCTAGAAACCAGAGTTCAAATGAAGCTTCCACTTCATCTCCAAGTGCTTCAAATGAACTCCAAGAGGTCATGAAACAGTTGCAAAATTTGGGAAATGAGCTGGTCACTATTAAAAGGCAACAAGCCCAAGGTTTCAGACCTTCCTATCAACCCCAATCTCAGCCTAATAGGCAGCCATACCAACCACAAAGACCACCTAATCCAGCTGCAAATATGAATCAAAATCACAGCCAAGTAAGGCCTCCTGCCAATAGACCATTCCAGCCCTATAATCCACATGTCATATCTACCTCTAAGGCATTAGTGCCAACACAAGAATAACATTGCCCAGGAATATGATTGGTGTTTTCCATGCAACGAGCCTCATAACCAATCCATGTGCTTCAATGGTGCTCTTAATCAAGCACTAATGGTGACAACTACCGGTGTGGAGGGCGAGGGTAGTCAAGGGAACAGCCAACAACCAGAAACATTCCAACAACAATCAACCTCAAATGACACTACATTGGTGAACTGGCAAGCAGAAGATTTTTGTGGCATGAATCAGGCAGTTTCTCAAGGTGTTGCAGCCCAACACAAGGTCAAAAAGGAGGAATCTGGGTGAAGAACAGCGATTAGCCCCAGCCAATCCACAACCTTCCACGGCTCCACACAATGATTGGCAAGTAGAGTCCAGTTTCAAATACACAAGGGCAGCCAAGAACAGCCCCTAGGCCAACTCAAATACAAGCTTTTACTGCCCATGGGCAAGGAGTAAACGTGCAAACCAAAGGACAGCAGAGAGATTCTTCATCACCATTCAGTATCATTGATCAGATGAAGAAGACAAATGTTAACATATCAATGGAATCCCTATCTATCCCAGGCCAAAGAGATCTGCTGCAAGCTGCCATGAAGGATTAAACAACTTCGAATCAGCGGGTTCAGATGCAAGACAAAGTGCTTACAAATGTTGCCCAGCCTGAAAGAAATCATGGAGGACAACAAGGTAACATGTTGAAGCCCCCTCCTTTTTATGTTTCATTAATCATTGGGGATAAACTAGTACACAATTGCATGATTGATTCCAGGGCAAGTAGCTCCGTGATGCCCAAAAAAATAGCTGATCAGCTGGGTCTCCAATATGAAGTAATATCTAAAGGAGTAGTGCAATTGGATGAGACAGCAATAGCAACAGTTGGAGTGATTAAAAACTTGAGTCTTACCTTGCATGCATGTCCAAATGTTGTTGTCTTACAAGATGTATCAATCATAGACCTTCCACCACTCTTTGCCCTTTGCTTGTCAAGGGACTTCACAGCCACGATTGGAGGGTATTCGTCTGCTGATTGGTCTCACATGCTGTTTAGAACAAGGTATAGAACTAAGGCCACAATCAGATCCGAACCCATTACAAACTTCTATATTGAGCCTTACGCCCCAAGTCAGATTAATGCCAATTGCTCAGCATTTGATCAAGAAGATCACCCTAGTACTGATGAGGCTGACACCAAGGTTGGGAAGTATCCTGGACCTAACTCTTGATGAATGGGCAAACAAGATACATGCTTTTGATCCCTATCAAGAAGTAGAAGAATCTGAGCTGGGAGTTTATTGTATACACGAAGAAAATCAACATGTTCCTAGCATCACCAAGCCAAGCCATAATGATGACAACGAGGTATGGCAGTTGTTTTTTGACGGATCAAGGAGTAGGCAAGGTGCAGGAGGTGGAGCCATGCTTGTTTCACCCCAGGGAATAAAGTACTATTCAGCTTTTAGATTTCAATTTGCATGCTCTAATAACACTGCTGAATATGAAGCCTTGGTGCAAGGGATGCATTGGGCAATCAAGAGAAAAATAAAGAATTTGCAAGTCTTTGGGGACAGTGAATTGATTGTAAATCAGGTCAAGGGACGGCATGCTGCCAAAAATGATCTACTCAAGTGCTACAAGAATAGGGTGTGGGACCTCATGGAAGATTTTGAAGGTTTTGGCATCGAATCCATTCCCAGGAAAGAAAATCAAGCTGCTGACAGGCTTGCAGCAGTAGGGGCAGCCTTTGACATTATGGAAAGCATTCAACAAGACAAGGTACAGCCGAACATCCACATGATTGTGAGGCCTTCAGTGCCGGATAACAATGTCAGTTGGCAAGTGTTTGAGAATGACCAGCAAATCGTCAATTTCCTCCAAGAAGAAGCTGAGTTCTCTGCCAGGAATCAAGACAAGTTGCATCAGCAGTATGGTGACCAAGTGGTGCAGTTGAGAACTAACAAATTACCAAAAGGCCTCATAACCTTGGAGTCAATCTTCAACCCGAATGATCAGTTCCGGAAGGAGAAGGCAAACATTCAAGTAAAGGAAGAAGATTCAGAGCCAATTCCGGTTGGGGAAGGCAAAACACTTCAAATTGGTAAAGTGGCCACTGAGCAGGAGAAATCAGATTTCATACAGCTTTGCCAAGAATTTCCAGATTTCTTCGCTTGGAGTTATGAAGACTTGAGAGGATTCAATCCGAATTTGGCACAACATACCATAGAATTGGATCCAGATGCTAAGCCCACCAAGTAGAAGCAGAGACCAGTCAACCCTCACATTGAGCCTCTGATGAAGAAAGAGCTAAATAAGCTAATAGAGACAAGCAATATATTCCCGATCAAGCACTCAAGCTGGGTTGCTAACTTGGTTCCGGTCAGGAAGAAGAGTGGAGAAATCAGGGTGTGTGTGGAATTCCGAGACCTCAATATAGGGCATCTCTCAAGGATCATTATCCACTCCCTTCCATGGAGCAAATATTGCAAGTAGTATCCAGTTCAGAGAGATTCTCTCTCCCTAGATGGCTACTCAGAGTATAATCAGGTGATGGTAAAAAAAGAGGACAAATTCAAGACAGCCTTCACGACTAAATGGGGCACGCATGCTTACAAGAAGATGTCATTTGGGCTGTCAAACACTGGTGCTACCTTTTAAAGGGCAATGGACATGGCATTCAAAGGCTTGATCAACAAGATAGTGCTGATATATCTAAATGATATCACTCTCTTCTCAAAGAATGCAGCAGGACCCATCTCTTTCACCTCAGGCAAGTGTTTCAGAGGTGTAGAAAGTTCGGAGTATCATTGAATCCCAAAAAATGCATATTCCTAGTTCACGAGGGTAAATTTCTAGGCCATATTGTCTCGAAAGAGGGACAGGTAATTGATCCAGAGAGAGTTGAAGCCATAAGAGCACTACCATTGCCAAGTCACAAGAAGGCTCTTCAAAGTTTCTTAGGAAGGATCAACTTTGTTCACAGGTTTACGTCAGATTTTGCAGCCCTTGTCAAGCCCATCACCAAAATGTTAAAGAAGAACATGGCTTTTAAGTGGACAGCAGAAGGCAAGGAGAGTTTTGAAGCAATCAAAGAAGCTATCTCTCAGGCACCAACTCTCATCAACCCCACACTTCTCCAAGGATTTCATCCTCTATGCATTTGGAGGTGATGACACTATCTTTGCCATTCTGGTACAACAGAACAAAGATAATGATGAGCAGTCGATTGCCTTTTTCAGCCAGAGCCTAGATGACTGCGAGGTGAGGTACTCTTTTATTGAAAAGCATGTACTTGCAGTAATCAGAAGCTTGAAGAAATTCAAGCATTTAGTCTCAAACAACAAGGTCCAATTGTTGGTCTCACATGCTGGAGTTAAGGACTTCCTCCTCAACAAGGATTTGAATGAGAAAAGGGCAGGTTGGATCACCCGTGTCATGGAGTATGACATTGAGATCAAGATCACCAAGCTGGTAAGAGGGAAAGGACTGTGTGAGCAGTTGGTTTTGGGGAAGCAAAAGGAAGTATGCAACGAAGAAGAGGCTGTTTTGACAGTCCAGGACAGTCATGAGCCAAGTGGCAATCAAGAAGAAGACAATGCTTCCCCCACTCCTTGCTGGACCCAAGATATTATGCACTTCCTAGGTATAGGCCAGTGCCCCCCAGAGATGAACAAGACCCAAAGGAGACACTTTAGGTTGCAGGCTGTTCCGTATGCCATTATTGATGGAGTTTTGTTCAAGAAAGATGTGAATGGAGTGCTGCTGAGATGCATTAGCACAGTTCAGATTCAAAGGGTGTTGGAAGAATTTCATGGTGGACCAGCTAGTGGCCATTTCGCACCAAGAGTGACAGCTCTAAAAATCATGAAGGCTGGTTATTATTGGCCTAAAATTTTCAGTGATTGCTATGCATGGATCAAGAGGTGTAAGAATTGTGCATTCTTCACGGGAAAAGAAAGACTTGCTGCCCTCCCATTGCATCCAATCTTAGTTGACCAGCCATTCATGCAATGGGGTTTAGACTTCATTGGAGTCATTAATCCCAATTCAAGCCAAGGGCACAAATGGATTTTGACAGCCACAGACTACTTCACCAAATGGACAGAAGAAGTAGCACTCAAAGAGGCAAATGAGTCTAGCATCTTAGACTTTTATGAGGGAATAACAACCAGATTTGGTGTACCTGTCACAATAATCTCTGATAATGCATTGGCATTCATTGGATCTAAGGTGACTCAGTGGGCTATCAAGAATGGTATTTACCTGAGCACTTCATCGAACTATTACCCTCAGGGTAATGGCCAGGCCGAGTCTACAAACAAGAATTTGTTGAGGATCATTAGGAGAACTCTTGATGAGAATCAGAAGTCTTGGCACACCAAGCTGAAATCAGCCTTATAGGCTGATAGGATCACTTCCAAAAGATCCACAGGTAACTCTGCATTCAGACTTGTCTATGGAAGAGAGGCAATCTTGTCCATGTCACTTGAGTTGCCAACATTGGAACTCATGAAGCAGCTGGAGTTACTTGAATTTGAGCCTATGGAGGTGAGGTATGCAGAGTTGATGGAGCTGCAAGAGATCAGAAATCAGGCATCCCAAGCAATGGAAAAGGATCAAGCTTTGATCAAGAAGACCTTCGATAGAAAGGCCAAGGATAGATCTTTTCAAGTTGGAGATCTAGTGTTGAAATGGGATGCGGACAGAGCAAAACTGGGAAGGCATTCAAAATTTGATGCCATTTGGAGTGGCCCATACATGGTCATAAAGTGCAAGAGCAACAATACTTTCCAATTGGCCTCATTGGACGGTGAAGAACTGCAGATTCCAGTAAATGGAATCTATCTCAAACATTGCTACTAAAAATAAAAGGTTCACCCTTGTAAATATTAGTCTAGATTTCAATTCCTCTAAGTGCATATGCACATTGTCTTGTTGTAGTTAGGTTTCAGTTTCCCTAAGTGCTTTGGCGCAGGTTTTGTTGCTCATGGATTGAGTTTTTACAGTTAAGCGTGCTCTCGTAGAAGGAGTTGCAGTATCAGGCTCATTTCAGGTCATTGCTTATGACTCCATGCCCAATGGATCGCTAAAAGGCCACTGGTCTTTTCATCTAGCAGGCAGATGACCCCGCTGAGTCGCCAAATTGTTATCCAATTTCACCCCCTTAGGGTTGAATTGATAACATACATCAGGATTCCCAAGTCCCAGGCTGAAAAAGAACGAGCTCTGAGAGAATGCGAGAAGTTGCAGAAAATAAGCCTGGGCCAGAAAAAATTGTGAAAATCGGCTAAGTCCTTGTCCTAGAAATATTTGGGACATGCGGGACACCAAGGCGCGTTTCGGCTGAAACGCCTCTAGGCAGCCCGCGAAGCAAAGGGACATCTGGGACAGATGGACGCGAAATGCCCGAATCGGCCGAAAGAAAGAAAATTTGGCCAAGTCCTTCACCGAGAGCGCGGGACAAGAGTATGCGGAAGACCTGAACCGACCGGTTCGGCCGAAATAGGAAACTTTCGCACTGGGAGATTTGGGCCATGAGTGCGCGGAGGATGCGAACCGGCCGGTTCGGCCAAAACGGAAAATTTTAGCACAAGGACAAGTGGGACAAAGGGACGCGTGGGACGCGGATAGCCGAAGGAGCCGAAAGCCAATCAGATAACGCCACATGTCACTGGCAAAAAGGGGACGTGGAAGCCCATTTCGGGCGAACCGAAAGAATTTGTCCCAAACAGCACTGGGACATCCAAGACAAAAAGACGTGGTGGACGCGAAAATCCGGCATGCCCGTGGACGAATCACAGCATGACACGTGTCGTCAAGGAAAAAGGTCCAAAAAGTCAAAGGGGCGAGTTTTCGAGCACTGATCCAAACCAATGAAATAGTGCCACGTGTCCAAGTTTAAGGGGCCCAAAAGAAAAACCCGTGAAAAGGTGGAGAGAGGGAATTTCCCAGCGAACCAGAGCCTGCCACGTGTCGTCCAAATGGCAGAGCGCGGGAAAAGAAATTTAAAAATCCGTTTTCGCCTGTTTTGTGCCCTAAATCTTCAGATCATCATATCTTTCGATCCACAGCTCGGATTTGCACGTTCTTTATATCAACGGAAAGCTGTTGAAATTCTCTACATGATTCTGGGGTCAATCTTGCATTTTGGTGTAGTTTGGAGGGAGAAAATTAAGGAAACGTCTTTGACGCGTGCAATGCTTCAACAACCAACTTTAATACAGCAGACAGCTCGCCGTTCCTGTTAGACAGCCCGCCGTTTTTCCAGGATCCGTCGCTTGGATCATAATGAGATGATTTTAAATGCTACCAAGAAGTGGTTGGAGTAGATTCTGGATTTCCTCTCTCTCCCCTCTCATTTCTTCATATATATTGTAAAGAGGAGCTCTTTTAGAAGGGGACATTTTTTGTTTTGCACTCTTCCTTCTCTTCTGCTCGCAAGAGAATTTGTGGAGCTTTCAAGCCTCCCATATGGATTGTAATGCCGTTTTTTGCCTCTTGGCCACTGCAATGTACTGTATCGATCCTTGAGCAATATATATATGTCTGTGATTGATTCTAAACCCTCTCATGTATTCATTGCTGTCATTTTGATCTCTTATTGCAGTTTGGTCACCTGTGCATGGTGTTGTATTGCATTTATGTGGTCTGTGTTTAATTTTGCAAAACAGGTGTCCAACATTCCTCGGTGCATCACCTCCGTAGTTTAGGTTTTATTTTTATGCATTCTCTACCCTGTCTCCTTGGCAAATTAGATTAGGTTGTAGTAAAACCTCTGCATTTTATCAATGCATCTAAACAGAGGAATAGGAACCAACCTTCTCTGGAGAATCCTTTCTCATCTTTACAAGTCCCACACTTGGAGAAAGGATTCCATGTTGTGCAATCACACTGGATGCCTGAACATCAACCTAGAACCCTGATCTGCATCCAGGGGTGCTGTGAGTCTGCAACAACAATAACATTAGCAAGCAAGAGAGAGAGCATTAGCAAGGAAGAGGGACAACATTAGCAACAAGTAATAACAAGTACTAAGTCTTCATTGTATTGAGTCACTAGCCAACTGTATTTGAATTTTGAATGTAATAATCATTTTGAATATAAATATTAATATATGATATTCGGTATGTTCACTATTCAATTATATATATATATATATATATATATATATATATATATATATATAGAGAGAGAGAGAGAGCTAATTTTTCAAGTACTATATATATTTGCACCACCGCTCTACCACCCCACCATTGCCTCTTCATCGTCCCCCCACCATCCCCAAACCCAAGCCCTTAGTCTCCAGTCTCCAAGACCCATCTTGTTGTTCCCTCGTCCCCCCATTTTGAGACTTTGTGGAACACTGAAATAAATAAATATTACTAGAATCTTTTTAATGTAAGCATTGATATCAATTGTTTTAGCCATTCAAATTTATTTGTGTGAATGTGTATTTGCATGATTTTTGTTTAAGGATATATTTATTTTCTTTTGTAGTTTTTCCATTGGGAAAACCCTTTCTAATCTTTATAAGGTGTGAAAGGGATTTTACAATTTCATTTTGTCCACTATTGTATGGCAAGGCACTAGGCTTGTCAAAGTGAACTTGCCACTAGCCTAGAGGAAGACAAGCCTATTCATTTATAGGTAAAATGCTGTGTGATTGAGCACATTAAAATTTGGTCCCTCCTTTTATGGCCAAAATATTGATCTATAGGAATAGTATAAAAATAGTGGGATCTTAGAGTACATGCAAGTATGATAAATATATTTTAACTTCCATGAGGCCAAAAAAGCCTATGGGACAACAAATCTTGCCATTTTTTCTTTCTGAATTTTTTATCTTCTACTCTTCAAAATGATAATGAAGTCCCCCATTTTCTCCACCCTCTCCTTTGTGAACATATCTTGTAACGAAGTTAAAACACTTGCATATTTGGTATGGATGTCATTATAAGCATCACACTCCAAAATAAAGTGTTTTTATTGCTACTGCCCCATCGATGCAAAAGACAAACTCTCTTCCCATTTTTGGCATTTTCCACCTACCCGTTTCAAGTTAAAGCGGATATGAATTTGTCCTTAACTAAGCTATGAGAAACTTTGTCTCCAAGGGATATTAGCCCCTATATAAGCCTTTTTTTATGACCACAAGTGGAGTTAAATTCCTCAATGTAATATATTTCTTCTTCTTCCCTAACACTTTATCTCACATAGGGTTGCATAATTTATCCATAACAAACGCATTTATTTCTTGGCTATTATTAGGACATGCATTCAAGCCAATGTGTCCTTTCCTCATCACGTGTTGTTTCAATTCATCCATGTCTTCTTTTTCTTACACAAGATCTCATTAAAGACTACCTTGAGCCATCTACCTTGAGCCATCTACCTATCTCCATTTGCTCAATTTTTTAGATATCTTAGGAGACCCACCATAGTAATGGCTTCAATAGGGATTTCCCTTATTTCACCTATAAGAATCTCATATGGGAGCGATACTTTTAGTTTAAGATTGCTTGCGATCATGCATTTTTGAATTCTCTTTATTTGCTTACATTTTGAGTTTGAAGTGATGCTAGTCACAAAAAAAAGTGTAAGTAGTTTTCCAATTCCATAACTTTGCTTCCCTACATCTATTTTGTTGGTTATACAATACTCTTCACCCTCCCAAAGTTCTCTTCTTTCTACAAGTTTCCCAACTAAGCTTGTTTTCGAAGTCAACCTCAAGGTATTTATACTCAGTTACTTCTTCTAGAATATTTCCTTCAAAATAAAATTTACATTGATTTATGTTCTTTATATTGGAAAATATCATGATCTTGGTCTTATTGGTGTTGACTTGCATGCCCATATCTTTGCAAAAGTGCTCAAGGGCATGTAAGTGCTCGTGCAACCCTTGTGGGGACCTAGCAATCAAAATAAGATAATATGCATACAAAAGTATGGTATTACATGTTTTCTATTGCCAACCCTTGGCACCTATAGGAGCTATATATAATAATAGAATTGTGACTTCAAGAAAGCAAAAGATACAATGGTCTACCGTAAGATAAGGAAGCTTTGCAAGAGTTCAAGTGGTTGCTCTATAACATACGTCAAAATAGTGTATGTTTGTCATTGCCTAAACTTTAGCTTTATTTTTTTATAGTAATAGGTAGTATACAAACATTAACAATCACTTCCCCGATGTTCAAAACACACGAACAATGAAGTATTATTGAAAAGAACATTTTCATGTATGGTGGAAGGAGAAGAGAACTACTCTTTTAGAGATGTCCTTTCTCCTAAAACTTTAATCACATGGTTTCTCCGGAAAAATCATGGCTCAGTGGAGGTCAATGGAAAAGGGAGGTGACCTAATTTCCCGTCATGCCTTCGGAAGATAGCTTAGATGTGGAATTTATTGCTAGTGATATGCTTAAGTAATGTCATTATCTTGAATATGGTTGCCTGTGTCTGTTTGTACATCTCACTGTTAATTTTGTCCTTGTTTCTTTGAGTTCTTCTTTGGCCATGTTGCCTTTGGATCATGGTTGTGTCAAAGATGGAAGATTTGATGTTTCTAACTGTAGTTGTGATGTTTCTAATGGTCGATTTGTTGTTTTGATTGAGAACATGCGGGTTTTCAAATGGTAGGTCTCTGTCTAGTTTATGTGATTGTGGATCAAGTATTTCTCATGTACAATGTGGAATATCCAACAACATAATTGGTTTTTTTCTTGGTATATTCGGTGTTTCTCATGGCAGATTTGATGTTTCCAATGATATATTTGGTTTGTATGATGTAAAATATAGTGTTTCCAAAGGTGCATATAGATTTATTGTTTACTCAAGCTAAGGGTTTGTTCGTGTTAGTGATTTTATCAATGTTTTTTTTTCCTACTTCGCAAAAAAGAGTTCCACTCTTTTCGATTTTCCTCCTATGTGGGATTAAATGAATGAATGGAGGATTTTAATAACGTCCATGAGACCAAACAGTCTATGGCACCAAGAGCTGCAAAAAGAATCTATCTAGATAAAAACAAAACATCAGATCACAGAGGCCGCTTGCTCATATTGCAAAAGGTAACTCCTTTCTCGATGTCATCTCTTCTACTATGTATCTTGATTAAAAAACTTGATATGTTGGTTTGCCTTTCCTTTTGAAACAAGTTTGTTGACTTGAAAAAGCTTAGACTGCCCCTATAGCTACTTTGAATGTCATTATAAGCTGTACACTCCATAATGAAGTGTCATTTTGTCTCCACTACCCCCTTGACACAAAATAAATAGGTTCTTGTTTCCTGTTTTTCTTTGGGTATTGTCCACCTACCGGTTTCACACCTAAGATGATGTGAGCTGGTTCTTAGTTGGGCAATTAACATTTTTGCTTTCCATTTAATTTCTACTACTATGTATGCCTTTTCTTCATGCTCCCAAGTGGGGTTAAAATGATTAATGTAGTATGCTTTCTTCCGTCCTATCTGTCTTGTCAACATGGCTGTCCTGAATTTCTCTTTCACATACTTATTTATTTCCTCATTGGTGTTTGGACATTCTTGCATGTCGATGTCCCATTTACTCATCCACTTGTTGTTTTACTTCATCCACGTGTTTTTCCTTCTGCTTAGTTCTTCTTCACCTACTATTTTGGGCCATCGATGATTCTCCATTCCATGTACCTTTTTAAAATAACTTAGAGTTTGAATCATTGCCAATGCTTCCAGCAGAAAGGTACCATATTCGACCAAAAAAATCACATATGGAACTAATGTTAAAGTAGGTATTTACCTTAGCTCATGTTCACCTAGGTACTTTACTTACCTTTATTGTATTTATCTTCACCCACTTATGTGTGTGGATATTTCTTTTATCTTATTTAGATATTAGGAGATATTATCTAGTTGTTAGGTATAGTTCTTTCCTTGATCTATGGTATTGACTAGTTCTTTTCTTGATCTATAGTATTGACTAGATCTTTGGTGTCTAGTTCTCTCCTACATCTATGGTATTGACTAGTTCTTTGATGACTAGTTATTTTCTTGATTTATGGCTTGATCTACGACCTTGACTGGTTCTTAGATTTTTATTCATTGCCTATTTAAGCAAGGCCCATTCTCAATGTATTGCATTGAGTTCCATAATAATATATGATATTGCTTCTCATTTGTTTGCAAAGGTTTATGTAAAGTTATTCTGGTGAATTACTTTCATCTTATTGATCGTGGTGTTTGATTAGCATTTGTGTTCTTAGCTTGGTACGAGTTGGTTATCGTTCCTTTCAGTATGTCTTTTCTTCGTGCTCCCAAGTGGGGTTAAAATGATTGATGTAGTATGCTTTCTTTCATCCTATTTGCCTTGTCAACATGGTTATCCTGAATTTCTCTTTCACATAATTTTTTATTTCCTCATTGGTGTTTGGACATTCTTGATGTTGATGTCCCATTTACTCATCCACTTGTTTTGCTTCATCCACGTGTTTTTCCTTCTGCTTAGTTCTTCTTCAACTACTATTTTGGGCCATCGATGATTCTCCATTCCCTATACCTTTTTAAAATAACTTAAAGTTTGAATCATTGTCGATGCTTCTAGTAGAAAGGTACCATATTCGGCCAAAATAATCCCATATGGAACCGATGCTTTAACTTTGAGGCTATTAGTTATTAAGTGCTTTTGGACCCTCTCTATCTGTCTCCAGTTTAAGTCAGAAACACTACTTCCCCAAACTTCACACCCATATAGAATCACTGGTGTGACTAGCAAGCCAAACAAAGTATTTTTGGTTTTCCAATCCCACAATTCTACATTCCTGCAACTATTCTGCAATGAGTATAGGACCTTCCACCCCCCTTGGAATCTTTTTGCCATGCATGTCTCCCAACTAAGCTTATTGTGCGATCAGTTCCGACATGGAGATACCTATCCGTTTGAGTGAAACTGAATACTACAACCACCTACCTATATACTACTAACAAGAGAATTGGAACAACCCTCAATTATCTAAAAACACTATCAAGGATTAGTTTTGCAAGTGGGTTTTGAGGCCCTCTAGTCGTCGTGTGACAAGAAATTTTAGTTGTGTTTACGATTATCAACCCCGAAGAACCCTTGTAACTTGAGCATTGTTCGTCGTATTTGACTTCCATCAAATGCGATGAATTCTTTGTATATAGTGGAATAAGTGAGAATCATCCAAATTTGTGCTTGAACTTAAGATGAGTGTTTTGAGACCCACTTTGTAGGCACTTTTGTTGTTTTGGTCAGTTGTCTCAAACTTCTAATTTAGCTAGAAACTCCTTCTAAGTGTCATGTTTGACCTCTAACCATGTGTGAAACCTTTCTCATATCGTCTCAATGATATGTAGAGTATTATTTGATCTTTTATCTTGTATTAATGGATTTTGAAATGTATGGTGCTTTTGTCTCTCCTCCCTCTTCTCTCTCAAAAAATGACTATGATACTTTGGTTGTATTTGAAAACGTAAGTGAATTGGAAACTGTAAATTGGTGTGAAATGAAATGAAAATGGGCATGAAATGCAAATGGTTATGACATTGTGAATGGAAAATAAAATGTCTCTTAAGCTTCTCTCTCATACGTACTCTTTCTGTAGAACCAAAAATGTAAAGTGCAAATGAATGTGAAAGTCTGAATGTGTAAGAAACGAACTCTCTCTTCTTCTCCCTCCCTATCTCTACTTCTCTATAATATTTATTTGAAATTTTTCAAAATAATGAATGTGTGGATTTATGCTTGAGTGTAGGGTATTTCCATACCAGTTCTAGGACTGACCTTGCGGTGGTTCCAGGTACCTGGACAAGAGAAGTACAACATCACTTGTGTCTTTTATTAGCATACTATCTGAAAGTAATGTAATTTTATTGAATATATTAGAGATATTGTTATGAATGCAATGCATTATTTCATTGGTTCCGTGATGTATACCATATTGTTTCATATTGATGAAATGTACTATTTCTTATGTAGTTGTACTTTTACATGTTTGACTAATTCCACACTTAGTCGTATTTCAGTATATTTGGTTAGTTAAATAAAGTTGATTCTATCATGTTGCATTGGAAAACGATGTAATAGGATCCCTTTTAATTATATCAAAATCATCATCAAGAGAATCAAATTCAAACCCTGCTATTTACAGTTGTTTGTACCATCGTAATCTTGGATGTGATTATACTAGTAAAATTGATGGTAGTAATCTGGTAATGTCGTATTCATCTTTCGGCTAGTGATGTATCGACCTAGGAAATCTCTTAGCCTTCAGAGAAAAATATAACAACTTGCATGTGTGTGTTTCCATTTTGTGTGGAAAGCATCAACCAAACTTATAGTTTGAAATATCAACCCTTGGTGTATGGAATGGTCCTCTTGAGCTTAACTTCGTTCTTTGTTTCTATAGTGTAACCGAACACCTCTTGGGACATCACTACACCTTAGGAATGGAAGTATTTTCCTTAGCCTTTGAATATAGGAACACCTTTGAGTTTTTGGAGGTCTTGGGGGATTAAATTGTTGAACACTAGCTTTGGTCTGTGGTAGGGCATAGATCCCTTAGGGTATTTGGAAATAAATTTTAAAACTAATCCTAGCACCCTTTTAAAGGGTAATATGTGGACATATTCTGGTATCTAAACTGTAACAGATGGGTTTGTTAACAGTAGGATGTTGACCCATTAGAAAGATGATAATTGTGACTTGTTCCTTACTCCTTGTTAAGTCTCCATTTTCTGACATTAAATATATTATGAGATATCTCCTTCGAGAACATGATATTCTAGAACATCAACCTTTGACTTGAGCACAAACCGCATCTAACTCTTTTGTATCTTATAAATGATCTCAATCATCTTTATCTTCTAGATGTACCACAAGCATAAGATAAGCTTAAGATCCTCCTCTTATCGTCATGAGATCTTTTCCCCCACAATTTAAATTATGTAAAATTATGAGTAACCATGCTCCTTAAGAAATGAACCCATAGTCCAAGAGCATGTGTTGGGTGGTGTTTATGTGTTCAACATGTTTGGAACTAACATTGGGTTTTTCAAATTAATGGCAATTGAAATGTGAACCAATTAGTATACACTTCTTTTTTAGATATTCATGATACCTTGCATGTTAATGCTCTTTACACCAATGTTAACATTTTCATGTGATTAAGTGTAATTGTTATAAATTAAACCCAAAATGAAACAAATAATGTGTATCGTTGTGAATGAAACTACATGCTCTCATGATTAATGGATTCATGACCTATAAGATTAAATAAGGGAATGTAAATGGTAGGGAATCATCTTAAATTAAGTGTTAAACAAAGTAAGGGAAATGAAATCTAGAAAAAAAGGGGGGAAATGTATGTTTTTCATGCTATATTCTCTTCAAACCTTTAAGACTTAAGTTAGAATATGAACAAGATAATGAGTGAACCATGGAAATGTGATAGAGTGGAAGATGTCAATTCGTGATGTTCATGTCATGATTGTGATGTAGTCTCATACTTGCTCATTTATCTAGGTGTGACATTGGTTGCACATTGTGTCATATTGACATTTGTGTGTTCTACAAGTTGGTGTAAATGTTATATGTGGTGTCGCATAATTGTATCAATTAATATGAAAGTTAAAAAATTACTCAGCTATGTTTGGTCTTGTGTTTGGGTCCCACATTAGTCCACGCTATAGGTTGGAAGAGGGTTGTCATGAAGTTACACCCTAAAAATAGTGTTTACGAGGTGCAAGGGGGGCACAATGGGAAAACAATTGTGCTTTGCACTAGATGGTGACAAGTGGCATCTTCTTGTTCAATGTGAATGAGATGCAGGGGTTGAAAATGGCTTATGGGGGCTTAAAAGTAGTTTTTCACGTGACTAGGGGCTGATCGGAATGATGGGGAGAACACTTTCATGTCCCCCATGTCTCTTTATGCTAGTACAATCCAAGGGGACACCACCACATCAAAAATGTTCCATGGGGGTCTGGTCATGAGGAGGGGACATGGAGTTAAGTTGTTTGCAAGTTCAGGCTATTCATAGGTGAAAAGAGGTGATGTGCAAGTTACAAGAAGAAGGGCTTTATGGGGGAGATAAATTTTGTGTAACCCATTTCCCTTTGTACATTGATTCAATCAAAATGGATATAATGGGTGAGAAAATGTGCCATGGGTCTCAGCTCATGAGAAGGGTACAAGTTAGATGCAAGTTATGAGGTGCCTAGGTGCAAAATTTGTGAGTCTTAAGTTGTAAGGAGTTATCCAACATGGGGGAGTGCACTTTGGCATCCCTTTTATCCCCCTTTCACTTTGTGGATAATTCAAGGGGATATAATGGGTGATTAAATTTTGCAAGGCGTCAATCCATAATGGGAAGGGGACTTCATCACTTAACTCCTTATATGCTCTACTTAACACGCTAAGTTATGTTTTAAGTGACAAAACCTCTTCAAAAGATGTCAAAGCACACTTTAGTGTCACTCTTGTACCATTTTCACCCTAGATACAATCGAATGGGACACCAAGTGTGAAAAGTGTGCTTAAGCCTTTTTGAAATGTTGATGTCGCCTGCCAAGTGCATTTGAGGACACTGAGAGTGATTTTGTTGCCCCGGGAGCATGGAATGGTGTTTTGGGGTCAAAACAATATATGATTTTGACTCCAAATAACCTTTTGATATCATACCATCCATTATAAAGAACCAAATCTTCATAAAATTTGAGTTTTTGCACCATTCACCCTTTCAACACGAAGGAGCAACAACAATGACTTAAGCTATCACAAAATATTGAAGACTTAGGAAAAATATTATTTTTCCATCATGTGGATAGTTCCAATAAATTTCCATTGAGTATTTTATGAGCTTCCAAATCCTCCTAGAACTCCCAAAATAGTCTTGACAAGTTAGCTTTCATCGTTAGAGTATAACATTCCTTACATCCAAAATGACCATGCCTTGCTCAAGTCGTTCCTGACATCAATTTCTTCCAAAAAAAAATTCCATAAACTACCTTGGATAACTTCATTTCTCTCCTATACAACTCCTAGATGTCTTAAATCTTCCTTGCCATCTTCTGAAGGGTATTCACCAATTAGAAAATGGTTAAAATGGCCCTTTCTAGGCCTCTAAGGATAGTTGTTCTTCCTTGAATCTCAGTAACTTTCTCAATCACCTTAGGTATACATCCCTACACATGAAAAACACTTTAAAATATTGTTAACACATAGGAATAAAACTTAGCTTAATTCATCATTAGTTGATATTTGAATAAATGTAATAAGTTAAAGTATTTAATTTAAATACTTTAAACTTATGTCAATAGGTATTAGTTATCCTTAGTTGTTAGTTAACTAAGTGATAGTGTTCTCATCCCTATGTTTGTGGGATCATGTTCTATCTTGCATATTTTGTTCTCGGATGATTTCCATGAGGGGTAGTAGGGGCAATATGCTATTTCTACATATTTTCTCAGATTAGGTGATTTTCTTCCATATATTGTGGATGAGATAGAAGTTGTCCAATATCTATAAATATTGCAACTCTCTCATTTGTTTGTAATGCTTGATTTCATATTAATAAAATTATGCAAGCACCGTCTTGTTTTCTGTAATTAAATCTAGTTTGCAGACAAGATTTGGTATCAGAGCAGTATTCTGATCCAGAGAGGAGTGTAGGAAGTTTTAGGGAAGTTTAGGGAGATCTAGAGAAATTACAGAGCTAGGAGGAGCCATAGATGCCCCCAGCCATTTCACAGCCCCTACCCGAATCCACACCCTAGTTCAACAGATTGATTTGCAATTGAAGAACACCTGGAGTGCAATCACAGGCCCTTGTAGACCTGGATGTAACTTTGTTACAAAAGGTGATATTGTTTCTCTGTTTTTTTTTTAAAAATTACTTGTACATGCAATTTTTTTAAATTTGGAAACATTTTAAATATATATATATACAATATTTTTGTATTGTGGGGACCCAATATTTTCAAGCTCCCCACATAACTTCTACTTCCTCTTCTCTGTGCTTTGTCTTTTCATATATCTGGAAAGAAAATTCTACGTGTTTGTGAGAAGATCTTTGTCCAAAGCGACATCCCAAAGTCTCCAATCAACCTGGAGATTGCATTCACAGTTCAAGAGCATTCAAGAGAAGAAGAAGATGTGCCTGCAAAGAAAAAGAAAACAAATCCAACATGGAGGAAGATTTGCAAATTCAAAAAAAAGATGCATTGGAAAAAGATTCAGCATCCAAAACTGTATTCCAATAATATACCTACGTGAAGCCAAAGCAAAGAGGAAATAAATTATTAAAAAGGCAGCCAAGGGTTATTATAACGCTTAGGAAAAGCGGTTGAACTGCAGTTGTGCCCTAAAACGCACTACGCATGCACGTAAGCCCTTATCTGCGTTTGATTTAAAAAAATTGCTTCTAAAAAAAAAAAATTCCATTTTTGGATTGTGAAAAAATTAGAAGCATAAAAATTTCCATTTTTGGAAAGGGGCCTAGAAAGATATTGAAATCAAAAGTTTAAAAGGTCATAACTTTCAACTGGTACCTCGTATTGAGGTGTCATTTTTTTGAAAGTGTGTGTTTTTGTGAGCTCTACGTCTTGGTCCAACTTTTAATAAGATTTATTTTGTAAAAATTACACAAATTAGAGTTTTGTATTTGAAAAGAGGCCAAAGAGCCCAAAAAAATATATATTTATTTTTTTCAAATCAGCCAAGAGAGCCATTTTATTTTTGAAAATCGGCCACAGAGCCAAATTTGTAACAGGGCCAATAGTGCCAAAAATTCATTGTAAACGGCTGAAAAAACGTGCCCAAAATAAATAAAATATTTTTTTTTGGGGGGGGGTGTGTGTGCTTTAAGGGGGGAAATTGTTCAATTCTTCTTCTTTCATTATTCACTTTTAACAATGGCCGCAATTACGACACCAAAATTCTTTTTGCCAGAATCTCAACTTTTACATTATGATAATTACCTAGTGTGGAAAACAAAAATTCATGCACAACTTGATTTTGAAAATCTATGGTCCATTATTTCTGGTACATCAACAAGATCTGCAATAGATGTTACACAACAAGCTACATTTGATCATGTGCAAATCAAAAAGAAAAGTTAATAATCTTGTTTAGTGTTTCAGATGAGGTACAACCTCATATTCGTGAGACCAAAACAACAAAATAATCTTGGGACAAGTTGAAAACAATATATGAGTCCAAAAATAAGAACACAATACTTCATCTCCAGAGTCAACTATTGAACTTGAAAATGCAACCAACTGAGAAAGTTGAAATGTTTTTGAGAAGAGTAACAACTTTGTGCATCACTTCAAGCTTTGCAAGAAGAAGTAACTGACACATCACTCGTGCCTATAGTATTGAGAGCTCTTCCTTCTTATAGGATTTTTGTGACCACGTTAAACATAACTGGTCAAACAACAACTTTTGAAGAGTTAGTGAATATGCTACAACAAGAGGAAGCTATTCACTCAACTACTGAAACTGAAGAGTAGGCACTTGCTTCTAATCAAAAAGGAAAAAAATAGGCTAAGTCTAGTAAACAACCTCAGAAGAAAGGTAATACTCAACAAGGCCAAAAGGACCAACAAAAATGTCTTATTTGTGGTTGAAAAGGACATGAGTTAAAGAATTGTTGGTACAACACATTCCAACAAGGATCATCAAGTGGTAAAAATATTAATTACCAACAAACAAAATCAGGCCAACAAAAGAGTAAACAAGGACAAAATTATCAAAATTGGAAGAAGAAACCAAATCAACAAGGAAATGTAGCCAAACAGGAAGATCAATTTGATGATGATGACTTCCTATATTCTGCACATAGTCAAATGAAGTATCCAAATTCTACAAATCAAATTTGGTATGTCAACTTGGGTGCAACTCGACACATGATTTAGAAAGAAAGATTGGTTCTTCACAATGAGTACAACACCCACCAAAAATCATGTCTCTTTGGGTGATGATACATCATACAGTGTTGAAGGCATTGGTTCCATTTCACTACCACTTGGGCATCATAATTGTAAAATTACATATGTTCTTTATGTCCCGAGTTTAACAAAAAATATGTTATCCATGAGTCAATTATTAGATCAAAATCTCAAAATTGAATTTGATTGTAAAGGCAGTAAAAAGATGTGCCTAATTCGAGATAAGTCACGAAGCTCCAAAATTGGCTGCAAAAGCTTCAAATGTGGGAAGAATTGTTTCAGTTGGATTTTGTTCAACAAAATTATGTCAAGAACTTGTAGTCAAGGATACATCATCAACTCAACTATGGCATCGAAGACTTGGACATGTGAGTTTTGGCTATCTTGACACACTTCGTCGATACGACATGGTTAGGGGTTTACCACCTCTAAAAAAGGGTACAGATAAATGTCAGAATTGTTTGGCAGGAAAACAACATAGAGCACCATTCAAACATAGTACATTTCAGGCTAAGGAAAAACTTGACTTGGTGCATACCGATCTGTGCGGACCAATGAGACCTAGCCACTCTGGGTTTCAATATTTCATGCTCTTTGTTGATGATTTTTCAAGAAAAATGTGGATATATTATCTTTCTACAAAAGACCAAGATTTTGAAACTTTCAAGAAGTTTAAATCCCTTGTTGAAACATAGTCTGGTAGGAAAATAAAAACACTCCACTCAGATCGAGGGGGCGAATACACCAGCAATGATTTCGGTGATTTTTTGGAAACACATGGCATTTTTTGTCAAATGTTTCCTCCTCACACACCACCAAAAAATGGTGTTTTTGAAAGGATAAATATTTGTACTATCATGGATATGGTGTGATGTATGATTGATGATAGTAGGTTTATCAAAAACCATTTTGGGCTGAAGCAGCTAAAACGACAGTCTATTTACTAAATAAAATTCCCACTGTAGCTCTTGATGGAGTAACACCTCATTATTAAGCATGGTCAGAGCATAAGCCATCTATTTCACACCTTAGAGTTTTTGGATGTAAAGCGAGTATGCACATTCCTAAGAAACAAAGAACTAAGCTTGATATGAAATCAAAAAAACTTATCTTCTTGGGATACAGTGATGAAGCACTTGGCTACAGACTTATGGATCCAAGAACAAGGAGGGTATACACTAGTTGGGATGTTGAGTTATTTGAGAAGAAATAAGAAGATGCTCCTTCCATATACTCACATGATGAAAAAATCATCCCTACAGTGAAAACAGAGGATGGTAATCACTTTGATGATGACAGTGATGATGGGGAAGATGGTGAAATTCAACCTCCCATCGGAACCACAAAAAGTATGCCTAAATGGTATACAAGTATGATTAGAGATGCAAAATTGGATAATGTCCCCGACATATCTACCACTAGAATGAGGACTAACGCAGTATGGCTCAAAATGAGGTCAATTTGGCCTTAATGGGTAAAGTTGTTGAAACTACTGAGCCATCCACAGTTTCAGAAGCCCTATAGTCTAAACCTTGGAAAGATGCTATGGATGTATCAAATATAAGTCACTTATGAAAAATAATACATGACAACTTACAGATCTTCCACCAGGGAAAAAGTTGATTGGATGTAGATGGATCTTCAAAACGAAGTACAAAGCAGACAGAAAAATTGATAAACATAAGGCTAGACTAGTTGCTAAGGGATATGCTAAAAAAGAAGGCATTGATTATGAGGAGACTTTTACTCCCACAGCTAAGATAAAAAATTTCAGGTTAATATTTTCTCTAGCTACACAATTTGGTTGGAAAATACACCAAATGGATGTGAAAAGTGCCTTTCTTAATGGTGATTTACAAGAAGAAGTTTCACATGACTCAACCAGAAGGTTTTGTCATACCAGGTAAAGAGGAAAAGGTATGTAAACTCATAAAATCACTATATGGTCTAAAGTAGTCTCCCAGGGCATGGTACATAAAAATGGACGAGCATCTCATTCAACATGGATTAAACAGGAGTCCATACGATCCTAATCTCTATCTCAAAAATCAAGGGGGGAGATAGTGATCATTGTAGTATATGTCGATGATCTAGTCATCACTGGAGGATCAGTGAGGATGATTGAGTCAACAAAGAAAGATATAACAAGATCATTTGACATGAATGATCTCAGGCTTCTGCATTATTGTCTTGGACTTGAAGTTTGGCAAAGAGAAAATCATATCTTTGTGTCACAATTGAAATACACTAAGAAAACGCTCGAGAAATTCAATATGATGGATTGTAATCCATTTTCCACACCTATGGAGACAAGACTTCAATTTTTTCAAATAGATCCATCACCACAAGTAAATGCAACTCTCTATTAGACAGTTGATTAGGAGTCTCATCTACTTGACTTACACTAGGCTGGATATCAGCTATGTAGTCAACTATCTTTCACATTTCATGCAAGAACCAAGGGTTTCTCACTGGAAGCAACAAAGTGGATACTGAGGTACATCAGAAGAACTATGGACTATGGCCTAGAATACAAGAAGAATAATAACTTCTTGATAGGATATTCAAATTCAGATCATGCAGGAAACATAGATGATAGGAAATCCACTTCAGGATTTGTATTCTTTTTGGGATTTGGACTGATATCATGGGGGAGTAAGAAGTAGACTTGTGTTTCAAGATCCTCCAAAAAATTAGAATATCATGTAGTTGGTGGAGCTATATGTGAAGCGATATGGCTCTGATGTATACTTGAAGGATTGGGAATACCCCAGAAAAATCCAACTATCCTACATGTTGATAACGGCAGTATTAAAACTTGTTCGGAATCCATTTTTTCATGAGCACACCAAACACATTGAGGTGCATGTACATTTCATTCATGAACATGTTCAGAACAACAACATCCAGCTCCAATATTTCCCAACAAATATGCAACATGCAGATGTCTTCACAAAGTCACTTGCTCGAGGTAAATTTGAGGGTTTTAGAGAATTTCTCTCATGTTCACTTGAGACCATGCTGAATTAAGGGGGGAATGTTAGGAATAAAACTTAGCTTAATTCATCATTAGTTGATATTTGAATAAATGTAATAAGTTAAAATATTTAATTTAAATACTTTAAACTTATGTCAATAGGTATTAGTTATCCTTAGTTGTTAGTTAACTAAGTGATAGTGTTCTCATCCCTATGTTTGTGGGATCATGTTCTATCTTGCATATTTTGTTCCCGGATGATTTCCATGAGGGGCAATAGGGGCAGTTAGGGGCAATATGCTTATTTCTACATATTTGCTCAGATTAGTTGATTTGCTTCCATATATTGTGGATGAGATAGAAGCTGTCCAATATCTATAAATATTGCAGCTCTCTCATTTGTTTGTAATGCTTGATTTCATATTAATAAAATTATGCAAGCACTGTCTTGTTTTCTGTAATTAAATCTGGTTTGTAGACAAGAACAAACACAACCAAGAAACAAATGGAACAAACACACAAAAAAGAAAGGAAATACACAATGGGAAGGGAAACACACAACAGAAAGGGAAACCATGATAGAACATACCTAAATCACCTATGGTACATGCGAGGGACAAATTGTTTTCACTAAAACGTATTATTTGTTGAATGTTCACCCGTGCACAAGTATCACCAAATGGCTTTGTTCTGCAAATCCATTGACTAGGTCACTGATATATGACCCCTTTCTTGATTTCTTGAGAAATGTTTCATGATTATTCTTGTAAGTGAGGGTCCACTTAGAAATCTCAATGCCTTTATTTCTTTGATATCATGTTTCCATCTATTTATCCATTTACAAATTCATCCTAATTTATGATCTTTTATGGCTACTACAAGAATGAATTTTGATCATACTAGTCTTGTAATTTTCATACTGAGGCTTATGTTCTTTGATGGGAATTTGAATTTTATTTACTATTTGCTTCATGACCATAGTCTCTATGAGCTGGTTCTTGGTAAATATTTTTAGATTCTTAACATTGTCACAAGCCTCTTGATACTCCATGCTTCTCAATTTCTCCAAGTAACTATCCTTCATACAAATTTGATCACCATTGACCTTCTTCTTACTATGATTTTATGCACACATTACTTCATCCTCTTGGAAATAAAATGATCATAAGGTTGAGCCTGAAATATGCAAATAATAATTTCCCCCATCTTGACCATTTTGAGCCTCAAAATCCATTTCCATGATGAAAATATCATTTCCTTTAGTATAGTCAAATTTGAAAGATTAAAGCATCTTCTTATTCATATATTCCCCATTGAGAAGGTCTTCATCTTGAATGGAATCATCCTTGGGATAATCATGCACCATTCCATCTATATGTTCTTCTCTGAGAAGTTCTTCATCTTCTCCCAATGGGAAAAAGAAGGTTTCAAATTCACTATTATTTTTATACTCACCAAACAAGCCTTCATGTTGGACCTTGGGAAGATGATTGGAAATTTGGGATTCACTTGATAAGAATTCTTTCAATGTCACTTCTTCTTCTTGAATAACATTTATCATCATCTAAGGATTGTTCTGTTGTAATCCAAGATTTCCATGACCTTCATCAGCAAGTGGAGAATCTACATTCATGGTCAATGGGAAGTGTACACTATATAATTCCAGCTCTATCAAATTATCATGATGCTTTCCAACCAACTCCGTCACACATGGATACTCCTCCATCAACATGTGCAACTCAACTTCTTCCTCTAAAGCTATGAAAAAATTGTCAACCTTGAATCTTGAAATAGGATGTTCGCCCTTGGGTCATCTAGTTTTTGAACCGTGTATTTTATTTTCCTTATGGGAAGGAGCTTCTTCATTTTACCATCAATGAGCATGGTTGCATATGACCAATTTATTTGTATATCTCTTCCAACATCCTGACAAAATATCTGGTCAACAACATGTTGTACAAAGCTAGCATGTATGCTAAAAGTATGTTCATCATGATCTTCTTGTCAAGAAAATCCAAAAATGATACTTGAGCATATTTCACCTAGAAAATGACACAAAAAATGAGAGGTACCTCTTTGATCTCTATGGAGCAACAATAGTTAGTAACAGGGGTGAGAGTAAGACCGAGGACTTTAGTAAATTTTATGGGCATGACATTTTCAGGAGCACCAAATTCAATAATGAAGTTATTAAATTTATATCCATTGACTATCAAAGCAAGATAGAATATATTTATCTTCCCAAAAGAGGAGGATGTTGAAGCAAGAAGGTTATGAGAAGTAGTGGTATAAGGAGTGGGAGGTAGTTCTTTGGCAGTGAAATTTTGGGAACATGAATTTGAACTGTTTCCTTTGATAAAATGGACAAGTTTATCAAATTGCTTGGGGTGGGTTTTCAAGTAATTTGACTTAGATATTTTTATTTTATATTTCTTGAAATGGTTAATGATTTCAAAATGCAAAATTTGCAATCACATCAGGAACTATGGAAACCTTGACATGAATGGGATTTGCATTCTTAAGATCAATAGAAGTGGAAATTGATTTAACTAGGCGAGATGAAAGAAACTTACTCAAATATGCATATGGATTATTGACTGAGGTAGTCTCAATATTCTTCTTGGATGACCATATAGAATTGGGAAGCAATGATCCTCCTTTTTTTATTTTTCACAGAGTCACCATTTGAGGATTCACATGCTTTTCTTGGAAACTGGAAGAAGAGGCTTGGTTCTCTGTTTACAAGCGGGTGAACACTACACATGAGTAATTTTTCATATCAACCATGGATTCTTCAGAATATTCTTCATGTGAGTATTCAAAATACCCAATCCTGACACATCCATCTTCTTCTTCTTCAATTTCTAATTCAACAATTTCATATCCTTCATCTTCACATGTTCTATATATTACATTAACTAGAATAGCTTCTAAGGCAAGTTTTCGGGGTGCTCCAACAATTTTATTCCTATTTTAATTTTGATATGAGGAATTTTGAGCAATTTTCTTCTTCAATACAGTCAGGTCATTGACCAATTTTTGTAGCAACTGATCAACATTTTCATCTATAGAACTTTGGACCTTATTCTTCATTAAATAGTTCTTAACCTTCCCTAACATGATAAGGTCATCTTACACTTCAATGGAAATTTCTTGAGCATTATCCAAATTGTTTGGTTGAGCTCTCGATAGTATGAACCCAACTTCAGGAAACTGAGCATTTATGAAGAATATCTTTAGATTGGATATAGTAGGATGAACACTAGTAAGTGACAAGTTTCGTTGATACTCGAACTTTAGTTATCTTATGATTTTCAGTCCATGGCTATTTCCAACAAAGGAAATGATTGAAACCGTGCTCGGTACTTATTCACTAACAAACTTAACCAAATACTATGATAAATTCCATGAAAAAATGAAATAGATAGATAAATAAAAGATTACTGAACTCGGAGTTAAAAGTATTGAAACAATGAAATTCTGGTAAATCAAATAAATGTTAAATAATAGAGATAAAATGAACAAGAATGTTCCCTTCACGTTAGGAACGAGTGGCACTTCCCCTTCCTGTTGATCCAGTTTAAAGTTGTAAATCACATAAGTCAAAATTTCCCCTAAATCGCCACTTTATTGAATGGAAGAATTTATTTTATAGTAATAAAAAAACTACCTTTTTAATCTTACTACAGATTCTCTTTTATACTCAGAGCAATACTAGTCACTCTAAAAGAGGACTAATTATTTGCAATTAATTACAACTACTTAACTAGAAGATATGCATAGCAACAACTAATTGTTTGAGGAGTTACAATTGTGGAAGGATTAGTGCATGTCGCATTTGGATCAAATTCATCCTGTTAACTACATATGAGGTCTGTAATTGACTCTTAGATAATCAATCAGCACCAGAAGATATCAAAGATTCTGCATTAGATCCATATAATCATGATGACTATAAGTCTATGAGTTGTTTAGTTTGTCTGCTCCATGTCTTCAATCAAATAGTGTTAAGTCGAGATTGCATGGTCCTCATAATTGATCAATTTATGTTAAGTCAGATGATGGTCCTCATAATTCAGATGGTTGAGATGGTAGCCACGTTTCATGATCCTTTCATCGTGTCAACTAGTGTTCCAGCTACATCAACTCGTCATCTTTCCATCTGAGTCATTTACCTTATTTGCGCAAGTTCTTCATTCCAAGAGAGTCTGCATTAGTGCTTCAAGAGAGTCTTGTGCTCCACGAGTCTTGTCTCTAATTCACATAGTGAGTCTTATGCTCTCCAAAACGAGTCTTGCACTAGTACATAAGTGATTCCTGCATTGGTCCATAGTTGGGTCTTGTGATGGCTTAAGATATGCTCTTTAAATACATTGTTAATACACATAAATATTCATTTAACCCATTTTTGAAGAAGAAACACAAGATGAAAATAACAAGGTTATGCACAACATTTCCTTTCAAAATATAGTAAAGTATTAATTACAAAATGACAATATCATACTTAGTGCAAAATGATGACATGAAAAAATAGGGGTTTACATAGGATAAATGAGGGTTCATCACTCCCCCAAACTTAATATTTAGAAGGTCCTCATGCTACCTATTCAAGTTCTCCACAATTCTTGAGACATTATATTCATTGGCAAAAGTAAGCATGTCTCATCTTGCTATGTATTACAAAAAATAAAGAGCTCTATGAATGTGTCTCTCCATGCTTTGTAACTGGTTTCAGATTGATCCCCATTGGAGTTCCATCGTGGCATAAGGGATATCACCTATGGAGGTATGTACCTCATACTAATCCATTTTTCCCGCATCTCAAGAATAATTTTGCAGAGGTCCTTGGCCCTCTTCAATGACCAGCAGAGGTTGGTTAGAGAAATAACCTCCTTTTTCCAGGCCTCTTGAAGCATTTCATACCTCAACTGATAAGCAAGGAAATTGACATTAAATGTTGGGAGTACCTGCTCCCTAAAATATGATATGCAAGTTGTCCAGATTTGCTTTATACTTGACCACCAATTACAAACAATAAACTTGGGACTAAAATCTTGTGAAAAATATGATTGAAGTAGGGAGATCATGCCTCATTAAGAGGCCTATATTATCTTTTCCCCTTACGTATGCCCCTATCTACTCCCTCCATAAAAACTAGTGTCTCAAAGTAGAGATAAATGACCTCAATTGTACCTCTCCCACATATAGATTAATTGGAATTTCAATTTTCTCAAGAAAAAGGAATTTATGGACATAAAACTCACATAATATATTCTTGAAAAAATTATCTGTTGATGTATATGCCCCAAAAACTTGTCTGTCGTCATCAAATTCTATAGCCTCCATGGAACAAACCCTAGAAATATTTCCACTTGAAGAAATGTTCCTTTAAAAATAATGCATAGAAATTAGAAGGAGCCCTGCAAGAAAGGGCCTGGTCATATAACCAACAAATATGAAGCACATTATCTTGAAGCATTTTCTTTTCTTCCTTTAACACTTTATTTTCTTCAGCCACTCCCCTGAGACTATAACATTCTTGCATCCATTTATCCATCCCCTTTAACACAATGATTTGAGGAAATACAAATTTTGTTTGAGTTGTATGATCTGTGGTAAGTACAAGCTCTGTTTCCTTTCTGTTTTCTTGCAAGAGTACAAGTGATGTGTTTAATTCCTCAGTTCTATATTAAAGGAACTAAATACTTTGTTCTTTTTCTTCTACATCATGTTGAAGTTGAAGGATTACCTCTTCTTTATGTTTTATTATTTGTTGAAGTTGTTAGATTTTATGTTTTTTTCTGACTGCAATTGTGAGAAATTGGTCTCTTTTGTTTGAAAAATAAGTTGTAAATGGAAAATTCTATCCTGAGCCTGTTGGAGTTCCTATTGAACCTTAGAAAGAGAAAATACTTGGGGAATGATTGTGTCAAAATTAAGAGGAGAACTAGGTTCTCCTACAAACATGGATGCTTTTCCTTTGTCCCAAATGGGAGAGTCCTCAACAGTGATTGGGGTTTTGTCAACTTCCATCTCAAAAACTATAATTGAGGGAGATACAAAGTGAGGAGGAGACGTAGCAGGTTTCTGGAGTAAATTTTCCATCATTTTGGTTGCTTCTTATTTGTCTTGAGAAGGAACACCTTCTCTTTAGGGTTCATCAATGGTTTGAGTATGTCTTGATGTCCTAAGGTGTTTTCTAGGTTGTTCTGAGGTGG
This sequence comes from Taxus chinensis, assembly GCA_019776745.2. Lineage (NCBI taxonomy): Eukaryota > Viridiplantae > Streptophyta > Pinopsida > Cupressales > Taxaceae > Taxus > Taxus chinensis. Next base: position 247,800,276 of record CM034150.1, on the reverse strand, counting down.
GGGTCCTCTTTCTAGAACCAATGCAAGTTCTAGGGCATACTTTTTTAGTAATTTGACCAACTTCTTAATGTCATGACGTTTCTTGATAAAATGGTACTTGCAGATTAAATGTATCGGGCCATGGAATTTCAAATAAGAAGAACCCCAACGAAATTTTTCAGCAGCAGTGGAGACAGAGCCAAACAAGAACTTGGGCAAGTTCACCTTGTTATGGGATTTATTTTTGCCATGGTGGAGATGGATAAGGATTCTTAGAACAGGTCCTAGAATGACTTCATACTGACCTTCACATGTGAAATATTTAATCACCCACTTATCTACCTTTGCCCATGGTTCAGGAAGAGTACCCCTTTTATGCCTTTAGCCTTCCCTTTATTATCCATGACCAGTTCTAATTTTTCTTTCTTCCCAACAGAAAATATCTTAATTATTTCAGAATATGGGGTTCTAAAATTAACTAGTTGCCCCTCCTTTGGAATTCTTGAAATATGGCTAATGATAGTAGGGCTAAACAAAATTTTCTTACCTTTTACTTTGGCATGTCCCTCCTCAATATTCTTTGCAAACTCTTCTGTCATTCTTGGATTGAATTCTTCATATGCCAACATAAATTCTAGCCACCCTACTTTCTCAAAAAACTATTGATTTCGTATTAGAGAGAAATTCAACTGAATTTGTAGGTTCATGCTAAAGTCTAATTCCCATGGTTGATGCTTAAAACAAAGAAAGTAAATGCACAATGTTGGAAGGGAGTGAAGCACATGAATGGGGAAGTAATGATGCAAGAATGGAAATTATGCTAGTGCAAGAATGAGACTTGAGCAACAATGTAGAGTGAAATGACAGAAATAAAAATTGGAAAGAAACATAGGGGACAAAACAGTTTTATATGGAGCAACACAAATTGGGAAAGTTTTAACAAGTCCCAATGTGATAGTGATAAAGTGGGGAGTAATTTGGTACATGTGGGAGATTAATGTGGGAATGAGTGGAAAATTTATTGGGATATGTGGTACATGAGAAAATATTGGGAATGGGGGAAGTCATCAATTCACACAAGCACAATAATGATCATCTCATAAATTAAACTTTACAACATTTAAGAAAAGAATAATTGTGCATACCTGATCAATTTCACTTGTCAAATCCATCGGCTATCATTTAAATGCTTCTTTATTTCTCCCTCCACATGTTGTTCCTCATTTATTGATTGCATGATTCAGGGGTGGTGACCGCCATTGTTAGTTTTCAGCCACCTGCATTTATTTTTATTTTTTTAATTGTATTTTTTTCTTTTTTTAGAAGTAATGACCACCATTTCTGTTTTCAGTCAATACTTCATAGGATGATGGCCACCATTTCTAGTTTTCAACCATATCCTATTTATTCTTGCTGAGAACTAATTTAGCTCTGAGTTGAATTAGACAAAGAAACTTTGTCCAAACAATTCAGAGTTGCATCTTCTTGTAGCATGTTCTAGAATTCCTCTTTAGATGTTGGTTTGTGGTATAGCCTCAATCTATGGCCATTAACCAACATTAATTTTCTTTCACCATCAATTGGAATCAGCTAAACTATTCCATTGTTGAAGACTTCCTCAATTTGGTATGGACCCATCCATCTTGTTTGCAATTTTCCTTTAAAGTCCTTGTACTTTGAATCAAATAGTAGAGCCCAATATCCTTTTTGAAACTTCCTTTTCTTAATATGTTTATCATGTCATACTTGTCATTGGTGTTGGATGATTTTTGTCTGATGTAATTCTTGTAGTATAATCTCATCTAACTCATTTAGTTGAAGAATCCTTGCTTTTTTGCTTCTAATAAATCAAGTCCCACTTCATTAGTTTTTATTAAGGTCTAAAATTCAAATTCTATAGGAAGAATAGGCTTATTTCCATAAGCCAACTCATAAGGAGTGAATCATGTGGTTGTCTTCCAAGTAATGTTATAGTCCCATACTACTTCAGGTAACTTTTGAACCCAATTTTTCCTTGAAATATCTACTGTCTTGGTTAGGATATTCTCCAACTCTTTGTTAGTAACTTCCACTTGACCATTGGACTGTGGATGGTATGGGGATGAATTATTGTGCTTTAGCTGGTATGTTTCCATAAAGGAACTAATTACACCTTACATAAATTATGGTCCTTGGTCTGAAATAATGGATCTTTGTGCTCTAAACCTTTGGAAGATGTGTTCATATAAAAATCCTATAACTTTTTCATCCCTTGCATATTGGAGAGCTTACACCTTAGCCCATTTTGTAACATAATCTGTACAAACCAAAATGTACTCCTTCTTTGAGAATTTGGGTCAATTGGTCTAATCAAATCCAATCCCCACTTCTCAAATGGTTCTAACACATCCTAAGGTTAGAGTGGCATCTTAGATATAAATGTTGGTTTCCCCATCCTTTGACACTGATCACATTGTCCATACATACTTTTTGACATCTTTATACAAAGAAGGCCAATAGTAACCAACTCCCAAAACTTTGTGGATGGTTCTTTTAACTGAATAATGTGCTCTTGATGGCTCATCATGACATGCCCTGAGTATGTCAAAGATCTCATCTTCACACTACACACCTACTGTAGAACATGGTTAGGTCCACATTTAAAAAAATTCCATTTAGCCATGTATACATCACACTTTTCTTAATCAATTACTTTCTTTGCTTATGTGTGAAGAAGGTTGGGAACTTCCTTGTAGCCAAATAGTTATCCATATATTTGCAAACCAATGAGAGACAATAGAAATCACAAATAGATGTTCATCTGGAAAATCATCATTGACCTAATCCTTTGTACCTAAAATGGTTAGTCTTGAAAGAAAATCAGCCATAAATTTTATTTCCCTAGTTTGTCAATAATTTTAATATTAATCCTCTTGTAATAACAATAACCACCTTATAATCCTGCAATGGTGAGTTTTGATTACTAAAGTTTTATTCATTAGATAGTTAATAGCAAAGTGGTCCGTGTGAAAAATAACTTCATAGCCTATGATATAATGGAGAATATTGTTAATTTTATAAACAACTACAAGAAATCATGGTGGTGTATATTCTTTCAATAGGGGAGATATTTTTACGAACATAGTAAATAACATTCACTTATCCTTCCTCTTGTTGTCCAAGTACAACCCCTAATGATTTATTGGAAGCATTTGTTTGTATATGACAGAGGAGCTTCCAATTTGGGCCTCTTAATATGGGGGTACTTGTAAATTTTTCCTTGATAGTTTCAAAGGATTGTTGACATGCCTCTATCCATTCAAATTCAGAGTCTTTAGTTTGAAGAAAAAACAATTGGAGAAGCTATCTTACTAAAATATGAAATAAATCTTCTATATTAGCCAACATGTCTAAGAAAACTTCTTACCTCTGTTTGATTTGTGGGAGATGGGAATTTTATAATGATAATAAAATTGTCAGGATCTACCTTGATTCCTTTCAGTTGAACATGATGGATCTAAGACTATCCCCTTCTCCATCATGAATAAAAACTTTTCATGGTTTAAGGATAATTGATGTTTTTCACACCTAGAAAGGATTTTTCTAGATTATCAACTACCTCTTGGAATGTTTCCCCATAAAAAGTGAATTCATCCATGTAAATCTCAACACAATCATGAGTGAGATCATACTAATTTCTAACATGGCTCTTTGAAAAGTGGCAGGAGCATTACATAAGACAAAAGGTAATACGTTGTAAGAAATGTTCCCCATGGGTAGGTAAAAGTGGTTTTATCTTGATCCTCTGGTGCTATTGTTATTTGATTGTACCTGTTGAACCCATCAAGAATTGAGAAATAGTTTTTTTCTAGATAAATTATCTAAGACTTGATCAATGAAAGGAAAAGGAAAATAGTATCGACAAGTTTCCTTGTTTAACTCCTTATAATCCACATAGACCCTCTATTTCCCATTTTTTTTAGGAACTATCACTAATGGAGAAACCCAGTAGCTATTTGAAATTGGGTAAATGAATACTACCCTAAGAAGTTTTTCAATTTCATTTTTTAGAATGTCTCTTAAGGAAGGGTTTATCCTTCTTTATGGTTGTCTGACTAGTTTGGAATCTATTGTGTAAATGTGGTGTGTACAAATACTGGGGTGAATACCCTTCATGTCACTATATTCCCAAGAAATGGCTTGAGGATGAGAGCATAAAATTTTAAATAGGGTATTCTCTTCCTGACTAGTCAACCAACTATTAACTACCAATGTTTTTCCTGGAAAATGGGTAATTGTCTTGGTGTCTTGGTGGAGAGAATTTACAACGATGGTAGGTCATAAATCAATAGTTGTTCATTAACAAAGATGGGAGATTGTGGGGAATTAATCAATGAATCACATGATGTTGATGAAATAGCAAACTGGGTTAAATCTATGTTTCGAAAAGAAATGACAGATTATTGGCCTAGGTTGTATCTGATGCCTACCTACATGTCACATAAATATAACAAAGACATCACATTTGATTTGGACAAGACATTAATAAAACTATTTGGGTCACAAGTAGATGGCGCAATAGTGGCACTCAAGCAAAATTTGTTTAGACTCAAAATGGAGCGAATGAGAAAGTCATGGTGGAACATATTAGTAAGTTTCATTCTAATGTTCAAATCAATTATCAGGAACCAAAGTTGATGTGCTTGATGATGATGCAAAATTAGTATTACTTAATAGCATGCCTCCTAGGTATCCTCCTTCCACCATATGGTCTTATACTTCTGACAAAAATAAAGTTTTACGGTCTAGAGGATATATGGAGATTTCTTCTCTGAATCATGTCCATGAAGAAAATAGAACCATATTTTGATTAGATCTAGACAGAAGACTGTAGATGTATGGTAGAAACAAATCCCTATTCTAAATGAAGATTTCAAGTCTTCTATTTCAAACATCAATATTACACACTCCTCATAGGTCCACATACATAATTTCTTTGATCTCTATTAGATATATTTCATCCTAGACATGGTATTATGTATTATAAGAACACAGAGAAATTCTCATAGCCTTTACTTGATGGTAAATTCAAAGGATAGCACAATGCCTTCATCCTCATGAAAAGTCTAGAAGAAACAAGACAAGTGCACATGGGATATGAATTCTACCCACATCTGATAATGTTGTGACAATAAAATTCTCATTACAAAGTGACGAAGATTGCTCTTCTTCATGAACTTGTTAGTACAAAGAGTTCTTTATCATGGAGAATGGAGGCAACAGAGACTGGAGGTCAATCAATGACCTCTCATCAGTCACCATCGATGGGGCCACATTGAAGTTGTGGTGGCTGTGTGTGTGTGTGTGTGTGTGTGTGTGTGTGTTTTCTTTTATTTCAGATTTGTAAAGGGGGTTAGTTTCAGTCAACACAATTCATATTTAAGATATCATCATATTTGAATAAGTGAAATCCCTCTCACATTGAGGGGGGGGAACTAGAACATGGTCTCAATGTTCAATTTTCCCTCTATTTAGTTTGTACTTCAGTAAGCTCAGTGGTTCTTAAGATATTTATTCAACTGAAGGAAAGACTATAGTTGGTATTCAAACTTCTCCATAATCACACCAATGGAAAAGCAAAAACAAAGTGATATTTAATATTCACCTTGGTTGTCCTGTAAACACCTATCCTTTGTTTTAGGTTATTCACCTTCCTCCTGTAATTTTTACCTTACATCATTTTAGTTTCAGGTTCCCTTGGATTGACCTACTTTTACTTTGCATCTAGATCATGGATTTTCACATTCTAGTTGGCGACAAGCATGTAGAAGGAAGTGTGATTGTTGTTTCTATCAATGTCAACATTAGGGGAGTTCTATCATTGGGAATTAATAATGTTCAACAATAAGGGAGTGAATGTTACAAATATATTGTGACATTATAAATAAATTGTAATATTATTAATAATGAGTTTATATAACTCATATTAATAATATAATTGTAATAGTTAGTATTAGTATTTGGGTGATTTCAACAGAACAACTCACGTCAGCTCCTTGGTGTGTTAAAGAGTAGACTAAAGGGATGTGTGAGATACCCTTAGGTACATAAGTTTTCAGAGATTCGTGGAGACTAGACTATGTAGGGATCTGAAGATGAATTTTGACTCCACCTTTGTAGGATATCAAAAACTATAAAATGTATTCTCACATCTATGTCAAATTTATCCTAAAATGAATTCAAACAAGTTTCTACGTAGTCTATTATTATTCAGTTTTTTTAATTATTGCATGAAATTTTTATCAAATGGTTAGTCTCAACAAGGAAATACTGTTCAAACACCACATTTGATTTCTTTGCAGGGTTGAGTCAATGGAATTTGACTATTAAAGTTTTGTAATAACACCAACCAGTGCTTCTAATCATGTCATGCACTTAATGGTTTATTCATTATATACTTTGGAACAGTGGAGTAACGTCCCCTAGTGAACAATTACTTCATACCCTGTGATATAATGGCAAAACTTGTTACTAGTTACATAAACTTAACTTTCAAGAAATTTCATTCTATGTACCTTAGGTGTAGGGTTCCTTGTCCAGTATGTGAGCCCGAGAGGTTTTTACTAATAGAGTAAATAGCATGAGAATCACTTAATGGTTCCTCTTAAAATTTCAATTCCATAAGACCTGACAACCCCTATTACTTCCAATTGAAAGCATCTATTTTTATATAAAAGGGACATTTTCCAATTTGGTACCTCTTAATACAGAGGTATAGAGTGTTAATTATCTCCTTGATAGTGTTAACAGGATTGTTAGCATGCCTCTATCCATTAAAATTTAAAGTGCTTTAGAATTAGGATAGAAATATAATGGAGAAGTTAAATGAACTTATCAAACCATCATATACCATAAGTTTTCTATAGCCTAACACAAACATGTTTGACACCAAGCTTTCCAAAATACCTCTGTTATCAATTATGCACAAGGAGCACTGTTTGCACTTTTGTTAATAGCTAGCTTAAGACCCTTCAAAAAGATAATTATAACTTGATTTATCCTTCTTGATGGAAGGAATGAAATATTGAGATCCATCATACTATTCCATAGCTCCTTCATGAAAAAAAAAATCATGCCCTTTGAAGGATAGTCTTAGTCGTTTAAGCTACAACACATAGAAAGTACTTTGATCTAAGATTATCAGAAATAGAAGCTTAGGAATGTTTCCATCAGTTTGACATATTTGAAGTCATTTAGTAAATCTCAACACAATCATGAGTCAATAAATCATCAGAGAGTATTACTAACATGGCTATTTTAAAAGTGGCAAGAGAATTTCATGTAAGCCAAAAGGTCCATACCAAGTATTGAAAAATTTCTGCCATGGGAAGGTAAATTATGGTTTTATCTTGAAGAGCTTGAAGGGAGCTACTCATTATTTGATTATACCCATAAATGAACTTATCAAGAAATGATTTCAATATTTAATAGCTTTGAAACATGATAGAATATCTTAGGACACAGATCAATGAAAGGCAAGGGAAACCACTATTTCCTTCATTGATTTAAAGAGGTCCTTGGAAGTGAGAGATTCAGTGCTCGATAATCCACACATACCCTCTTTGATACTTATCCATTTTTCCTAGGAACTATAAATAATGGAGAAACCACACTTAAGCTATCTGAAATTGGATAAATAAATTTCCTATCCTAGGAATTTATCTCAAGAAGGTTCTCTATTTTTACAATGGAACTCTAATAAGGCAGGCAGCTCATTATGCACTTCTTTTTGAACCAATTATCTGAATGAATCTGGATCATAAATTGTGTACATGTGGTGTGTATAAATACTGGGGTGAATACCCTTCATGTCACTGATATTCACCAAGAAAAGGACTCCTCTAGGATGAGAGCATAAGATAGTTATCCATAATTAGGGTATTAATCTTCCTGACCTATCTCAATCAACTCATTGACCTGCCAATGTTAGTTCTCAAGGAAAACTTTGGATAATTTCTTGAACTGTCTTGGTGGAGAGAATTTACAACTAGGCCTTGACTCTTCTCACATAATGAATTCAATAGGAACATTCCTAGGGAAGTAATATCCATGAATGGACAGTGATGTTTCCATAACCTTTACCAGACTTCAGTCACACTTCAACTAGGTTTTGTGAAACAAGCCTAAGATGATAGGTTAGATTCATTGTACAACTTCCATCATGTCATGATCTTAAACTCAACTGTATTACCTAGTGCCCATGTTGACATCATAATATCAATTCAACGTAAGATTTATGTTGAGGCATAAGACTTATGAGGACCATTCTGAATGATTCCACTAGAATTATTCTTCACATGGCCAGAGACCTGTAACACACTGCATCTATCCTGATCCATTGAGATGATCACTCCCTCCACCATTAGCCTTCATGCTTCCTATAACAAAAGGTTCACTGTCACCACTCATTACTTTGCCATCAATTCCACTTGACATAATTGACAACACCAATGACCAAGGTTTAACATACTTCATGTCTTGTAATCAATAAGAGTAGCAATAGTGGCCAACCAAGGGCATCCTAGGATCAAAGGGTATACAGTTTTCCTATTCTTTGTTTTTACGACCATAAAGTCTACCAAATAATCACATAACTCGATGGTTATGGTAACATATTCTATAATACCTTTTGGCTTGGCTACATACTGGTATGCCATTTGTAAAACTAGTGAGGTTGATTTCAATTCAGGGAGAGATAACATGGACAAGGTGTCAGTGGTCATTACATCAATAACTCCTAAATCAATTAAAACATTTGGAATCTTCATATTTCCTATGCAAAATGTAACAATAGGAATTCCTAGGTCTTCGTATTTTGGATGGGTAATATTCCCTTCTAGTATATTATCCATCTTCCCATCAACGCGGATTGTTTTAGGTCAATTCTTCCTTCTACCTGGAGTCTTAAAACAAAGCTCTTTGATGGTTTTATTCAATTCTGGAATTTCCTTAAGATCTTGTAATAGAGGAATTCCAATACTCAATTTTCTTAATCCCTAAATCAGTTCTAAATTAGGTTTTTCATGAATTACACTATTGTGTTTCTCTAAAATTCTAGATTGAAAGGGAATTCCTTACATTTGGTTCATGTATTTCTTCAACAACAAGACTGGGCTACGTCTCTTCTGGATTTGCCTTATCCTTAGGGATTTTTTCTGTGATAAGAGATGATGGTGTTGAGACAACCTTCCCTAAGCACAGTAAGATGTTCTTACAGTATATGTTGGGTTACCCTACCTCACATTTTACTATGGGATTTTTATCTTATTCCACAGTATATGTTGGGTTACCCTGCCTCACAATTTTAGGGTTTTCCACAATATGAGCTAGAATTTGTGGATGGGAAGGGATTTTGGATGAGGTAGTAGTTGTAGGCCCAATCAAAAAATGTTTTTGTCCTTGGGGTCTTCTTTTGTTATAATATTTCTACCCTAATGCTTGAGGTGCATTCCACTTTTCTTAGAATTGAGGATTAAATTGTTGAATTAGTGGAATGTTTGAGTTTGGAGTCCAGGAATGCTGATAATAATTTGGTGGTGCATTCCATTAAGGAATCCATTACTATGGGAATTTTAGAGCCCAAGGGGTATGACCATTATGTGTTCCATTGTTTTGAACCCATTGTGTTTTTGATGCATAGAACTAGTTCTGGTTTGATTGAAAATTCTCTCCTTGCCTCTGATCCATGTAATTCATCTCAACTTTGTTTTATGTGTTTTGCTTTAAATGATTCTTCAGTAAGGGCAGCAATCCACATTGGTCTATGGCATGATTTAGATATAGACAATGCAAATGTATGTTTTATCTAAGGGACAATCCTTAAGCCCATGTTTGTCCCTACATCTTGGATAATATATGAACAATGGCTCTGTATTCCTAGCTTTCTCCCTATCCATGGTTGTGTTAAGTTGAACTAAAAGGTTTGTTCTTAAATTTACAATTTCCTCTTTACTTAACTAAAATGTGGAATATGCCCTATAGTTAATCTAAGCTATGAGTAACTGTAAATAAAATGAATACATGTTGTAAATAAAAGTAAAGATGACCTAAGCAACTAAGTAAATAGAAATAGAAGCCCTAAAGTGCAAGAGAAAAGAGGAAAGAACTCAATTGAATAAAATACGTTCGTAGGACTATGTCGTAGAGGTGACTGGAAAATATGGAAGTAGGAACGACTGTGCAAGAGCCCCAAAAAGGATGGATCTGGGCTTATTCTCTAGACTGGGGTGCCTACGGGCACTTTGGTATACAAAATGGGTGCTCTGGTTTATGTAAAATCTCTAGAACTGAGTTTCATAGGTTTGGCAAGTGGTTTAAAACCCTCGATGTCTGTCGCATCAAGTTCGTTGCACTGCTCCAGGTGTCGCTGATAATCCAAGATGATAAAAAGACCTGCAAGAAACCACAAGAAGTATCAAAACCCTAAAAAAAATTAAAATGAATGGGTTAGACTGACCTTAGCCACCACAACAGTGGGCTTACTAACTGAGCGTTGCACTACATTTCGAACCCAAATGTAGTTCTGGTGAGTGTTTGCATAATGTGCCCTAGGTGCTCTTGTGCTAGTCACACTTTGTGAAGTAGTGTGCAATAACTATATGTAGAAAATGTAATAGAATGTGTCCATGGAATATATTAGAATCCTCCCCCTATGTTGTGTGTGATTCAGATGACCTAGCCTTGTGCCTTGTAATGGAGCTATATGGATGCAAGTGATCTCTAATGCAATAAATGGATGCAACTCTAGATGGATGATAGTAGTGACTAGTGCTTTGTCCCTCATTATGGTCCCATAACTTTATATTTATAGGGTTATCTTGATCTAATTTTGTAATTAACCCCTAAATGGTTGACCACCAAAAATATAAAGACCTCAAATGGCTAGAAAGAGCCCAAAAAGGGGCGAGAAAGTTCAAGAAGGATCAGGGTGCCCCTGGTGGGACCAGGGCACCCACGGGCGCCCCAGTTAAAGCTGAAATGATGGGAAATGACAAATTTTGACTGGGCATGTGTGTGGTGGAGGTCAAGGATGACGATAGAATTTTTTTTAAAAAGGCCAAGAGATGAGGGTTAATTACTACTTTCATCACTCAAAAACCCTCTAAGTAGTAGTATGAGATTGGGACTAAATAATGTCTAAAGTGAATAATTTTATGTCACACTCTCTTAGTTTGGATATGTCACCATTGGAAATTTTTCCTTTCTATTTTTGAAGATTGGGGTGAGTTTGGGAGTAGTTCCTATAGAGGTCAATGATATTAGTAAATTCTAATGTTTTCATGTCTCCTTTTCCCATGAGATTGAAGGCTTCTTGTGTGTCTTCATCCAATCCCTTGAGGAATATATTTTTAAGAAGGTTTATATGTAAACCAGTTCCAAACCTCCTATGAAGGAAAAGAAACTGATCAAGATAGTCCTCCACACTCTCATCCTCCATCTGGTGTATCCTAAAGAGCTCTTCCTTTCTTTCCCTCACCCTCTTCCTTTCTTTCCCTCACCCTACAATAATCTTGATATTTATCCATCTCTTACCAAACTATGGATGGAGCTAGGGTTTAAGCCCATGAACCATTCCATTGTTGTGTCCTTTAGATTTGAAGGAAATAATTTATACTTCTGCATGTTTGAGATATAATCATAGGTTTCACATAGGACTTTGAACTCAAGTAGGAATTGGTTAGGATCTTCCGAAACTAGTCCCCTGAAGGTTGGTAGAATTGAAGGAGATATATTCTTCATGGGGTTATGCTCATTAGGGTCTAGTTGTATGGGATAGGTAAATGTCCTTCCAAGTAGAGGTTTATCATTATTTTCACTATTGGGGTTTTCCACTTCATTAACCATCCTTTCTTTTTGAACAAGTTGTTCCACATGTTGGTTTTGAGGGGGGGTTTATAAATTAATTATAATAAATCTACCTCTACAGTCTCTAGGTCTAAGCATATAAGCTTACCATATTGAGGATAATTCTCTAACTACTAGTGCTTAACTGATTGTTTGTGTTCCACATACTCTAAAGCACAAAAAGAACCTTGTTGTTACTACAGGATCTTCTACTTCAAAAGAAAGAGTTATGGAAATAAAATCTCTAAATGGAAACTTACCAAGAAATCAGGTAGCACTTGAAGTTAGTACCTTAATCTTTGCAACACCTTAAGAATCCTTGGAAACGACTCCAAAAAGTGATGAATGTCATTGATACTCGCACTCTAGTTATCTTATGATTATCATTCCAGGGCGGTGTCTATGGCTATTTGCAATAAAGGAAATGGTTAAAACCGTGCTCAATACTTATTCACTAACAAACTTAACCAAGTACTACACTAAATGCCATGAAGAAATGAAATAAATTGATAAATAAAAGATTACTGAACTCAGAGTTAAAAGTACTGAAACAATGAAATTTCGGTAAATCAAATACTTGCTAAATAATGGAGATAAAATAAACAAGAAATTCTCCCTTCACGTTGGGAAGGAGTGGCTCTTGCCATAAGTTTAATTTTCCCCTGAATCAACACTTTATTAAATGGAAGAATTTTTTTTACAGTAATTAACGAACTAACTTTTTAATCTTACTACAAATGCTCTTTTATACTCCAAGCAGTACTAGTCACTCTAAAAGATGACTAATTATTTGTAATTAATTACAACTACTTAACTAAAACATATGCATAACAACAGCTAACTTTTGAGGAGTTACAATTGTGGAAGGATTAGTGTATGCGTCATTTGGATCATATTCATCATTTTAACTAGAGACAAGGTCTATAACTGACTCTTAGTTGTGATAGTAAATCAACGCCAGAAGATATAAAAGATTCTAAATTAAATCCCTATAATCATGACGACTATATGTCTATTAGTTGTTCAATTTGGGTACCTAACATCTTCAATCAATTGGTGTTAAGTCGAGATTGCATGGTCCTCCTAGTTTGCATGATCAAGTGATGCCAAGTCAATATTGTATGGCCATCATAATTCGCATGATGGTTGATATGGTAGCCCATGTTTCATGATCCTTTCATCATGTCAACTAGTATGCCAGCTATATCAACTTGTCATATTTCTATCTGATTCATTTTCCTTCTTTACGTGAGTTCTTCATTCTAAGTGAGTCTTCATTAGTGCTTCGAGAGATTCCTGCTCTCCACAACGAGTTTTGCACTAATGCATGGGCGAGACCTGCACTAGTGCATAAGCGATTCATGTGTTGGTCCATAGTTGGGTCATGTCATGGCTTAAGATATGCTCTTCAAATACATTGTTAATACACATAAAGATTTATTTAACCAATTCTTGAAGAAGCAACACAAGATGAAAATAACAAGGTTATGCACAAAAATTCCTTTCAAAATATTAGTAAAGCATTAATTACAAAATGGAAATACCATACTTAGTGCAAAATGATGACATGGTGACATGAGAAAACAAGGGTTTACATAGGATAATGAGGGCTCATCAGTAAGAATTTTTCTAGCCAATTTGTTGAATTTTTCTACAAATTCTATCATGGGCTCGTGTGGTTCTTTCTTCATCTAAGATAATTGAGTAAGGAGGGCATGAGCATCTCCCACAGTCTTGAATCTTACCTCAAACATGGTTTTTATGTCATCCCAGACAGTAATTGAATGTGGTGGAGAGTAGTAAAACCATTCCGCAGTGGCATCTTACAACAACTACATGAATATTCAAATTGAAAAATATTCATGTCCCACTCCAAGAATGCCATGGGATATGATAAAAAAATGTCATATGATCATCTGTATGCTGCTTTCCATTTCCATAGAATTTGGGAATGTTCTTTCTTGATACTTTTGGCAATTCATGAAATGGAGGAGCTAACGCTCGCAGACTAGTGTTTTGACCTCAAGGTACACATGCAACCATTTATTATTCTTCTTATTTTTCCAAAGAAATTGTTATGAAAAAAGTATCACCTTGGGATATGGCAATGACAGATCCCTACTTTTTGCTAACACGAACTTGAGATGGCCCTCTGGAGAAGGTCAGCTTCCTCTTCCTAATCCTAGGCTATAACTACTCCTAATGCAAGAAAAACACCTATCTAAGCTTATCCTAACAATTCCAAATTGGAGAGAGACATGGAGAGAGAGAGAGAGAGAGAGAGAGAGAGAGATTTCATGAAAGAAGGGAAATCCTACACTAAGAGGTGATATCACCAAGAAAAGGGGTGTCAGACAATCCTCAATGCCTGAAAATGGAGAAAGGTGAGAGTGGAGAGGATGGAAAAGCATCACAGACCAAGATACACACAATACACCATTTCCATTTTAAGAAAAACCACATCTAAGCATGCAATGAGAACAATAGAATGCATAGTACACCTACATGCATGAAGAAAGGAAAGAGAAAACAATAGAAACAATGCAAGGATAGAGAAATAATCACAAACACTAATTTTTATTACTCCAAGAGTATGCACAATACATAATTATAGAAGGGAGAGGAAAGATTCACCATTACAGAGCTCAAAAATGGAGGCTTGAAGCTCCAAAAATTACCTCACAGGGAAGAAAAGGGAGTGAAACACCAAAAATGTATAACCCTTTATAAAAATTCCCTCCTTTACAATATATAAGAAGAATGAGTTGAGAGGAGAGAGAAAGATCTCGAATTCATGCTTCAACCACCCAAAAAATCCATCATGGCACCTGTAAAAGTGATGGGGTGACCTGAAAAACCCATGCTCCATTGTACCCTAGCTTGTGTAAGAAGGAATGGGCCTCCATGCCTTCATTAACTCCATTTTTTTGTACCTAGGTATGGCCATCTTGTCCTAGAAATTCACCCTCATTTTTATCATACCTAACTATTAAAATTCTATTTTTTAATAATTTCCTAGTGTGGGGTTGTGAATCCCTTTCTAATGACTATGATTTTATGAAAAACTGATAAGTTTGAAGGAATTAATTAGGTTTTGATTGGAAGATATTTTTTAGGTCTCTTCCACCTACTCCCCACCTACCCGCTTCATATCTCAACCTTTGACTCGCCATTGAGCCATGAAAATCGAGGGTGGGTTATGATCTTCATCTACACCGAGTATCTTGGCACCCCACTATGTTCTATGCCAATGCATCTCTACTTCCACCCCTAGCACTAATCGTTACCAGCACCACATGCAACTCAGGTTTGGAATCCATTTCACACAGTGCATTGAGCAACTTGCCTCATGACTCATGCCCATGCATCCCCACACCCACTTCCGACACACTTCACCCCATCACACATTTTTTTGGGCTTAGATTTTAACTGACACCAATACCGTGTTTCCTTGCTCACCCGACATTTTTCCCCATTGTGAAATCCAAACACGTTGTGCTAGCCCGCATTGACCCTGATCCTCACAATCAACTCACCCTTGACTCCTTATATTATAGGTGCGGTACTCAAATCACACCATGCATACAACTCGGCCAAGATGCCCCATGCATTTCCATGTTCCCTACCGAAATGAGCTTTTCTGACCTGGTCTTAGCCACTACACTCCCCTCTGGGCTTGATGAGTAGCTTGATGAGATGAATTGCTTTGCATTTACCAATGTAACCACAAGCTCACTGAGATCTGAACCTGCTACTCTGCCAAGATCACAATGAGCCACTTGAAATCCTAAATCAACCTACATTGCAACCACATAAAACCAACCCGATCCCATGTATGGTTCGATGTACTAACCAACTCACCCAACACCTCGCCAATCAGCTTGTCGAGCTGTTTTGGGCTCTAAGCCATTTTTAGCCCCTTTTCAATATTTTTCTCTAAATTTTTTATTTCTTTGGAAATTTCTCTGACCTAGAGGATCATGAAGGTGTAGCAGAGCCTCTTAGGACTATATTTTTCAACTTTTCCATTTTTTCCCATTTTTGGCCGAGTGTGGGTCAAGGCGGCCTATTTATGCACTCCGGAATTGCTCTGAACTCCTTTGAAACTCAGAAGAGGAAAAAATTTCTTGAACGATTTCATACCTTCCTAAAACACTACAAGTGCTCCAAAAACCTGAAATTTCACCTGAAACCTTAGATTCATCATTAGATCCCTTGTCTACTGCCTTAGTCCAAGCTGTACCAATTATTCATTTTACCCAGGGGTAAAATGGATAGCAATTTACCGACTCGAGGGGACATCTTCCTTCCAGATGGGTTGACTAGTAGATTGAATGTATCTATTGGGCATGAAGTCATCACTGATGACCCAAATGTATCTAAACCCTCAAAAAAAATTGTTGAAATCCACTTGAAACATTGTTGAATATAGAGTTGTCCTGTTATGCTTGAATCTTCCAAACTTTTATAAGAAAATCTCAAAATTTGCATTAGTTGAAAATTGTTTTGATCTAAATTTTTTTTTTCTCCTTTATTTATGCAATACAATCTACTTGGAAAAGGATGAATGGAACATCTGAGACCACCCCAACAATTTGTTTCTTTGGAAATATGAACCACTGAACTAAAATGATTCCTTGATAAAGATGAAGCACTACTGATTTGGGAAACAATTAAGGACCATTGCTAAATTGATTTTCCTCATTCTTCCCACTACTTTGAACATTTTTGAGGGCATAAGTTGCTCACAAATTCATCATATTTTCCAATAAACAAAATATAAGGAATGAGAAAGGAAATTTGAGGTTGATATTTTGTTTAAATCCCAAGGGATTCTTGAATACATTGAAGGGAGGCTGCTCCCCTAAGACTAATTTTCTAATTTTACGAGATGCACTAGAAGTTCAAGTCATAACTGATCTACAAAGACAAGAGAGAAAAACCATTAAAATTTGTCCCTATTCTGATTTTAGTTTCTTTGCATTCAAAACCTCTTAAGGATTGTAATTGTTCCCGATAACTATGAGATTCTTCCTACAACATACTTCTTCCCAGAAACATGGTGAATTGTGCAGGAGTAATGATAAAACAAAAAACTATGTTAAATGAGAAAAAGCATACATGCCCCAGGTGGGACATGCTGAGTGTGCACAAGAAATTATTCTACGGAAAGTAAACCTACTCCTATTCTACTCTAACTAGAGGTGAGGAGAGCTCAAACAAACCCCGACACTAGTAAGGAGAAATAACTTCCCTTCCTCAAAATTTGAAGCCATGTGGATGATTTTACACTGAACACGACTTTTGAAAAAAATGGAAAATTTCCTTGTAGTTGGTTTTCCATCTTAAAAACCAGAGTATTAGCAACAAACAAGAGAAATACCTCCTTAAGTTGCTCTTTGTTTGTATTTTGGAGGATTTTGTGTTGAACCTTAGTACTTTGAAGTTCATCCTCATTCTTAGAAGTAAGGATAACGTCTTGCAACTCTAAATCTTGCTTCAGTGAAGCCAAGTAATTGATTGGGTAAGGCATGGTCCACAAAGCTTACACATTGCTTTGAGTTCCAAATTTAAGAATGAAGTCTTCCTGTATAACTTCTTGGAAAAGGTAACTATCTATGAGCTGATTTTGTCCTTATTTCTCATCTACAAATAGCTGATTTTCCACCTTGATGACTGATTAGGAAGGGGTGTCATTCTTGTTTCCTTATTCTTCCTTGTCTAGTATGAGACATGGAATACTCAATTCATCTAATCCTAATCCATGAGGACTGTTATGAGTATGTTGCACTCCGTGAATTTTTTTATCCAAATCAAGAGGCTTCTTGTGTTGGAAGATGGATGATGGGATAACAAAATTGACAAGTTCCATAGGCTCTTCTTCACCCATACATTCTTCCAGATCTGATAAATAATCTACCTCTTCATTTTCCAGCTATGTAAAGGATTCAACCTCTCCCGTGATGTCTTTCAGATTGTTCATTTGTTCACCATGGTCCTCCTCATCCTTAAACATGAAATTTGAGAGCTCAAATTCATCCAAAAATTCATATTTTTGGAAAGATGAAGAAGGATGAGGGACTAAAATATCTTCTCTAACCTACTATGTATTTAAGAATTCTGAGGCCATCTTATTTTCCTCCATGGTATGAAGCTCATTGTGGCTAGTTGCAGTGTTTCATGATGTCCTTGGTGGACTGATTTAAATCTCCAAAAGTGTAGTTAGCTCTTAACATGCAGGCCAGTGGGGATCACCACATTCCTTTGTAACACTTTTCAAAAGTGGGAGTCCCTCTTCCTTTGCTAGCACATGCTCTTCTTCTTGTGGGTTTGGAGATGATTTAGTCTCTTCCACTAATTTTTAAAACTATGATGGATCAGAAATTCCCATGAACATATTATCAACATGCACACCATATTCCAGCAAATAGACTGTTAGTCATCTTCTTCTTGTGTTGTTCTTGTGCAAATTCAGTCTTCATCACCTATTCTTGAAATTCAACCCATGACGAAGGCTTAGTCATTAGTGGAATTTGAGTGATATTTAATCTTACTTCCCACTCTTTCAAATTTATTACAAGCTCCTCCTTGTTAAGACCCTCAATATTTTCTTCTCCTTGACTGGTTTTATGATCTTATTCTCCCAAAAATGGATTCAGGGAAGCAAGAGGAGGGATGGGTTGGGTTTCAACTAAATTTTTTATTGCTTGTGGTGGAAGAGAAGATGCAATTTCTTTTCCTTATAGAGGGGAAGGAGTTTTAGAAGGGAAAAGGGCAAAAAATTGAATATGTGATGAAGGAAAAGAAGGTGAAAAATGTATTCCACAATGGGGGAAGTAGGTAGAAATTTCAATAAATTAGGTTTAGGATGAGTTGGCATGGGTTGGGGAATGGGAAGCCTATGAGACGATAATGCATGGTTTTACCATTGATAAGGTTATCTAACATTAAGTTCATAACCCTCTCTCTTTTTGATCCATTCTCCAACTTGAGTCAATGTTTTGATTATGAATTGAATTTTTTTGAGGACTAAACTCACCTAGTATCGGGGAAATCCTTGAATACGGAATGTTGAAACAAATTTTGGTTGCCCTCTCTGTCTCCTTAGTCCTTATCAGCACCATGCTCAACTCCAAATCTTGGACCCTTTTCTACAAATAGACATCTTCAGGTGTAGGATTACCTCCAAAATTTGCATACTCCTCTTGAATAGCTCCATCATTCGGTGAATAAAAAAACTGACTTGAATCCTAATCACATGGATATGCATGTTGTTGATCTTGTCCATAACACTATTATGGAGATGTGTCATAATAACCTGGAGATGGTTTTGAATAGCATTGTTGTTGTTTCAAGTGTGAATTCCATGATGGGAATGAAGTCATGATTTCACAACTTCATGGATGGAATAAAAATGGAATATATGGGAAGAAAAATGGATGGAAATGGATGGAAGAAATGGTCTATAACTTAGAAAATGGGTTATTTTGAACCAATGGAGTCCCCAATTGTGCTTTGTATGTGCCTCCAAAGGCTGAGATTTCATCAAGAGCACAACTTAATGAAATAAAATGAATACTAGAATATGTTAGGTTGTGGAGCCTATTTTCATGTGTGAAAGTGTTAGACTGTACACTAAGAGTACTGTACACTTTCCACAGTTGTCTTGTCGGGGTTTAGGGGTGCAGCCCCAAAAAAAAAATTGGCCTCGAAACAAAACATGCCTGATATACCAAGAAATGTGATTTTTCTCATATGGGTGGGATTTTTGACCCATAGGTTTATAGAACGGTTTTGGCCCATGGTTTTGTAAAACTGCTTAAGTAGTTGTCTACTTATGTGGTTTTTTGCATATGGTAGGGATGATGTAGCATTGCAGATGTGTATGAATTCAGGTGTGAATTCTGTATATTTTGTTGAGCATAACTCCAAATAGATATGGGTATTGTATTGAAAGAATGGCGGCTTGTAATAAAATCTAAGCAAGTGATTCTTGGTGAATGTATCCCAAATCGGGTGAACCACATTAAATATTGTCTCTTTGTCTTGTGTTATTTTTATTCTACACTTTTATTTTAGATCTGTAATATTTTCTGCATATTAGTTTCTACTGTTGCGATCCTGTGAGGGACTCATCCACATATTTTTATCCCTTATTTCTTAACATAATACACACATGTGAAAAATATGACTTCTGTGTTTTCCCACCAGGTGTGCCAAAACTGTTAGTGTCGGTAACACGGTGGCTAAGATATTACAATGGAATACCTACGAAATGTAGAGCTTTCACCTGCTTGTCCCACCGTTCATGCCATAACTAATATCACAAAAAATTAGCACCCTGGGATATGACAATGAAAGATCCCTACTTCTTGCTAACATTGGACCATCTCTCAAGCTATGGGTCTCACAAACTTGAGATGGCCCTCCGGAGAAGTTTGGATTCCTCTTCCTAATCCTAGGCTACAACTACTCCTAATGCAATAAAAACACCTATCTAATCCTATCCTAACAATTCCAAGGAGACATGGAGAGAGAGAATGCTTGAAAGAAGGGAAATCCTACACTAAGGATGGTGATACCACCAAGAGAAGGGGGATGTTAGACAATCCTCAATTCCTTAAAATAGAGAAGGGTGAGAGTGGAGAGGATGAAAATGCATCAAAAACCAAGATACACACAATACACCATTTTCATTTAAGTACAACCACATTTAAGCATGTAATGAGAACAATTAAATGCATAGTACACCTACAGACATGAAGAAAGGCAAGAGAAAGCAATAGAAACAATGCAAGGATAGAGAAATAATCACAAACACTAATTTTTTATTGCTCCAAGAGTATACAAAATACATCTTTATATAAGGGAGAGGCAAGATTCATCATTACAAATCTCACAAATGGAGGCTTGGAGCTCCATAAACTACCTCAAAGAGAAGAAAAAGGGAGGGCAACGCCAAAAACGTCCAACCTTTGAAAAAACACCCCCTTTTACAATATATAGGAATAATGGATGAGAAGAGAGAGAAAGATCTCAAATCCATGCTTCAACCACCCATAAAATCCATCATGGCACCTATAAAAGTGACGAGGTGACATGTAAAACCCATACTCCATTATACCCTAGCCTGTGCAAGAAGGAATGGGCCTCCATACCTTCATTTAATCCATTTTTGGTACCTGGGTATGGGTAACTTGTCCTAGAAATTTATCCCTCATTTTCTCCCACCTAACCCACCAATTTCCCATTTTAATCATTTCATTAGGTGGGGTTTTGGATCCTCTTTTCAACACCTAAATTTTTGTTAAATTCTAATATGTTTGGAGGGAGTTATGAAGGTTTTTGTATGGGTTGGATTTTGGGTCTCCTCAGGCTCCAACTCCCCACCTAACCAATCTCCTCAATCAACTTACCACCAACTCACTTTAATGCCTTACATGGCGGGGGCGGGTTCCGATGTGCATTTTCACCGAGTATCTCACCATGTCCCATTCCAATGTGACCTCGCTTCTGAATCCGACATGCCTCTAACCCCCGTGCTGCCGACGTGGCCTCCACTTTTGAACACTCGATGATCTCTATTGGGTTCGGAATGCATGTTACACATTACACCGCCCCACTGAGCTGCTCAGTCACCATGCAGTTCTAACTTTCGGGCTCGACACCAAACCCCAGTAATTAACCACATGCAACTCAGGCCTAGAACTCGCAAACATGTTGCACCTCCTCACCGAGGTACATGCCGACCATGCTTCTCCATTGTGTTTCTCTGACACATTCTTCTGACTCCGAACCCATACTGACCCACCGATCCCAATCAACTCGGTGATGCATGTGGGTTGTGGAACCCATATACATGTGACACCTTCCTGTCAATCAATGTTTGATATGTCGTGTCTTCCGACCCCGCTTCCTGATCATCCTCCAGCTCGATGATGGGTTCTCTGAGTTGGCTCAGTGAGCCAACCTTATGCACCACTCCTTACAACTACGAGCTCGCCGAGCTCTTAACCTGCTACCCTGACGAGTTCACACCAAACCTCCTATCCTTCCAACTCAACCCGACCCAAAATGAGTTTGCCCAACACAAATGTGACCGGACTCATGCACACAACTCGTCGAGCTATGAAATAGCTCGATGATATTTTTTAAACTCCTAGGCCATTTTTGGCCCCCTTGACATTTTCTTGGATTTTTTAGATTTTTCCTTGATTTTCTCAGAACCAAAGGATCATGAGACACAATAGGGCACTCAAAAAATAAATTCTCAATTTTTTTCCTCAATTACCCACTTTGGCTGAATATGGGCATGTTGGAGCCTATTTTCTCTTTCTAATTGAGCTCTGATCCTCTGAAACCCAGGAGAGGAAAAAATGTCCTGAGTAATTCTAAACTTCCCAAAAACATTGTAATTTGTCCCGAAACCTGAAATTCACTAGAAATACTCCAGATTCCTTCATGAAGACCCCGTTCAATGCCCAAGTCCAGACCTCGTGTCATTCATTTCCACCCATGGGGTAAAAATGAATAACATGAATGATATCAATTGGTTTTGCAAATGGTCCTTCGATAGGATCTTTAAGAGGAAAGTTAGGATCAAATTCAACAAACAAATCTTGCCTAAATTTCCTTGCTACATGGACAATAGAAATTTTGAAATCAGCATGTTATTTCTCTTTGAATGTGGGATCAATAATGTCACTTGCAATATTAGCTCGAGTATACTGTATTTCTTCCAATTTTCTCAAAGTTTCAAATATGAATGTCACTAGAAAAATGTAGATATTTCAATGGGATTTTACAAGGCTTAAGCACATTCAAATAGTATTTGTGGTATTTTTCATCTTTCCAATTTTTATGGGTTTTAGGATATATATAGATATATATATATTTGTTTTTTCAAGGATCTTTATAGGGTACACAAAGGAAGATCATCCCTAGCAGAGTCGTCCAAATGGTTAGTGAAATAATTTGTTACAATGCGTATTATTGGTTTTCACCAACATTCATGGGGCCAAGCCCCTCCTTATTGGGTATGGAAAGACTCTCATTATTGAATGTAAACTAACTAAAACTATGGGGTGGTTGCTATACCGAGGATTACACAGGAATACTCCATTAAACCTAAGGAAAAGTATTTATGGAGTGTACAAGGGAGGAATTAGTTTGGAGAGATGCAAAGGGGAGTAGGATAAATAGGGATATAGAGTTAATGTCACAAGTAGGCACTAGTAGATTCTCACTAAGAGTAACCAAAATAGGTCTAAATATAATAGAATAAATAAACCATGTAAGCAGTAGAAAAGCTAATAAATCAGAGACACAAAGTTCCTTCTTGGTTTTATAAGATTACAATGCTTAAAAAGTTGGAAAGTAGAGAGAATGGAATAACATAAACAAATAGATATAATAATGTAGTTTTATTACTTGAAGTAGTAGTGAAATCCAACAACTTACAACAATCAAAAATTGTTAACCCTTTGGAATGGAGAATTCATTTCAATTTATAGCTTACAAAATGTCTCTTCCTCTCCCCCCACATGAATTTTCACCTATCCCATCACTTGTGACCTTTCATATTCCTAGGGAATAAAATCAACCCTTTTTCTTATTAATGAAAAATAACTCTTACAGTTTCAAATTAAAGGTCGCTTAAGTGAATAAAACAAAATAATGAAAAAGTAAATTCTTAATGAAGAATTAGAATGTTAGAGAGAGATGGAGGGGGAAGAGAGAAGAAGAGAGAGAATTTGAAATCCAAAGACAGGAAATATCCTACTAATGAATAATCTACTTCTAACAGAATGTTATCCATTTTTTGTACCCCTACAAAATGAATAATTTAACATGTCTGGGTGTTGGCAGCTAAATGAGGCATGCTTTACAATTTATAGGGGAGCTTGTGGGTTGGATCAGCTGAATTAGCATCCAACTCACCATGGTGAAGTGCTGAGTTGGTGTAAGCTCAGCGAGTTATGCAAATTGCAGGTTTTAATGCCCGTTGGTAGCATCCTGGTAGCAGGATCAGACAAGCAGGCAAAAATTGGCGCAGGGGCACCAGTAGTATATTTAGATGTTACCAGTTGGTAGCACCAGAAATGTTATGAGCTGGTAGCATGTATGGATGCTACCAGCCAGTAGCACGGTGAGGACCTGGTTGGCGACAGTGGCGTCATTGGAAAATAATGAAGCAGTCGCCAATAGCATTTTAAATGCTACTGGGCGATAGTATTTCTGGTGCTACTAGCCAGTAGCATAAAGGTAATAAAGAGAATTTATCGTTTGATAGCAAGGGTGCCAGTAGAATTTGTACAGATGTTACCGGCCGATAGCATATTTTTCGCTACATGTCAGTAGCAGAAAAGGAAGCGTTCATGCCATGATGAAGCAATATGTCGGTAGTAGGGAAACTATGTTATGGGTCGGTTGCATTTATGCAATCGGTCGACATCAGGGTAAGTAATGGAAGGAATGATACCATCCGGTAGGATAACATATACTCCCGACCAACATCAAAGAGAATTATGCAACCGGCCATGAGGGGAAGAAGATGCTACTGTCTAGGTGTAAAATTGCATGCAGGCGACTGAATGTAGGGACAAACCAGGAATTAATATAAGCAGTACAAAGTTTTCTCAACCACCATTTTAATGAGGTATTTTTCCCATGACTTCCTGTGTAATTAAAGGACCAATTTGTATGGCTTCCCATACCTCTTTAATGAAATTTTCCGGTTAGTGAGGCAATTTTGAGGTTCTTAATCTATATATTGTAAAATTCACCTCATTTGGAGGGGGAGACATTTTGGAATGTAAAGGAACTTTGTCAAAATTGTTCCATCACTTTTGTGAGCTGCAGGCCTTGAATTTGGGCATCTTACAAAGAATTATTTCCTTGTGCATATATTTTAATGGATTGTGCATCATTTTAAGTAATAACATTGGTGTTTTGTGGATTTTCTTTCCCTATCTCGAGTTGTATTGCATTATTTTCCTTCTGTTACATTTTTAGGTATATTGTGTTCTTTTGCAGGATTCAAATTCATTGTGCTCCACGAAACTGGAGGCTTGAATGTGTTCTTTGAATTGTGGCACTCTTGTCTACCCTCTTCTACCTCATTTTCTCCACTTTCACTCACTAGGAATCTCTCCAATCTTGTTCTTGGTGCTATTGATATAGAAAAACATGAAAAACAAGACAATAATATGTAAAGAAGATAGATTGAATGAACTTTGATTCTCATTCTTATTCATCGTTTGAGCATTACATTTATAGGAAGTCAATTTCCACATAATATGGAATTTGACCATATCCCAATACTTAGAATATATTCACAGATCACTCACAATCTTAGAACCATTCCAACGTGAGTTGTAAATGTTCACACTATAGTATATAAGATTCCTAACAATCACCCCCTTAGTGTGAACATGGGGAAAACCTAGATCCTGTACCTGCATCTTCTTTCATGATACTGGTGATTTTCAAAGGATAATCACAAACCTAGAATGATGGTTTTACATATGGCTAACCAACAACCGAGAATGGTGGTTTTTACATATGGTTTACCACAAACCATGTATGAAGGTTTTACAGATGGTTTACCTACAACCACACCATGATATGCAGTACTATCATTGGCCCTCATCATTTTTCACATAGAAGGAGAGTATTACAAATATGAACATGAATATCACTTATGTTCTTATTATAGCAGAAAATAAACACACAATTGAAATAAAAGAGGTCACCAATACTTTTGAAGAAGTTTCTTTGTTGATGACTAACAAGAGATGCTAATAAGCCTCCTCCTCCTTTGCCTCCTCCTACCTCCATTGCCTTTATTTAGAACAAGAATTCATCAAAATTGTAGTTAGGTTCTTTTTTCTTAGGTTCTTCTTCTTTATATTCTGATTCTTCTTCCACAACAACATTTTCTTCATTTGGTTTAAGATTTCCATTGAGTAGATCTTTAGCTCAAATTTTGCAATATGTATATGTGTGTCCTTTTTTCTTGCAATAGAAGCATTTAGGTTCTTCTTTGTTTTTAGAGAAATTCTTGTATCTTTTTTTTAACAAACAAAGCATTTTCTTCTTTTTCATATTCTTTTGTTCTTTTCTCTTCACTTAGAAGTATAGATATTATATCTTCAAGTGATTGTGTGGGCATCTATCCGAGAGTGAACACAACATTACTGTACATAGGTAGAAGAGTGTTTAGAAGTGTGGCTTTAGCATCTTTGTCTTCTATTACAGCTTTACTTCTACAAGTTGCCTTATGAGTTATCTTAGTTCATTAATGTGGCTTGACATTATCACATTTTCATTCATCTTGAGTTTGAATAGTTGCAGTTCTAGTGAAAATTTGGCACTGACTGCATTTAAGCCAAATGCTTTACCGAGTAGTTCCCAAATTGTTTTTGGTGATTTTTCCAAATCCACATAGTGTAGCTTAGTATCTAATAGGGAAAGTCCTATTATTGCTTTTGCCTTATCATCCCTTGTTTCCCACTCTATTAGTTTTGTAGCATCTGTGGGTTTTGATTCATCTTCTGATACAATCCTCCATAGATTCTTATGCATTAATTATATTTGAATTTTGAATTTCTAGGTGTGAAAGTTTAACTCGTTAAACTTGTTTAGAGGGATGTCCATTTTATTTAGAGCGTCAGTTTCAACCAAAAATGCGCTCTTTTTTTTCCCTTTTAAAAAAAAAATATTTGGGGTGTCGATTGCTATCGATAATGCATGCGATTACATTTATTAAAAAGTAATAAACTCAAATTACTTTTTAAATTTTATATAGAGGTCTCTTATTGAATAAATCAAAACATTGATTTGGATTTATATTTTAATATAAGAGTACCTAAGTATATCTAAAATGAATTAGATCACATAATGTCTAAGTGTCTAATTCTAATTTGTAACATAAGGTATTATGAATAGCATAATACATTAGACTATCAAACAATGATTATATATATATATATATATAGTACCTCTAGCCAGATGGAATATTTTAACCTCCACAGGTGTCTGTAGGCTTTGGCAGGGAAGCACACGAGCTCAACATTTAAGATCTTAGTCTCCTCATCGTCCAATACACACGTAGTTTAGATCCGTCCAAATACACATGCATATCAAAGGATTTAACATTTAGACTTCCGTTCGGACTTGGTGGACGTTGCCCTAACAACTATGTTAAAACGTCCTCCCACGTCAGATCTGGTAGATAATCTCTGTGTATATGAGATATGCATGTCATATTCAATACCTGTGAAGACTATATCTCCTTCACGTATTATTCTATTTAGATATGATCATGTCTCTGTAGGTGAGTGTCCACGGGTGCAATGAGATAAGTTTACAGGCCGTGGATTATTCAACCCATTCGCCAGCTGTAGGCTTTGTGTAGATCTGACACCAGAAAACTTCCACATGAACATGACTCCTTTTATACATGCATTGGGTCTTCAATGACTGTCAACCATACATGCACGTGGATCAAAGATTGAAAGGGTCATAATTCACCAATGTGCATTTTACAATCTCGAGGCCTCAGTGCATAGCATGAACCCACTCTGATGCCATAATGATATAGAAAAACATGAAAAAAAGACAATAATATGTAGAGCAGATAGATTGAATGAACTCTGATTCTTATTCTTATTCATTGTTTGAGAATTACATTTATAGGAAGTCAATTTCCTCATAATATGGAATTTGACCATATCCCAATACTTAGAAGATCTTCACAGATCACTCACAATCTTAGAACCATTCCAAAGTGAGTTGTAAATGTTCACACTATAGTTTATAAGATTCCTAACAGCTATCACCTCCCTTAGTTTAGGAATTTTATTTTATACATCTCTCTCTTCCTTGGTCCCTTGGAATTCTAGGTTAGTATTAGAATAGTTACATTTCCCTTTCTAGGAGTAGTTTTAGCATTAGGAATAGGTAGAGGAACCAACCTTCTCTGGAGGTTTGTCTCAATTGCAAGGGTCCCACACCTTGAGATAATCCCATGTTAGTCAAAATTAGGGATCTGTAATGTGTAATATCCTAGGGTGCTACTTTTTTTACATAATAGTTTTGGCACACCCAGTGGGACAAGTCAATTCTTCCATGTTTATCAAGATTGGATGTGTGTCTTGGTGAATTTCCAGCCTTTGGAGGCTATGTAATAGCACATCTGGTGACTCCTAGGATCAAAATTCAACAGTTTTAGTAGCCCAAGTTTCTCAAATTCATGAGAAGGATCCAAACCAGGTCTGGAACAAGAGAAGAAGGGATATTTGAATACTTGTAGCTATCTCCAGGTAGAGGAAGAAGAGGGAGAAAAGTTTAGAGATCTTCATCTCCACCAAAAAGAACCTTGTCAACACCTCCACCTAGTAGGCCATTTCTTCAATCCACTAGAGTTCTTAGACCAATTAGAATGGCTGTAAAACCACCATGCCAAATCCATTTGTAAATTTCACAGGTAGCAGTCCACTTTCCCTCAATGCACAAAATCCAATTCTGGTGGTAGCATTAAAAAACATTCCATTCTTCAATGGAGATAATCATACAACCCCAATTGATCATATTCAGGATATTGCAAATGTCTATGTCATACATGAGATTGTTGATATGGACATGGTAGTGAAACTTCTTGCTTCTTCTTTCAAAGGAAAATCTCTACAGTGGTTTAGAAGCTTAGCAACAACATCAATTCATAACTGGAATGATCTATGCATGGCTCTCTGTGATCAGTTCGGAGAGGGGAGATAATCTATCTCTTTTTGAGAAGTTGACTACTATCAAAAGAGCACCAAATGAACAGATGGCTGAATTCAATTTCAGATTTCAAAGGACGTGGGACAAGATTCCAATTTCCATAAGACCAACGATTGAAGGTGCATTTCTCTATTTCCTTAAAGCTCTAAATTCTGATATATCTGTTATGATATAATCTATGGGAGGGATAACCTTACCAAGAGCTTATGTCATAGCCATTAGAGTTGAGAATTGTGTAATTTAAGCCAGTAAACTTTCACCTAGGCAACCTATGCCTATCTATCTAGAAATGGGGAATCCTAGTTCTAGCAAAACACCTAAGTTATCCCCTATTCCTGCCCCTAAAAATCAGAGTTCCAATGAAGATTCTACCTCTTCTTCTAGCACCTCAACTGAACTCTAGGAGGTCATGAAACAATTGCAGAACCTAGGGAATGAGTTGGTGACCCTCAAGAGGCAAAAAACTTAGAATTTTAGACCTTATCAACCTCATTACCAACCTAATAAGCCCTCATATAAGTCTAATAGACCTCATGCTCAAGATGCGAACCAAAACCAAAGACAACCCTTCGTTGCTAGACCATTTCAACCATACAATCCTAATGCAACCTCAACATCTAGAGCCTTGGTTCCAGTTCAGAATAACCTTGCACAAGAATATGAATGGTGTTTCCCTTGTTAGACAACCCCTAATCAGGCAGCATGTTTCAATGGTATGCTAAATCAGGATCTAATGGTACAGAGTGTTGGTGTTTCACAAGAAACAAATGAAGAAGAAATTAGCAACAAGAAAACATGTATAAGGCACCCCAAAATGACACTTCATTAGTAAATTGGAAAACAAAGGATTTATGTGGAGTTAATCAACCTATTTTTTAGGGTGTAGTGGCTAACACAAGGGCTAGGAAGAGGGATACTCTTGGTTAAAGAGTAATCATCAAATTCTATTACTTATCAACCTTCTATCACACTTTAAGGAGTTGGTAACTCAAATGCAGTCCCAAACTCACAAAATCAGCCTAGAGTGCCTGTTGTATTAGCTCATGTTCACGATAAAGAGGCACCAAGAAAATGCCAACAAATAGAAAATCCATCTCCATTCAACATTGATCAGATGAAGAAAACAAATGTAAGCATCTCTATGTGGGAATATTTGACGATTCCAAGAAAGAAGGACCTATTACAGGTTGTCATGGACAACTTGTCCATCTCAAATGAGTCATCCAGAGATCAAGAAAAGGTTCTCACCAATGCAGTGCAACAAAAGGAGGGTCAACCAAGTAGAAATATGAATCCTCCACCATTTTATGTGTCTTTTATCATTGGTGATAACTTAGTACACAACTGTATAATTGACTCAGTGGAAAGTAGTTTCAGTGATGCCTAAGAAAATAGCAGATCAGTTGGGTCTAAAGTATGAACTTGTCTCAAAAGGAGTGGTACAATTAGATGGGACAGTAGTGGGAATAGTTGGAATCATCAAGAATCTGAATCTAACATTGCATGCATGCCCAAATGTCACAGTCCAACAAGACATATCAGTCATTGATTTACCACCACTCTTTGCTTTGTGTTTGTCAAGGGATTTCACAACTAAAATTGGTGGGTACCTATCAACTGATTGGTCCCACATGCTCTTCAAAACAAGGTATGGAGCTAAAGCTACAATCAAATCAGATCCAATTGAAAATTACCACATTGAACCTTACATGCCAAGTCCAATCAATGCCAAGTACTCATCCTTTGATCAAGAGGATTGCTCCAACACTCAGGAAGTAGATAGTAAGGTTGGAGGCATTCTGGATTTTACACTTGATGAGTGGGCTCAAAAAATACATGTTTATGATCCATACAAAGAGATGGAGGAAGTTGAATTGGGAATCTATTGTCTACATGAAGAAAATCCACCTCTTCCTAGCATCACCAAACTAAATGGTGAAGATGACAATGAAGTTTGGTAGTTGTTCTTTGATGGTTCAAGGAGCAGGAAAGGTGCAGGAGGAGGAGAAATGCTTATATCTCCCAAAGGTATGAAATATTACTCCACTTTCAGGTTCTAATTCAGTTTCTCAAATAACACAGTTGAATATGAAGCATTAATCCATGGATTACACTGGGAAAGGAAAAGAGGTATCAAGAACTTGCAAGTTTTTGGGGATAGTGAGTTGGTTGTAAATCAGATTAGAGGGCTAAATTCTGCTAAGAATGATATCCTAAAGAGATAAAAGAATAGGGTATGGGATCTCATAGAATTCTTTGAGGCATTTAACATTGATTCCATTCCAAGGAAGAATAATGAGGCTGCAGATAGGCTTACAACAATTGGAGCAACATTTGATGTTGTTGAAAGTATCAAGAAAGAAAAAAATATAGCCTCATATCAAAGTGGTGGTAAGGCCATTTCTTCCCGAAAATAACAAAAGTTAGAAATTTTTTGAAAGTGATCAACAAATCATCAATTTCCTTCAAGAAGAAGTTGAGTTCTCTTCCAAGAATCAGGACAAATTGGAAAGACAATATGGGGATCAAGTAGTCCAGCTGAGAATGAACAAACTCCCAAAAGGTTTGGTGACTCTAGAGTCAATCTTCAATCCTAATGACCAGTTCTGGAAGGAGAAATCTAACATGCAAATCAAAGGTGAAGATTCAAACTAGTTTTGGTCGGAGAAGGAAAAGTGCTCCAAATTGGAAAAGTAAGTACTCATCAAGAAAAATATGATTTCATATAAATTTTTCAAGAGTTTCAAATATCTTTGCTTGGAGCTATGAATATATGAAAGGATTTGATCCAAGTTTGGCCCAACACACTATTGAGCTAGATCCAGAAGCCAAGCCCATTAGACAGAAGCAAAGGCCAGTGAACCCTCATATTGAGCCTCTCATGAAGAAGGAATTGAACAAGTTCATAGAGGAAAGTATCATTTTTCCAATCAATCACTCTTCATAGGTTGCTAATATGGTGCCAGTCAGGAAAAGAAATGCGGAAATCAGATTGTGTGTGGATTTCTGGGACTTGAATAGAGATTCTCTCAAGGATCATTATCCACTTCCTTCCATGGAAAAATATTTTGCAAATGGTAGCCAGTTCAGAAGATATTTTCATTGTTAGATGGCTACTCGGGCTATAAATCAAATCATGGTGAAAGAGGAAGACCAATTCAAGACAACTTTCACCACCAAATGGGGCACATATGCATACAGGAAGATGCCTTTTGGTCTTTCAAATTTCAGAGCTACGTTTCAGAGAGCAATGGACATGGTGTTCAAGGGGATGATAAACAATATGGTTCTTGTGTACTTAGATGACATTATTGTATTCTCCAAGAATGTAGAAGATCACCTCTATCACCTCAGGAAAGTATTCAAGAGATGTAGGAAATTTGAACATCTCTAAATCCTAAGAAATTTATTTTCCTAGCTCATGAAGGCAAGCTCTTGGGCCACATTGTGTCTAAAGAGGGGTTGACAATTGATTTGGAAAGAGTTGAAGCTATCCTTGCTCTACCTTTTCCAAGTCATAAGAAGGATCTCCAAAGCTTCTTGGGGAGGATTAACTTCGTCAGAAGGTTTATGCCATATTTTTCCACTCTTGTTAAACCATTAACAATGATGCTCAAGAATAACCTTGCATTCAAGTGGAAAGCACAAGAAAAGGAAAAGAGAGTTTTGAGGCTATCAAACATGTAATATCCCAAGCTCCAACTCTCATCAATCCAGATTTCTCCAAGGACTTCATCCTCTATGCCTTTTGGCGGCTTGGACACAATCTCTGCCATCTTAGTGCAACAAAATAAGGAAGGATCTGAGAATCCCATTGCTTTCTTCAGTTAGAGCTTGGAGGATTATGAGGTGAGGTACTATTTCATTGAGAAGCACATCCTTGTTATTATTAGAAGTTTGAAGAAGTTTAGACACTTAGTTTCAAATAACATAATTCATCTGCTAGTTGCACATGCTGGTGTAAAATAATTTCTTTTAAACAAGGACCTTAATGAAAAAAGAGTTGGTTGGATAACCAAGGTTATGGAATATGACATTGATATTAAGGTAACTAAGCTGGTCAGGGGTAAGGGTTTTTGTGAGTAAGTTGGATTCAAATCAGCATGTTGAGTCAAAAGATGGAGAAGGAGTTGTTTTGGTGTTACAAGATGATCAAAACAAGAAGTAGGTGGTGTGCCCACTCACTTGTTGGACTCAGGATATAACATGTTTCCTTCAAAAAGGTCAAAGCTCTCAAGGTTTGAGAAAGGCCAAGAGAAGGTATTTCAGGCTGCAAACTATACCATATGTGTTTGTAGATAATGTTTTGTTCAAAAAGGATGTGAATGGTGTCCTCCTAAGATGCATCAAAACAAATCAGATAGAGAGGGTATTACATGAGTTTCATGATGGAGAAACAGGTGGTCACTTTTCCCCAAAAGAAAGAACTCTTAGAATCATAAAAGTTGGTTATTATTGGCCTACTCTTTTCAATGATTTCCACTCATGGATTAAAAAATGCAAGAAGTGTGCCTTCTTCACAGGAAAAGAGAAACTAACAACACTCCCATTACACCACATATATGTAAATAAACCATTCATGCAATGGGGTTTAGACTTTATTGGGGTGATCAACCCAAATTCCATCCTATGTCACAAATAGATCCTTACAGCCACATACTACTTCACCAAGTGGACAAAGGCAATTGCACTCAAAGAAGAAAATGAAACCAACATTTTGGATTTTTATGAAGGTATTGTGACAAGGTTTCATGTCCCTTCCACTATAATATCATATAATGCCTTGGATTTTCTTGGGACAAAGATATCTGACTAGGTTGTTAGGAATAACATATATTTGAGCACATCTTCTAATTATTACCCTCAAGGTAATGGCCAAGATGAGTCCACCAACAAGAACTTGCTAAAGATTATAAGGAGAAATCTAGATGAGAACCAAAAAACATGGCACACCAAATTGAAATCAGCCTTGTGGGCTGATATAATCACTCCTAAGAAGTCAACTGGTTATTCTCCTTTCAGGTTGGTCTATGGCAAGGGAAGAAGGATGTCCAATATCCCTTGAGTTACCATCTTTGGAGCTTATCAAACAACTTGAGTTGTTTGAGTTTGAAGCCATGGAAGTCAGGTATGCAGAGCTCATGGAGCTAGAGGAGATGAGAAACCAAGCTATGGAAGCAATAGAGAGACCAAGCTCAAATCAAGATGATATTTGACAAGAAGGACAAAAAAATCCTTCCATGAAGGAGTTTTGGTCCTGAAATAGGATGCAGACATAGCCAAAATAGGAAGAAACTCCAAGTTTTATGCAATATGGAGTGGCCCTTACATGATTTTAGGTTGCAAGACTAAAAATGCTTTCTAGCATTTTCAAATTGGATGGATAAGAACTAATTAAATTCCATAGTCAATGAAATATATCTCAAGCATTGTTACTAAAGTAAATTGTCTACCTTGTACATATTATATTAGATTTATAATTCCTCCAAGTGTTTGTAGCACATTTATCTATTGTAGTATAGGGTTTATTTTATAATAAGTGCATGTGCACTCTCTGCATGTTCCATTTGGGATATGTATGATTTTGTTATTTGTATATAGATGTGCCTTTTTTCTCTAGCACTTTCTAGTTTCTGAAAGGGTCTTGTGATGAGAAAAATCAGTTTTCATCCTAAGGGTTCAAAATAATGTTAGGTCCCAACATTGTTCTAGAAGTTAGGGGTGATTCTGGGTGTCAGATCCATTTCAACAATCAGAATGACTCCATGCCCAATGGACCCTCCAGGGTCACTAGTTTTACAGATGTAGCAGGCGGATCATCCCGCAAGTTGCTAATTGTTATCCATTTTTTACACCCCTTGTAAAATGGATAACTTAACAATTATGGGCATTGGCAGCTAATTAAGGCATGATTTGTAATTTATAGGGGAGATCATGGGTTGACTCAACCAAGTTGGTCTCCATGCGTGGCGAGCTGGCAAGATGGAAAGCCACAGCATAGGGCCAAGCTGGTGTAATCTCAGAAAGTTGAGTAGATTACGGGTTTTAATGCCCAAATACTACAGGTTAGTAGTGGGATCAGGAAGGTAGGAGGAACATTGGCGCATCAGGTAGTGCAGTAGCATATTAGATGCTACTGGCTATGTCAAGTATCTTAAGATGCTACTATGCCTGTAGCATGTACAGGATGCTACTGGTCGATAGCATGGTGAGGACCTGGTTGGTGACAATGGTGGCATCAGTAGATGATGAAGGATGCACGGGTAGCATTTGTGGTGCTATGGCAATTGATAACACAAAGGTGATAAAGAGAAGTAGTCAAGTGACATACAAGGGTGTCGATAGAATTTGTATGGATGCTACCGTCCGATAGTGGAAAAGGAAACATTCATGCCATGATGAAGCAAGGTGCCAAGAGAAGGTAAAACATGTTACCGACCTGTTGCATTTATGCAACTGTTCAACAACAGGGTAAGTAATGCAAGGAATGCTATCGGCCGATAGGAAAACATATACTCCTGACCAACACTAGAGAGAATTATGCAACCAGGCATGAGGGGAAGAAGATGCTACCGTCTGGGAGTAAAATTACATGTAAGTAGCTGAATGTAGGGACGGACCAGGTAATAATGGAAGCAATACAAAGTTTTCTCAACCACCATTTTAATGAGGTATTGTACCCATGAATGCCTATGTAATTAAAGGACCAGTTTGTATGGCTTCCCATACCTCTTTAGTGAAATATGTCGGTTGGTGAGGTAATTTTAAGGATCTTCATCTATATATTGTAAAAATTTCCTCATTTTAATGGGGATACATTCTGGAATGTAAAGGAACTTTGTCAAAATTGTTCCATACTTTTGTGAGTTGCAGGCCTCAAATTTGGGAATTTTGTAAAGGATTCTTTCCTTGTTCCTATATTGTAATGGATTGTGCATCATTTTAAGCAATAAAATTGGTGTTTTTTGGATTTTCTTTCCCTAACTTGAGTTATATTGCATTTCTTACCTTCTATTATATTCCCAGGTATATTGTGCATGTTTCTATCTCTTTGTAGGACCCAAAGTTGTTGTGCCCCACGAAATGGAGAAGTAAATGTTGTTTTAGAATTGTGGCTACTTTGTCTTGCCCTCTCCCACTCTATTCACTCCCCAACTTTCACTCACTTATAATATCTCCACTCCCCTTGTTCTTGGTGTTATCACCTCCCTTAGTTTAGGAATTTTATTTTATGCATCTCTCTCTTCCCTAGTCCCTTGGATTTATAGGTTAGTGTTAGAATGGTTGCATTTCCCTTTCTAGGAGTAGTTTTAACATTAGTAATAGGTAGAGTAACCAGCCTTCTCTAGAGGTTTGTCTCAATTACAAGGGTCCCACACATTGAGATAATCCCATGTTAGTTAAAAGTAGGGATCTGTAATGTGTGAATCCTAGGGTGTTACTTTTTTGACATAACATGGATCATGAATGAAGTTCCTTGCACTTGACCTCCTTTTGAATTGGAATATTGATATTGTAAATGCTTCCTCCTCTGAGATGCAGACACATTCCAAGGCATTGAATGAGTGTTCAAAAACACTAAAAAGTGAATTGCACCATGTGAACTCAAGACACTTACCTGATCACGGAAACATGATGATTGAAAACAAGGTTGGAATTAGAACATGGAGATTGTCACCTTACTATATTTGGATTCAAAATTCACCTCCATGACATAGATGATTCCTTTTTGAATGGAATCAACCTCATGATGACTAGACACCTTCTTACTCATATGTTTCTCATTGAAAAGGTCTTCTCCTTCGGATAGAAGGATTTCTTCCTAGATGAAATTTGGTTCTTCTGACCTCTTGTTGGACCAAAACATTGTAGTTACAATATACTTCTTTTGTGATATGTGGGAACACTCCAAAGTATAGAATAAGTGTTCAAATATAGTGTTTTGACACTTGCACTAAGTGGACCTATGATGACTTCTTGATCCTGTAAACATGATGGTGTTGGGTACCTCGTCATCCTAGAGTTCAAGTGAAAATATTTTACAAACACCAGTTCATTCTGACCTACTCCTTTCCATGGTGTGATTTTTATGATGTACCTCCTCTTGGAAAGAGGTTTGAACACAAGGTCAGAGTCAACACATGGAGATCATCACCTTCCTCCTTGTGACTTCCTAGAGCTTCACAATTGACCTTAGTGACGAAGATATCTCCTTCTTGGATGGAATCAACCTCAGGATACCCAAGTAATTTTTTGTTCACCCATTCCTTATTGAAAATTTCTTCTTCTATAAATGATGAAAGAAGAAACTCTGCATACTCATCAAACACATTCCCATGGCATATCATGAGGAGATGATTGAGAATTGGGGCTTACCTTTGTAGACCCTATTTGATATAACTATCCTTTCATGGTACGCATCATTTAAACATGATGACCTCATTCTATGAGTGCGAGGATGGATTTAATCATCCAAATTATTACATGTAAATGTGTCATACAAAATTCACCTTGAGACTAATGATTTAGGAGCCTATGAGGGATTTCTTTCTTGTTTTAACCCCGATACAATTTCCTATCCTTGAAATTGTGGAAAAAAGTAATGAGATATGTGTAATGTGATTTTATACAAGTGATATGATCCCAATTGTAAGATTTTTTATTTTTAGCAGGTCTTGGCTAGGATGACTATTTTTAGTAAGTTTTCACAATTTTCACCTTTTTATGATTTTTTCTTGTTTGAAGTACATGAATGCCAAGAGTTTCATTTTTTTTTATAAAATTACTATATTTATACTATGATACCTTTAAAAAAATACTATTTTTAGATAAAGGTCTTCTATGTGTCAGATTGGGATGAAACTAGTCTCAAAAAATTAGTTTTGTCTCATGACCTTCTACTCCAGTTTTAACCATAGATTGAAAAGGAAACTCCATAGGCTGAAAATTTCAAATGTCTGATGTAAATTTAATAGATAATCAATTGAAGTTCCCTTACAATCAGCTTGAATGTGTTTTCAAAAGGAAGTGCACTAGAAAATTTTGGTAAAAATTGGGTACACTTTTTGGAGATATGAGAAAAATTTCTTTTTCAAGCTTGATGGTTTTGAATAACTCCAATAACATCACTATGAAATAATGGAGTTTTGGAGGGAAAAACATAGCACCTTATATGTTTAAAAATTACTAATTATTTAGTAAGAGGAGTTAGTCATATTTAATTGTAATTTTTAACTCATCACTTAACCCAACAACTTAACCATGGTTGAAAGAGGGTAGTCATGGAGTTTCACCATAAAAATAGGTTTTAAGAGGTGCAAGGGGGAAATAAGGAAAAAATAAGTGCACTTTGAACTAGATGGTGACAAGTGACAACTTCTTGTTCAGTGTGAATGAGACGCATGGGTTGAAAATGGCTCCCGGGGGCTTAAAATTGGTTTTTCAGGTGACCAGGGCCTAAGTGGAAGGATGGGGAGAACACCTTCATACCTCCCATGTCTAATTTTCTATTAGTATAATGTATTGGGAAACCAATAGATCAAAAATGTGCCATGGGGGGTCTAGTCATGAGGAGGGGACATGGAATTATGTTATTTGCAAGTTCAGGTTATTCCTAGGTGCAAAAGAGGTGATGTGCAAGTTACGAGAAGAAAGGATTCATGAGGGAGAGAAATTTTGTGTACCCAATGTCCCTTTGTACCTTGGTTTAATAAAAAGGGATAGAATGGGTGATAAAATGTGCCATGGGTCTCATCTCATGAGAAGGGGACAAGTTAGATGCAAGTTGTGAGGTTCCTAGGTGTAAACATTGTGAGTCTTCAGTTGTGAGGATTTATCTAACATGGGGGAGAAAAATTTGGTGTCCCCCTTGCACCTTGTGGACAATCCAAGGGGAAAACATAGGTGATAAAATGTACCAAGTGGTCAATCCATCATAGGAAGGGGACTCCATCACTTAACTCCTTATATGTTCCCCTTAACACACCAAGTTGTGTTTTAAGTGACAAACCATCTTGAAAAGATGGGGGAGAAAACTTTGGTTTCCCCCTTGTCCACTTTTCACCTTAGGTACAATAAAAGGGTACACCATAGGTGAAAAATTGCACTCAAGCCTTTTTGAAATGTTGATGTCACCCGCCAAGTGCATTTTAGGAAACTAGGAGTGCTTTTTCTACCCCGGGAGCATGGAATGGTTTTTGGGGTCAAAATTTATATTATTTTGACTCGAAATAACCTTTTGAGATCATACTAGAAATTATCAATAGCCAATTTGTCTTGAAATTTTAATTTTTTAACCATTCACCCTTTCAACATGAAGGAGTGGCAGTATGGACTTTAGATATCACATAAAATATTGAAGACTTAGGGAAAAATTGTTTCCATCACATGAAGAATTATAAGAAATTTCCATTAAGTATTTGATGAGATTCCAAATCCTCCCAGAACTCCCATAATCATCTGGACAAGTTAGCTTTCATCGTTAGTGTATAGCATTTCCTACACCCAAAATGACCCTATCTTGCTCAAGTTGTTCCTAACATCGATTTCTTCAAAAAAAATCCCTCAAATAACTTGGATGAATTCATTTCTCTCCTATACATCTCTGAAATGGATTGAATCTTCCATGCTAGCTTCCAGAGGTTATTCACTTGATGTCCAAGTGCTCACCTAAAGCACACACAACATACCAGGACCCTCTTTATTTAGTTCATGCAAGATTAATAGTTAGCATAAAATATTGCACAACATAGAGTAGAAGACAATATAACATAGATCACAACAACGACAATAAGGAAAATAATAGTAAGGATATTTTATCATTAATTCAAAAATATATAAATCAATAACTAGATCTAAATACCAATAACATCTCTTTCATCTCTCCTAACGTTGGCAATCCATATAAGATCATCCATTATATAACGAGATCTCACAAAAAATTACATTCTCAACATAATGCTTAATATCTCATTCATACTCTCTCACACACATGCACACATCCCTACACACACCTCTCTCTACTATAGACATGACATCTATATATAGTTGGTGGGAACTTGTCCTTCACCGCTTTCCAATGATTTATCCGATTAATAGACTATCTTATAGTTAGACTGCATTTACCTTCATTTTGCTCCTTTATCCTCAATTGGCTATTATATATACAATTGTGTTATTAATAGTTTACTTGTTCCTCATGCCATACTATATATAGTTATCTATGTTCATGCATAATCCATCTTTATCTAGCGCCCTACATTGATGTCCAAGTGTTCACCTAAAGTGCGTGCAACATACCAACTCCCTCTTTATTTAGTTCATGCAAGATGAATTATTAATATAAAACATTGTGCAACATAGAGTAGAAGACAATATAACAAACATCACAACAAAGACAATAAGAACAATAATAGTAGGGATATTTAATCATTCATTCCATAACATATACAATCAATAATAAGATTTGAATACCAATAACACCTCGTTCATCTCTCTTAACCTTAGCAATCCATATCAGATCATCCATTACATAACAATATCTCACAAAACATTACAGTCTCAACATAATTCTCAACAGCTCATTCATACTCTCCATCACACATGCATACATCCCTAACCACATCCCTAAAAATTCAAGAAAGCACTTCGGGTGAATGCAACTTCAATGAAGGATTGAACTGGAATATTGGGAGCACATGCACAAGATCCAGGAAGGAATTTTTCATGCACTGACTTATACACGGGCTGCATTAGAAACAAGAGGATGAAGCCTTTGCAATTATGGATCTGGATCTGGATCTGGATCTCGATTTGGATCTGGAAGCTATGCATGATTCTGTTGATCCTTTTCTTTCATCATGCTTCACCATGGCCAGAGCAATCTTTGTTTGAGCAACTCTTTTTCTTTTTATTCAGGCGGAATTCTTTACAATTGGTGTAGATCTGGGAATTTCTTCAGATTTGGAATATATATTCAATGTATTAGAAATTGATTTAAGCTCCCTTTCAATTATATAAGCACCTGGGAAACTTTAATACTATGTAGACAATTAATTAGACTTAAATCAAGCTCCTTCAAACCTAGGTGCCAAACTTTGAAGCTTTCCGATAGTGAAAACACCTTTTCTGAGCAAAATTCCTCCTTTGGGTGCCAAAATTGTCTGGGTGGCACTCCTTTGCTAAAGAATTAATAACTCCATTAATATGGTAGCCCATGCTTATATAACCTTCATCATTCTATAATTAATAATTGCCCTTCCTATTTTTGCCAATTAATTAATTAAAAATCATGTTTTTCTCTTTAAACTTGGGCACCAAAATTTGCATGCTTTGGGGCTGCATTAAATAAATTAAATTTATTTAATTTTAGTTTTCTTCTTCCAGTCTTCTTTATCTTCTCATCATGCGTTGAATTTTCATCATGCTTGGGCGCCAAAATTAGGAATAGAAACAATTAATAAATGCAATTAAAGTTATTCTTCTAGTCCAAAAGGGGTTGCACTTTTTTGACATGGCTGATTTCTATTCTTAGAAGTTAATTTCTAATGGGATTATTCACCTTACACCGTAGCTCCAAAAAATTCCATGATCCACTTAAGTTGTTTGACTTCCATAATGGGATTTTTTACCCTGCAATGCAGGTAAGAAATTCCCATCAATGCCTTAAGTGATTTTCTTTTATTTTATAATGGGAATTTTCACCCTACAAAGCAGGTAAAAAATTCCTACCTGCCTGTTGTCTCTAATTTTCCCATCATGACTTAAGTGAATTTTCTTTCGTGAGAAAAATTACCCTACTAGGCAGGTACAAAATTCTCACTTGCCTGTTGCTACCAAAAATCCCATTACAGCTGAAAACCTTCCCTTACCAAAAATGTGACTTTCCCAAAATTGTGCTTGACTTCGTCTTTTTAGAGAGAACCAGACCTCCTGTGGAAAATTCCTTCTGGCATGACGTCCGTATATGATCTCCAGATACTCCAGGAAAGAAAACTATTGGCTAGATTTTCTACATTGTTGAAAACCTAGGCAGTCATGAGATAAATCTCCCTCATTTTCCAGTGAGGCTCCCATGTTAGATTTGTCATTTAAAATATGCTAGTATCTATATGGGGTTTTACTTTAACCATGCAGCTCATGAACCATAGCTGTATAGTTTTGCAACAAGTAAGTAGCTATTTAAAAAAAGGAAATATTTAAAGAAGAAGGGAATAATAACACACATGGTAGAAATAGGGAAAATGTGCAACCCAATCAATAGATAACAGAGTTGATTGCATGCACATAGACATGACCAATAGATATTAACACACAAAGTTATAAACAAAGGAAACTTTTAGATCTAGATCTAAAATAACACAAAGTTTATAAGTAGATCTAAGACAAAAACTAGAAACAAAATGCACTGTGACACAAAGTTCTCTGGAAATATGCTCCTTTCTATTCCTTTGTTTCAAATAGCTATAATGGATTTTAGCACAAAGTCTGGAATATAAGAATGCTGCTTACAAATATTGATCATTAACCCAAAGGTTCTTATCCTACTTATAGAATGTAGAAGGGAAAGTACAAATGGGAAACTCAACTGAACTTAAACATAAACAAAAATTAAAGATAACATCTGGCAATCATCCCCCTCTAATTCCTCTTCAAGTGACACATCTGTCACTTAACTAATAGAATTGTTCCACATAACTTAAAGTAATTGTTTCAAAACCAATAACTTTAAATTTTTACAATTACATCTGGGAACATGGAAAATAGAAGAAAAAACAGTAGAAGAAGAAAGACACGCCAGCTGTAACATCTACATCTTCTTTTTGTTCTGATACTCAATATACTTGTCAAACATGTAATTCAACATTTTCCCATCTGTCTTAGCCACACTTCCTTTTTCTGTCCTGAATTACAAAAAGCCTTCGTTCAATACCCTGATACATGCTTCCACATCCCCCAAGCTAGGCCCAAACTTCTCAATATCTGAATACAGTGCCACCAGCTTACTAATGGAATTCATCGTGAAAGGATTAATAGCTCCATCAATTCTCCCTTGCACCATCAGAAGAGATCCTTCCAGGGAATTAGGCACTTTTCTAGGAATGATCCTCATGTATGAAGTAACGTTTCCGACCACTTCCTCATTAGTGAAAGCAATGACATTGTCTGGTAAAGATGATGCCATAATCTCAAGTGCCTGCATCCTTTTTAGCATAATTCTTCAGATCTCCAAATGGAAAGATACTGCAAACTCAAGTTGTTTCCCCTTCTCAACTGATCCGTCGGGAAAAAAAATTTCCGCAATCAACACCTCTCTCGGCAGCTTATTTGTTTCAGCTAGAGCAGTCAGGTTACTCTCAACAACTATTTTCATATCTATCGTGCTTGTCACCAGTTGCTTCATCTGATCTGGTGCATCTTTCATAACCTTTAGGTAGGTTAGCACCTCTCCGAGTTGTATAGAAACTTATCGAATGATCAGACTTTTCCATTCGTCGATAGCTTTAACGTGATTACTTGCATCTTCCATTTCCTGCATCAGATGATCACTCACCTACTTTTATGCTGAAATGGGCTGAGTGGAAGATTTAGTAACCTTAGCAATGATCTCACACAACTGAGATACCTGCTTCTGAAGTTTAACTTTCTCTTCCTTTTCTTTGTCAAGCCTAAGGAATAGAGCATCTATCAATGTCTGTGTGTCCTGCTTCAATCCTTCTTTGGTGGCTTGACCTATGGGTACTCTGGTTACTGTTA
The DNA here is from genome assembly GCA_019776745.2 of Taxus chinensis. NCBI lineage: Eukaryota > Viridiplantae > Streptophyta > Pinopsida > Cupressales > Taxaceae > Taxus > Taxus chinensis. Next base: position 247,756,875 of record CM034150.1, on the reverse strand, counting down.
TGTCTTCTGCCGTGAGCTCATCCTCCTTCTTCCCTTCTGCCAAAAGTGACATCTTAGTGAACTTCTGCCCCGACTCCTCAATGATCAACCTTGAAGTTACCTTAGCAACTTCAGGTTTTCTGTCTTTTCCACCTAGATTCAGGAGCAGCTGCAAGTCATGTTCCTCCAAGTTGATTTCTTCTCCAGCCTCTGGAACCAATTGCGAAGTCAACCATTCTGAGAAATTACTTCTCAGAGAATGAAAAGTTACCGAGTGTACCACTATCTCGCACTCTGATTCCTCTCCATCTGAAACCGTTACAGTGTTGTGGCTGCCATCCTCTGAGTCATCCAAAGACAAAGCTCTTTCAAATTCTACCATCTGCAGCTTCAACATTTCTTCAAGAAGAGGCACTGAACAGAGTGGCTGATGAGAGAAGATGAATGTTTTTGAATTCAACGGAGGAATGGCGGTATCCGACTGAGGTGCAATAGTCATTGAAGTACTTGATGCTGGAGAAGCCGAAACTAACATCATAGCCATAGAAGTGATCTTCTCCTTTGAATGAGACCTTTTGTGCACTTTAATTTTATCAGGCCTTCTGTTTCTTTCTCCTCCGAGCTTCCTCTTGAGGGAATATCATGCGTCAAAATTTCCCGTGATTTGATTCATCAATACTTCATCAAGGCAGTATCCCTTCGTCAGTAACCAGTTTGAAGTATTGACCAGAACGGAGATAGTCCTTCCCTCGATCGTATGGTAACCCCCTACATTCTCCTGAAGTACATATCTATCTTCTCCCATCCGATGGTATGTTTCAAGTACCACAGGCCCATCATCTTTAAGATCCATAGGTATCCATGCTAATCCAAATTCAAACACTTGCCACGTTGATAACCTGCTGAAATCTTTTGTTCTAACCTCATACTCACTTTTGCACTTCATCTAGAAATCTTCTAATGAAGGAACGTGCACATACTCCTGGGAGATTATCTTCCTTACAACTCCAAATGGATCGAAGTTCAGCCGTGCTGGGAAGAACTCTTGCTCGTACTCAAAGAACATCTCCGCTTCAATACCTCGGGCCTTATGAATGCTCTAGCAGCTATAATGGACCACAATGATCGAGAAGAAGCTTGTAGACTTGTGCCGTTTCGACTGTAGGTCATGTATCTCCATGAGTTGTCTACTCAGCTCCATGATGACCAATCTATCACTCGGATATCCTGGCAACTTAACTGGTTCTCCAGAAAAACTAGTGACCCTGAGGTATGTGAAATCCACAAATTGAATGAAGATACTGCCAATCCTGGACATAGCTTCCCACGCTTCCTTGCTCACCTTATTGGCCTTTAGATTGTCGTCAAGCCTAAAAATGAACTCGTAGAAGAATCCATCGTTTACCACCTTGTAATATTTCTTACACGCAGGTACAGTAGCTGTGGGTAGCACTCAAAAATAGGGTCCTTGGAAAGAATGCCACATCTATCTAGCTTGGAGAAGATCCCTTGTGAAGCTGCTGCATATACCAAATAGGAAGTCATTTTGAAGCTGTAAGTACGCCTCACTTTCTGAAGCTACTCACCACTGTTGTCGTTAATGATTTCCGACCAATTGATTATTGAATCTGCTTTGTTGATTTCAATGGTCCTGATGAAAGCATACATCCATGTGTGGAAGTTATGAGCATTCACTTCGCCATTTACCCTGCATAACAATTTGGAAATATCATCCACCTCTTGTACCAAATTGGACCGCGGAAGAGTTCTTGGGAAATTGGAAGGAGATCTGGGCTTCTTCATGTATCTGTTGTTCATTATGCCCATGTAGTCAACTTTATGCGTTTCCCATATGTTGCCGACATCCTGTATGCTAATAGTAGTCACCACCTTTCGTGTCAGAATCTTTAAACAATAATTGATGAACTGTGCATCCAACCGGATTATTGTTTTCCCCATAGCATCTTGGACTGATCTGGATAATGGATGGTAAGACCTAGCACACTCCATAACAAACTCTAACAACTGGGTTGTGAATGGAAACGTTGTAGTTCAAATGATTCTGCTTCTTTTGACTACACGCATGAGGGAAGTCTTTCCTGCTCTGGATCTGTCAATCAATTCGAAAAGAGGTTCTGGACCTAGATCTGTATCCTCAATTTCAGAAAACTTAGAAGTGATGCATGACTTGGTTGTGCTTTCTTTTTCATCCCTCTTTTCCATGGTCGTATCTGTCTTTCTCTTAGCAATTATTTTTCTCTTTATTCGGCCGGAATTCTTCACAACCAGTGCATATCTGGATATTTCTTCAGATTCAGAGGATATGTTCAATGTATTGGACATTGATTTAAGCTCCCTTTCTCTTATAACAACACTTATAATGAATTCCTGTAATTAACTCAGACAAAGATGGCCACCGGAACATGAACAGTGGATTTTGATTATAAAAATATACATATATCAAGCTTGCTACCCCAAAAATTGATGTTTTATTTGCATGCAAAGCAAGCATGAATTTTACCAACTTCACCTAAGCACTTGTACCACTATGCAGACAATTATTCAAACACAAATCAAGGTCCTTCAAACCTAGGTGCCAAATTTTGAAGCTTCCAACAGTAATTACACCTTCTTCTGAGCAAAATTCCTCTCCAAATGGGGCGCACGTTATGTCTGGGTTGCACTTCTTTGCTATTGAATTAATTAATTCATCCTTATGGTAGCCCTTGCTTATATAACCCTCATCATTCTATAATTAATTATTGCCTCTCATATTCCTGGCAATTAATTAATTAATTAATAAGCTCTTCTCTTCAAAGGGGGTGCCTATTTTGTGCATGTTCATGGCTGCCATTAAATAAATTAAATTTATTTAATTTTAGCTCTCTACTTCCAGTTCACTTAAGCTTCACAATATGCTTTGACCTCATCCACTGAAAACAGGAATTAATTATATCAATTAATGCTTTAAAAAGTATTATTCTTCTTCCAAATGGGGCGCACTTTTTGACATGAAGGGGATGTATTAAATAAATAATATTTATTTAATTTTAGAATTTCTAATTCTAATTTACTTTATCCACTTTCCCTTTGTTGACTTTTCCACATGCTTGGGCGACAAATTTGGAGAAGGAATTAATTAATTTAATGCATTTAAAGCTGCCCTTCTTTCCCAAAAGGTGTCGCACTTTTTGGCATAGGCAATTTCTATTTTTAAAAGTCAATTTTCAATGGGATTATTCACCCTGCACCGCAGCACCAAAATTCCCATGATCCACTTAAGCTATTTGACTTTCATAATGGCATTATTTACCCTGCAAGGTAGGTAAGAAAATCCCATCAATGCCTTAAGTGAATTTTCTTTTATTTCACTATGGAAATTTTCACCCTGCAAGGCAGGTAAGAAATTCCCACTTGCCTGTTGCCTCTAATTTTCCCATTGTGACTTAAGTGGCATTTCTTCCATGAAAAAAAGTACCCTGCTAGCCAGCTACAAAAATCCCACCTACCTGCTGCTACCAAAAATCCCATTGTAGCTTTAAAGTCTTTTTTTTTCCAAAAATGCGGCCCGCCCAGAAGAAGCTTTTTCGTGCATGACTTCGTCTTTTCAGTGGCAAATTCCTTCTGGCATAATGTCCATAGGTGATCTCTAGATACTCCAGGAAAGGAATCAGACCAAACCGGAAAAGGAATTGACCCAGAGAAATTTCATAGAAAACAAAATGGGATAACACCAAAAACACAAAACGTTGACAGAAGTCACAAATAAAGCCCAGAATTCATTCCTGGTTAAAACCCTACTGGTATATGGGAATATTGACATGTACGATCACAACAGGGTTAAACCGAAGCACAATTTGCCTCAAACGGGGCTCAAAATAATTAAATACAAATTTCCCGCAGGCAAACCCCAGCGACAAAATATAACGATTTTGGGCATCTGGGTATTTGTCGAAATTGGCTTATATGGCTCCTTGGGAATATCTTGACACAATATAGAAACTTTCTAGCAATAAAAACATGAAATGACCCATTATTTTAAAAGTATGATTTTTTTTAGATAGGGTAGTCCCAGATTTCAGGGTGAAATCTGGGGACACCAGTCGGCTTCGTCTGTGGACATCTTTTCCTCTGTTAGAATGACAAGGGAAAAGATGAGATCCCAGCTTCTCTAGTTTTGTATCTTTTCTTTTGGGCACGGGGTCAGGCAAACAAAAACAACACAACACAGAAACAAAACAAGGAAAAACAAACAAAGTTTATTTATATACATATAGGTTTTACCCTACTTTTCATGTCCAGAACATCTTCAAGTGTTGCCCATTGAAAGGCAACGACAATTCAACTCCATCCTGATAAGAAAGAATGAAGCTATCTACTCCAATGATATTTTTAATCACAAAAGGCCCTTTCCATAGTGAATCGAATTTCCCGTACATGCCTTTTGTTTCTTTTCTTTTGTCCCATAAAAGGACCCAGTCATTGACTTCAAACTTTCTTTCTCTGGCCTTTTTGTCGAAGATGACTTTCACCTTCCTTTGATGCTCTGATAGTCTATCCGAAACTTGAGTCACTACCTCCAGCAATTCAGTCAGATACATTATCTTTTTTCCAATAACATCATTGAATGTAGAATCCTCCAGGTCTCTAAAAAGTTGTAGGGCCGACAGTTCCAAGGTAAGGGGCATCTTTGTGTCTCTTCCATATAATAGTTGAAAGGGGGACATGCCTATAGCTCTCTTTGGTGTAATTCTATCTACCCATATTGCATCAAATAACTTCTTATGCCAAGTTCTTTGATTCTCTGTTACTAGCTTTCGCACGATAGTCACCAATTTTTTGTTACTTGATTCAACTTGGCCATTCCCTTATGGGTAGTAGTTGGAGGAATGTACTAGTTGGATCTCATGAGTGTAGCATAAATCAACTAGCTCCTCGGAAGACAGATTTGGAGCATTGTCTGCTACTATTTTATTGGGCACGCCAAACCTAACAACAATATTTTCCTTTATAAAATTACATACATCCGCGGAAGTGCCGTTCTTAATAGGAATGGATTCTACCTACTTATTGAATTAATCAGTAGTTATCATAATATAGTGGTGGCCGGCACTAGAGGCCAGGTTGAGCATACCAATAAAATCCATCCCCCATTACTAGAAAGGTTCTTCAATTACAATTGGTTTTAAAGGTAATGCTGGTAATTTTACACGCCCAACAAAGTGTTGGCACACTTGGCACTTAGATACCCACTTTGCAGTATCCTGAAAAAGTGTGGGCTAGTAATACCTTGCTCAGAGGATCTTGTAAGTAGTGACTCAGGCTGAGAAATGACCACCACAAGCCATGTTGTGAAACTATTTCAAGAGCTGATCCTGCTGAGCTTTATCTACGCATCGGAGAAACACACCATCAATTCCTCTTTTCTATAAACCATTGTCCCAAAGAACAAAATCTTTGGACTTTAGTTTAATAGTATGTTTTTCTTTTCAAGAAAGATGATCTGGGAATTCTCCATAAGTCAGAAAATAGGCAATGTTACTGTACCACTCCTCCACCAAATCTATAAAAAGGACCATAAGAAAATTTTCATTGACCTCTTCTTGATTTACCTCTTGCACTGTTGCTTTCATCTCTGTCATTAATTCACACAGACCTCTTCCTCAAACTAGCTTTGTAGGTTTGATATCCAAGTCGTATTCTTGAACTTTCGTCACCCATGTGCCTCTTAACAACCCTAACTCTTGTTGGGTGAGAATAGATTTCACTGCAGTATCTAGAACCAGGACCACAGTATGTGAGAAAATAATATAGTACTGAATGCTTTACACGCCTTTACCACTGCATATGCATGTTTTTCCATTGGAGTATATTTCAACTCATAAGCTTTGAGAGGCATGCTCGTGAAAGCAATCGGATCTTCTACATCCTCCTGATTCTTCTGCATCAAGATTGCTGACATGGTGTGTATAGAGTAATAACAATAAAGAATAATTTTTTTACTAAATTCAGGTGAAACCAAGACTTAGGCTTTTGACATGGCCTCTTTAATCTTCTCAAAAGATTCCATTCCTTTGCTGCTCCATTTGAAGTCTTGTGTCTTCTTTATCATATTTGAGATATGACGGGCCAGCTCAACAAAGTCAGGGATGAATCTCCTGAGAAAATTAACTTTACCAAAGAAATAGTGAACCCCTTTTTTGGATGTTGGCAATAGCAAAGTCTGAATAGATTTGACACGTTCCAGATCTATCTTGGTTCCTTCCTTAGAGACAATGTGTCCTAGTAGCTTTCCTTCTGATACAACAAAGATAGATTTCTTAGGGTTCAGAGAAATACCATGTTTGTGACATTGTATGAAACCTCTTCTAGATTTTAAATGTGCGTGCTTATGTTCTTGGAAAATACTATTAGATCATCAAGGTACACCACTATGCTTATATCTTTGAGATGAGAAAAAGCTAAATTCATATCTCTTTGAAATGTAGCTCCAACGTTGATCAAACCAAAAGGCATTTTCTGGTAAGGAAAAGTTCCCCAAGGTGTAATGAATGTCATTTTATATTGATCTTCTTTAGCCACCTTGACCTAATTGTAGCCTGAGAAATCATCAAGCATGGAAAGCATCTCAGATCTAGTGACCACCTGCAGAGTGTGATCCATGATGGGGATGGGGATGGGGTAGTTATCTTTCAATGAGGCTTGATTAAGGTTGCGAAAATATATGCACAACCTAATGTCACCACTCTTCTTTCTCACATGAACTATGTTGGCTAACCATTCAGAGTGATGTACGAGATGAATTATCTTTGCATCTAATAGATTCTGGATTTCTGCAAAGATAGTCCCTGAAATAGTAGGGTTACACTGCCGCAGCTTCTGCTTGAAAGGATTTTGTTCTGGTTTTAATGGGATATAGTGTTGAAATTCTGCAGGCTGATATGTTTTTAGATCTTGGTAAGACCAGGCAAAAACATCCATGTATTTCTTAAGAAGCTCTGTAAACACTTCTCTTTTTTCCTCTGAACAACACTTACCTAGATTTACTAACTTAGGGTCATTGCTTGCTCCCAAATTTAGTAACTGTGTCTCGGAGGAAGAACCTTCCCCACTTTCTTCATTCTTTTTAAGCATTTTATCATGTTTGTCAAACATTTCCTCAAGAGATACCAAGCCTTTAGGAATTTTATTTCCCTTTAGTTGGATAATCTCCTGACTTCCTGATACATATGTATTCATTTCACCCATAGTAGTTTGTCTCGGAGGTGAGTTGCTTCCCTCATAGTAGATCTCTTCGAAGTTGTCCTTTTGTTCTAGAAATGCAATAATCTACTTGTCATCGTTAAAAACCTGCCATTGTTGGACATTGTCAGGAACCTTTGGGTGGAAGACCATCTCAACTTTATAATTTCCTTGTCGAAAAAATGTGGGAGGCTGATCTGGATTTAACAAATTTGCAGTCACTACAAGTGAATCATCTCTTGAATTTTGTTCTCTCAAAATGTAAGATACCAAGAAAGCTAAAAAATCCAGGATAGCATAATAGACTCAATCTCTATAATGCCGAAGTTTGTCCTTTTTTACTTGATAGAGACTTCTTATCTCTTTAACAATCAACTCAGCATCTCCTTTTGCATGTAATATCTTGATTCCCATTTCCCTTGCCTACTCTATACTTAACAACAGTGCTTCATACTCTGCCATGTTGTTAGTATTTTCGAACATCAATTTGAAGGAATGTGCATGCACCTTTCCCTCAGGAGAGATAAGATAAAAGCCTACACCGGATCCAAATGAACAACTACCATAAAATTCTAGAGACCAAACCTTATTATCAAGTTGATGTGGTTCTTGGATTACAAGTTGAACTTCTTCTTTATCCATTTCTAGATAATAGACTTCGTGATCAGATTCCTGAAACAAGATCTGAGATTGAGGATCCTTAGACTTCTATACTGTGTACTTGGATTTATTTTCAAGTTCTAACTTCTGATTAACTCCTTTGATTGGTATGTGTGCACAAGACCAATCCATATTGACTTCTCCACCCAGCTCTTTACAGAAATTTCTACTCAATAGCATGCCATAAGACACTGGGATGTCTGCTACAAGGATAGTCATTTTCAATATTTTTTCTAGGAAAGAATCCAATATTGCCTATGCATCTTTGATTTGCCCAACCAGAGGCACTTTCCTTTCCATTGAATAACATCTTCTGATGGTTTTTGTCAATGTGAGACCCAAGACATTAGCAACTTTGACAAGCTTGACATTGTTAAAAGCTCCATAATCCAAAATGCAATTGCTCAATTTGTATCCATTAATAAATAACAATACATAGAATGGCTCGATCCTTTCTGGTGTAGTAGAAGAAGAAGTAGAGGGAGAAGAACTTGTAGCCACATTATTTGAAGGAGTAATCTTTGGACTTGACAAGATACCCCATGAAGTATTATTTGTTGGAGGGTTGGGACCATTACTTTGCACATACTTGACCAATCTGTTTAGTTGATCAGGAAATGCCCTCAAATACTCAGCTTTCGACATTTGGACCTTAGTCTTTTTAATGTGATCGATGATGTCAAAAGCTTGATTTGGTTCAGCCGGATGTGTGTTGGTCTTCTGCTACAAATTGAAATAATTTGCATATTTATCTTTTGGAGCTAATGAAGTAGGTAGTGTACTACCTCTTTTCAGGATAGTAACATATGGCCCAGGATATTCTCTTTCTCTTCTTTGACCGCTTGTGGATGCTTTGGCATTTTGGCGTGTCTGGGACCTTGTGAACACCGCAAATGTGTGACCATCAGAATATTCAAAAGATTCATAATATCTCTCGTCAAATTCGTAGTCCAGGTAACCAATATTGGAGTCGCCAGCAGGATCTACAAAGTCCTCATCATCAAATGATTTGTCAATGCCTAGATCTTCTTCATTAGTTTCCAAGTTATTCCTTGGAGCAACTTCAATTGCTAACCACTGTGGTGTAGCAGCAAGTCTATTTTGATTTTGATTTTGACCGTTAAAGGTCCAGGTAGGAGCTATCCTTAAAGGGGTCGCATTTCCCGCTTGAGATATTTACTTCTTGATTTGCAACATATCATTAGCCAACCTTTACAACAAAGGATCTAAAGTACTTGAAGAAGCTCCATCGCCTTTGTGGGATGATTGTTTGATTTTTCCAGCTATGATAAAGTCATCTTCAACCTCCATGGCATCATTTTGTGTTTCAAGTAGATTCACAGGTCTTTCCCTTCTTAGATAATATCTAACTTCGGGAAACGGAGCATTTATTAAAAAAATGTCTTTTGATTTTCATCGCTCAATGCGCAAAAGTGGGGATTTTATATAAAATCCTTTGGAACCTTGCAATAAAGTCCCACATGTTCTCACTTGGATCTTTCTTCAACTGCGTCAGTTAAGTAATCAATGTGCTAGCATCTTCTGCAGGCTTGAATCTTTTCAGAAATTGTTCACGCATAGTGGCCTAGTTGGTTATGGTGTCAGGAGCTAGCCAATAGAACCATTCACCGCCAAGTCATGTAGAACCTCAATGAAGAGTATGACTGAGACATCTTCATGCTCCACTGCAAGCACACCATAAGATATGAAGAATGCTACCAAATGATCATCCGGGTTTTACTTTCCATCTCCAAAGAATTTTGGAAAATTCTTTTTAGATCCTTAGGGCAGATCGTGCATAGGTGGAGTCAAGTTCAATGGCCCAAAAGTTTCTCCCCATGGGACAAGTACTATCTGGTTCTGATTTTGATTCAGGTTCTGCATGATGAGCTAGGCACGTCTTCTCCTTGTGTAGACTTGGTGAATAATTCTAGCCACTGGATTATGCTAAAGATGATCCAGATTTGGATGAGTGTGCACTCTTCTTCCTGGGGAGAGACTAGATCTATGACTTCTAGCTTGAGGAGGATGATTGAAATTGAATTGCTTCTACAATCTAAAGAAGTGATCCATCCTTCCGTGTACCTTCACAGATCGGGTGAATGGACATTCAGCCAGGTTGAAAGTTGTATTGAAAACACTCTGATATTCAAAAGATAAGCTTTGATCTGCAAAGATAGTTGTTCCCCAGCAGAGTCACCAAAAACTGTTGGCTAGATTTTCTGCATTGTTGAAAACCTAGGCAGTCATGAGATAAATCTCCGTCATTTACCGGTGAGGCTCCCATGTCAGATTTGTCAATTAAAATATGCTAGTATCTATATGGGGTTTTACTTTAACCATGCAGCTCATGAACCATAGCTATATAGTTTTGCAGCAAGTAAGCAACTGTTTAAAGAAAGGAAATATTTAAAGAAGAAGGGAATAATAAAACATAGGGTAGAAATAGGGAAGATGTGCAACCCAATCAATAGATAACAGAGTTGATTGCATGCACATAGACATGACCAATAGATATCAACACATAGAATTATAAACAAAGGTAACTTGTAGATCTAGAGGGGGGTGGGGGGGCCTCCTTGCAAACATGTACCTCCACTTGCCCATCTCTGATAAGGAATGAAACAAAAGAATGAGTTTACATCACATAATTTGGTTCGATGGTTGTTTCCCACTAACCACAAGGATATAGGGACTCTCCATTCAATCTTCAGTGCCATTGCTGGAGTGATGGGCACATTCTTCTCAGTACCAATTCGTATGGAATTAGCACAACCTGGTGATCAAATTATTAGTGGGAATCATCAACTCTTTAATGTTTTAATAATGGCTCACGCTTCTCCCATGACCTTTTTTATGGTGATGCCGGTAGTGATAGGTGGATTTGGGAATTTTTTCATTCTGATTCCTATAGGTGCACCCAACATGGCATTTCCATGATTGAATTGGTTAGTGGGGAACAACCATCGAACCAAATTATGTGTCGTAAACTCATTCTTTCATTTCATTCCTTATCAGAGATGGGCAAGCGAAGGTACATGTTTGCAAGGAGGCCCCCCACCCCCCCTCTAGATCTAAAAGTTGCCTTTGTTTATAATTCTGTGTGTTGATATCTATTGGTCATGTCTATGTGCATGCAATCAACTCTGTTATCTATTGATTGGGTAGCACATCTTCCCTATTTCTACCCTATGTTTTATTATTCCCTTCTTCTTTAAATATTTCCTTTCTTTAAACAACTACTTACTTGCTGTAAAACTATACAACTATGGTTCATGAGCTGCATGGTTAAAGTAAAACCCCATATAGATACTAGAATATTTTAATTGACAAATCTGACATGAAAGCCTCACCAGTAAATGAGGGAGATTTATCTCATGACTGCCTAGGTTTTCAACAATGCAGAAAATCTAGCCAACAAAAACAGACTGAACTAGCAAAGGAATTGACCTAGGGGAATTTCACAGAGAAAAATACGAGAAAAATAACAAAAACGTAAAATGTTGCCAGAAGTCACAGCTAAAGCCCAGGATTCATTCATGGTGGAAACCCTACTAGTATATGGGAATATTGACATGTAAAACCTTAGTAGGGTTAAACCGGAGCACAATTTACCTCAAACGGGGCTTAAAATAATTAAATAAAAATTTCCCTCATGCAAACCCCAATGACAGAATATAACAAGTTTGGACATCTTGGTATTTGTAGAAATTAGATTATATGACTCTCTAGGAATATCTTGACGCAATACAAACAATTTCTGTAATAAAAACACAAAACAACCCATTATTTTAAAAGTATGAAATTTTTTAACATGGGGTAGTCTCAGATTTCAGAGTGAAATCTAGGGACACTAGTCAGCTCCATATGTGGACATCTTTTCCTTTGTCAAAATGATAGGGGTAAAGATGAGATCCCAACATCTCTGGTTTCGTGTCTTGTCCATTGGGCTCGGGGTCAGGCAAACAAAAATAACACCAAAACAAAAAGAAAAAGGAAAAACAACAAAGTTTTATTTATATACATACAGGTTTTACCCTGTTGTTTTATGTCTGGAAAAGCTTCAGATGCTACCCATTTAAAGGAAGTGATAACTCAATTCCATCCCAGTAGGCAAGGAAGAAAGTGTCCATTCCGGCAACTCTTTTGATCATGAAGGGCCCTTTCCAGAGTGAATCAGATTTTTCGTGCATGCCCTTTGGTTCATGTCTGATGTCCCACTAGAGTAGCCAGTCCCCAATCTCGAACTTCCTTTCTCCGTCCTTCTTGTCAAATATCTTAGGCAAGTCCTTATAAACTTCATTTGGTGGTGGCTCATCCTTTCTTCTCTCTGAGGTGGATAAGTTTGCATCAACTTCCTTCGTTCCCAGATTTACCGGCTGCATTTCTGAGGAAGAACTATCACCATCACCACGTTCTTTGGTCTTATTCAGGTACCGATCATGCTTGTCGAAAGTCTTCACTAAGGAAACTAAACCCTTGGGGATTTTATTACCTTTTGGCTAGATTATTCCACTACTGTCATCATAACCTAGATCAATTTTTCTGTGACTGTTCGTCGTGGTAGTGATTTATTCCCTTCAACATGCAGACATGCAAATGTTTGTTCAGGGACTTTGGAGCAGTAGACCATCTCCACTTTATAGTGTCCTTGTCTGAATATGGATGGTGGTCTATCCGGATTCAATAGTGTAGTTGTGACTGCCAAAGAATCTGCCTTGGAGTTCTGATTGGTTAGAATGAAGTTGATAGAGAAGGCTGCAAAATCAAATATGGCAAAAAGTACTCTATCCCTATAATACTTCAGCTTGTCTCTTATGACTTGACTTTTCCCTCAAACTTACTTTACGAGAATTTCAACATCTCCTTGGGCTTTGAGGAGTTTTACTCCTTTCTTTTTAGCTTTCTCCATTCCTAGAAGCAATGCTTCATACTCCACCGTATGATTAGTGTTCTCAAACATCAGCTTGTGGGAGTATGGGAATATCTCATGATCTAGAGATATTAGTATAACGTCGACTCCTGATCCAAAAGAGCAGCAAGTGCCTTTAAACTCCAGAGTCCAAACTTTTTCAACTTTTTTTGCTAGCTCTGGTTGAAATTCTGACTCTGGAACGTCTTTATCCATTTCCAAGAAATAGACCCCACGGTCAAATTCCTGAAAAAGAATTTAAGATCTAGGATCTTCAGATTTTGTCACCGTGTACTTGGACTTCTTTTCTAGCTCTAGCTTCTGATTAATTCCTTTGATAGGAATATGAGCACAAGACCAATCCATATTTACTTCTCCTCCCAGCTCTTTACAAAAGTTTCTACTCAACAACATTCCGTAGGATACAAGAATATCTGCAACTAGGATTGTCATCTTTAATCTTTTGTCAGGAAAAGCTGCCAAAACAACTTGTGCATCTTTGATTTGTCCAATTAAATGGACTTGTCTCTCCATGGAGTAGCACCTTTTTATGGTCTTCATCAGGGTAAGCCCAAGAGCATCTGCAACTTTAGCTGACATGACATTGTCAGAAGCACCTGAATCTAAAATGCAGTTGCTTAACTTGAAACTATTAAGCAATAAGGAGACATAGAAAGGTTCTACTCTTTTAGAAGATAATGAGGGTTTAAAAACTACAGTGTTGTTCTAGGGAGGAGTATCCTTGGGCTTAGGAAAAAGTCGTTTTAATGTATTAGATTGTCTTGGTGATTTTACATATTTGACTAGCCTATTTAACTACTCAGGAAAGGCTCTCAAGTATTCATCTTCTGACATTTGAACTCTGGTTTTCTTGACATGATCAATAATGTCAAAATAAGGAATAGATTCAGATACCTGAGCTACTTTCTGTGGTTGAGATGAAGAACTCGCATGCTTACTTCCGGGAGCTAAGGAAGAAGGCAAAGGGATGCCCCTTCTTTTCTCATCTGCTAATGCTCAGCTTGGCAAGTTTGTGATCTTGTAAGTACTACATATGAATGACCATGATCGTCTTTAAGAAGCTCCTCATACTCATGTTTAGATTTGTAGTTTAGGTAATTAATGTTGGATTCACCAGTAGGACCTATAAAATCATCATTCTCGAGCTGATAAACATCAGCTTTCGGGTCTTCTTCATTCATATCCACATTGTTTCTAGGAGCAGCTTCAATTGCTAATCTTTGGGAACCAGTAATGTGGTTCCGGTTGTTGTTGAAATTCTGAGCAGGGGTGGTGTTGTTGCCCTGAGACATTTGAACCATTTGTTTCTTTATCTGCGACATCTTATTTGCTAAGTTTTGTAGTAATGAATTAGAAGTAGTAGCAGAGGATGAAATTTCAACTCTAGAAGTGTTGCTCTTTATCTTTCTAGCCATGATGAGGTTGTCTTCAATTTCAACCGCCATGTTTTGAGCTGCTAATAAATCAACAGTACGTGCTCTTCATAGTTGATAGCTTACTTCAAGAAGTAAAGCATTGATGAAGATTATTTTTTGATTCTTGTCATTCATAGAAGCAGAAGATGGAATTTTGTATAGTAATCTTTGGAATTTTGTAATAAAATCCCGCATGTGCTCATGTGGCTCCTTCTTCAACTGAGTGAGTTGAGTTATCAAGGTACTGGAATCTTGAGCTAGTTTTAATCTTTTTAGGAATGCATCTCTCATAGTGGCCCAGTTGGTTATGGTGCCAGAAGCAAGCTGGTAGAACCATTCTCTAGCCAAGTCATGCAGAGTCTCTATGAAAATCCATATAGACACATCTTCATGTTATACGGAAAGCACTCCAAAAGATATAAAGAATGCAGCCAAGTGGTCATCTGGATTCTGCTTTCCATCTCCAAAGAATTTTGGAAAATTATTTCTTGTTCCTTTAGGTAGATCATGCATAGGAGGAGTCAGATTAAGAGGCCCAAAAGTTGCTCCCCATGGAACAAGTACTATCTGGTTTTGATTCTGATTCTACATGATGAATAGGGCACGTCTTCTACGAGAGTAGACTTGATGGATAATTTCAACTACTAGATTATGCTGAAAATGATCCCGATCTGGATGAATGTGTACTCTTCTTCCTGGTGAGAAACTAGATCTGTGGATTCTAACTTGAGGAGGATGATTGAAATTGAATTGCTCCTGTAATCTAAAGAAATGATCAGTCCTTTCTTATGCCTTCACAAATCAGGTGAATGGACGTTTAGCCAGGTTGAGAGTTGAATGGGAAAACACTCTGATCTATAAGATATAAGCTTTGATCTACAAATATAGTTGTTCCCCAGCAGAGTCACCAAAAAATGTTGGCTAGATTTTCTGCATAGCTGAAAACCTAGGCAGTCGTGAGATAAATCTTCCTCATTTATCGGTGAGGCTCCCGTGTAAGATTTGTCAATTAAATATGCTAGTATCTATTTGGGGGTATTACTTTAATCATGCATCTCATGAACCATAGTTGTATAGTTTTGTAACAAGTAAGCAACTGTTAAAAGAAAGGAAATATCTAATGAAAATAATAATAATATAAACATAGGAAAGAAAGAGGGAATATGTGCAACCCAATCAATAGATCAAAAAGTTGATTGCATGCACATAGACAGAACCAATACATATTAACACACCGAATTATAAGCAAAGACATCTTTCAGATCTAGATATAGAATAACACGGTTTATAAGTAGACCTAAGACAAAAAGTTATAAACAAAATGTACCGTCGACACAAATTTATTTGTAAATCCGCTCCTTTCAATTCCTTTGCTTCAAATAGCTATCAAGGGTTTCATCACAAAGTCTGGAACAAAAGAATGTTGCTTACAAATTCTCCTCATTACTTGAAGTTTCTTCCTCTACTTATAGAATGTAGAGGGGCAATTACAAGATGAAAGCTTTTAGTGAACTGGCACATGTGGAAGTTGTAAAGGAAACAACTAGCAATCTCCCTCTTGGAATTCCTCTTTGCATGACATGCATGATTTGCAACTGAAAATAGAACCTTCTATTTTGCATGTATGCCACCTATCTCCAAGTAATTGACTTCTTCAAGTAATGGATTTTAAACTAATCACTTAAGTTTTATAATTTAATTGATCGCTCAATTACTTTGTTGGAGAGAAAAAGAAAGAGGAAAATGAATTAGAAGAAAACTGCAACACTTTTGTTCTTTTTCCATATTCTGCATGCAGTTGATTCTTTTGCCTTTTATTCTCACCAGACTGAATCTGGAAGCATCTGGATCTGGAAGTGGTTGGATCCAGAAGCGGTTGGATCTTGAAGTAAGTGACTGTGATTTACTTGTAGGTATTGCCTTTGACTTGTATTCCTTCTTATCCTTGAAGCTTTTGTAGTTCTTCTCAATACATGCATCAATGCAATGTTTGTCGTAAATAGCTCATCTTTTTTATTTTTAATTGCATATGAGCATTTAAAAATTTAGGAAAGCACTCTGGGTGAATGCAACTTCAATGAAGGCTTTAACTGGAAGATTGGGAGCACATGCACAAGATCCTGGAAGGAATTTTTCATGCACTAAATTTTGCACGGGCTACATTAGAAACAAGAGGATGAAGACTTTGCAATTATGGATATGGATCTAGAAGATATGCATGATTCTACTGATCCTTTTCTTTCATCATGCTTCACCATGGCCAGAGCAATATTTGTCTGAGCAACTCTTTTTCTTTTTATTCAGCCAGAATTCTTTACAATTGGTGCAGATCTAGGAATTTCTTTAGATTCGGAAGATATATTCAATGTATTGGACATTGATTTAATCTCCCTTTCAATTATATAAGCACCTGGGCACCTATAATACTATGCAGAAAATTAATCAAACTTAAATCAAGCTCCTTCAAACCTAGGCGCCAAACTTTGAAGCTTTCCGGCAGTGAAAACACCTTTTTCTGAACAAAATTCCTCCTTCTTTGGGCGCCAACATTGCCTGGGCTGCACTCCTTTGCTAAAGAATTAATAAATCCATTAATATGGCAGCTCATGCTTATATAACTTTCATCATTCTATAATTAATAATTGCCCTTCCTATTTCCGACAATTAATTAATTAAAAATTATGCTTTTCTCTTTAAACTTGGGCACCAAAATTTGCATGCTTTGGGGCTGCATTAAATAAATTAAATTTATTTAATTTTAGCTTTCTTCTTCCAATCTTCTTTATCTTCTCATGCATTGAATTTCATCATGCTTGGACACCAAAATTAGGAATATAAACAATTAATAAATGCAATTAAAGTTATTCTTCTATTCCAAAAGGGGTCGCACTTTTTTGACATGGCTAATTTCTATTCTTAGAAGTCAATTTCTAATGGGATTATTCACCTTACATCGCAGCTCCAAAAATCTCATGATCCACTTAAGTTGTTTGACTTCCATAATGAGATTTTTTACCCTGCAAGGTAGGTAAGAAATTCCCATCAATGCCTTAAGTGATTTTCTTTTATTTTATAATGAGAATTTTCACCCTGCAAGGTAGGTGAGAAATTCCCACCTGCCTGCTACCTCTAAATTTCCCATCATGACTTAAGTGAATTTTCTTTCGTGGGAAAAAGTACCCTGTCAGGTAGGTACAAAATTCCCACCTGCCTGCTGCTACCAAAAATCCCATTGCAGCTTAAAACCTTCATTTCCCAAAAATGCTACGTGCCCAAAAGAGGCCTTTTTATGCTTGACTTCATCTTTTTAGAGAGAACCAGGCCTCCTATGGCAAATTCCTTCTGGCATGACGTCCGTAGATGATCTCTAGATACTCTAGGTAATAAAACATACTGAAACGGCAAAGGAATTGACCTAGGGGAATTTCACAGAGAAAAGTACAAGAAAAATAACAAAAATGCAAAATGTTGCCAGAAATCATAGCTAAAGCCCAAGATTCATTCCTGGTGGAAACCCTACTGGTATATGGGAATATTGACGTGTAAAACCTCAACAAGGTTAAACTGGAGCACAATTTACCTCAAACGGGGCTTAAAATAATTAAATAAAAATTTCCCGCGGCAAACCCTAGTGACAAAATATAACGAGTTTGGGCATCTGGGTATTTGTCAAAATTGGCTTATATGACTCTCTGGGAATATCTTGATGCAATACAGACATTTTCTGGCAATAAGAACACAAAACGACCCATTATTTTATAAGTACAAATTTTTTTAACATGGGGTAGTCTCAAATTTCAAAGTGAAATTTGGGGACACCACCAACTCTTTTATTTTCTCTATCTATCTCACTTTTCTCCTTTTAGAGTTGTTAACCCTCCACTAGGCTTGGGATAGTTCAGTCTTATCTTCTCTACTATGATTTTTCACAACACAACCCAAGTATTTTTAGACACCCATTATCAGGTTCTATATACATGCAAAGTTTCATCATCAAACTCTAATCCAAACTCCCACTTCCTTTATAAACTAGCCTTCCAAATTAGGCTTCTTGATTGTGTCACACTATCCTTTTGAGGACTGCTAAGAATATATTCAAAAGTAGCCAATGAAATTACAAAATTATTTTTTTAACAGTTAAATTACACCTCCATAGTACTTTCTTCCAATTTTCAAAACAAAAGTCCTTATTTAAGGAATTTTAACACACATTTTCCTTTGAAGCCCTAATTGTGTTCTTTGACAGCTCAAGAGACTAAATTTCATTATAAAATGAAATGCCTTTGGTTTCAATGTCTAATTTTTGGTTTCAAGAATTGTATCAATGCCTCCTTTAAGAATTCGTTACTAGCAAGAATGATCAAATTTATTTTCTTCAATTTTCAATTGAAGGGCCTATTTGAGCACATTAGCACAGGGTATCTAAAACCCTCAAGCACCATTATGGAAGAACTAACTTTACTTAAGATTTAACATTTTTTGAATGGATTCATACAACACTTTCATCTAAATTTCAATTGCATACATACTATTTTCTATTACAACAAATATTTATCTGGCTCAAATTACAACATACAGCCACAATCCTTACTTAGGTTTCAGTCATGCATGTCTAGAACAGGGTATTTAACTTCATGCACCTTATCCAATCTTCAACATGTATCTTTACCAATATAAAGCTAGAATTTTAGGATTACAACCACAAACACTAAGGGATTCTTTCTCGAACACCATTTCATTAACATGCACAACAAGATCATTGATTTAATAAGCTAAAACTAGAGCACATATAAATTCAAGACTTTACTAATCCTTGTGAGATAGATTCTTCACACATTTATGAAAGGAACTCATTAATCATTTAATTCATATAAACCAATACAGAGACATTTATTTCAAAACCATGATCTTGTGAGTAAAACAGAATTCACAATATCTATTATATTATATTTTCTTACAAAATTGTAACTTTCTCCTTCATTTTCCTTCTTCCCTGACTCCCTTCCTCAAGGAATGACCTCTCTCACTGCTTCTCTCTTTCTCTTATTTTATTTTTTAAACTCCTTGAATTCTTAACTAACTTCTCAAATCCCATAATGACTCATGATATTCCTCCTATCTCATTTTACATTATTTTTCATTTCATAGTCTTCCACTTTCTCCTAAGACCTAGGACAACTCATTTAAACACTTTCCCATTCTCTAACAAGATTTTATTTCCCTTTATATTCACCGTAAGTTACTATGTATTTTTATATGCTTTGCAATTTTGAACTACACTTTTGAAGGGAACCCTATTTTCAAACTTAGCACTACTAAAACACCTACCCCCTTCTTAGAAACTCATCATAAGTCATCACATACTTTGTAATCAAGAATAAGGAGAGATTTTCCTTGTTTTAGTGTTCTTGTAAATGCCCCTACATCATTCATTCTACACCTTCGTTCTCAACTAGATATTCTATATCCATTTGTGTTATTAATAGTTTACTTGTTCCTCATGACATGCTATATATAACTATCTTTTTACATGCATACTCCATCTTTATCTAGTGACCTGCATGTGCTTTATCCTTGCTTTTATCCATTTATATATCTTCCTCGCTTACCATGCAAATCCATATTTTTCCTATTTTTATCCCCTTCATAATTTTGGCTAACTCGTGTACTCTGCCCCTATGCACGGTCCTTCACACGTCCACTTCTCTTTCTATCTCCGTGCACATTTTTGTGCACTCCTGATAATTTTACATATTTTTCTTCCGCGTTGTTGCACCTTCCCGCATGGCTCATATTTAACCATTTTTCTTAGTCCAACATTGCCCCACACTAGGGATATAGTCCATCCTTAGCAATATAATAAACCAAGGAATTATGGATATCATGGAATAATGAAATACTTAAATGGAATAATATGGGCAATACCCCAATGAATATTAAAAAATAAAGAGTTTTACTCCTCTACACACATTAAAAATTATGTTCATTGCAATGGTAAGAATTCTGGGAACTCTAGGTTGATGCCCTTCCCCATATTCTTCCATTCTTCAAGCCCAATGTAGACCCTTTCTAGGGTTGACTCAACAATATCTAGAATCTTCTCTAGAGTTAATCCATCAACCTTCTCATGTAGCTCTTTCAATACGACATCCCACTCCATGATGATGCCCTCCAAACCATCTACCTTGTGCCTCACCATTATTTGGATTTCGCTAAGCCTTTCTTCGATCCTATTACACTTAGAATTTATTGCATCTTTCTTCTCACCAACTTCTTACAAAACCTTCTTGCGCTCAACCTTGTTCTTCAATAACGAAGCATGTAATATTTTCAATTATACCTTGTCTTTTGAAAATCTCTCGCTCAAGATTATCGAACTATCCTAAAAGTTTTCAAAAATAGTTTCAGCCTTTTACGTGGCTTCCTTCAATTATGCGTCAAGTGTTATATATTATTCTAAATTTTTCTCCAACTTGGCCTATTTTTACTGGTTAGATCTTTTGTTATAGGCGCTTTCCCTTTATTTACCTTTACCAACAATAGTTGTACTAGTTCTTCCAAGTATTTCATCTCTTTGTTATAGTCGATCTTGTCCTGCATTACAATATCTAGACATGCGAGCATAATATTATTTACTAAGTCAGTTGATTTATTGTATACATATGTCATTACTTTTTTTGTATCACTTAGATCCTCAACTAGCTTCTAATCTTTCCTATTATTTGTATCCATGTCCTTCTACACTCTTCTTATTACGGCACTTTTGTCAATATTTTTCCTTCCTACCTCGGTAGCCATTTTTATGAGAGCATTGCTCACTTTCTCATCAGAGAGTCATGGCTCCATTTTCATCTTTAATTCCAAAATTGACTCTTTCTTTACTTCAAACTTCAATTCCTCCATGTGCGTCTGCATTTCCTAGGAGAGCATCTTACATGCGCATGGGTGGGCCTCGGCCTTATCAAACATGCCCCAATAATATAGTTAGTCAGTGGACACTAAACTTTGTGACAAGACAAGGGGTATAAATTTATATTAACCATATTAAATATTAATTAAACATTAATATATGCATATAAAAAAATGAATGAATGAATACACATAGTAATAAATACGCAAAAAATTAAATAACACTAAAACACAATGACACATAATTTAACATGGAAAACCACAATGGGGTAAAAAACCACGGAAGAATATTTTCCATTAAATTGAGAAAAATTTCACCCAGTCTAGTAATGTTGGCTAGATTTTATGCATAGCTAAAACCTAGGAAGTCATGAGATAAATATCCTTCATTTACTGATGAGGCTCATGTGTAAGATTTTTATCAATTATGGATCCTAATAATTATCTATGGGTTTTACTTTAATTTAAAAACTCATGAACCATAGCTAAGCAATTCTGCAACAAGTAAGCAGTTGTTAATGAAGTATTCTCAGAAGGGGAAATAGTGGAGTTTGGGAAGGAAGAATGGAAGATGTGTAATCCAACCAATAATTTACAGAGTTGGCCTTATACACATAGATAAAACAAATAGATCTCATAATATAGAATTAAAGGAAAAGAAAATTTCTAATCTAAATCTCAGATAATGCAAATTTTATCTAAATATCTACACAAAAGTAAGCAACAAATGCAACGTTGACAAAAAATTCTCCATAAATCCACCTCTTTTCAATTCCTCAGCTTTCACAGAAAAGACATCAAGGGGTACAACACAAAGTTTGGAACTCAAGAATGCAGATTATAAATTCTAATTTTTAACCCATAGGTTCTTCCTCTATTTATAGTGTATATAAGGCAATTACAAATAGGAAACAATAACTGAACTGACACATGCAGAAGCTATAATATAAACCAATGGAAATTTTTCCCCTGGAATTCCTCTCTACATGAAATGCACCTAGAGATTAAATCAAAGCTATGCATATCTGCCACCTATTCTTAATTAAAGGACCTTTTCCGATAACCAAAAGTAATGGCTTTTAACCAATTACTTTAGTTTTACAATTTTGTCCAAGAAAATAAGAAAAAGAGAAGAAAGAGAATATGCCAGTTGCTACACTTCACGCTTTCTCTTTATTCTGATATTGGATACACTTGTCAAACATATGACTCAGTTTCTTCCCATCTGCCTTAGCAACAACTTCTTTCTCAGTTTTAAACCGAAACAATCCTCTGAACAAAGTAACTGTGTTGGCCTTCACTTTCTCCAAAATAGGCCCATATCCTTCAATATCTACATGAAGTCTCACGAGTCTGCCAATTTAATCTAACATGAAAGGTATGACGGTTTCCTCAATCTTCTTCTGCACAACTATAAGTAACTCCTCATTGGAAGAAGGAAACTTGCTTGGAATGTTCTCTGGTAATTTTTCCATCTCGTCTTCCAACAATTGCATTATTTTCAGCATAAGCTTGAGAATATCCATGCAGAAAGAAATTGTTATATCCAACTGCTTCCCCTTTTCTATCAATCCATCAGGTACAATCTGCTCTGCAATTAGCACATCTTCCGGCAATGAATTTATCTTAGCTAAGGTATCCAGGTGACTCTCAGCAACTATTTTCTCATCTTCTATACTTGTCATTAGTTCCTTTAGTTGAGATAATGCCATGTGCATATCCTCCAGGCTAGTTGGTATTTCCTCGAACTGCTCTAAAGCTTGGTGAATGATTTACTCTTTCCATTGAGCAATAACTTTGACCTGGTTTCCTGCATCTTCAATCTCTTTAACCAAATGGTTTCATACTTTTTCTTGCACTAAAATGGGCTGAGAAGAAGGTTTGGAAACCTTGGTGATGATCTCACATAACTAGGAGATATGTATCCAAAGCCTGTCTTTTTCTACCTTCTCCTTGTCAAGTTTGAGGAATAAAGCGTCTATCAATGTCTATGTATCTTGCTTTAATCCTTTCATGGTGATTTTCCCCAATGGTACTTTGATCACTGATATGTCTGTAATAATTATCACTCCCTTCTATTTCCCTTCAGATGGGACTATCAATTTAATGAACTTCTGCCCTGATTCTTCAATAACCAACCTTGAAGTTACATTGGCAACTTTAGGCATTGTATCTTTTCCGCCTAAACTCATGAGTAGTTGCAAGTCCTTTTCTTCCAAGTTGATCTCTTCTCTAGCTCCTGGGACTATTTGCAAAGCCAACCAGGATGAGAAACTACTCTTTGGGGAATGAGAGGTCACTGAATGTGCCACCATATCATGCTTATGCTCTACTGCATCGAATTCACCACAATATTATGGTTTCCCGCTTCTGAATTGTCTAAAGACAATGCCCTCTCAAACTCTGCCATTTTTGCTTTCAACTTCTCCACAAGAAGAGTTTAAGATTTGGGTGGCTGAGGAAAAAATAGGAACGATGTTGGATTTAATGGCGGAATGATTATGTCTATCTGAGGTACTGGATCTACCGAAGTGCTATGATTTGACACTGGAGAAGCTTCATCTGAATGTGGCACTAGTATAATGGATGTAGACTTACCTTTTTCCAATACTTGAGACTTCTTGTATACCTTGAGCTTCTCTGGTCTTCTGCTACTTTCACCTTCATGTTTTCTTTTGTTAGGATCCCCTGTGATCTGGTTCATCAAATCCTCGTCCAAACAATACCCCTTTGTTAATAACCAATTTGAGGTGTTAACTAGGACTACGGAAGACCTCTCCTCAATCATCTGAAAACCACCTACACTTTCCTAAAGTGCAACTCTATCTCCTCCCATTTGATGATATGTGTCAAGTACCACATACCCATCATCTGAGAGATTTATAGGTATTTTTGCTAAACCATAGTCAGAAACCTACTGAAATATCCCTTTCTGACTTCGTATTTGCTCCTACACTTCATCTAGAAATCTTCCAGTGAAGAGATATGTGAGTATTCTTTAGATATTTTCCTCTTTGCTATTCCATATGGATCAAATTTTATTCGAGCTAGGAAGAACTCATGCTCATAGCTAGAAAACATTTCTGCTTCAACTACTTTGGCTCTATGGATGCTCTGGAAACTATAATGACCCACTGTGACTGGAAAGCTACCTATAGACTTGTGTTGTTTTGACTGTAAGTCATGCAACTCTACAAGCTACCTACACAACTCCATGATAACCCACTTATCACTTGGGTACTTTGGAAACTTGACTAGTTCTCCTAAGAAACCACTAACCCTAATATATGTGAAGTCTGCAAACTGGATGAAGATATAACCATGCTAGGAGACAACTTCCTAGGCTTCTTTGCTCACTTTGTTAGCCCTCAGATCATTATTTAGCTTGCAAATGAATCCATAGAATAATCCATCATTCACTGCCTTGTAATCCTTGTAGCATTCAAGAATCCTCAACTGTGAGAATCACTCATAAATAGGATCTTTTGAAAGTATGCCTCGTCTATCCAGTTTGGAAAATATCCCCTAAGAGGATACTGCATATAAGAGGTATGAAGTCATTTTGAATTTGAATGTCTACCTCACACTTCAAAGTTGTTCATTGATGTTGTCACTGATGATCTCCTCCCAATTAATTATTGAATTAGCTCTGTTGATCTCAATTGTTCTCACAAAGGCATACATCCATGAGTGAAAGTTTTTGGTATTAGCTTCCCCATTTATCTTGCAAAGCAATTTGGTGATATCATCAACTTCCTGCATAATATTTGGTCGTGAAAGAGTCCTCGGGAATTTTGATGGTGCTCTGGGCTTCTTCATGTATATGTTATTCATTATACCCATGCAGTCTGCTTTATGATTTTCCCATCTATCACTAGCATCCTACATGCTAATTGTAATTACCACGAGCCATGCCGGAAGATTCAGGGAATAATTAATGAATTGTGCATCCAATCTGATTATTGTCTTTCCTGCGGCATCTCAGACTATCCTAGAAAGAGGATGATAAGACCATGTACATTCCATAACAAATTCAGGCAACTGGGTTGTAACTGGAAACACTGCAGCTTGAAGAATCCCACTGCTCCTTATTGCCCACATAAGAGATGATCTTCTGGTGGCTTTGGATCTATCAATTAAATCAATGATAGGTTCAAGGCCTATGTCCATTGATTTCAGTAATCCTGAAAACAATGTAAGATTCTATTGAACCTTCTCTTTCATCATGCTTCATCATGCCTGAAACAATCTTTGTCTGAGATCTTTTTCTTTTATTTCTGTCAAAAGACCTTGCAATTGGATCAATTCATGCAAACCCTGCAATTCCTCTTGATTCAGAATATATGTTCAATGTATCTGACATTGATTTTTCCATCTTTCCACCAATATGAGCACCTGTGATGTATACATGCAAATGATTCAGATAAACATGGAATCCATGACATGAATGCTTAATTTCTATCACCAAAATATGCTTATAAAGCCAACTAACCTAAAATTTAAGACTTTGTTTGCATGCCAAGCAAGCTAAAATATTATTTAATTCACTTGTGCACTCACACCAACATGTAGATACTCTGAATAATAAAAATAAAGCTTTTCAAACCCTAGACACCAAAACTGGGTGCTTCCCGGCAATAAAAAATATTTTTTAATGCTAACAGCCTCTTCCTTTGGCGCCAAACTTCTTCAGGGCAGCATGCTCCACTTAAAAGAATTAATTGTCTTCTACTTATGGCGTCCAATGCTTATATAGACAACTACATGCTTAATTTAACAATTGTCTCTTCTTATTTTTAGCAATTCTTAATAATAAGTTGTGTTTTCTCTCCCAATTTGGGTGGCCAAGTTTGTCTGATTTAGCTTGCTTTTCCTTGCAATATTTCCTTTATTTTTAGCAAGCTTCTTTGTTTTATTTTTAGCCTTCCTTTTTTCTTTGACTTTCCTCCTATTTATGGCACCAACTTTAGCTAGAAATAAATAAAATAAATATTATTTGAAGTATGCAGTTATGCTAAGGTGAGTTACACTTTTTGGCTAGAAGTTATGTGAAAAATAAGTAGGCAAGGAAGTGGAAATTTTTACCCTTCCAAGAAGCTCCAAAATTCCCATTTTTCACTTAAGTGATTTGACTTTAATTGCTGGAAAAAACAACCTTCCAGGAAGGCTCCAAATTCTCACCTTCCTGCTGACACCAATATTCCCATTGGCACTTAGAAACCATCCTTCCAAAAGTGCGACTAGCATGGGTGAATAAAACTTCTGTGGTGGGGATTTTTTACCCTTCCAGGGAGCCCCAAAATTCTCATTTTTACTTTAAGTGATTTATCTTTAATAATGGGAAAAAACAACCTTCTAGGAAGGCTCCAAATTCCCACCTTTTTGCTAACACCAAAATTCCCATTGGCACTTAGAAACCATCCTTCCAAAATATGTGACTTGCATGGGTGAATAAAACTTCTTTGGTGGGAATTTTTACCCTTCCACACAGTCCCAAAATTCCCATTTGTACTTTAAGTGATTTATATTTGATAATGGGAAAAAACAACCTTCCAGGAAGGTTCCAAATTCCCACCTTCCTACTAGCTCCAAAATTCTCATTTGCACTTTAAGTGATTTGACTTTAATAATGGGAAAAACCAACCTTCCAAGAAGGCTCCAAATTCCCACCTTCCTGTTGACACCAAAATTCCCATTGGCACTTAGAAACCATCCTTCCAAAAAACGCGACTCGCATGGAAGAAGCTTATTTCCTAGAAGTGTGACTTGCATCCTTCCTTCTTTGTCAGAAATTAGCACTCCATGATTAACTTCTATCTTTTTTCTAAGGCCATGGATGACTTCAAAAAATTATAGGCAATTAAACATACTATACAAAACGAACGAACGAATAGATCAAGGGGAATTACCAGACAGACCATGGAGAAAAACTGAAAACAGACACAAAAAGAAAGAAATAAATAAAAGATAAACACTAGTAGAAGTTGTAGACAATTACTTTGAAAATAACCTGTCAAATAGTTGGTCAGTATAAACTCTTCCCTGGTGAATACTCTACCGAGAGACGGAAATACTAGCGTGAAAATCCTCAGTAGGGTTTAATTGCAGCATAGTTTATTTTAAACAAAACTTTATTTATTTAATAAATAAATAAATAAAATTCTCTCAGAAAAGATCTGGCAAAGAGATAAAATGAGTTTTAGCACATGGGTATTTGTCAAAATTGGCTTCTATGAGTCTCTAGGAATACCTTAAAGCAATGGAGACAATTGCAGGCAATAAAAACACAAAATGACCCATTACTTTGAAAAGAACAAAAAAAATTAAAATGGGTAGTCATGAGATTTCAGGGTGAAATCTCGAGGACACTAAGTAACTCCTCCCCTCACTTCTTTCTCCCTGTTTTTAACCCGAAATAAATTGATACATCCAATTATAGCCCACAGCCATATTTAAATAACTCGAAGGGTTATGACCATATTAAGTGACGGGGCACACCCCGATTTAATATTTAATTAATTAAATAACTAACCACATAATATAAAGTTTATATTTAAATAATAGGAATATAAGTTATTCTATATTATTTAAATATAAACTAAATATTATGATACACTTAATATTATAGTTCTAACACTCCCCCTTAATATTAAGTGGGGATCCCTATGCCAACATTACCTGTTTGTACAACAAGATCTACAAATTCATAAACCCCAAAGGTTTAGGGTAGCATATGCATTTTTGAAAGAATTATAACACCTTCATCATGCTCAACTTACCTTTTGGTACAAAATGATTTAGCATAAATAAGACGTATGGGTTAGGCTAAGTATGATCTGTGAGAGTAAATCCCACCGTTTCTCGTGGAAATATTCTTAAACCGCATCTCTAGGAGCCTTTTATAACACAAGGACCTTATTTAAAAATAAATGCAACACACTAGACTGTATATTGTAAACTTTATCAGTTTACATAGATCATACAAGATATTTTTACAATACTTTATACCAGAGCATAAGTATAGAGGAGGAGTCAACAACCGGATGACCATTAGGAGGTGACATTACATACACACTCCCCCTCAATGGCAACTCTGAAAGGCCAAGTATTGCACACACTTGCAGTATTTTACAACACACAATGGCTCATAAACATAACTACAATCTTGATCTTCAGAACTGGAGATCTCTATCACCACAGAGAACCTTTCTCTTGGAAAACATGCATATGAACTTCATTATGTTTCATTTTATGATGTTGAAACTAGATTATTTTTGTAAGAGTAATATAACTTTGACCACCACATAGAAGAGGAATACTTCCTTCAGCTTCCATGTGTATCTCTTCCAACAGCTGCTTCAGCGACATGGCTTCTTTACTGCTTCCATTGTACTTCTTTGCCTCAATAGAATAAATAGATACTGTTTATTGATTTTGTTGTTCCAAGTAATGGTTCCTGCACCAAAAAAATTGAACACAAATCCATATGTATATTCTATATCTAACACAACATGATCATGGTTAGTGTCATAATATCCATATAGACATTATAATAAGCATACTATAAACCATTGTTGTTTTTTGTTTTAACCATTTATAAAATTTAAACACTTAGTTGTATAACAACTAACATAACAATATGATTAACAACTAACCATGTTAAATATGTTGAAAAAATTCAACATATTACTCTTGTAAAATGTATATATTAGATGCAATCAGTATTGGACGTCTCCAATACAAACGCAAGGGCATCCCCAAGTATCATTTGATATGCATATAATAATATTTTAGTAATCACATACTAAAAACATTTAGATATGTTTTATCAAAAACATATATCTTTAATATCTAAGTATTTACAAATGAGATAAGACTTGATAAATAATATATCTAAATAGATAATCAAATCATTCGAGAATAATCACAATATTCACTGAAAACATAATCCACTAATTGTGGACACTTCACAAGGATTTCACTTCAAACAATGATCATGTAAGCACTTTTCAATACATTTCAAAAAAATCAAGCCTCTACATGTCATATACAATCAATTTTTCATGCCAAAAAATGAGCAAAAGTTCTATTTTTTGAATAAACTATCAAAAAACGAAGCAAAATTTTAAAGCACATATAAGCCATTTTTAGTTATAGTTACTTCTATTTCATTTTTACTAATCCATTTAATTATAAATAAAAAACAACTCCTTTTTCAACAGTATATTCAATTAAATCATATAGTTTTCATTTAGAAGTAGTTTATAAAGTTATTATATTAGCACTATGATTATTCTCATCGTCTTCATCTTGATTTATCAATTGAAAATTGATTAGACCCCATTTTCGTGTAAATAAAATAAAATAATTAACGAGGATTAAAAAATCAAAGTTAATAGAAATCCCCGTGTATTTGTTTAATCCTCGCAATTGAAAAAATCGATCAGTTTACGTCATAAAAGGAGGTCTTGTCAAGTAGATAATCTACACACAAATGTATTAGTATGATATTAAAAATCAATTGAAATGTGAGTGAAAATTTTTTAGTTTTATATCCAACCGACAACGACGATCTAGTCATCATGTCACAAAAAATATCATTTCAAAAAAAAAAAAAAGATTACATTATTTTCACTATTTTTCTTAAAAAAAAAAATGTTTAGGATTAATTATATTTAAGTTTTAAAAAACAAAAAATAATTAAAACAATATTCAAAAAGAAAAATTTTGGAGCTCTTGCTAACATGATGCAATTTTTATGCCATTTTGGATCCAACTCCTTCAACAACCGATCCATTTTAGTCAACTCGGCGATATATTGGAGACCAAGTTCCTTCACACAAACCACATCCACGTGGCCTTCTATATTATGAGTGGTCTTATCCAACTGGGGCCTTAATAACTCGGCCTCGGTAAGAAAAAGGCATAGCATGTGGCCGAAGCCACATTACATAAATCTACGTTAATGCTTATAAAGCCTTTTTATCACCTTCCCCGTCCCCATGTGGTATAAAAGAACGTTTTAAAAGAAATATTCAACTTTATAAAATAGTATGTGAGGAGAGGCATATAATAATAGTCAATAAAAAGGTTTTAGTGCAACCACTTGGAGACATATGGTCAAAGTGCAAGAGGGATAAGACTAAAGTTTTTTTTTTTCTTATAAAGTGGATAATTAGTACAAACTAACCATTTAAATTTTGCTTTAAACCATCCAACATTATTCTAAGTGTATAACATATGTGAGAGGGGGTGACTTGGTAAAAGGGGGCATATTTAAACCTTTGCCAAAAAAAAGTGTATATAATGTATATACCAAGTCATACATTTAGTGGTGGTGAGGTTCATGGAAAGCTCATAGTACACTTGAGTGGGATGATTAGGATTTAATATATGCAAAATCCACGAAAACTAAATTCTCTTTCCATGTAGTTTATAGAGCATAGGAATTATTAGTATAGTCTAAAACATAGGTTAGTATGTTTATAAACTAACATAGGTATTGTAAATTTATTTTATAATTTAGAACTAAAGTAATTTCTACGGCATAGAATAGGCCCATTTATATGAATTTTATCTCTAGCCAATCAAAAAATTGAGATAGTTATTTTTATGGAGGGTTTCTACGAGATGTATTATTTTTTTAAAAAAAATTTACTCTTCAAAAGAGTTCAATCAAATGTTTAAATTTTTGTAAATATTATAATAGTTCTAAAAACTATAGATTTAAACTTTTGAAGATAGATTTTAGGTTAAAATTAAATAAACCAAATATATAGTTTATAAATTATAAACTATAATTTTTTTTAAATAATATATATTTCAAATGTAATTAATTTAAGAAAGGGGTGCCGGAGAAGAAAAACTCAATTATTTTCGAATTCTAAAGGTAAGAAAATTTTTACCGGTGTTTTATCAAGTTTACCGGGGAACATTGATAAATGATAAACCAATAGAAAAAATTCATTTCCTATTCTTGTGGGGCTTGTCTCCTACCTCTCAAATATTTCTTTTTACTTTGTATTTACCCTTGATATTTATCTGCACATATTTAAAAACTATAAGAAACATAGGAAATATTTCAAATAATTATAATTCATACCTGGGTCTCGTAAATGGTTTTTACGCACTAGGTAAGAATTAAATCACATGTGCACACTCAAATCTCAAAAAACATTAACAATAATACTTTATCCCACTCTGATACCATGATAGGATGAGGGGTATAAATTTATATTAACCATATTAAATATTAATTAAACATTAATATTTGCATATAAATGAATGAATGAATGCACATAGTAATAAATACGCAGAAAAGTAAATAACACCATAACATAGTGACACATAATTTAACGTGGAAAACTCCAATGGGGTAAAAAACAACGGAATAATATTTTCCATTAAACTGAGAAACTTTTCACCCAATCTAGTAACTCCTCTCCTCACTTCCTACTCCAATTTTTTTAACTCGGAGTGATAACCCGAAGGGTTATGACCATATTAAGTGATGGGGCACACCCCAATTTAATAATTAGTTAATTAAATAACTAACCACATAGTATAAAGTTTATATTTAAATAATAAAAATATAAGTTATTCTAGATTATTTAAATATAAACTAAATATTATGATACACTTAATATTATAGTTCTAACACTTTGAAATATGGACCTAAGAATCTTAGTTGTGTCATCTATATATGACATCCCTGGGGGTACTTGTGGAGACTGCCTTCCTTCTTCCTACTACACGGTGCTTGCGCAGTATCTCCTATGCAATATCATGTTGTGTGTGTCTTGTTTCATCTCTTATGCCTTGGTCCTTCACAAGTCCCTGCTCATGTTACTCCTCTTCATTTTCCATCTCCTCATGATTTTCCTCACACTCCTCTTCATGCGCATGCTCTTCTTCCCAGACTTCCTCTTCTTATTCTTCATGATCATGCTCTTCATTATGTTCTTCTTATTCATGCACCTGATGCTCTAAAGTTTCCTCTTCTTGGTCCAGATCATGGATAATGTGAGGTTGATCTTCCTCTGTTGGATTAGTCCTTCACGCTTCCTTAATTGGAGTAGTCCTTCGCACTTCCTTAGTTGGAGATATTTTAGGAGCGCACGAAGTACTTGAATTCTCTGCATCCTTTTTTGTGCGCTATGATCCAACACACCCTCCATCTTTTCTTCTTCTTCTAGAGGATTCATCTCATGCCTGCGCTTAGGTATCCTCATAGTTGTCTTAATTGATGGTGGTAGTGCAAGGGTGGTATCACACACATTAACCACCTTTGCATTTTGGAGCTTGGGCTTCAAGTAAATATACACCCGGCACGCCTCTTCCCCACTGCTAGTGTCATGATGGGATGGAGGTCCATCAAGTCAAATTTCATTGTTTCTACATGGGGTGCCTTAGTTTTGTACCCATATGTCTTGTGCAGCGTATGGTAGTCAAAATCTACCCTATCTACGTTGAATTTTAGATGTTGTACATCCTTGATTAAGTTTTCCATGCTCTTGAGGTATCTCACGGTGAATGTAAACAAAATTTTGCATCAAGGCCCCATCTCTCCATTCTGCAATAAGAATTTTGCAAGACAAAAATGTTGCATGACTACAAACTCCACATGCCCATCCAAAACTATCGGTAACTCATTTTTCACGTACCATTCATTGCAAATTCTCTTATATAATTTCTCCAGGTGTGCCTTCTATGGATTGGAAATTACACTATCACATGTATACTTGGAAAACTGATGCGTTATAGATTTATTCTCAATAGGATGCTCCCATTTTTTGTCTACCAAACCATCCAAAACCCCTATCTTTGATAACATTATCAGTAACATAATCAACACCCATGTGATTTTATTTCCTTTTCAGTTTGGGTCCTTGCTTCATCTCCGATGCTCTATGCTATGAACAAGGAAATATTATACTGGATCCCCTACGCCATCTTATGTACAATATGTATAAACTTATTTTTGAACTCTAACCACCTTTCAAAGGTGCCTAATTTGTAACTTACCTAGTGTACATCCTCTCTGGTTCTAGGATCAGTAATTTTTATGACATTAAAGGTGTGGTTTCCCATTTTATACTAAATTTTGGTGGATATATCCTCCATTTTTACTTCATCGCGTAAATCAAGTGTTATCTCCTTGCCACTATATCGCACCCATGTTACTCTGTCGATTAATTTTGCAGTTAGTGCATCCTCCTTCCCGTGAAGTAGAAATAATCCTCATAGACTCGTAACATCATCCATTAGTATAGTCGCACAAGCTTAGCGAATAAGGGTCACTCTTATCAGAGTCGTTGCAGTACTCATCATTTAATCTTAAATAATGTCAAAACTAGGTGGTGTCCAAGGCTATATGTAAAAGGGGCTAAAGGAAACAATGATTTTACTGTTCTTTGCTCTAGAATTGAAAATGCATGAAAGGAAATTCAATAATTGAAATTGAATTTAATCTAACAACTAAAAGAAAATCTAATCTAACAAATTAAAATAAATAACATAAATCAAATGTAATCTAAGAAACTAAAATAAATAACTAAAAATAAAGAAATGGTTGTAAACAAATAAAAGTGAAGCTTCACAAACAAAATAAAATAAAACACACAATGCTTATTTAAACAATGTAAGTAAAACAATAATGATCTATTTTTAAAAAACATTAAACCATCCTCCTTGGGTAAGAGTGGGTCCTCGCTCTTCCCTTAGATTTAGGTGAAAACTAAAAATAAGGTGTTGCCAAAATACTCAAACTGTGGATTATATTAATCAGAAATGATGTTATAAAAATCATCCATATTCCACCACCATTACATTGAGTGCTTTGGAGAGATATTTATAAACTCATTCCTTGGCCAATACTCCAAGATTATAGAACTACCTACCTATAATCTTGGGCAAGACTTGACTACATCTTCCACTTTACAACGAGATAAATGTGAAAGGAATTTATTCAAACACTACAACTCCATATTTAAATACTTCTTTCACTTACATTAAACTACTTCTTCCACTTGAAAAAGGAGACAAATATTGAAAATATTTAATCAAATACTACAACTCTAGATTGAACTACTACTTCTTCCACTTGACAAGGTGACAAATATGGAAGAGATTTAACCAAACACTACAACTCTAAATTAAACTACTACTTCTTCCACTTAATAAGGAGACAAATGTGAAAGAGAATTAATCAAATATTACAACTCTACATTGAAATATCTCTTCCACATGCACTTGACTACTTCTTTCTGTTTACCAAGTATGCTCTTGCATGATTGAATCTTTCAACATGATAGTTATCCTGCCATATTCTCATCCCTGATTTTCTTATCATTATTGTGAATTCAATTTAAAGAATATTTTAAAACCTTTTCTAGGTTTGGTGCTCCTTGTTGTAATATTTCTAAAACATCTTGAATTTCTTATTTTCATTTAGAAATGAGGGATATACCACAATTTTACTGAACCTGTGTTTTTTGTCTTATTTTCTTCCTTCAACCTTATTCTGTTGAAACTTCAAATGAAGATATCTCCTCAATTATTGTTGTTGTGTAAAAACAAAGAGTGTTTTACTCCTAGGAATAATAGGAAAAAAAAAATTAGTTTCTCATTTGGAGATCTGCAATTTTGGTTAGAGAGAATCCAGTGTTGTTTGTGCGAGTCCTACGCCTGAAAATTCTTTCTTAAAATGGTGATATCTTTGTAACCATTATTGTTGTGTAAAAACAAAGAGAGGTTTTTCCTCCTAACAATAAGAGGAACAAAAACATCTCTCATATTATCATTTAGAGGTCTTCAATTTTAATTAGAGTAAGTCTTGTGTTGATTCTGCAAGTCCTGTGCTCTATGACCTACGATTCTTGTGCTTGGAAAAATGTTGTTATCTTCGTAACCATTATTGTTGTGTAAAAACAAAGAGATGTTTTTCCTCCTAACAATAAGAGGAAAAAAAACCTCTCTCAAATTATCATTTGGAGGTCTGTAATTTTAGTTAGAGCAAGTCTTGTGTTGATTTTATGAGTTCTGCGCTTTGTGACGTGCGAGTCCTGCACTTGGAAAAATGTTGATATCTTTGCAACCATTATTGTTGTATTAAAGAAAGATGCTTTTCCTCCAAAAAATAAGAGGAAAAAAATCCTCTCTTAGATTATCATTTGGAGGTCTGAAATTTTAGTTAGAGCAATTTTAGTGTTGATTCTATGAGTCCTACACTCATAGCTTTGTGAGTCCTGCACTCTTTGTGAGTCATGTGTTCTTAGCTATGTGAGTCTTGCACTCTTAGCTATGTGATTCTTGTGTTTTTTTTAGTCTAGCACTTGGTTAGGTGAATCTTACACTTGATGTAATGCATTTTGAAGATCAAATGACCTGCTCATACACAATACTGCACTCCAACTTACAAGAAATATTAGGAAATGAAAACATTTAGATTGCAATGGAATTTTCAAAGATAGATAAAATATATTCTACATTTTATCTTAAATAAGTTATCTAGTTCTTAAGACTACATCTAAATCCATTTTATAAGAGAATGGATAATGTTATTTTGTGTAATAAATGAGACTTGGTTTGGTCTCATCACTCCCCCACACTTAACTTCATGCATGTTATTGATTTCAATGCAGATTTTGACTTTGAGTCATATTTTTCTTCTTCGCTTTTTGTACAAAACTCGTCATTTTTTTCTTCACAAAATCAATATGCTTATTTTTCTTTTCTTTTCAAAATCAACATATGTTTTGTATTGATAACCCTGAGATTTCAACCTGAAATCTGGGACTACCCCTTTTTTAAAAATTCATTCTTTTCAAACTAACAGGTCATTTTGTGTTTGTTTTACCTGCAGTTGTTTGCATTGCTCTAAGATATCCCCAGAGAATCATAAAAGCCAAATTTCCAAATACCCACATGTTAAAACTCACTCTATCCCTTCCTCAAGTTTTGTTTGAGAGAATTTTATTTATTTATTTATTAAATAAATAAATTTATTTTAAAAATAGATTGAGCTAAAATTCGAGGACTTAGGTTATATAAAGCACTTCACGCCATCATTATTACCACAGAACATTCATTCGGGGGGAAGAATTTTTACAGATTAGCTAATTGGAGAAATGTTTCGAGCAATTGCCCGTAACTATTTTTGTTTTGTTTTATTTCTTTGTGTCTATGTTTTGGTTTTTTTTCTTCGGCAATTCCCATAGCCTATTCATCCTTCTTGAGAGATCTTTCCCTGGGCCTAGGGTTTTGAAAAGCTATCCAGTATTTTTAATTACTAATTTGTCTACAGGCGATCAGAGCTCGGGATTCTTTCAGAAGATTGCAAGAAGTTGCTTGGTCCAAAAAGGTGTAAAAATGGATCTTATGAAAATAAAAAAATATTGTCATTAATGCATAGAGCTCGAAAAAATATGCACTTTTAGAGAAAATGACACCCGAAACAGGGCCACATAATGAAATTTATGGCACATGCAAGGTTTTGCTGCTACATCTTCCCGAACCCTTTCCAAAAATGGAAAAATTTATTCTATTCTTGTGTTTTCTTCACCAAAAATCCAAAAAAGGAAAGAAATGTTGTCTTCATGCCAATTGCAATTTTCAAGGCTGCCTTCCACGTCCAATTTCCATGTTTCCTTAAGTGACGAATTTTCACACAATTTTTAATGCATAAGTCACAATGCAAGTCGCATTTTTGGAAAAGAACTATTTTCCATGCAAGTCACACTTTTTGGAAGGAAGGGTTTAAGCTGCTAGTGAGAATTTTGGCAGTGGCAGGCAAGCAGAAATTTCTTGCCTGCATAGCAAGTTACTTTTTCCCATGAAGTCAAAAATCACTTAAGTTGCAATGGGAATATTAGAAGTGGCAGGCAGGCGAGAATTTCTTGCCTGCATAGCAGGTTACTTTTGCCCATGAAGTCAAAATAACTTAAGTTACAATAGGAATATTAGATGTGGCAAGCATGTGGGAATTTCTTACCTGCCTTACAGGGTAAAAATTCTCATTATAAAAGAAAATTCACTTAAAGTACCAGTGGGAATTTCTTACCTGTCTTGCAGGGTGAAAATTCCCATTATGAAAGTAAAGTCACTTTAGTGAAAAGTGAGAATTTCTTGCCTGCCTTGCAGGGTGAAAATTCTCATTATCAAAGTAAAGTCACTTAAGTGAAAAGCGGGAATTTATTGCATGCCTTACAGGGTGAAAATTCTCATTCCTTTGACTTCTTATTTTTAACAAACTCCCTTGCCAAAAAGTACGACCCATTCCGGCATAGCTAAGTTCTTAAAAGCTGACTTTTTTTTAT
Source organism: Taxus chinensis (assembly GCA_019776745.2). NCBI lineage: Eukaryota > Viridiplantae > Streptophyta > Pinopsida > Cupressales > Taxaceae > Taxus > Taxus chinensis. The sequence goes on along the minus strand of CM034150.1, from coordinate 247,719,421 downwards.
TAATTGTCGAGAAGCATCCAGTTTTGGCGCCTAGGGTTGGAGAAGCTTTCTTTTTATTATTCAGAGCATCTGCATGTTGATGTGAGTACACAAGTGAATAAAATAATATTTTTAGCTTGCTTGGCATGCAAGCAAAGTCTAAAAATAGAGGGCAGCAGGCTTTACAAGCAGTTTTTGTGATGAAAATTGAGTTTTCATGCCATGGACTCCATATTTGTCTGAATCAATTACATGTATTCATCACAGGTGCTCATATTGGTGAAAGGAAGTCAAAATCAATGCCAGATACATTGAATATATCTTCCGAATCAAAATAAATTTTTAGATCTGCACAAATTGATCCAATTACAAAGGATTCTGGCAGAATTAAAAGAAAAAGAGCTCAGACAAAGATTGTTCCAGCCATGTTGAAGCATGATGAAAGAGAAGGATCGGCTGAATCATGCATAGCTTCCAGATTTTTTGAAGTCAATGATACAGACATAGGCCTTAAACATATCACTGATTTAATTGACAAATCCGGATCTCATAATTGCAAAGGCTTCCAGCAAAAATCCATCCTCTTGTTTCTAACGCAACCCATGTAGAAGTGAATGTAAGGAAAATTCCTTCCAGGATCTTGTGCATGTGCTCCCAATCTTCCAGTTGAAGCATTCATTGAATCTACTTGTATTTGCATTCACCCAGAGTGCTTTCCAGAATTTAAAATTGCTCATATGCAATTATAAATAAAAATGATGAGTTTTGTCTGAATTATTTATGGCAAACATTGCACTGGTGCATGTACTAGAGAAGAATTGTAAAAGCTTCAAGGATAAGAGGGAATATAATTCAAAGGCAATACCCACAAGCAAATCACAGTCATCTGCTTCCAGATCCAGTTTGGTGAGAATCAAAGGCAAAAGAGTCAACTACATGTAGAATATGGAAAAAGAACAAGAATGGAAGTGTTGCAACTTTCTTCTAATTTCTTTTCATCTTTCTTCTTCTTTCTCTTATTTTGTCCAACAAAGTAATTGAGCAATCTTAAGTGATTGGTTTATAATCCGTTACTTGATGAAGTTAATTACTTGGAAATAGGTGGCAGACATGCAAAATAGAAGGTTTTATTTTCAGTTATAAATTATGCATGTCATGCAAAGAGGAATTCTAGGAGGAAGATTGTCAACTACTTCCCTTTTTCATATCTTCAACACGTGGCAATTCATCAAAAAGCTTCCTATTCATAATTTCCATCTATACACTATAAATGGAGGAAGAACCTACAGGTTAGGGAGGAGGAGAATTTGTAATCAGTATTTTTGTTTTCCAGACTTTGAACTGAAACCCTTGATAGCTTTCTACAAGCAGAGGAATAGAGAGGAGGCATATTTTCAGAGAAATTTTTGTCAACGGTGCATTTGTTTCTTATTTCTTTTTAGATCTCTATGTAAACTTTGTATTATCTTAGATCTAAATGGGAAACTTTCCTTTGCTTCAAATTCTGCATTTCAAGATCTATTTGTTTCGTCTATCTGCATGTGACCAACTCTGTCAACTATTGGTTAGGTTGAACATCTCATTTCCTTCTTCTCACATTTAATTATTTCCCTTTCTTACATGTATTGCTTACACCTGCTTACTTGTTGCAAAGTTGCCTAGTTATGGTCCATGAGCTACGTAACTAAATTAACACCAACAGATAGATACTAGGAAATATAATTGATAAAATCTTACACGGGAGCCTCACCGGTAAATGAGGGAGATTTATTTCATGACTGCCTAGGTTTTTAGTTGTGCAGAAAATCTAGCCAGCATGTATATATCAACCATTTTCTTCTATAATTTTCAAATATCTTTGTAGGCTTATATCTTCTTCTCCCCCACACTTGTATTCTTGCATGACTTTTTTTTTTTGCAAAATAAGTTATTCACTTCTTTTCTATTTTTTTTTCAACATCTAATTTCTCTCATCTTTTGTTACAAACCTTATTGAAAAATAAATATTCTTCTTTTGGATAGGTTTTTGGAAGTGGACTTATCTGGAATCAAAAGAGCTAATAACTTTATCTAATAATAAATTGATAGGATATACTTGGACCTTATTTCAAAGTTATCTATGCTTTCTTATTGTTGCCCAACCTTGATTTATGTAAATGTTAGAAAAAGTAAAGAAAGACATATCTTTTACTTGCAACACCAATATTTTTAGCTTCAAAGGACTCTAACCCTGCATATCTGAAAGAAATAGCAAATTGTATCAAATATATTTGTTGGTTTTTAAAGAAACCATTTGTTGGTTTTCTACTTTCCCCTCCTTTTTGGAAAAGATCTGTCATTTGTTGGTTTTCAATGCTTTCCTCTTTTTTTTGGAAAAGAGCTACCATTTGTTGGTTTTCAACTCTTTCTTTTTTTTTTTTTCTCTTTTTTGAGAAAAGAGTCATCATTTGCAGGTTTTCAGCTATTTGTCTTTTTTTGGAAAAGAGTCGTCATTTGTTAGTTTTCAACTTTTTCCTCTCTTTTTTCTTATTTTTAGAAAATAGCCACCATTTGCTGGTTTTCAACTCTTTCTTTTTCTTATGCACTCCAACCATGTAATTTTTTGTATCTGCATTATTAGCCACTTGCATGATTGTTAGAACCGTGATTGACATCTCTTTATTTTGTAAAAAAAAAATCTTCTACTAATTTTTTTTATTTCTTTATTAGTTGGAGTCAAAAGAAAAATGATAGTTTCATGTTAACAAAAAACTGTGTGAGTTACTATAGTAAAATCAATGCATGTAATCCATTTTATTTTATAAAAAAGCATTCAACAAGATGTATTCTTTTTCATCTTTGTATCAACAAATGTTGTAGGCATCATTCATCTTCTTTATAACTCTTCAATCTTAGATATGAGGGTTTCCATCTCTTGGTATACATCAGCTAGATCTTCATGATTTTTTCAACCTTGTATTTCCATGCACGAACAAGTCTTCCCCTGCAATTCTTATTGTTTATTCTACAAAAAGTGTTTTTGGGGGGGTTTATTTTTGGTAAATACTTTATGAATCTCTAATCCAATGAATTTAAATAAACTTCTAATCTAAATTAAGGATTTGTAAGAGATTCATGTTCCATTCGCTCAAATAGCTCGAAAATTACTTGTTGTCACTACAGATACTTTTTATGTCATATGAAGGAATGAAAACATCTAGAATTTCTCTCAATAATCCCAAGCACTTAACTAAGAAAACTTTAAAAAATTTAAACTATTGTCTAAAAGGATTACTAAACCAATATCTCCCCTAAGTTGAGATTTCGTAAGAAATTTTTGTTTCACTTACTCCAATGGCATAGTGAATAATTTTCTTTCACAATAAAAAATCCTTTATATCTTATGAAAAAGTAAGGAAATTTGCTTTCTAAATGGAAACTTATGATATTCTTCTCAATAATCTTAACTTAGCAACTTACCCCTATCGACACATGTCCCCAACAACGATGTCAAAAATGATGAGAGTCGTTGTAATCCTCATCATTTAATCTTTAAAATGTCAAAACTAGACAGTGTCCAAGGCTATTTGATATTTTCATGTAATAAATGAATAATTTGTAAAAGATAACACAATACAAGAGATATTGGTGGGCCAATATGCTCAAATATTTAATATATTTAGAATAATACCCTTAAGGTAGGGCAACACCATGCAATGCTCCTTAAGGAAGGAGTAGCTCCACAATCTCTCAATATGGGAATCCACTTTTGTTATGTTTGTGGAGCCTTTTTTCATGTTAGAGTGTGGTACACCTTCTATGTGTTACACTCAGGTATTTTTACGGTGGTCCCACTTGCCAGTGAGCGGGTCAGGGGGGTTCGGGGGCGAAGCCCCCGAAGCAAATTTTCATGGGTGGTTTATTAACCCATGAGTAATGGGTAACCGTTATGGGCTGTTTTTGGGCCCATGGTTTTTCGGTACCTATTGTTTTATAAAACCGCCTCTTCGGCTACCCATATCTGGGTGGTACACGGATAGCTCCAAACGGATGTAGGTATTGTATTGAGAGAGTGGAGGCTTGTAATAAAATCTGAGCAAGTGATTCTTGGTGGACGTAACCCAAATTGGGTGAACCACGTTAAATCTTGTCTCTCTGTGTTGTGTTATTTATTCTACACTTGTATTGAGAGATTGGAGGCTTGTAATAAAATCTGAGCAAATGATTTTTGGTGGACGTAGCCCAAATTGGGTGAACCATGTTAAATCTTGTCTCTCTGTTTTGTGTTAAATTGTTAAGCATAGCTCCAAATGGATCTGAGTATTGTATTGAGAGAGTGGAGGCTTGTAATAAAATCTGAGCAAGTGATTCTTGGTGGACGTAGCTCAAATTGGGTGAACCTCATTAAATATTGTCTCTATGTGTTGTGTTATTTATTCTACACTTTTATTTGAGATCTGTAATAATTTCTGCATATTAGTTTCTATTGTTGCGATTCTGTAAGGAATTATTCCGCATATTTTATCTCTTATTTCCTAACAATTGGTATCAGAGCCTGGTTTGCTTTGCTGAAGTGTTGAATCGCAGGGAAAGTTTTATCTTGAGTGGGAGCTATGGCAGATGATGGAAGATCTAGGGTTGATAAATTCAACGGGTAGAATTTCAGTCTTTGGAAGATGCAGATGGAAGATTACCTTTATCAGAAGGATCTTTATACTCCATTGTCTGAGAAGGTGAACAAACCCTCGTGTATGACAGATGTGGAATGGGATTTGTTGGATCGTAAGGCACTTGGAACGATCTGGCTATGTCTTGCATCTTCAGTATTATTTAATGTTTCAAAGGAAAAGACTACAAAAGATCTAATGGATGCATTAGGGAAGTTGTATGAAAAACCCTCTGCCTCTAACAAGTTATTTTTAATGAAAAAGTTGTTTAATATGAAGATGTCTAAAAATAGTTCAGTAGCAGATCATTTAAATGATTTCAATACGGTTGTGAATATGCTAGCTTCGGTTACAATAGAATTTGATGAAGAAGTTAGGGCTTTATTAATTCTGTGCTCTTTATCTAAAAGTTGGAATAGTTTGGTAATGACGGTAAGCAACTCGGTTCCAGCTAACTCGAAGTTGAAGTTTGAGGATGTTGTAGGGGTGATTCTAAGCAAGGAAATGCGAAGAAAAATCTTTGGAGAATCTTCTACTTCAGGGAATGCTTTGACAGTGGAAACTAGAGGGAGACAGAAGAATAGAGGAAACTGTGGAAAATCGAAAGATTGGGCAAGGTCAAAATCCAAGAGCAAGATTGTATGTTGGAACTGTGGAAAGTCTGGGCATGCAAAGAAGGATTGTTGTGAGCTTCGGGACAAGAAGAAACAACAGGAAGAAAACAAGGAGGAAAATGTGGCATCAGGTAATGTATGTCAGGATGCTTTGATTCTTTCTTTGCATAATATTACTGAATCTTGGGTTTTAGATTCAAGGGCTTCTTTTCATGCTACTCCACATAGGCATTATTTTGTTAATTATGTTCAAGGGGATTTTGGGCATGTTTTTCTTGGTGATGATGAGCCTTGCAGTACAGTTGGAAAAGGTTATGTTCAGGTTAAGATGCAGAATGGGAATACATGGCTATTGAAGGATGTCATACATGTTCCTACATTAAGGAGAAATTTGATATCGGCGGGGCAATTGGGAAGTGATGGTTGTACTGTGATATTTATAGCTAACTCTTGGAAGGTTACCAAGGGTGCTCTTGTGGTGGCAAGAGGTAAGAAGGTTGGAACCTTGTATTTAACCACTGATAGTACTAATGATTGTAATCTTGTAACTTCAGATGCAAATACAACATTATGGCACTATAGGCTCAGTCATATGAGCCATAAGGGCATGAACATCATAAAGAAGAATTTTCCTGGATATACGGAAACAGGTTTAGATTTCTATGAGAACTGCATATATGGGAAAAAAAAGTGAGTAAGGTTTCTCAAGGTTGGACCTGCGAAGAAAGAGAGTAAGTTAGAGCTGGTACATTATGATGTGTGGGGGTCAGCTCAGGTATCGTCTCTTGGGGGTTAAAGTTATTATGTTACTTTTATTAATGATGCAACAAGGAAAGTTTGGGTTTATTGTATTAGAAACAAATCTGATGTATTTGACACTTTTGTTAAATGGAAAGCCTTGGTAGAGAATGAAACAGGTCTTAAGCTAAAATTTCTCAGGTCAGATAATGGAGGGGAGTATTGCAGCAATGAATTTAATGATTATTGTTCTAAGAATGGAATCTGTAGGCAAAAGAAGGTTCCAGGAACTCCACAGCAGAATGAGGTATCAAAAAGGATGAACATAACAATAATGGAACGTGCTAGGAGCATGAGGTTACATGCAGGACTGCCTCTTTCTTTTTGGGTAGAAGCGGTGAGGAGGCATGGTATGGTAAGAAATTTGATTATTCATTTCTTAGAGTTTTTGGATGTCAGGTGTTTGTTCATATATACAAGGATGATAGGACCAAGCTAGAGGCTAAATCAGAAAAATAAACTTTCATTGGTTATGGTGGTGATGACTTTGGGTTTAAATGTCGGAGTATTAAGGACAAGAAAATAATTCGGTCTAGGGATGTGGTCTTTAATGAGAAAGTCATGTATAAGCAACAGTTGCAGGAAAACAGGGAAGAATCCAAGAAAGAATATGCAGTGGTAGAGGATATTCCAGATGTGAAAGTGACCCATGAATCAGTTCAGGAACCTACTCAACAGGAACCCCAAACTCCTATAGTGAGGAGGTCTTCTAGGGTAAGAAAAGAACCTGAACATTTTTCTCCTTCTCTTTATTATTTATTACTCACTGATAGTGGAGAGACAGAGAGCTTTCATGAAGCAATGCAGGTAGATGCCAGTAAGAAGTGGGAGAAAGCCATGGATGAGGAGAATAAGTCTCTCATGGAGAACCAAATTTGGGATTTGGTGAAGCTACCGGAAGGCAAAAGAGCATTGCAGAACAAGTGGGTGTACAAAGTTAAAGATGAAGGAGAAAAGAAAAGATATAAGGCCCGGTTGGTGGTCAAGGGGTTTTCACATAAACAAGGTATAGATTTTGATAAGATATTTTTTCCTGTAATAAAAATGACTTCTATTAGAACTGTTCTTGGAATAGTGGCAGCAGAAGACTTGCACTTAGAACAGTTAGATGTAAAGACTGCATTTCTCCATGGTGATTTGGAGGAGGAACTATATATGCAGCAACCAGAGGGCTATGAGGTCAAAGGTAAAGAGGAGATGTTGTGTAAACTGAAGAAGATCTTGTATGGCTTGAAACAAGCTCCACGCCAATGGTATAAGAAGTTTGATAGCTTCATGATGGAGCAAGGTTATATTAGATGTCATTCTGACCATTACGTGTATACAAAGAAATTTGAGGATGGAAGTTATATTATCCTATATTTGTATGTTGATGACATGTTGGTTGCAGGTAAAAACATGCAAGAAATAAAATTACTCAAGAAACAGCTAAGTGAATCCTTTGATATGAAGGATTTGGGGGCAGCCAGACAAATCCTTGGTATGAGGATAACTCGAGATAGGAAGGAATGGAAGTTGACTTTATCTTAAGAATAGTACATTAAGAAGGTATTGGACAGGTTTAACATGTAAGATGTTAAACCGGTTGGGACTCCTTTGGTAGGACATTTTAAGTTATCAAAGGAGCAGTGTCCCAAGACAGAGCAGGAAAGAAACCAGATGTCCAAGGTTCCTTACTCATCAGCAGTTAGTAGTTTGATGTATGTTATGGTGTGCATTAGGCCTGATATTGCCCATGCAGTGGGAGCTGTGAGTATGTTTATGAGTGATCCAAGTAAAGAGCATTGGCAAGCAGTAAAGTGGATCCTTCGGTATTTGAGAGGAACCATGGGGAAAATTTTGTGCTACAGTGGATCAGACACCACTTTACGTGGTTATGTAGATTTAGACATGTCTGGAGATGTAGACAGCAGGAGGAGCACGACAGGTTATATTTATACTATAGGTGGGACAGCAGTGAGCTGGATTTCATGACTATAGAAGCTGGTGGCTTTGTCAACTACGGAGGCTGAGTATGTTGTTGCCACAGAGGCAAGCAAAGAGATGATTTGGTTAAACAATTGCTTGAGGAGTTGGGGCTTAAGCAGGAGGAATGTAAGTTGCATAGTGATAGTCGGAGTGCTATACACCTAGCTAAGAACTCTACTTTCCACTCCAGGACGAAGCATATACAGTTGAGATATCACTTCATCAGGACAGCTTTGGAGGAAGATAAGTTGAAGTTGGAGAAGATTCATACAAGTCAGAATCCTACAGACATGATGACCAAGGTGGTCACAAGGGATAAACTAAAGCTATGTTCAGCTTTGGTTGTCCTTCGCGGATGACAGTGAAGGGTTGAGAAGCTTTCTCAGTGGAAATCAGTCTCCAAGTGGGATATTGTTATGTTTGTGGAGCCTATTTTCATGTTAGAGTGTGGTACACCTTCTATGTGTTACACTCAGGTATTTTTACGGTGGTCCTGCTTACCGATGAGCGGGTCAGAGGGGTTCAGGGGTGAATCCCCTGAAACAAATTTTCATGGGTGGTTTATTAACCCATGGGTAATGGGTAACCATTATGGGCTGTTTTTGGGCCCATGGTTTTTCGGTACCTATTGTTTTGTAAAACCACCTCTTCAGCTACCCATAGGTTTATGGGACGGTTTTGTTTTTGCCCATTGTTTGATACCCATGGTTTTGTAAAATTACTTAAGCAGTTGTTTATTTATATGGTCTTATGCATATGATAGATATACAAGTAAATGTATTGCAGATGTGTTTTTAATTCGAGTGTGAATTCTGTAGATTTTGTTGAGCATAGCTCCAAACGGATCTGGGTTTTGTATTGAGAGAGTGGAGGCTTGTAATAAAATCTGAGCAAGTGATTCTTGGTGGACGTAGCCCAAATTGGTTGAACCACGTTAAATCTTGTCTCTCTGTGTTGTGTTATTTATTCTGCACTTTTATTTGAGTTTTGTAATATTTTCTGCATATTAGTTTCTACTGTTACAATTCTGTAAGGAATTATTCCACATATTTTATCTCTTATTTCCTAACAACTTCGAGGGGGACACCTCCAATAAACTTCTACCAAGTAGAAGAATAAACTCATACATCCATGACATACTCATAATGATACTCACATCCTTTATATAGACATACATTATTATTAATGGATGGGTAACACCTAATCCTAATGTAGGTTGACTCATTACCCAATATAACTAATTCCTATGTGACCCCATATATTATAAACATATAACTAACTAAGGGGGATGTGTGACACATGTCAGCATCTCCATCAACCCATATACATTATAATATCATATCCTAAGGTACATAACATTCCCTCCCCCCTTGACATGTTTCTTCCTTGAAATATAAGAAGAATCCATATAATGAGTGTTCTTTAAATCATTGCACACTTGTAGCCATGCTCGATCGTCCAACCATCCATATGAAATTCTAGTGGGTGATGTTTCTACAAACCTGATGTTATGTTCCTCATGTGCAGATTTCACTAATGCCTCGAGGTTTTGGTGTAATAGTTTGTTATATCTGGTATCATAGCAACCACCCAGGTTTGAGTACCGACACAGGTGGCTACGTCGACATTGTAATGTTCGCCCATGGCTCATATAGGGCAAGGTGTGGTCCCGCTATACGGGTGCAAATATAACCAAAGTCTGAGCTACAAAAGCGTTGTGGGATGTTATGATCATCATGTGCAGATTTCACTAACACCTTGAGGTTTTGGTTTAACAGTTCGTTACATCTGCAAAAGAGGCTAAAAGAAACAATCGTTTTATCATTCTTTTCTCTAGAATTGGAAATTCATGAAAGGAAATTCAATAACTAAAATTGAATATAATCTAACAATTGAAATGAATAACTGAAAGGAAATATAATCTAATAAATTAAAATAAATAATAGAAATCAAATCTAATCTAAGAAATTAAAATAAATAACTAAAAATAAAGAAATGATAGTAAACAAATAAAAGTGAAACTTCACAAACAAAACAAAATAAAACACACAATGTTGATTTAAACAATGTAAGTAAAACAACAATGATCTATTTTTTAAAAATAATAAACCATCCTCCTCCTTGGGTAAGAGTGGGCCCTTTCTCTTTGTAGACACCTATAATTTAGCTCGAGTAATTTAAATACTTAAATTGCACTAATTATCTCCTTTCCCGCAAATTGACAGTATATCGTCAATAATACTCACTTTCTCTTCTATCACCCTTAATAAGCTACAAACGCTAGTTAATTAACCCTTCTATCCAACAAATAAACCAATTAATGACCTTCCATTAATTGATCCCCTTTTTTATCTAGACTAATTAATTAGCTTTCTCTTCCACTAAACCAATAAATTATCATTTATTTGATTAAATTCCTCCCATAGTCTAAATCATGCTAATTATTCATCTAAAAAGATTCTATAATCTTGCACACCTATTAATTAATCACCTTGGTTAATTAATAAATCCCCTCGATCCTCATGACTCACTAGAAGACAAACTAAACTCTCCTAAGGTTGACTCAACCCTTTTTACACCTCCCTTATCCACAACTAACCCAACCTCTCTATTATCCCACATGTAAAGGGATGTAGAGATTATTTTATACATTAGGCTATATAAAGATCCCTCCTCCTACCTTTCTTCTTACACCTTTCATGTTTATAGCTAATCTATAGGCATTTTATCTTAGAGCATCTCTCATTTGAGCTAATAGCCTCATTCTTGCATTTCATTCATCCAAGCTTTTGGGTCATATGGAGAGAATCAAAATGGTCTTGTAGCCATACTTTGATGAACTTCCACTCTCAAACCCTTGAAGATCAAACAAAAAAATTTGATCATCATGGATCTATCTATGTTCATTTAGTGTTTTTGGTGATCTAAAGAGTAGAGATTCTAAGGCTTAACATATTAGTTTGATTTATATTTCAATTCCTAATGCATGATGTTGGTATTTAGTCTTGTTTAGCTCTTAACATGATGATCTTTGGTAGTTAGTTCATGTTTTGAAACTATTAAGGTGTTAGTTTCAATTCCCTTTGCATAATTAACTAATACATTGATACATATGGCACACCCGGTGGGAGAGATCCTTTGTTATTAAATGGTAACATCATTGCAAGTTTAATCTGATTAATTTCCATTTTTACAAGGGTATGTTTACATAATTTTTTAGGTTATATCAAACATTAGATAAACCTTGTATGCTTAATCATAAGAGTAAGGTCACGTATGCTCTTCCCTCGCATCTTTTTTAGGGCGATCTCGGGAATCAGAAACAATTCTTATATCTTTTATTGCTTTGAAAAATGTTTAGAATGTAGAAATTGAGTCAAGATGTATGTATTTTGTGTTTGAATTAAGTATTTTCCATTTTTTGATTTCTTGATTGGAATTTACGTTGTGTATGCTCTTCTCTTGCATCCTAGGATGATCTTGAGAATCAGAAACGATGTTTATTCTTTTTATGCATATGAAAAATTACTAATCCGTTGTGCTGAACCAAAAATGCTTTTCAAAGAAAGGAGTCAAGACAAAACAAAACTACTAATACATTTTTCGTGCAGGTTGCCAAAAGGTGTTCAAGAAAACCACATCAAAATTAAACAAGATTAAAAAAAAACACCACAAACATCACACTGCATTTGCAGGTTCAGATAAGGGTACGCCTTGTCTGCTTAAAACTAGGACATAACCCCTTTAGTATAAGCCTTAAGCTACAACAATGGGGGTGGTCTTAACAACCCCAAATTAGTCCACACAAGAGGGAACATTGTGGACGAAATGGGAAGTGCTCTGCATGACCTACTTGACTAGGATTACCATTTGTGAGATTTAGCATCAAATTTATCTGTATCGTAACCAAAATAATGAGAGTACACAATGGACACATTTATTTCACACTATGCTTGAAGGGGGTAAAGTAAAGCCGAGATACTCTAAGAATTAGTCAGTGTGACTTTTCTTGGCAAATCGATCTCACTTCTAGATAACTTGTGACACCTAGTTGAGTGAACCACCTAGGAAGATATCTTTGACTAGGGGCCAACTTGGACCGTATCAAAACCAAATTTGAGTTGAGAGCTATAATTCATCATGAAACGTGTGAAGTGTTAATTTTTTCTTAGTTTTTCACTTGCCCTAAGGTGAGGTGAAACTCTGCCGAAGTGAAGCCAACATTTTCAACACCAATTGATCTAGTTCCTTCACTTTCTTTTAACATTTTGTTGATTAGAATAAGAGTGACTACGCTTGTGTTGCTAATTGATTGTATTCACCACTTTTGTGTCTGTTTATGCTCATCCATGTTTGTGGCTGAGTTGTTAAACATCTAAAGTGTGTTTAGACATTCTCATATCATTGGTATCCTTTTTTATTTTGATACCCAAGTCAAGATCATCATCGTAGTTAGGCTTGGTTCATTACTTTGATTCTCGTTTGAATGGTTATCTTGTTTATATCGTGTCACTACAATTTCATGGATTACATCTTGTTTCTCATAAAATTGGCCTAAATATCTATATTGTGATGTTATGCTATATACACTTCTAACAATTCCTAAGTATAGTCTAGATTTATGTTTGATTTCAATTACTACCTCGATTTTGAAAAGTGTTAGTATTACCATTTGTGCGTGCTATATCAATATCATCTTGATATCAATACCTTACTTTCTCACAAAGTTTGGTTAACATATCTTGGTGACATTGTTGTGTCACTCACAATTATAACTGACTCTTTTTGGAATATAGGTCTTGATTAGATTTGGGTCTGCTTTTAATATCCTTTTTTTGGAGATCATGTTAACTCCTTGTTATTACTTAAGTCTTATTCATTTCTTTGAACTCGAACATAAGTAGTGATATTTTTTTAATCATCTTAAAACACCAACTACCATTTGGGAAATAAACTTAGGAATTATATCATTTGATTGATTGGTATATAGGAACTAAACATCTGTGTGATTTTATCTTGTTTGTCACTATTGAATTATTCATTTATAAGACAATCACTTTGGTCACATTTATCCTTTGACATTCATTATAACTATTGAACTTATTGGAATTATTTTTTTTTTTCACTTAGGTTTGATCAATATACTTTTGAGATAAATTTAAAACACCTTAGTGAAACTCTCACACATCATGGCCCCTAAAACAAGATTCAGGAGCCAAAAGTAGACATTTGAAACGAAACAATCAAAAACTTGGGAAACTTCAAACAAACAAGGGTGAAATATCCATTTATTGTGCATGATCTTAGGCCTTTATTCTCCACAGAGAAAGAAGTAGAGGAGATGGTAGATCATAATGGTGATGAGTTTGGGTCACTACGCACAGAGTTTGATTTTGAGCCCTCCTTATTAGATGAATTCCTTTATAGAAACAAAGATTAGGTTCCAGTGAGAGTGGTGGAATTAGGAGCTAGAATGCCTACAGAAATTGAGACAATTACCACCCATGAATGAGGCTAAGGATAGAGGAAAAACCTCTCATTAACATGGAAGATATCCTAACACATGGGCACATGCTTCCATGTCTAATGTAGGAAATGATAATATGGTTGGTTATAAAATTCCCTTCATCAAGATGCCACGTAGAATTAGAATAGAACATGAAAATATAGAACAACCTCCACAAAACAAAGAATAAGAAGAACCTCTTGAGGAAGAAGTCAATATTCAACAAAAAATACAAAACCTTAGTCAGACAATTAGCTTTACTAGACATCTCATGTACAAAAGGAAACAAATAAAAATGTGCATAAGGAGAATCCTAAGGTCAAAAATAGTGAACTTCACATGGAAAATCAAGAAGGAGAAAATACGGAATACAGATTGTCAATATATTCCTTCTTCTCCTACTAAAGAGAAATTACTTACACAAGAAATGCACTCCATGAAAGCAACATTCTTACAAGCCTTCAAAAAGTAATGTCAGGCATAGCAAAAATGTACCAATATGAAGATCTATGTCCCCCATCCATTCGATAAATCTATGACGCTTCAACACTTTTATAAGATAGTTTGACATGCCAAAATTTGACAAATACAAAGGGAAAGGTGACCCAAGATCATGTAAAAGATGTTTACATGGCATGCCAATAAGTTCCCTATAACAACAATTACCTCATACAACTCCTTCCTAAGAGTCTAGGGGGAAAGCCTTATAATGGTTCACTCGCTTACCTCATGGGTCTATCTTCACATGGCCTGAAATAGCATAAAAGATTTGTTCAGACATTTCTCATACAACATAGAAAGAGACATAACTATGGAGCATACTTGTGTAGTACTAAACAAATGTCCTAATGAAACGTTCACTAGAGCTTCTTACAAATATGGTGAGGGATAGCTAACCGCTTCCCTTGTGTGTTTCCTGAAAAAATACTTGTGAGCATCTTCCTAACCCAATCTAAAACCTAAGAAATTGCTTTTCATTTACATATGCATTATGTTTATACCTTTGAATAGGTCATTTATATTGGCATACAAATAGAAAGATCTCTCACTGCAAAAGTAACAATAAAATCACCTTCTAAAGATAATCAAAATTCTAAACCTATGCAGAAAAGCCAAAAATATTTTAAACAAAAACAAGAACGTGGTGGGAGATGGAATCACGTATTCCAAACGAGTACAAATGGTTCAAGTTGGTCAACCTTTTAAACTGACCAAAGGACCTATTCAACCACCACCTAAAGCGTAGAACGTGTTCACTCCTCTTAATGAGTATTTTATCTACGATATTGAAGCAATTGGATGCAGGTCCACATGGTGACTTATCCTATTGACAATGAAAACTTTTTTATGAAAATGTTCCTAAACCATCATGGTATAAAGAACATGAATATTGTGATTTTCATCGTGTAAAGGGACACAAGATAAACAAGTGCCTAAGACTTCACCACTACATCCAAGATATCATTGACAATGGAGAGATAGAATTTGACGCCCCAGAGAGAAATCAAATGCAAAAATGAAAATATGGGGATATTCAAAGAACCATTCCCTAAACATGGTAAATCAGATGAGAAAAGGCTTGTGGATCAAGGAGACCTCATCCAAAATCTACAAAGCTACGAACTATCTATACACTAAAAGTGACAATAATCATTATGACTCACTCATTAGATGTGTCCACTCTTCTAATGAACATGTGAATACCATTAGGATCAAAGGAAGGGATTACACTGTGGTAATAAGGCATGCCCATCTCATGATATGAGAACCCTCTTCATCAACCCCTTAAGATAGTCAGTACAACCTCTTAGGATAACTTGAGAAGACATCTACCAAGATTTCAATATTTGATCTCCTTAAAATATAAAATGTACATAAGTCCATCTTGTAAAATAGTCTCAAGGGGTCAGGAGTGTCAATGGAAGTAGAACCTTCACATCTTACTAGCCACGGTGGAAAAAATTGCACCGACTAGAATACGATCTCCTTTAATCATAAGGAAATCCCCAACAAAGATCCTACGCACATAATTTCTCACCTGTATATTTAGGTATTTATAATTGAACCACCGGAAGATAATACAAGTGTTTATGGATAACAGGATCAAGGATTGAATATATGCACTTTGAAACTAATTAAACAACTAGGACATACAAAGGGGAATATCTAGAGTCCCATATTATTACCATAAGCACGTTTATGACAATGCGTAGAGTTGGAGCCAGCTGGGAAAAATCAAATTGCCAATGGAGGTAGGACCAACTTTTCATCAATTCCAAATTTTCACTGTATTAGACTTGGAACTTACATATAAGATGTTTATTGGCCGACCTATGGATTCATGCCATACAATCCATACCATCAACATTCCATCAGTGCATCAAGTTAAAACATGAAGGGACACACTATTGTAATTTAGGGAGATCTAGAACCTTTCACTCACTACAGATCACTTAATAAATTTATCTCATACGAGTACATATACGTATGTCCCTTCTGTTGATATAGTTGTCCCACATCAATCAAGAAGCTATGCAATAACGAGTTGATTCAGGACTCCCTTAGCACTTGTGATCCGTGAAGCTTCTATATCTACTTCTCCTTTTGATTCATGGGAGATGAAATTTATAGAGTATGGTTGTGGAGAATATAGTGTGCGATAACAAGCTCTCCTCATTTCAGGACCTATCTTTGTCACCTAAAACAAGATAGGTCAACCCAACTATCATTTAAAACATGGCCTAGAGATGAAAAAACTATTGGAAAATTCTTTCCTGGGGGATTACTTGCAGAAAAGAAATTGCTAGACCCACCAATTACTTGGGTTTCGGATAGGACACTTAGTTGACCTGCTACCAAACCTCTTAAGTATGAAAATTATAGCTGAATGATGTATTATATGGACTACAAGGGCCTAGGATGTGAAAAAAATGAGCAAGGACAAAGAGAAATAGTTCCTCTTGAACATTTTGAAGATAGAAATATGTGATATATGACATTAAACCCTATGGATCACACCCCAATGATCAGAGACACTACTTATTTTGATTGCGAGGATAGATCTGATTTATTTAGACAGTGACACAAATTCCCACTATAGCCAATATGCAGGATCTTTCCTCCAAAAACCTTTTCATGGATACCGATGTCCCTTATGTTACCCCCCATTGAGTCTAAAATTTACCTTCTCTACCCTTTCACTTATCGAATTGGGACTAACAAAGTCATGTGCCATTGGACCTTTTTGAGAATTATGAGGCCATTGGAGAGTTTATGGACATACAAGATCTATACAATTCTAATTGGGGAACTATAAGAAAGGTTTCTACATTCACTTAGAAACCTACGCCTATTTCAGATGAGGAAGCTAAGCTTCATTATTAGCAAAAATTAAGAAAAAGTGAGGGCAAACAAGTTCTAACAAAAATCCTCAGCAAAAGCAAAAGTTCCAAGTCACATAATGAAAACCTCTTTGAGGCACTGACATGACAAACAAGTAACACAAACCAATGAACAAGAAAAGTTGACCACGCCAAGGGTGAAAATATCATAGAGATTCCCTTGGAAGTAAGATATCAACCTTGCTCCCGATCTTACGCGTATAGAGGATATTTCTTAAATGTTGCTATGGAAGAAACCATTAACATAAATATTGGAATAGAAGATAGATCCAAAGATAGTCAAGATAGGTAGCTTCACTTTTAGCACAAGAACAAAAGACATTCACCTTTCTTCTACATAAAATTTGTGAGATATATCTGGCATGGCCTTATAAAGATATGTCGGGCTTAGATATAACTTTTGTGGTGCACAAATTAGTAGTGCATCCAGATGCAAAGGCCTATTAAACAAAAGCTCAAGAAAAATGCATCCATGAGTGGCCCTTTTGGTTAAAGAGGATTTAGAGAGACTATTAGTAGCAATAGGTTTCATCAAACACTATTGATTACTCAAATGGATGTCGAGTATAGTCCCCATAAAAAATAAACCTATCGGGATTAGAATTTGTACATATTTTAGAGACATCATTAAGGTGTGTCCAAAAGATGATTTTCCATTGCCCAATATTGACATGATTGTTGACTCAATTGCGGGATATGAGATGTTATCTCTTATGGATGACTTTTCATGTTACAATCAAATCAAAATAGCGAATGAAGATCAACACAAGATAGCCTTCACAATCCCCTAAGGGACTTTCTGTTATCAGGTAATGCCCTTTGGCCACAAAAAGGTAGGTACAACCTATCAAAGAGAAATGCCAGTTATCTTCCATGATATTATTCACGACATCATGGAGGACTATGTTGACGATATCCTAGGAAAATCCAATACAAGAGCAGATCACCATGAGATTTTACAGTGTATCTTCGAACGCCTGCGGGAATACAAAGTCGGATTAAATCCAAAGAAGTGTGTGTTTGGTGTATTATTAGGAAAGTTACTTGGCTTCATTGTATCACGGAGGGGGATTGAGGTAGATCCAGCTAAAGTTACCACCATTACTGAAATACCTCCTCCTAAAAACATCAAACAACTGTGTAACTTACAAGGAAAGATACAAGCCATCTGCTCTTTTATTTCACAACTGGCTGACAAATGCCATTCATTCACCCATCTTCTTAAAAAATATGTTGCCATTATTTGAGGACCAGAGCAATAGAAGGACTTTGCCTTGCTTAAGCAATACTTAGCCAACCCACCTATTAATTTAGCTCGAGCAATTTAAATACTTAAATTGCACTAATTATCCCATTTCCTGCAAATTGACAGCATATTGGCAATAATGCTCACTTTCTCTTCTATCACCCTTAATTAGCTAAATTACGCTAGTTAATTAACCCTTCTATCCAACAAATAAACCAATTAATGACCTTTCATTAATTAATCCCCCTTTCTATCTAGACTAATTAATTATTTATTAATTAATTAGCTTTCTCTTCCACTAAATCAATAAATTATCATTTACTTGATTAAGTTCCTCCCATATTATAAATCATGTTAATTATTCCTCTAAAAAGCTTCTATAAGCTTACACACCTACTAATTAATCACCTTGGTTAATTAATAAACCCCCTCAATCCCCATGAGTCACTAGAAGACAAACTAAACTCTCCTAAGGTCGACTCAACCCTTTCTAAACCTTCCTTATCCACAACTAACCCAACCTCCATATTGTCCCATGTGTAAAGGGATGTAGAGATTCTTTTATCCATTGGGCTATATAAAGATCCCTCCTCCTACCTTTCTTCTTACACCTTTCATGTTTATAGCTAATCTATAGGCATTTTATCTTAGAACATCTCTCGTTTGAGCTAATAGCCTCATTCTTGCATTTCATTCATCCAAGCTTTTGGGTCATATGGAGAGAATCAAAATAGTTTTGTAGCCATACTTTGATGAGCTTCCATTCCCAAACCCTTGAAGATAAAACAATAAAATTTGATTTTCATGGATCTATCCAGGTTCATTTAGTGTTTTTGCTGATCTAAAGAGTAGATATTCTAAGGCTTAACATATTAGTTTGATTTCTATTTCAATTCCTAATGCATGGTGTTGGTATTTAGTCTTGTTTAGCTCTTAACACAATGATCTTTGTGTAGTTAGTTCATGTTTTGAAACTATTAAGGTGTTAGTTTCAATTCCCTTTGCATAGCTAACTAATACATTGATACACTATTCCCTCATGGTTGGGTTAAAACTAAAAACAAGTGTTTGCCAAAATACTTGAACTGTGGATTTTATTAATCAGAAATAATGTTACACAAATCATCCATATTCTACCACTGTTGCATTGAGTTCTTTGTATATATATCTATAACTCATCCCTTAGGCAATACTCTAAGATTATAGAACTACCTACCTATAATATTGGGCAAGATCTGACTACATCTTCCACTTTAAAATGAGATAAATGTGGAAGGAATTTATTCAAACACTACAACTCCAAATTTAACTACTTCTTTCACTTGCATTCAACTAATCCTTCCACTTGACAAGGAGACAAATATGGAAAAGATTTATTCAGATACGACACCTCTATCTTGAACTACTACTTCTTCCACTTGACAATGAGATAAATATAGAAGAGATTTAAGAAAACACTACAACTCTAAATTAAACTACTACTTCTTCCACTTGATAAGGATAAAAACATGGAAGAGAATTAATCAAATTTAAAACTCTATATTGAACTACCTCTTCCACATGCACTTGACTACTTCTTTCCATTTTCCAAGTTTGTTCTTGCATGATTGAATCTTTCAACATGATAGTTATCCCATCATATTCTCATCCCTAATTTTCTTATCATTAATGTGAATTAAATTTAAAGAATATTTTCAAACCTTTTCTGGGTTTGGTGCTCCTTATTGTAATCTTTCCAAAACAACTTGAAATTATTATTTTCATTAAAAAATGAGGGAGATATCACATTTTTAATGAACCTATGTTTTTTTGTCTTATTTTCTTTCCTTCAACCTTATTCTACTAAAAATTTAAATGAATTATCTCCTCAATTATTGTTACTGGATAAAAACAGAGAGATTTCTTTCCTCCTAGGAATAAGAGTAACAAAAACCTCTTTCAATTTCTCGTTGGAGATCTGTAATTTTAGTTAGAGTGAATCTGGTGCTGCGTGTACGAGTCTTGCATCTATAAATTCTTTCTTCAAGTTTTTATATCTTTGTAACCATTATTTATGTGTAAAAATGGAGATATTTTTCTCCTTATAACAATAAAAGGAACAAAAACCTCTCTCAGATTCTCATTTGGAGGTCTGCAATTTTAGTTAGAGCAAGTCATGTCTTGATTCTATGAGTCCTACACTTGGGAAAATTTTGATATCTTCATAACCATTATTGTTATGTAAAAACAGAGAGAGGTTTTACCTCCTATCAATAAGAAAACAAAAACCTCTCTCAAATTATCATTTGGAGGTTTGTAATTTTAGTTAGAGCAAGTCCTGTGCTGATTTTGTGAGTCCTGCGCTTGGAAAAATGTTGATATCTTCGTAAATATTATTGATCTATAAAAATGTAAATATTTTTTTTCGTCCTAACAATAATAGGAACAAAAACCTTTCTCATGTTATCATTTGGAGGTCTGCAATTTTATTTAGAGTGATTTCAGTGTTGATTCTTCGAGTCCTATGCTCCTAGCTTTATGAGTCCTACACTCTTTGTGAGTCATGCACTCTTAGCTATGTGAGTCATATGATCTTTGTGAGTATTACACTTAGCTATGTGATTTTTAAACTTGATGCAATACATTTTAAAGATAAAATGGCCTTCTCATACACAATACTACACTCTGATTTACAAGAAATATTATGAAATGAAAACATTCAGATTGCAATGGAATTTTTAAAGATAGATCAAATATATTCTACACTTTATATTAAATAATCTATCTAGTTATTAATAATACATCTAAATCCACTTTATAATAGAAGGAACGATGTTATTTTGTGCAATAGATGAGACTTAGTTTGGTCTCATCAAACTCATACAACTATAATACCCCCGCAGTTTCCAAGGTCTTGTGCACCTTATCATCGAAGACTATCTATCCTCCTGGAGTTTGTTGACTCATCTAATTCAAAAAATCATTTTTAATATTTGTCTCATGGCCCTATGTGTGGTGATTGTATTCACTTATTTTACACTTCTACAGTTGTGATGCCCATGGTTTCACCATAATCACTTCTTGTGGATACTGCATTTCTAAAAACTAGTTGTTTTGTGCTTCTTATGTCACCTTATTCTTTGGTGCTCTCTTTATTGGTTTCATAACGTAGTTTTTTAATTGCAAAATTTGAATCTCTAATAATCTCAACTAGTATCTCCCTGCTCTCAACTGCTCACTTTGCTCACAACATAGACCTTCCCTTAACCGCAACTCTGTAAATTATTTCCATGTAACCCTATAACCCTAACTTCCACTTCAACAACCCTACTTTAGCTTCCACTTTTCAAAACGGATGTCATGATCCCCAATAGTAAGGAGCTCTAGTTCTGGCACTACTTTTTGGTTTCTTAGTTATCCTTGTCGTTTGTTTTACATACAATTGCTCTAGTTTATAAAATCTTGAATTCGTACAAAATCACAAAATCTTCTCAATTCTCAAACTACAAGGTCAGGTAATGACTCTACTCTTCCCCTTTTATAGCTTTCCATTTTAACGCTTTTCCAACTCACTCCACCTAACACCTCTTTTAGTGTTAAAAGCATTTTTTTCATTTTCCTTCTTAATTATGTTTTTGCCTACCTTTTTCCATGTTGTCTTCACTAGATATAGCACACGGTAGTCTATAACCTTCTGGCATGCTACTACTTCCCAGGATATAGACCCTCTTGTGTGTATCCTCTTATGCCAAATGCATTCTTCATCTACA